>CM054182.1:21020000-21735000 GCA_028829895.1 Sinotaia quadrata
TATTATTGAAGTGAAATTTGCTGTATTAATATTTGTTGTTTTGCGAAAGAGAAACACCTTATGTCGTGTAGACGGGATTATGTTGAGCGTATCTTTGATCACCTATTGATGATTGATTTTGTCGTCTTTCTTGTCGATTAGATGATTGAGCTCAAGAGAACTGAACTATATCGCCAGTCAAAGTCGTGAGTTTATGATTCCCTCTTCCCTATCTTCTATCAAGGTAGTGAGCTAATGATTCCCTCTTCTTTATCGGCTGTAAAGGTCATAGTTTTTGATTCCCTCTTCCCTATAATCTATCAAGGTTGTGAGCTAATAATTCCCTCTTCTTTGTCGGCTGTAAAGGTCATAGGTTTTTTGATTCCCTCTTCCTTATCGTTTGTCAAGGTCGTGAGTTCATGATTCCCTCTTCCTTATCGTCTGTCAAGGTCGGGAGTTCACGATTCTCTCTTCCCTATCGTTTGTCAAGGTCGTGAGTTCATGATTCCCTCTTCTTTATCGTCTATCAAAGTTGTGAGCTAATGATTCCCCCTTCTTTATCGTCTGTCAAGGTTGTAAGTTCATGATTCCCTTTTCCTTATCGTCTATTATAATTATTATTGTTTTTTAAATCATAGTTCAGCGTACTCTAACCATTATTATGACGTAAATAGGTATCCATGGTAACCTCACCATTAGTATCTTTTAAATATAAAATGCTCTCATTCTCCTTTTAAAATAATTTAAATGCACATATTTCATCCATACCTGATTTGATGTCATAGTACTCTTACCCATATATATATGCATGACATTTCACAAGCATAACTTTTTGTTTTTTCAGTAATGATTAACAAGAATGTATACAATGTTTAAAATTGTAACTAATTTGCTTTTTAGTAAGTTCATCTTGAATTGGTTTATTGGTAATGATTACCAAGAATGTTTACACTATTTAAAATTATAACTATATCACTTTTGAGTGAGTTCATCTTGAATTGGTTTATTGGTAATGATTACCAAGAATGTATACACTATTTAAAATTATAACTATATCACTTTTGAGTGAGTTCATCTTGAATTGTCAGTAAAGAGTGTTTTGTCTATGCTTAATTTAAAAATAAATTTTAGTTAAAATAAAATAAAGCAGAAATTAAAGATTACGTTTAGAAGTGAAAGATTACTTTTTGAAATTCAAGACTTTATTTCAAGGGAAAGGGACAGAAAAGAATTACTGGTTCATTTGATCACATGATCACTTTTAATTTATAATGGATAGTTCAGTTCCAGTCAGTAATCTCTCGCACGCACACCCGTACGTACACAATCAAACAAAAAGAAAAAACATGAATAAAAAAAAACAAATATGTATTAAGCAAGACACACATTCATACTTATATATATATACACATACACACACAGGCACATACGCACACACGCACACACAAACATATATACATCCACTCCGACACACACGGAACACACAGGCACAAACAAACGCACACCACACACAGATAGTTCCTGCACTTTAAGGTTTCACAATTATGTATAGGCTTGAATCCTTACTCTTTTACTTCTTGTCAGCCTCCCGCGTTTATTTCTGAAGCTGACAATTGGCAGTTTTCTTGCTGCAGACAATTGGTATGTCATCCTTGTGCAAATGAAGCGGGCGGAAATGAGTTTTCCTCCGCTGCATGCTGGGACAAGGCTGAACGTTAATTACCGGTGCTGATGAAATTAATCTAGGCGTTCATACAGTCTCTATTTGCCTCCATCTGTCTTCCTGACGGGATCAGGCAACCTTGCACTAGCGACTACTATGTAAGAAGCCGAAAAGGGTGCATGGGGGACGGGTGTAGGAGGGGTCATGACTAAAGTGGGACGTGTGTGGTGGTGGGTGACTGTATGGCTGGTTGGACGGGGGGCAATGGCAGTAATTGATGTTCTGATTTAATTTTCCTAACACAATGGCTATTTTGATTGGTTGTGTTAGTGCACTGATCAGTAAGGTTTAGTTGATTGTATTAGCACCATCAGAGTTAAGGTTGGTTGTATTATAATCACTATGACCGATAGGTCTTGGTTGATTGTATTATCACTATGACCAATAGGTCTTGGTTGATTGTATTAGCACAGTGACCAGTAGGGTCTGGTTGAGTGTATTAACATCATCAGTCGGTTGTGGTTGATTGTATTAGTATCATGACCAGTCTGTTTGGGTTAATTGTATTAGCGCCATCAGGGTTAAGGTTGGTTGTATTATCACTATGACCAATAGGTCTTGGTTGATTGTATTATCACTATGACCAATAGGTCTTGGTTAATTCTGCATTAGCACCATAGCCATTCAGTTTGAGTTGATTGTATTGGCGTAATAAACCAAAAGTTGTCACTGGGTTGATGCAATATCGATTACGATTGGCTGATGTATCAATACTTTGACCAGTTAGCTAATTCGTACTTAGTGAAAATGTAGGTGTTTGCGTTTGACAGCCTCACTACAGTATTTTTTCCCGGGTGCTGGACCACTTGACACCCGAGGAGGCAATATACAGGCAATTCTGTGTGGCTTTGTCAATATACAGGCAATTCTGTGTGGCTTTGTCAATATACAGGCAATTCTGTGTGGCTTTGTCAATATACAGGCAATTCTGCGTGGTTTTGTCAATATACAGGCATCTGTGTGGCTTTGTCAATATACAGGCAATTATGTATGGCTTTGTCAATATACAGGCAATTCTGTGTGGCTTTGTCAATATACAGGCAATTCTGTGTGGCTTTGTCACAATTGCGGCTTTGTACATTCCGTTTGTCTCTTTATAATTCATGTCACTGCATTTCAAACTAATAGAGATTTAGTACAATTCGCAGTTGCTTATAATTACATTTTGTTAATGTGCGTCTTTGTTTATATAATACATACGTAACACATATCTGCAGCATCCAGTATTTGTGTGTAGCACATCGAAAGTAATGCAAACAATTTCACAGCACACTTCTCGATATGTCTATAAATAGACCTACTTTAACAACGATAGGTCGATAAACTAATTTTCTCAACACATTGCGTCAGTATCCATGGCTTCGTGTGTCGTTGCGATCCAGAATCCCTTCCCCACCCCACCCCAGTATCTCATGTAATATGGTCTCCGCGTGACGGTAACTTAATTAGCTTTCATTTTGTTGACACTGTAAAAGAACGGCCCGGATGTCATGCACACCACGTGACATGCTTAGGGCCTGCTGGCGCGAGGGAGACTTTTGCGGAGAGTGGCAGAGAAAAATGGACTCGGGCAGAATAATGCTTTTCTATAACTTGGCTATTGATCTGCCGGGTGGAAAGGGAGAAAAGATGGGGATGGATGGGTGTCTGCATAATGTCAAGATGGAGGATAACGGGAAGATAACTGCATGAGGTGGCTGTAATAATAGGCGTGACGGCACTCTCAGACTCAACTTCTGTCTCTGTCCCATCCTCCCCCGACCCCCGGGGTGAGAAATGAAAAGAGGCAAATAGGCTTGTTGGCTTAGATAACGTCGGAAAGCTATGGACGCTTTTTTCCCCCCCTGCCGAGTTTCTTCATATTTGGGGGATTATTATTTTTTTTAAATCCGTGTTGTGTGAGTGTGTTCTGTCTCCCTGTGTTATGGTTTGCTTTGTTCACATACAATTTAATTATCTACCAAGAATAGTTTTAGAACAATCGAATCCTGTCACGTGATTAGCATCGCCTGTGTTCATAATGCTCTGTACAGCAAAAGACAACCCGAATACCGAAAAACATAAATGCTTTAAATAAGGGGTACAACATCTCTCAATTGCTGGTGCTCAATTCTTGCTGGAGTTTTTTTGTGTAGTCTCATTTGTTTTCATTCCCAGTAATTTGTTCAATTTTGGATATTTATTATTTCTTCTAAAATATTTATTTAAGGATTACAGATTGTGCCCAGTTAGATGAGTTATCAATAAATTATTTCGAGATGAAAATTGAGTGAAAAATGTCTGTATCAGTAATAATCATTGATATATTCCTTGTTCTATTAATTTTTGAATGTGTTTTTCTTGTAAATAAAATAAAACAAAATTAAAGAAGTGATTAGAAACTAAGACATAACAATAATAGCCATAATAAAGATTTAAAAGACAGCATTATTATTTTGTTTTTGAAATAATCTAAATGCTTTCAAAAACTTTATACGCTTACATTTACGTACAATACAAATTAAATAAATTGTATATGTACAATTGTATTCATCAATAAATACGTACAATACAAATTAAATAAATTGTATATGTAGAATTGTATTCATCAATAAATACGTACAATACAAATTAAATAAATTGTATAAGTACAATTGTATTCATCAATAAACAATTACAATACAAATTAAATAAATTGTATATGTACAATTGTATTCATCAATAAATACGTACAATACAAATTAAATAAATTGTATATGTACAATTGTATTCATCAATAAACAATTACAATACAAATTAAATAAATTGTATAACAATTGTATTCATCAATAAACACGTACAATACAAATTAAATAAATTGTATAACAATTGTATTCATCAATAAACACGTACAATAAAAATTAAATAAATTGTATAACAATTGTATTCATCAATAAACAATTACAATACAAATTAAATAAATTGTATATGTACAATTGTATTCATCAATAAACACGTACAATAAAACATAATACAAAACTTTTGCATGTAACACCCCTGACAACTATTTACAATTTAAGAGAAACCAAACTTAGACATGAAATAAAGAAAAAAACCGAAGAAAAATCACTGAAATGAGAAAAAAACGAAGAAAATCCTTAAAATAGAGAGGTGACATAAAAGAGTTCGTGATGAGGAGTAATCATGGGTGAAATCGGACATGTAGTTGAGCTGGAGGCCGAGATGAGGCATCAGGCTCATTTCTGTGTGAACACTGAACAGACAGCCAACAAAATATTATGTTAGGTCTGGAGATTACAGGAACGATCTCAGGCTGAATTCTTGTGTGAACACTGAACAGGCACCCAACAAAGTAATACGTTAGGTCTGGGGACTACAGGAATGATCTCAGCTCCTGTCGTTTTGAACTTTCTGACGTTTCTGCAGTAGGCAGACCGAATACCCCAGTAGAAGATGTCGCAGTAACCGGGTCTTGATAGCACTGTTGAACACGTGATAGTCTTGTGGCTTTTACCTTTGTATTAATTCTAGGTATACTGCCAAACAGTTTTCAATCTGTCATTCATTCAATCTTTTAGACATTCAGGATGGATTAGAGTGGAGTAGGTAGAGGGTATAAGACACATGCAAGTAAAAGCATTTGTGTTTGTGTCTGTGTGTGTGCGTTGTTTCTTAAATGTTTAGTTTAATAGTTTAACATTGCAGTTCCTATTTGCCACCATTTAAAAAAAAATTATGTATGCACTACATCGATTGTTGCAGGTGACTTTCCTTTTGGCAGCAGTGATCCCCTAAACCAGGGCTTGCCTGAATGGAAACTACAGCCTGATCCTTATTACTACGTGGTCCGAGCCAAACCTGTGATCGTTAAGTGTCGGGCCACACCGGCCATCCAGATCACTTTTAATTGCGCCGAAAGGCAGGTGAGGGAGAATGGTCCATGTTTTATTTTGAAACCTTTCTTAGTTACTCATTATATAGGCCTTGTCTGTTTTCTGATTGTACACGTGTCCTTCCTACATCATGAGAGGTCGGTCTTTTCCTGAATCCTCGTTTCTGCCAGTTATCTAAGGTCCTGGGTATGATCACAGGGAATTTGGGGTTAATCGCCTGCATCTACCTGAATTACTTGTCATTTTAGAGTGTCTGAAGATTTAAGGCTGGATGTCTTTACAGTTTAGAATTTTCCTTTTTGAGTTAGCACCAGTTTTCAAAATTTAAATAAAAAGTTGCCCTTATTTTTCTGGACATTTAACATGTTTTCATTTGTAAACACCTGCTTACGTCTACTTATATAGTTTTCACTATATAAATATTTTCTACTGATGACGATTCAGTGATTGTGTTGATGACGATGGCGTCATTCACGTTTGAAGCGAATGATGATTACAATGATGATTATAAATCAACCATAATATTGATGATAGTGAAAATGGTATCTGTGAGACAATTACAGATGATGATGATGATGATGATGATGATGATGATGATGATGATGATGATGATGATGATGATGATGCAGGTACCAGTGAAGCAGATAACAAACCTGGAGTTAATGGACCCTGGAACGGGACGCAAGACCTTAGAATCCAGTATTGAGGTGACCTGGGAGGAAGTGGAAGATTACTTTGGAGATGGCGGGTACTGGTGTGAGTGTCTGGCCTGGAATACTGTACAGGGGTCTTCTAACCCGGAGAACGTCAAAAGCACGCGCACCATCATTGAAAGGGCCTGTAAGTAATTGCTCAATTTGCATTTGTTTGATTGGCTCGTCAGATTTAAATATGCAGGTAGTCACAACATTGGCATTCTCCCTGAACATGTATGTGATTGCTTGTTGATATAACTTTACATTTATTTTCAAACATAATCGTTAAGCTTACTAAATAAGTACTTTTTAAAAAAAATCTTTTTAAGGTCAATTTAGGAATGTGCCGTATCAAATTGTGAAGTGTGGACGCCAGTTTGAACTTGACAAATTCCCTTGTTGTCCATGTATTTTTTCATTTTAATATTTATCTCCTGGGTGTAATTTCTCCAAATGTAGTTTTCAGCAAGTTGCTATTTTCTTTTTGGGAATAAACGTGAAATATTTATGAAGGAAGAATAATGTTAGTGCAGTTACATGAAATAATCATTGGGGAATAGGGGTCTAAGGGCGTCGGATACGGCTGCATGAAAATAGCTTAACAGTTTATTGCTTTCGTCACGAAACCAGTGAGAGAATGTGTGTGTGTGTGCGTGCGTGTGTGTGAGAGAGAGTGAGTGAGTGAGTTGGAGGGAAGGAGGGAGTTTGCGTGCCTTAGAGTTTGTATGTATGTCAGTGTGTTTCACGTATGGTGTGTATTTGTGTGAGCTGGCTGCACGTACATTACATGTGGTAATTCAATATGTATAAGCTGCAGTGGGTAATACTAAATAGACATTTTCATTCCTGGGCAGCACTTTGATTACTTTTATTGTGATTATCTCCCTGTAGTACTTCCTTACTTTTATTGTGATTATCTCCCTGATGTAGTTCCTAAGAAGCGGCACTAATGAAAAGAACGACCGCATCATTGAAGTTTCCTCCAACCACCTTATTATCAGTTCACGCCACAATGCCATCCACCATTTATCATTTCAAATTTTGATGCCACAATCCCTGACCAAAGTTAATTACTACAGAATAAAACGTAAATAAAGAATGTATCGATATAAAGATCAGTGAGTGTCTATACGAACTATGCTCTTACCTTAGGACAAGCCTGCCACAGATAAGAGTAATAATAATAAAAACTCTGTTTACAACCACTAGAATTATGTACAGTTAGTAGATTTAGACGCAACAGTGTACAAAAAAATAGACCACGTGTATACAATAGATTTCACTTATAAACAGTGTATTTCATTTATTAATTAACTTCATACCACTTGACATGTCTGTCAAATGTCACATTCCTCAGAAATTGCATGGTAGTAATTAACAAATATCGAAACCAACATTGATAAATGAATAAATAAGTAAAAATAAAATACATATATGATAAGCATTGCAATCAAATCTACAGGTGGATGTTGTCTATTACTCGGCTAATTAAAGTGGAAAGCCTTGCAGGTAATTTAGGCGCGGAATGAATAAAATAAATCACGAAATCACAAGAATTCTTCTAGAAGCGCTGCACGGGTAAGCAGTTCAAGACAGAGTACTACCGTAGCACTTATTACAAAGTGAAAGAAAACGGTATATTGCGTGAATGCACGTGTGATTACATGTTTAGTTGCGTGAGTGGTTTTGTGCATGCGATGAAGACAACGAGGAGTAGTTTAATGTGTTCTGAGGACCCTTTCAGCTCTTAAAGCTCTAAAACGTACCAGTTGATACCTGTTTAGAAATCAGCTCTAAAAAGTACCAGGTGACACCTGTCTAGAAATCAGCTCTAAAAAGTACTAGGTGACACCTGTCTAGAAATCAGCTCTAAAAAGTACCAGTTGATACCTGTTTAGAAATCAGCTCTAAAAAGTACTAGGTGACACCTGTCTAGAAATCAGCTCTAAAAAGTACCAGTTGATACCTGTTTAGAAATCAGCTCTAAAAAGTACTAGGTGACACCTGTCTAGAAATCAGCTCTAAAAAGTAACAGGTGACACCTGTTTAGAAATCAGCTCTAAAAAGTACTAGGTGACACCTGTCTAGAAATCAGCTCTAAAAAGTACTAGGTGACACCTGTTTAGAAATCAGCTCTAAAAAGTACCAGATGACACCTGTTTATAAATCAGTCTAAAAAGTACCAGGTGACACCTGTCTAGAAATCAGCTCTAAAAAGTACCAGCTGACACCCGACGCTGGAGTAGTTCTCGTCTTTTTATTTTTTTTCGAAAGCCACCATGAGGACTGAAGTGAACAAAGATGTACAACACAACACCAACCTTGTCGCGGATCACTAAGTTCAAAGACGTTATGGAAGTAAGAGCGACGTTGTGGAAAGAGAAAGACGACGTAATGAGAGAACACTTCGTATTGCAAAGTGTGTACCCCTAAAAGCGTACTAAAGATGTCGAACACTCAAGTACACGCATCAAATCGTTTCTCATTGTGAAGGCCTGGCCTTGAGGAAGTGCAAACGATGTTAAGAGAGGTGAACATAGATGTCGTTAAATATAACTCAGTTTCACCATAAGAATTTTTTTAAAGTAAATATTGCAGAAAATGACTTAATAAAAGTACAAACGACATTATAATATAATCTTACCTCATCAGACAAGCTAGAGTGAGATGCAAGATAACAATTCGTAAAATAATGCTAGAGTTAAACAACGATAATTATTTTTTTTTTAAATCACGCTACACTGAGATGCAAGATAACAATTAGCAAAACTATAAACGTACTGGTAGATAAGGTAAAATCATACAACCTGAAATAAACTCTAGGACTATACACCACAGCTATTCCTAGAATTTCAGAAAACTGATACAATCCAAACCAGTTCCAAGCGGATGAGTAGTTTTTCTGACTGGTTCACCGACAAATACGCGAACGACAATTGCGCGTCGACAAAAACGCGATGAACAAATGCGCGACGACAAAATCGCGATGATACATGTTAAATCGTACAAGAATGTAATAATAACAAACATGGATATCAATATTACGATACACAAAGGCAATGTTAAGAGATACTGCGTGCAAATAATCCTTACACAAAGCAATGAAAAGAATGAAGCATATATCAAATCTTAATAATTTTATTTAAAGATCAATAATATGAGATATTGCGTGCAAATAATCCTTACACAAAGGTAATGAAAAGAATGAAGCATATATCAAATCTTAATGCCTCATGTCAACTAGAAACAACCAGATAAGTGAACACAACTAGAAACAAGCTAGATGAGGGAATACAACTAGAAACAAGCTAGATGGGGGAACACAACTAGAAACAAGCTAGATAAAGAAACACAACTAGAAACAAGCTAGATAAAGGAACACAACTAGAAAACAAGCTAGATGAGGAAACAATTATCAACAGGTTAAATAATGAGACAAGAGAAGTACTTTAAGCACGGAAGGCACAGTTATGCAGGCTAGACCGGGAACCACAACTAGAAACAGGCTAGACCGGGAACCACAACTAGAAACAGGCTAGGTCGGGAACCACAACGAGAAACAGGCTAGTCGGGAACCACAACTAGAAACAGGCTGGACCGGGAACCACAACTAGACACAGGCTAGATAAGGAAACGAAAGAAGAATTTTGCTAGATAAGTAAGGCGCTATTAGTAGCGTGATAGACGATTGTCTACACAAGTAGAATAAAAACCGCTAGATCAAAAAGTCCAGGTAGATCCACGCTGGGGGGGGGGGGGCACATAAAAATAGATATATGCTAACAGAGTGGGTAGAAACTCGCTGGATACAGAAAACACAATCTTAGCACTCTAGATAAGAAAAAGACGACTTGAAACACGCCAGACACGTAATAGACAACTGGAAAAGCTCGTCAGCTACGGCAAAGACAACTAAAACACGCCAGGACGGGAAAGGACAACTGGAAACACGTTAGACAAAAAAATTCAACTAGAAATACAAGAGTTATCGAAGGACAGTGCTTTCTTTTAGGTGCACCGGTGATTTGGACGTGGTAATTTCCACGCATGACTAGACAGGGAGATAAGCAAAACCACAGGTCCCGACTTCAAGGGCTCGACTTGAAGTACGGATTAGTGAAAAAAGAATGCCTAGGAGCCGATCCCTGACCCTGGACTTGAAGGAAGGACGCATAAAGAAGGGACCTGTATAATCAGCCCTAAAATCTAGTGCTCTCTATCTTCTTACGGTGCGGAACGTTCAGACGCGTTACCTCTAAATGGCTTCTGAAGAGCAGAATTCTGTAATGTGCAATAAATATTCATAACCACAATAACTTTCCACTGGGCAAGAATCAGAAAGAATTTTGTATATTTTCTTTTGGTTAGTGAACATTTTTTTTTTTTTACAGCACAATTTTATTTTAAAAATGAAATGATCAGTTAAATATGTTAATCTGATCTGTATAGGGGATTTTTAAATGCTGTAAAACTGTCTTGTAGATAGACGCTAGAGAACTAGGTTCGTGGCTGGATGACTTTATATAGATAGAAAGGTGAGTAATTGATGTAATTAACATGAAATTCACTAAAAACACACACACACACACACACACACACACACACACACACTCACACACACACACACACACACTCACACACACACACACACACACACACACACTCACACACACACACACACACACACACACACACTCACACACACTCACACACACACACACACACACACACACTCTCACACACACTCACACACACACACACACACACACACACACACACACACACACACACACATCATGCTCAGTCTTGCCGATTTCTGTTTTTCTTACTGTACAGATGTAGAAATTAAAGAATTATTTATATAGCTACAGACAGATAGTTGCATCGTTTAAATATGCAGCTGATTGCATTTATAGGAATATTCTTGACATTTTGTTGTGGGTTTTTTTTTTTATTTTTTTATTTTTTTTTGGGGGGGGATGTTTGTTCTTAAAACAGTACACTATATAGAGGGGTTTACATGTTGAGTTATAATTTGGGTGGTGCTATTTCTACTGTATTTATTTGCTGTTATAATTTCTGTGTTCGTCTTTTTTCATACAATTCGCAAATAGCCAACAACCAAGAAACAAACAAACAACAAAATCACAGTTCAACCCCGCATAATTTTCTTTGTAATGTGTATCAGCTTGTAACAAGACGTACTTATGGCACATGAGATAACTGATTCAGATAATGCATATTGCGCTCGGGGTTTGTTGACTTGTAAGGTTTCTGAAGACAGACGTGAATACTACGTAAGAGTATGCCAAGATGAGAGAGAGAAGAATAAAAACATGAGTTACAAAACTGTTTCATAGCAAAGTTGGTACCATAAATTTATTTATGTGTGTTACGTGTGTTTGTGTATATTATTGTGTGTGTGTGTGTGTGTGTGTGTACATGCCCGAATAGCCGGGCAAACCGACAAGCAGTAAGATTCCAACAGATTGTGATTTAACGAAACAGTGTCTGCACGTTCGTGACATAGAGTGAATGCAGTTTGCCAAGAATATCTAAATTGTATACTAGACATCAACAGTCGCCTCATGATAAGACACAAAAGTATTTACACGAGCGGAGATAAAGAAATAATTCGACTAAACCCGAGTACCGTCCCTTGGTGCTTGCTGGATACAACTGAGATATGTGTCGCACGAGAAACACAACAAAACAACGGTAACTGACGAGCGTGGGGTAGATTATTGACGAGATAAAAACGTAGTTATGATTAGCAAGTGTTGGTGTTTATTCCGATTCAATTCTGGTTAACTCCCTTTGCTTACTGGAACACAGTCTTGGTTTTTCTGTTTGTTTGGTTGGTTGGTTGTTTTTTTTTTTCTCGCATCCCAACAGTTCGGTTGTCACAAACAACTCACATTTTTCTTAATCGGTATGTTTATTAATAGAAATGTGCTGGTTGAAATAAAGGTTTGGAAGTCCACTGAGCACTTATTGAAATTTAGTTCTGATAAACTAATCGCGCGATTGTTCTAATTTTTAACTGCACTTCTCTCATTTTCGATCTGAGGCACTTGGAAATTCAGTTAACTTGGGCCGGTATGAGTATTAAAACACGTCATCGTCCAGTCCAGTGAAAAATGGTTTGTTTAAATATGTGTGTGCTCACTGAAAGCTGTTTACGTTCATTACAACTTACTTTGGGATAACAACTAGGAAATTATTGAAAATAATTCTTGTGATCATATTGAAATTCCCTTTAGTGTAAATTATTGAAACTCCCTATAGGGAAACAACTATAAATTAGTGAAACTCCCTTCAGAGAAACAAGTATAAATTTTTAAAACTTGTTTCTGAGTAATTATTTTACTCTTATTGAAACTCGGTTTGTGTTAACTATTGTGCGTCTATTGAAACTAGGTTTGTGTTAACTATTGTGTGTCTATTGAAACTAGGTTTGTGTTAACTATTGTGCGTCTATTGAAACTAGGTTTGTGTTAACTATTGTGCATCTATTGAAATTCAGTTTGAGGTAATTATTTGTGTCTATTGAAACTCAATTTGGGGTAATTATTGTGCGACTATTGAAACTCAATTTGGGGTAATTATTTGTGTCTATTGAAACTCAGTTTGGGGTAGTTATTGTGCGTTTATTGAAACTCAATTTGGGGTAATTATTGTGCATTTATTGAAACTCAGTTTGGGATAGTGTGACACCTCTGGACAACCACCACTCGTTATATATATATATAGTTTCTGGTTTTGCCATGCATACTTCACGCGTCTTTTACTGCTGCTTCCCTCGCAGCTGCCCGCTTACACGTGAGTACACATATGTTATCAAGAGAATCAGGAGCATTTTCGCCACTGAGAACATATTTGCAACCCATTATTTCACTCTCGAAGCAATTTTTGAGACATCCAGCCTGAATGCATCCGCATACGTACTTACTGTCTATGTCTACCATCACAATGGGTACTTTATCTTTGGCACCATTGGCTAGGGTGATTGTTTGAAACTCTTCAGTGTAACCATCTTTTTTCACTAGGCTTGGATGTTACTACTCCACAGAGGACTGAGACAGTGTTCATTAGTATTCGCGTCAAAACGAAGTGCACCCCTAGGTTCTATCACATAATGTTACCTGGGCAGTGACGTCTGACATGGCCTGGTTTGCCACAGTTGAAACACACCATCGGTTCATCTTAACACCTTTGCCTGTGTGGCTACTCGTGGTTTTTTTCCTATGTGAGTAGTGGGTACCATGTATTTTGTCTTAGTAAATGGGGGAGGTGCAAGAGAGAATCTGATGATTGGTAAATTATCTGGTTTGTCGCACTGTCGCTTAGGCATCGCTTGTTCATTAACTGGTCTGCATGGTTCACAATTATGCCTAGCTGTCAAATTAGCATGTCCTAAATATTTCTCCATATCTGTCTGCTGCCTCTAGCCATCCTGTCAGATTCTTCGGTCTTTTGTCCTTAACATAAGCTAAAAGTGCTGGAGGACATGTCGTCTGCAGTTTGTCGATCACAAAATGATCCCTAAAATCTTTCCCACTGTCAGTTTTCACATCATCAAACTCTAACCACCTCATCAAGATATGTTGTAGTTAACTTACTGACTGTAAACATGTGTCGGTTGGCTCAATTTTCGGTGTTATGTCTCGCTAGTTATCTTAAAGTACACTAACAGTTTGGCCTTATAAGCCCCATATGTCGTTTTTCCTTTGGAAGTCTGTTATAGATCATACTGTCGTCCTGTCATACCTGTCACTAACTGGGAGAGCCATATTTCTGGTAGGCCTAATCTTATGGCACACTGTTCAAAGCTTAGCACATAGTCCTCAATACTTTCTTCTTTCCTACTGAAAGAATGAAATTGAAATTTTATGTTTGCTTCCTGATCCTTAGCTGCCCTCTCACTTATATTTAGGCTATTTTCCTCTATCTTCAGTTGATTTAAGCCAAACTCTCTGTTTCTTTTATCATCAGCTTCTAAGTGAGCTAATGCTCTTTTTCAATCTTTAATCTTTTATCATCTTCTTCTCTTTTGCACTTATCTTTCATTTCTTTATCTTCTTTGTAATCTTTCATTCCTATCTGCATAGCCTATATACTTATATAGCATGCTCTATAGCCTTACATCCTGAAAGACTCAATTCGATGGTTTCTTCCTTCCCCAACTGTATCTATCTCTTTCTTTCTTCCCTAAAATCTTACATTTTTAAGTCGCAAAATAACTCTAACAGTGGTCACACAAGGAGTAATAAAAATCGGTCTTTTATTTATATTTAATGAGCCCCCATCCACCCAATATTACTCCAACATAAGGTTTTAATATATGTGTGAGAATGTTAATAAATTTATTAAAATCAACAATAAGCTATACAGTTTATGAATATAATCAAAAAAGCATTGACATTTACATTACTTCACAATAATGTTTTATTAATGCTAGACACTCATTCAGTTTATCCTAGCATAGACATAAGTAGTCAAATTAATATATATATATATATAATCAGGTATATAGGTATAATTCAGTGGGAATTAAATTAGATGTTGTGGTCAAGGCCACTGAGAGAATTAAATGAGAATTTGTGGTCAAGGCTACTGTAGAACAAGTTTGGAATTGGCACTTTAGCTTTTCTTCAGTCTCACAGCTCCGGTAATTACCTGCTGCAGTATTCGGTTTCAGTTGCATAAATTCTGATAAACATTAATGCCATAAACCAGTGGGTTAGAGAACAAGAGATGACACACCCACTAGTACATTATGTAATAGCAACAATAAGACAATACTACGAGTAAATAATCATAATTATAATTACGGAAGTATTTGCCCAGTGTAGTACAGGAAACAAATCCCTTTGCTGCCCCACAAACAGGTAAATTGTTTCCAAGGTTAAATGTCACTGATATTGAAAACACTTTGATTTAATAACGACAGTGTCTAAAACCAAGGGCGGCATGCTGGGTATGGTAGTTGTAGTCGCCTTAAGCCGAGACAGCACTACGAAGAGCAGCCGTGGCTACAATTACAAAGCACGTTCTTTTGGGGTGGAATGTGGTCACAGGAAAATCATTGACATTTTTCATCTGGTCAGCCGTATTTATGCCGTTATTTGCATGAGAGTCTGCCAGAATTCGAGTTTTGTATTTGAATTCATCCAATCTAACAGAGATTAGAGAGATGGGGAGTGGGGAGAGATGTTGGAAAGAAAAGTGTTAGCCAAAACAAGATTTTCAAAATTCAATACTGGATGTTAAATAAAGTGTTTCTTCTCCACTTGTAATCTTCAAACACGTCGGTGGTGGGGGGTCGGGGGGGTATTTGTTTTGCTTGGAATCATATTAAGGGAGTGGGGGGGGGGAGCGGTGAGGGACGTCACGTATCTTCCATACAAAATATTTTAAATCATGAAAAGGACGACAATGTCACATGAAACTCTGGGCCAACATTTCTTGGCTGGAAGCAAGGAATGAGCTGTATTTCTTTTAAAGCCACACACACCAAAAAAAAAATTAAAAAATCACACATATATTAGGAAGGAAAAACCTTGAAGTACTCTTTATCTCTTCGCACGCCAGGAAGGACAACTCTTTGGTGTGGGATATCTGATAATGCTAAGAGAGTAAGCTTTTAACTACATGTTCTATGGTACTGGTCTTGGGTGCGCGCAGGGAAATGGAGGAGGGGTGGGGGGAGAGGTTTAGTAATGTAAGACAAAAACGCCAAGTACTGACACAGCATGCTACTTTTATTGAATGATATTTGTGTTGCTTTTTCTTAAAGCACATTTGCCATTTGTGTGTGCTGAAATATGGGTGGTTGCTGGTAAATGGTGGCTGTTGTCTAGAAGACGCTGACTCTACTCACACACTGTTCAATGATTCTCTTCCCCCCCCCTCATCTTTGATCCTTATCATCACCTCCCTAGTTCTCTCTCCCCCGGCGAACCAGTCACCTTCACCTTGATGAACGCGTGATCGGGTGTCGTTGCATCAGGTCGTCACACCCAGCCATTCGTAACACACACACACACACACACACACACACACACACACACACACACACACACACACACCCCGCCTGTGGAAATATACGTTCTTAGAGATAGATACCCCGCAGTCGAGTGGACTCTCCTCAGTCATCTATTAATACAGGAGTCAGTTTTTACAGTTTGTCCCGGTATCCAAACCTTGCGCTTGAGTTCCTTACTCTCAATTCTAGACCGGATAGTCCGCTAATTCTAGACTGGATATCTGCTAGTGATAGTGTAGTAGCTTTAGAATGGATAGTAAGATAATCATAGACCGGATATTCTAGCAGGATAGTTCGATAGTCCTAGACCGGATAGTTTGATAATGGATAGTGTGATAGTCCTAGACTGGACAGTCTGCTAGTTCTAAACTGGATAGTATGATAATCGTAGACCAGATAGTCTGCCAGTTCTAAACAGGATAGTGTTATAGTTCTATACCAGATTGTCTAATAGTTTTATACAGAATAGTATAATTAGTGAGGCCCTTGTCTCTCAGCATTATTTTGAGGCCCTTGTCTCTCTCAACGTTATTTTAAGGCCCGTGTCTCTCAACTTTATTGTGAGGCCCTTGTCTCTACTTTATTTTGAGGTCTGTGTCTCTCTACTTTATTTTAAGGCCCACGTCTCTCTATTTTATTTTAAGGCCCGCGTCGCTCTATTGCGAGGCCAGTATCTTTCTACTTTATTTTGAGGCCCGTGTCTTTCTATTTTATTTTAAGGCCCGTGTCTCTATGCATTATTTTTAGGTCCGAGTCTCTATATTTTGAGGCCTGCGTCTCTCTACTTTATTTTGAGGTCTTAGTTGTCATGATAAATGTAGTCGACACTCTAGCGCTTTATATGTCACTTTCATTAACACGTAATATGTTTTGTAAATACATGTATATATAACAACTGAGAGAATGGGAACAGGAAATGCGACTGTTGGCAATAGTTGGAGTGTTTTTCAGCCTTTAATAAAAAGGAAAAAAATATATTGAAAGAAAAAAGTAATGTACAAGTAACGATCCACTTAACACAGCCATAGGCATTCTAGATCAAGCTTATTTATTGAATCTCCATGGATAGCAAGGAAAGAGTCGCAGAAACATTAATTCGGCAAACAGCTATCGATTTCTAAAAAAAAAAAAAAAAAAGAGGGGAAAGGCAGACAGGGGAGGGGAAGAAGAAAGAAAAAGACAGCCTTAAGATTCCTTATTGTTTGGAGGACTTGTAAGCTGTAAAAGTCAATCAACACGCCCCACACCCAGCGCCCCATTCACCCTGTCCGCATGTCACTCTGAGGGATCATCAGTTTGCGAAATGCGATTAGTCGCGTCTAGATTTTATTTTCTCCCACTTATTCCATTCTGGTGAGAAAATCTAGGTCCGGGAATCAATGGCTCTGGGCGCGGATGCTAAAGGCATCAGGACAAGTGATCTTTTCCAGTCGCACAGTCCGCGCATTGGCCAACACAATTAACGGAGAAGGCGTTAGTGCCTATTGATTTTCACTGATTGACGGTTCAATAGCGGGTGAAACCGATCAAGAGGCAATTTCCCAGTTTCTTTTACTTATTGTCACGGTCCGCTCGTCGACATCTTGTGGAACATTCTGAAGAAAGAGATTTGTACCATTTTCTTGCACAATCTGTCTCGACAGCTTGTCTGCGAGCATTCAGTGTTGAAGGCCGTCTGAGTCGTTACGTCGTTGTTCAGTGGGAAGAGTTGAATCGATCGCTTGACTTGATGGCTTGCTTCGAAAATCGATAAAAATTCAACTACTGCACAAATGTGTGTGCATCACTGATGGGTGTTGTTTGTCCGAACAGAACCGCACAGGGCCTCGGCTATAAGAATGTCTGCCTCGCCAAGGGCACGTCATCCCCGACCGACCCGGATTGACCTTGGCGATCAATTCTTTTCGCTGTGGATTTATTTTCTGGTCAGTGTCGTGAGTTCACTCCCTTGGGGAAGTATGGTTCGGGAGTCCTCTGGCGAATCTATCACTTTGTTGTCCTTCTGGGACCAGTGGCTTATGTAGCGGTGTCTGCAGTTGAGAGGGGGGCGTCACATCCACTTGTTTTGGTGACGGCTGGCTACACAACATCGCCTTATGTTATGATATTGCCAAGTAAAACTGTCGAGAGTGCAACGAGTAATAAGGAAAAATATAAAAGTGGTAGTACTGCTTGTGTTATTTAAGTTAGTTGAATTATATTTTTGGTCTTTGACTGGTGTCGTGGCTTGGGGAGATCTTATTATACAAGCCCATGTAACTATTGCTCTCTCTTTTATTACCACATCACAATGAACGTCACCATTCTGCAAGGGAAAGGACTGTGCTACTGTTCAAAAGACAAGGGAACTAATTCTGCTATATGTACCACCATTTGTCTAGAACTCTAGATTATTTAAACATTGTGGACTATACTGTACAGTACCAAATATGCTGTCATTTGTCTGGATTACTTAAAATGGGGAACTATATTGTACCGTATGTATCATTTGTCTGGATTATGTAAGCATAGGAAACTTTACTGTACAGTATATACCATCCTTTTGGATTGGTTATTTAAGCATAGAGAATTATACTGTACCAAAAGTCATAGAGAACTATATTCTGTCGTATGAATCATCATTTGTCTGCATTATTTAAACATTTAGAAAATTATCGTGTACCGTATGTATCATCCTTGGTATGGATTGTTTAAACATAGAGAACTGTAACGAACGTCATATAGAATTATACCTGTCATTTGCCTGGATTATTAAACATAGTTTAGTCCAGCTAAAAACAGGCAACAAGCAGCCCACATGGCCACTGGAAGTTGCGCCCTTTATCAAATTAATCTCGACACAGTCGTTGCCAGGAGTGAAACAAATACCTCCATCAAAAGTAATAGAAGGGATGAGCTATGATACATATAATCAGTAGGGAATACTTATAATGAATTTATAATATTAATGTTTAGTTACTCCTGAGCTATCAATTCTTGGTTGGTTTGAACACATTCGCATTTTGTTTTAGTCTGTTGTAGAAAGTTATCTTGAATTGGCCTCCCCCACCCTGCCACCCTCCCCCCCAAAAAAGTATATTTATTAAATGACAATAAAAAGTTTAAAGCTTTTTTTTTAAAATTTCTTTTTTAAACAAGCAGTTCTAGACGCGCAAAATTTTTTTTTATTGTTTTTGTAGGTACTGGTAGCACGGGATAATTTTTTTTTTCTAGCGTCATGGTAAATTTATTGAACTTTTAAAATTTTTTACAAAGAACCCTATTTTTACTATAGCGATTCGGAATTTCCATTTTAATGACTCAGTCATTCCCCCTTGCTTTCGATTTCCTTAGCAACTGATAATGGCGGATGTGCTTTGAACGCTTTACGAGGGCCTTTAAATTTACCTTGTGGTATCACTTCTGTTGTTGAACGCTTTACGAGGGCCTTTAAATTTACCTTGTGGTATCACTTCTGTTGTTGAACGCTTTACGAGGGCCTTTAAATTTACCTTGTGGTATCACTTCTGTTGTTACCTATCGAGTTCACGAGGTACATCTCGCATCCTGGAGTATGGGGATGTGGGGGGGGGGGGTTTCCTACTCCGAAATATATGTCGACAGTATCTAGATTTTGGTCTACAGCTCTTTCTGAGTTTTCGTGGAGATTTTTCTACGCCCCTTCTCTCAATCTCCCTATTGTTCTCTTTCTCTCTTTCCTCTCTCTTTTCTCTTTCTCTCTCTATCTGTCTTTTTGTCTCTCTCTCTCTCTTTGTCTCTCTTTCTCTCTCCCTTGTGTGCCTGTGTTGTAGTGATCAAAGCTGACTAAATGCTTTGTTGATGCGCGGAAACGCAATAATGGATCGAAATCAAGCAGATCTAATTACACATTGATCTTCCATGGGCATGTTAACTGATTTACACTTGTGTTATGCACAGGCATGCAGCGTTCATAATTCTCCACTTCTCATTACTGTAATTGGCCTTTGTCGTCGAGATTAACAAAAAAAAACAACAATTTGGAGTAGAAAACGAGAGAATCTTTGGTATGAGCTACATTATATATTAAAGGCGTTGTCGCCACGAAATGAATATGTAAATATAGCAGCTGTTGCCTTGATGATTATTATTATTTTTGTAAAATTATACATCACCCTACTGCACTGTCGATATCGAACATTTCTAAATTGTTTGCCTTCGCTGATTTGCCCAGTGAACCGTTCTGAATCGTCGACATCCATTTCCGTCTTGAACGTTCATGTTAGTCACGTGATTGATCAGATCAGGGCACGCCACTCTTGATCATGTTTTCGATGCACGGTTTAAACATTGGGTGTGATGAAAGGATAATTTCCCCTTGAATTGTGATCGTTTATTCAGTGTTTTTTAATATGAATATATATCTTGAAATAAGCAACCTATATTGGTGAGCACTGCTCATTGAAGTGACGCAAAGTAAAGTTGTCATTTGCTGTTATTTGTTGTTGGGGTTCTAAAATATTTTTTAATGTAAATTAATAAATGTAGCTAACATTGAACGTATCTTGTGTTTTGTTTTTGCTGCTCTTTGCCCACCAACAACCGGCATTTGAAGTGTTGCCAAAAGAATGATTTCAGTGTAATAAAACATTAGATGCATGAAAGCATTGTTTGGTGATGGAGACATGTCTTAAATGCGCTTGAAAGCGGGGGGAGGGGAAGTGATAATTGAAGCGGAAGTGACAACATTCGAGCAGATCCTTATTTAACTTTTTCTTTATTCTCAGTGCTATTTTATGCCTGCTTATTAAGAGTGACCTGTCCCTTGCTACTTTAAAAGGGAATTCCAACCTCAACCGTGAATCGGCTGAAAAAGACATAGAAAAAAAACAAACCACACACACACACACACACACACACACACACAAACGCACAAACGCTGTGAGACATACACAATCACATTCTCTTCAGCTGTAAGAATGAAAGTACTTGTTGTTGTTTTCAATCATGCTTCCTTAAGAAAACGGGGTTTTTTGTTTGTTTGTTTGTTTTTATTTTTTAGGTAGACTACGTAAGGATGGAATCAGCGAAGGTAGAATGTTTCTCAGCATTTTTGTTTGTTTGTTTGTTTGTTTGCATTATTTCTATAACTCTTCATTATTTTTAATGTTATCCTCATTATTATTGTATGTGCAGATTTGAAGAGAAGATTTCAAAGGGTACCTATGAGCACTCGTGTTGCCAAGGAGAGCATAGCTGAATTGCAGTGCCTCCCCCCTGAAGGAAAACCACTACCCACGGTATGTGTCTGTTTAGTGTCAATGCATTCAGTCCTGTAATTCTGGCATTCAGTCAGCTAGCACTTATTTACTAAAGAGCTGGCTAATCAGCTAGTCCTGTTTACTAATGAGCTAGCACTATTTGATTATGTAATTGTGTGTGTCATGAAGCTAGCGCTATTTGATTATGTAATTGTGTGTGTCATGAAGCTAGCGCTATTTGATTATGTAATTGTGTGTCATGAAGCTAGCACTATTTGATTATGTAATTGTGTGTGTCATGAAGCTAGCGCTATTTGATTATGTAATTGTGTGTGTCATGAAGCTAGCGCTATTTGATTATGTAATTGTGTGTGTCATGAAGCTAGCGCTATTTGATTATGTAATTGTGTGTGTCATGAAGCTAGCATTATTTGATTATGTAATTGTGTGTCATGAAGCTAGCACTACATAATACTGGGTACCGATAGCATTTTTTGCTTATTTCGACACTGCATGTATCTATGCATCTATGTGTATGTATTTATCTATTTGGGCACTCCTTATGGTGTTATTTTTGAGAGTGTCTATTTTATTTTCCACTTTGTGTTTCTCTCTGTTATTTTCACTTTGTATTTCTGTTATTTTCCACTTTGTATTTCTGTTATTTTCCACTTTGTGTTTCTCTGTGTTATTTTCCACTTTGAGTTTCTCTGTGTTATTTCCACTTTGTATTTCTCTGTGTTATTTCCACTTTGCATTTCTCTGTTATTTTCCCCATTGTATTTCTCTGTGTTATTTTCCACGTTGTATTTCTATTTTTTCCAATTTGTATTTCTCTTTGTTTGTCTTTACTTATATCACGTTTATTATCTTTGTATTCGTTACCGTTTTTATCACTTCAAATATTTTTTTTAATTGTAGCAAAGTGCATCAAAATCCGAGGATCTTACCTTGCTTTTCTCGTGTATGCTTACACGTTATTACGGACAGTATAAAATATTTCACATTAACACGCTAAACAAACACTTCTACTTACGGACAGTGTAAAATATTTCACATTAACACGCTAAACAAACACTTTTACTTACGGACAGTGTAAAATATTTCAACATTAACAAGCAAAACAACCACTTCTTTTTACAGTGTAAAAATATTTCACATTAACAAGCAAAACAACCACTTCTTTTTACAGTGTAAAATATTTCACATTAACAAGCAAAACAAACACTTCTACTTACGGACAATGTAAAATATTTCACATTAACAAGCAAAACAAACACTTCTACTTATGGACAGTGTAAAATATTTCACATTAACAAGCAAAACAAATACTTCTACTTATGGACAGTGTAAAATATTTCACATTAACAAGCAAATCAAACACCCCTACAAGCCTCTCCTTGGCGAAGTGGCAGTTTTCTTCCTCTCTTCCATAGCCAGGGTCAGAGAATGGAAGGGTCGCTTGTCTCTACTTAACAGGCTCTGCTTTCAAACCAAACACAAAGAGTAAAGTAGAAAACACTGAGACTCTGGCCGTTCCTTGAGATAAGGTGTGAGACACTGATCGCAGATGGACAGTACGCGATGAAAGACACCATTCGTTGTCTTCATTATAATTTATGACCCCGTCTGTGTGCCGCCTGAAGGCTGCGGAAGGGTTTGACCAGCAGATAAAAATACGTTCCTGGAAATCTAGCAATGGGTGTCGGTTTTTTTTGTTATGGGCGACATTATTTTAATTTTTCTCCAATGCGAAATGTTAGATGAATAAAGGGTTGCGAATGTTCAGAGAGCAACACTGTAAGATTATAGTTGGGTGTGTGCGTGCGTGTGTGGATATGCGGGTATTGTGTGCGCACATTATATAAACATGGGTATAATTGTATACTTGTGGGTGGTTGGGTGGGGGTAATCATATGTGTGTGCGAGTTAGAATGTGTACTTGTGTGTGAATATTTGCAAGTTTGTCACGGTATATGCATGTTTGTGTGCTTGCAGATGTATAGTGTGTGTGTGTGTGTGTGTATGTATGTGTGTGTGTGTTGCTTCTAGCTTTCTTTACCGGGGCTCAATGGTCTTGTGCCACCCCGGCCAAATGTTTTTGCCCTGCGCTGGTTGAAAGGAAGCACTACCTCATAAATCTACATTCTCTTTTTAATTATTTCGCATATTTGCCAGCTTGGGTTTTCATAAATCACACTGGCTTTGACTGTTACAAAGGATTCAAAAGCAACTCCATTAGGTGTACAGGCTTGTGCTAGGGGCTGAAGAATGCGAAAGAGTCTGAGAAAAGGTACAGAGAGAATAAGGAACTTTTCGAGATTAGTTGGCATAACTGCCAGTATTTCTTTCACCAGCTTTGTCACCTTGGAAAGAAGTAGTATGTGCACAAGAACAATCAAAACGAAAGTGTTTTTGTTGCTGTTTTACTTATAGTGGCTGTTTCTATTTGGCCACAAACTGTTAGTATGATTTTATTATTAATATATTTGTCTTTTATGGTCACAACTATTCTTATCATTTTCTTTTAAAAGATTTATATTTTCTTCACAGTCTTCATGTTGGTATATGTCGTGGTGGTTATGTTGGTATATGGCGTTGAGGTTATACTCAATTATTTGAAAAATAGTTGTCATTCGACATCCTGACGCTCTGTAAATTTTACAATTAGTAATAGACTTGTATCTTAGAGCTTCACGCCTGTAAACTTTCCAGTAAAACATTTGCCGCATATAACCTGTTTGGCTGTTTGTCAACGGATATCTATAAGGACATCGTACACTTAGCCAACACTTTCCAATTCTCATAACAAGGACTTTACAGAGGTGTTCACAACGAGGAATGTATTGAGGTGCTCATAACATGGACTTTACAGAGGTGTTCACAACAAGAAATGTATTGAAATGCTCATAACAGGGACATTAAAGTGTTCACAACAAGAAATGTATTGAAATGCTCATAACAGGGACATTAAAGTGTTCAGTACAAGGAATGTATTGCGGTGCTCATAACAGGGACTTTACAGAGGTGTTCACAACAAGGAATGTATTGAGGTGCTCATAAAAGGGACTTTATAGAAGTGCTCATAACAGGGATTGTATAGAAATGCTTGTATCACGGATTTTGTATAGGTGCTGGTAACAGGGACTTTGTGTAGGTGCTGATAACAGGGACTTTGTATAGGTGCTGATAACAGGGACTTTGTATATTTGCTGATGGCAGGGACTTTATAGAGGTGCTCATAATAATGACTTTTTATAGGCGCTTGAATGGATGTTCAGAGAAGTGCATGTAACGGAACTTCTTAGAATGGCTTGTAACGGAACGTCACTATCGTGCTCGCAACTTTGTCTTCACAGTACTTCTTGTAATAAGTTCTCACAGTTCTAGTGCTCATATTAGTGACGTCACACTGATGTTTGTGGTAAGTTCTCACAGTTCTATTGCTCATATTAGTGACGTCACACTGATGTTTGTAATAAGTTCCCACAGTTCTAATGCTCATATTAGTGACGTCACACTGATGTTTGTAATAAGTTCTCACAGTTCTAGTGCTCATATTAGTGACGTCACAGTGATGTTTGTGGTAAGTTCCCACAGTTCTAGCGCTCATGTTAGTGACGTCACAGTGATGTTTGTAATAAGTTCCCACAGTTCTCATGCTCATGTTAGTGACGTCACACTGATATTTGTAATAAGTTCCCACAGTTCTAGCGCTCATATTAGTGACGTCACACTGATGTTTGTAATAAGTTCCCACAGTTCTAGTGCTCATATTAGTGACCTGGCAGGTGGTCCTAGCAATATGGACGTCATACCGTGCTTTTGTTTTCTTCTAAGTTCGTCACCTGCTCCTCTCCCACAAGAATGCAATGGTTACTTTCCATGCTTCGCGAAAGGCGCGTCACGCTGTTTGAGAGACTGATTCGCGAACGCTGACATGTAGAGGAACGCTCCAATATTATCGTTTGTTGTAGGTATGTGTAAATGGTAGATTTCTTGTGCATTCCTGCTATTGCTTCGCTTGTCTTTGTTGTGGTGCACGTGTCGGTGTTTATGTGACGTTGTCAGTCGGAATAGCTTGGCGGTGGGTGATATTAGTCTCTCGTCTGGGTTAACTGTAGCATTCACCAACAAACATACCCCAGCCCGTAAATTTGCAACAGCCGCTGTAACTAAATATTCTGCTATTGTACTTTACGAGCGTCTAATCACTTTTGTTGCAGACAGTCGACTAGATGTACGAGTCTATATTCTGATATCTAGAGACCCTGTTTATTTTGAATGGGGACTGTTTTAAATAAAATGTATATTTTCGCTATTCACTTCTAAGATTTCTTTGCATGAAAAGTTTGTTTATAGTGCTTATATTTAATAGTCTTGGCTTGAAAGAAAACTAACAAATTCAGCTAAATTGCATTGTACTTAAGTAGCATGGGTTTTTTAAAAATAATATTTTAGAACTAATAAAGTGAATGTATATATATATATATATATATATAATCCCATGCAAGTAATACATTGTAATCTAGATTCACACTTACCAATCAAGTTTCCAGCAGATCTGTTTGTTCTGTGTTGGACATTTTAGTGATGATTTTCCAAACAAGTAAAACATTGTGTGCTAAATTCACACTTCCCATTTCAGTTTCCTGAAAACCTGGTTTTAAAACGTTGGACGTTTCAGTGTTGCATTTCCCGTGAAACGTACTTTAGACGTTTTATTTTCCAGCTGTTTTTCTTTTCACACTTGTCAGAGGAAGATTGTGTGTGTCAGCGTTATTTTCCTGTTATCTGTAAAACTTCATTTTGGACCTACATTTTCATGCTATTTGGCTGTAGACTTTTTAGTACGTGTAGCAACAGTGTAGGTTTGTAGCATTGTTTTTTCTGCAATCATTGGAACGACGTTTCTTTCTTTCATGCTTCTTGCATTTAGATTTATTAGTAAATGTTGCGTATTGTAGCGTTATTTTTCATTGTAGATTTATTAGTAAATGTTGCGTATTGTAGCGTTATTTTTCATTGTAGATTTATTAGTAAATGTTGCGCATTTAGCGTTATTTTCCTTTGTAGATTTGTTATTAAAAATGTTGCGTATTGTAGCGTTATTTTTCCTTGTAGATTTATTAGTAAATGTTGCGCATTCAGCGTTATTTTCCTTTGTAGATTTGTTATTAAAAATGTTGCGTATTGTAGCCTTATTTTTCCTTGTAGATTTGTTAGGAAATGTTTCGTATTGTAGCGTTATTTTTCCATGCCATGTTTTTAATTGTACTTTTACCATGATATTTCTTTTTAGATTTATTGCATGTTGTATTTTATTTATTAGATTTTATTTGTTTACCGCTATATTTCCTTATAAGACTACTTTATTTGTTTATAAATTTATTTTTAAACATTGTATTGATTACCGTTATATTTCCCTATAGACTGATTAATAAATATTTTATGTTGTAGTTTATTAGTTGAGTAGAATTTTTTAACTGTTTTTTGTTTACCGTTATTTTCCCCATAGACTTAATAAATATTACATATTTTAATATTATTTTTCGCTCTCAGATTTTTTCCCATGTCAGTTCATCCAGATGTTCCTGTATTTTCTGTTGACCTAATAAATATATATTTCAACCAATTACTGTCCCGTGCTAGTACAGAAACGGCATCTTTTCTTTTCATCCGTAAAATATTGGATATTTTTATATTACTATGCCAACATGAGTAAATCGCAAATTTAATCATGACTTAGTGCATTCTACTCTTAGTTTTATGTCAGTTTATTATTTATTTATTTATTTGCACCAAGACAGTCGAGAGTTTACCGAGGGATAAAGAAAAAGAAAGCACCAAGCAATTATTCGACCTTACTTTCTTCATTCTTTCCTTTCTTTTTTTTTCTTTCTTCTTGTCCTACTAGCCTTTCTTTTCTTTCTCCCTTTCATTCTTCCTTTCTTTCTCCTCTCTTTCTGTCTTTTGTTTCTTTTCTTGCCTTTTTTCCCCATCTTTTTGTTTTACCATCACACATTGTTCATTTAAAAAAAAAAAAACTACAACAAACGCGTACAAGCAAGCGTGTCTATGTTCACCGATCATCTGCTCACGCGCGAATAAACAAAAAATAAAATAATCTTTTTTTAAAACGATTAGGAAGATGGACGGGGGCGGGGGGGGGATGCGGGAGGTGAGAAAAAAAAATGTTTCTTTCTCTTCCTTCCAGCCATTTTTTCCAGTCCTTGTGAAGGCTTGCTCGTTTTTCACCAAATGAAACTAATTATGTTCAGCCGCAAACTTTGACCCCCACCCCACCCTTGCCATAGGAGAAGCGTGTGCGCATTAATATGATGTATGTGCATAGTTCAACTACTCTCCATCCTCACCCGCAATTTCATCGGATTTCGTCAGCTATAGTCAGATTACGAAAGGTCATGTATACCGCTTGTTATAAATCACATTTCGTTCATGGCCCTGCTCGAAGGGGCGTTCATTTCCGTCTCATATTTTTTTTTCTCCCATTTACGTATTGCCTGCGGTTTCCCTCCTACATCACACAAACACCCATCCACCCCAATCTATCTATCTCAGTGTGTGTTCACCTTTACTATGACTGCCATGTCCCAAACTGCTTGTAGGTTCGATTTGAACGAGAATTGAAAGTGCTTCTCCAGATCTACATATATTGTATTGCTTTTTCACGGAATGTCAAACCAGGTGTGTCAGCTGTACAGTGTAAAGTATTTACACACGTTTTCACTTCACAGCATATTGTCTACTTTCAGTCTTGGAACACATTTGACTTTCACATGGAACTGTAGGAACGCATGTAACTTTCTCTTAGCACTGTTGGAGCCACATATAACTTCACATATAAGAACACTTGTGACTTTTACTGGGCACTGTAGGAACACTTGTGACTTTTACTAGGCACTTTAGGAATACTTGCGACTTTCACACAGTACTATAGGAATACTCATGACACGCCTGCTACGTCACAGGAACGCTGGGCACTCTGCAATCGTTGACCCCTCCCCCACACTGCTCAATGTCTGCTCATCGTGATCACTACGACCCTTGACCTTTCCAGTGCCCAGTTGCAGTATAGACTTTGATCTCGCGGACTGGAATGCAATCCCTCGAAGGCCATGCTTGAACGGCAGTGGGGAATCTTTTTTTTTATGTACACGAGTTATCTTTCCAATGGATCACCTACAGTGACGTCTCAGTGGGCTGTGCCATCTGGACTTTCCCCTTCACAGAGCCATACCAATTTCATCCGTCACTGTATCACTTAGCTTTCCTGCATGCTTATAAGGTGGTCACCGTGTTGTGGTTGAAGTTGAAAATGCTCTGACCGGACCGCCTGGGATTTTCAATTTGGGAGGATATGATGGAAAATTTGTGTTCGGGCATTGGCGGGTGTGAGGGAGTAAGTGTATTTATTCCTTCGACCCGTCGAAATTCGTCTTGCGAAACTGCATAAGAAACAAAGTTGTCAAAATGCCACAAGAAAACGATTGTTGTTGGCAGTGTCGGAGAATTGTTCCCTCCCCTCGACATCTCCCCACAACTCACCATTTTTAAAAAAAAAAATTCTCCAACCAAACGTACGAGTTTGTCGTGACTGAGAATATTTTCCTTTTAGAAAAATTAAATCAGTTTTGTTTGCTTGCTTGCACGCGTTGTGTTAATTTGTTTTGGTTGTTATTACTGCAGCAAATTAATTTTATACTGACGTACACAATAATCCGTGATGTTGACCATCTCACTCCAGCCCGGCATGCCTCGCGTGAGTGGTGCCACTAAAACTGTGTTTTGCGATTACTTTCCTGTTTTTCTTTTCTTTTGTTTACAACAGCTTTCGAGTGTTTTTGTTGTCTTTGTTTGCCAAAGCTTTCGAGTGTTTTTGTTGTCTTTGTTTGCCAAAGCTTTCGAGTGTTTTTGTTGTCTTTGTTTGCCAAAGCTTTCGAGTGTTTTTGTTGTCTTTGTTTGCCAAAGCTTTCGAGTGTTTTTGTTGTCTTTGTTTGCCAAAGCTTTCGAGTGTTTTTGTTGTCTTTGTTTACAACAGCTTTCTAGTGTTTTTGTTGTCTTTGTTTACAACAGCTTTCTAGTGTTTTTGTTGTCTTTGTTTGCGAAAGCTTTCTAGTGTTTTTGTTGTCTTTGTTTACAACAGCTTTCTAGTGTTTTTGTTGTCTTTGTTTACAACAGCTTTCTAGTGTTTTTGTTGTCTTTGTTTACAACAGCTTTCTAGTGTTTTTGTTGTCTTTGTTTACAACAGCTTTCTAGTGTTTTTGTTGTCTTTGTTTACAACAGCTTTCTAGTGTTTTTATTGTCTTTGTTTACGACAGCTTTTTTTAAAAAAAAAGATTTATTGTCTTTGTTTGAGATTGCATTCTTGTCTTTTTCCTTTTCATTGTTTACTATTATTTTTCTCTGTGTTAATGATTAGGATTAGTGCTAAAGCCTTGGATCGACGCTTACAGATGATAAATACATGACTGTATTGGATTAGTGCAAAATCCTCGGAAACTTAGTTTACAGATAGGATTGTGACTTATACAAACATATGTGACTGTAAAGGTCACTATTCCATTTTGTCCATATTTATTTGTATCAAATTAAGCACAACAAATAAAATTCCCTGTTATATGATCTCAAAGTTTACAATTAATATTTGTGTTTGTATCTGACTGCCAAGAAAAACTCATTTTTGTTTCTCTTTATATTATATATACACTTGATTCTATAATATTTTCTCTTTTTATTTCATACATGTTATATTTTAGAACAAATTCAATGATCAGTGTAGTTATGTCATCAGTTGCTTACGTTTTAGCAAAACTTTTCACGTATTCTATCCTGATGTATGGGGAGTTAATTCCCCTTAAAATGCATACGCCATTTCTTTCCAGTGCACAACTTCAACTTCAAGAAACACTTCGAACGAGCAAACTGGTCCCCCCCTCCTCCCTCTATAGTCGGTCCCAGCCTCGTTTGCAACCCAGCTTCTTTGCTAGTTTTCCATTTTCCTTTTCTGGTCGTTTCTTTCTTATTTTTATTTATTTATTCGTTCTCTCGTGTGTACGGTTATCCCCACTCCAACCGCTCCAACTTTAAAGCACAAATAAATGGCAGTAAATACAGCAGTTATTTTCTTTCAAGTTATATATTTTCTTTTTTCTTTCTTTGCTTTTATTAATTATTAATCGTCGTTTTTTAAACGTTAGCCTTTTTATGTGTCTGAAGGTCAGCACGGCAAGCAGCCTTTTACAAAGTCTTGGATTACTAACAGTCTTGCCGTGCCTGATTTTCTCGCGAAAGGGTTAACTGTTTGTCAATCAGGAGAGATTTCATCAAACAGTCAGCTAAAAAACACTCCTCCTCTATCGCCCCCCCCCCACGCACACACACACACACACACACAAAAACACCGCTAATCCCCGCCTCATCCCCCCGTCCCCGTTCTCAGTCTACACTCCGCGTACATTCATGTCTGATTCCTTTCCTACAGACAACCCTCTTGTGGCACCTCCCGTCTCCGAGAGTTTAGCCCCTGTATCATCCACTTGCATAAACATCTGGCGCTCAAGGCTGATAACTCGCTGAGGTGCAGAGTCGTCTTCCCTAAGAAACATTTCGCCGTTATGTTAACCAAGGCGAATGTAAAGTGTTGTACTGGCGAGATAAAAGTGCGTTCATAGCTAGCTGCTCTTTTATAGACGGACTGTAACAAGTCTTCTATTTATTTGCAGTGACGTGCACAAAAAATCCCCCAAGCAATATCAGTGACGTGCACAAAAAATCCCCCAAGCAATATCAGTGACATGCACAAAAAATCCCCCAAGCAATATCAGTGACGTGCACAAAAAAACCTCCAAGCAATATCACGGAGGTGCACTACTCCCTCCCCCCAAAAAAACAATATCACTGACGTACACACAAAAAAAAAACCCCAAGCAATATCACTGACTTTTAATTCAAAACGGATTTTCATTCATCAGTAAAAATTTGATAATAACAGTCTGTTCTTGGGATAAATTGCTAACCGAAGATGATTTCTGATTAAGATATCTCACACACACAGGTTTGATTACACACACACACACACACACACACACACACACACACACACACACACACACACACACACAAATACACACGTGCACACTTAACGTTTGCTTAAGTGTCTTTTTAACTTTACACAGCCACGTAAATCTCTCTCTTAAAACTCTATTGACATATATTTTACAAATGTATCATACAGGGCCACACTGCCACAAGAGCACCTAACATACAGAAAACCATACTCTTTATCTCTGAATCTGTCTTCTTTTTTACTAATGCAACGAATAGACACTTTAATACATACACTCTTTCTTTCTCTCGCCCTCTCTCTCTCACCCTCTCTCACACAGAACACACGCACATTGCTTCTCCTTACTTTATGCATAGCTATAAAATAATGAATATTTCCGGGCGACACCCGGAATCCAAACAAATTGAGAATACGGGACTATTTTTGTAATCCTTTGAATCCATGCTAAACGTCAGCATGAAACAATGCGATGTAACTACTAAACAAACAAATTTTTGATTTACAAATGTAAAGTTCCAACAAATACATGTAATGACACAGAAGTGACAGTGCTTTTCTATGAATGTAATGACAAAGAATTAACAGTGCTGTTCTATAAATGCACACATTTAACACTTCTGTTCTAGAAATGTAATGACATTAATTGACAGTACTGTTCTATAAATGTAATGACAAAGAATTAACAGTGCTGTTCTATAAATGCACACATTTAACACTTCTGTTCTAGAAATGTAATGACATTAATTGACAGTACTGTTCTATAAATGCAATGACAGAGAATTAACAGTGCTATTCTATAAATGTAATGACAAAGAATTAATAATGCTGTTCTATAAATATAATGACAAAGAAATTACAGTGCTGTTCTTTAAATGTAATGACAAAGACATAACATTGCTGTTCTAGAAATGTAATGACAAAGACATGACAGTGCTGTTCTATAAATGTAATGACAAAGAATTAACAGTGCTGTTCTTTAAATGTAATGACAAAGAGTGGACAGTCCTGTTCTATAAATGTAATGACAAAGACATAACAGTGCTGTTCTATAAATGTAATGACAAAGAATTAACAGTGCTGTTCTTTAAATGTAATGACAAAGAGTGGACAGTGATGTTCTATAAATGTAATTACAAAGAGCGGACATTGCTGTTCTATAAATGTAATGACAAAGACATGACATTGCTGTTCTTTAAATGTAATGACAAAGACATGACATTGCTGTTCTTTAAATGTAATGACAGAGACCATGACATTGCTGTTCTATAAATGTAATGACAAAGAACGGACATTGCTGTTCTTTAAATGTAATGACAAAGAACGGACATTGCTGTTCTTTAAATGTAATGACAAAGACATGACATTGCTGTTCTATAAATGTAATGACAAAGACATGACATTGCTGTTCTATAAATGTAATGATAGAGAACTGTGAAAAGCACGACGTGACCTTGGCCTGTTTGTGAGACAGACGAGTTTCATGTCATGGAAAACTAAAATAAAAACAAGTTCAGCAATGTTGACCACATTGTATTTATTCATTTTCTTTTCTTCATTGTGTACTGCTTTGTGTCAAAGATAGAGAGTGGAGAAGAGAAACATAGAGAAAGGTTGAGAGAGATTAAGAGGGAGTGAGAAAGTAGAGGAGATAGACTAATATTAACAAGGATAAATTGCATCAGAGAGAGAGAGAGAGAGAGAGAGAGAGGAGTGTTTGTTTATTAGTAAAGAAGCATTAATATAGACATTTAGATAAATTAGTTTAATGAATATACCAATCAAAACATTTGTAATCACTGCTGCAGAAGAAATAATACCAGTCACTAACCTTTGGTATAATTATTTCGCTTTGTGGGGGTAATCTGGACAGATGACGTGAAATGTCACTCATCCCTCCAGTGTCTGAAGCATAGTGTAAATGTGAACTGTCACCCATCCCTCCAGTGTCTGAAGCACAGTGTAAATGTGAACTGTCACTCATCCCTCCAATGTCTGAAGCATAGTGTAAATGTGAACTGTATACTTCATATTGTGCAGCTCCTTGTTTAAATAGCAGCAATACGTTTTGTCAGCTAGAACAATGTTACAATGAACTGTTTTGTAAGTAAGACGGTATTAAAATGAACTTTGGTACGTTTTGTCAGCTAGAATAGTGTTACAATGAACTGTTTTGTAAGTAAGACGGTATTAAAATGAACTGTGGTACGTTGTGTCAGCAAGAACAGTGTTACAGTGAATTGTTTTGTAAGACGGTATTAAAGTGATTTTTTTTGGAACGTTTTGTCATCAGGACAATATTAAAATGATCTGCTAAGCGTTTTGTCATCAGGACAATATTAAAATGATCTGCTAGGCGTTTTGTCATCAGGACAATACTAAAATGGTCTGTGAAGCGTTTTGTCAGCAATATAACATTAAAATAAATTTTATTATATACACTGCAAGCGTTCCTCGCTGAAAGGTATGATGTTGAAGTGTATATTGTGTTTTGTCGTATGATATGAGTGAGACACCATGAGAATTGAAACTGTTTAGTTTGTCTGTGCAGGTGTTCTGGCTGAAGGATAACTTAGAGACACCATGAGAATTGAAACTGTTTAGTTTGTCTGTGCAGGTGTTCTGGCTGAAGGATAACTTAGAGACACCATGAGAATTGAAACTGTTTAGTTTGTCTGTGCAGGTGTTCTGGCTGAAGGATAACTTAGAGACACCATGAGAATTGAAACTGTTTAGTTTGTCTGTGCAGGTGTTCTGGCTGAAGGATAACTTAGAGACACCATGAGAATTGAAACTGTTTAGTTTGTCTGTGCAGGTGTTCTGGCTGAAGGATAACTTAGAGTTAAACGTCCAGGACGACATCAATTTTATCATCTCGAGCGAGGGCAGCCTCATCATTAACCAAGCCAGGTTAGACGACACCGGCAACTACACTTGCGGAGCGGTTAACCAAGCTAGCCGGCGATTGAGTGACTCGGCCACTCTCACTGTCTATGGTAAGACTCCTTTTGTAAACCACCACAACACCACCACCAGCAACAACCCATCAGCACCATCACCACCACTAGCAACTCATTACTATCACCGCCCACCACTCCATCACCACCACCACTACCCTGCCCATCAGCACCAACCGCAGCCCCATCACTACCCTTCCCACCACTACCACCCTACCCTCCTCTCCCCTTATAATCTCGTTCTTGTACTCTTTCCCAACTTTCAACCCAGTTTTCGGTTTCACTCTTTTGCGTTTCATTTTCTTTTTTTTTTTTTTTTTTTGGTTGTATATTTGTTTTCTATTTTTATTTATGAATGTTTTTAATTTAAAACATATTTATTTATTTTAAATAAATAATTATATGTGCTTTTGCCTTCCTTTCCGCTTCGAGTCTGCTTTCGGCTTCTTGTATTTTTTCCTCCATTTTTCTTTCTTCGTGTTATTATAACAAATATTATCATTTGTTTTTTACACGTGTTTATTATAACAAATATTATCATTTGTTTTTTGCACGTGTTTATTATAATAAATATTATCATTTGTTTTTTACACGTGTTTATTATAACAAATATTATCATTTGTTTTTTACACGTGTTTATTATAACAAATATTATCATTTGCTTTTTACACGTGTTTATTATAACAAATATTATCATTTGTTTTTTGCACGTGTTTATTATAATAAATATTATCATTTGTTTTTTACACGTGTTTATTATAACAAATATTATCATTTGTTTTTTACACGTGTTTATTATAACAAATATTATCATTTGTTTTTTACACGTGTTTATTATAATAAATATTATCATTTGCTTTTTACACGTGTTTATGCAGGATACGTAGCGTGCGATCTTATAACACGGCGGAGGGGGGGTGGGGTGGAATGTAAATCACAAGTGTTCTTTAATTTTTATTTATTTATTATAAATATTGAGCCGCTGACATTGTTTCCTCTCTTAATTGTATCATCTGTTCTCTGCTAGTGTTAAATCGAATTTGCATCTATGCTTGTCCAAACTGTACATTTGTAAATCCATGTTACTTCTGTTTCTCTTTTGTAAGTAGAATTGTTTGTTATATTTTGTTATTTTGCAAAATAACAAAATTGTTACATTATCTTTAGCCTCCGTATGTGTTTAAGTAGCTGTATAAAGACCTTATAATAATTAATAAGTGTAAAAATAATAAATTGTATAATTGTAATAATATTACAGACATGGATTTTATGAAGGTAAGGGCTTGTATTATTTTTTTTTAAAATTACTTTTATAAGAAGTAGATTTCTAAAAGAAAATGAAACTTCAAAATTTTCTTTGTTAAAAAGGATTTTTAAAAGTTGGAGTAAGATATCAAAATAGACTAGCTGCATGATAGGAGAGACAATTGACGGCTGGACACAATTCAACACTGTAAATGGGAAGTGGATTAGCTGAATGACATCATAGGCGAATGATGAATGGATACGATTCAGCACTGTGGACAAAGTGGATTAAGTGAATGACATCATAGGCGAATGATGAATGGATACGATTCAGCACTGTGGACAAAGTGGATTAAGTGAATGACATCATAGGCGAATGATGAATGGATACGATTCAGCACTGTGGACTGAAAGTGGATTAACTGAATGACAGGTGAGGCGAATGACGAATGGATACGATTCAGCACTATGGACTGAAAGTCGATTAACTGAATGACGAATGGATACGATTCCGCACTGTGGACTGAAAGTGGATTAGCTGAATTACATGTTAGGCGATTAACGAATGGATACGATTCCGCACTGTGGACTGAAAGTGGATTAGCTGAATTACATGTTAGGCGATTAACGAATGGATATGGTGCAGCACTGAAGATTGAAAGCTGAGTGACGTCATAGCCGATTGTCGAATGGATTCGATTAAACTCTGCAAATGATAGTGGATTAGCTGAATGACGTGAGAGGAGATTGATGGCTGGAATCAGTGCAGCACTCAAAATGATAGTGGATTAGCTGAATGACGTGAGAGGAGATTGATGGCTGGAATCAGTGCAGCACTCAAAATGATAGTGGATTAGCTGAATGACGTGAGAGGAGATTGATGGCTGGAATCAATTCAGCACTCAGAATGATAGTGGATTTGCGGAATGAAAGGAGGCGCAATTGGTGGTGCGGCACGGTTCCTGTTGCAGTGCCCCCCTTTTCTTCCTGTCCACTTTCATCACCGGGTCAGATCCTGTGGGATAGATCTGACTATGGCATGCTCTTTTTTTTTCTCTCTCTCCATTTCTACGTTGTAACGGAGAAGAGAGAGGTTAGATCAGTCACGATTCGTTGGAATCTGGTATAATTCCTGATTTCATCGTTGTAAATGTGCAAAGATTGACTTGATCCACGAGTCTTTTCATTTCTTTATTTTTTTCTCGATATTTGGCCTTTAGATTTGTTCCTATATTGGTTCACACATGATTGTCGATATTTTCTACAGTAATTAAAATGTCAAAGAGAACCCTGTGGTTCGGCTTTCGTCGCGAGAGAAAGTAAATAGAAAAACAGAGAGAGAGATTATTCAGTAACATTAAACAAATAATCAATAAAATTGCCGGTGTAGTAGAAAGAAGAATAAAGTGTATATATAGTTTGCTCATCTTTTATTCTGCAGAGTTTTCTTAGCTGTGAAAATTAGACTGTAAATTCTTTTCAATATTTTTGTTTAAAAAATTTAACCCTTTCTTTTAATATTATTATTTATTCGGTTAACTGTTTTGTGATTAAAATGTTTGTTTTATTGATCACTTGGGTTATTTTATTCTTATTTTGCTTGACATGTTCGAGGTTAACGTATTTTTTTGCTGTTTCTTTTTGTTCATTAATTATTTAATTATTACCCTTCCAGGTTAAAAATTATTTTTTATCTAATATTATTTTTTTCTTATGTTATTATTTGCTTATATTGTTTAATATTTCAACCAGATTGCATTGTTCATTAATTTGTTAATAATTTTCTGCTTTTAATTATTTATAGTTTTTATGTTTCTTAATTATTAATATTATTAGTTTACATTAATCTATTTTGTATTTCTGTTATTTAAATTGATTCAATGTCTACTGTTATTTTTTAATATTGATTGTATTAATGTATCATTTGTAATTTTCTATTCTGTTTTGTAATTTAATATTTTAGTAATTTAATGTTACTGTGCGTGCGTTTGTGTGTGTGTGTGTGTGAAATTCATTTTTACTTTTCATTTTTCGTTGTTAATTCATTAATGTTGCCTCACCAGTTTTGTTGATGATATTTTATTAATTCATTATTATGTTTCGTCAGTCTTGTTAATTAAAGTATTAGTATTTGTATTTCATTGTGTTATTAATTCATCATTATGTTTCGTCAGTCTTGTTAATTACATAATTATTAGTTTTTTCTCATTCTTTTACTGTGTTTGTTGTTTCCTTATTGCTTGTTTTGATAAAATGGTTCCAGTGGACGGCGGGTGGACTCAGTGGTCAGAATGGTCCGAGTGTTCGGCCGAATGCGGCAAGGGCAAACAGAGACGTACCCGTTCGTGCACGAACCCCGCACCAGTCAATGGCGGCACAGCCTGTCCAGGCGACTCCCAAGCCTTTCTGCCCTGTAATGCCTTGTGTCCAGGTAACAGTTCTTGTCGTCTGTATCGGAATGTTGTCTTAGATTGTTTCTCCTGTCTCTCCTTTCTAGAGCCATGTTGTGCTGATCACTACTACGAGTTTTTTTGTACTTTTAAAACACTCTTTATATAGAACAGTTCAGTGTGTTGTTAGATCAGAAGCAAAATAATTATTTTAAAACATTGCCAGTTTTAATGTGTTTTTTTATTTTTTAAAAAAAAGTACTGTTTAGTGCTTTTAGCTCAGGAGAAATATAATTATTTAAAATGTTTTCGAGTTTTTATAAGCTTCTTGTTTTGTTTTTTGTTTTATTCTAAACAAAACATTTTAGTGTTTTAAATTTGGAGGAAAATAATTATTTAAAACTACTGCGAGGTTTTTCGTTCTTTTTTTAATTTTTTATGGAATTTTGTTCTTGTTTTGTTTGTGTTTTTAGTTTTAGATGAGAAGCAACATCATTATTTAAAATTGTTGTAAAATTATTAACTTTTTAGATAAATATGTTATGTAATATATCTGTAAAAGACAAAGCCACATTAGAACCGTCGATTATCCGAACTGATTCTAAGAAATCTTGGCTAGTAGCATGAAAAGAACTAAGAAGTCTTGGCTATAGCGTGTAAAGACGAAACTAAAAATCTTGTCCTGGAGTGTGGAAAGAGGAAACTAAAGAGTTTTAGTTAGTAGTGGGGAAAGAGGAATCTAACAAGTAGTTCATTAAGAGGGGTGCGGGGGTTCGAATAATTGTTCGGGTAATCGACGTTCTACAATATATTTATATGTAGTATTTATGTCTGTATGTATAAAATATGTATTTCTCTTTATAAATGTGTAGTATTTATGTTAATAGATATAAATTATGTATGCATTCATATTTATTATTGTCTGTCTCATTTATTAGTTTTTAGGAATTTATAATGCTATGCAAATTTATTTCATCTCTTGCTTTTTGTAAACTGTCTCAGTAGTCATAGGCCTTGAAAATTATTTTCTTTTTTGCCCACCTTCTTCTTTATCTCCCTTCGTTCTTTGTTATCTTCTTCGGCATAGCGTTCGTAATATAGTTTTTGTTACAAATACTGGTGTTACATATTTTTCTAGAATGAATACTTTAATTCGCGGAGCTGGTCGAATGAAAGAAGGTAGATGATTAAAGATTTGTTCTAGCAGTAGTGGTTGTTGTAGTAGTAGTAGTAGTAGTATACTATTATTTTAGCATTAAAAGAACATAACAAGCATCTTTATTTTGACCGAAGTAAAAATAATCGACAACTTCATTTTAAAAAAAATAATAATCAGAAATTATGTCTGGTCACTCGATCATAGATGCAGTTTGTGACATCAGACATCTGTCTGGAGATATATTGTCTGGTGTTAAAAATAATTTGAAAGAATAATGTCTTGAAGGAAACAAATGATAAAATATTTATAGTAAAGCTATCGATATATAAACACCGCTGATGCAAATGCAGAGTGTAAAACCAGCTGTTTTCGATGAGTTGTTTTAAAGATTAGACCCAAGTTCTGTCTTCAGACCCCAAAATCTTCATATCTTTTCTGCACCAAATTACGAGGAAATTCTCGTGAGTTTTCTAGCCATTCGTGCAAGTGCATTCTAACGAGCTTTCTCTTCATTCGTCTCTGATCACTCGTAGGACATTCTGATGTGTTTTCTGGTCACTCGTAGGACATTCTGATGTGTTTTCTGCGCACTCGTAGGAGGACATTCTGATGTGTTTTCTGCTCACTCGTAGGAGGACATTCTGATGTGTTTTCTGGGCACTCGTGGGAAAACATTCTGATGTGTTTTCTGCTCACTCGATGTTCGATGTTTTTCTGGTCACTCGTAGGAGGACAGTCTCTGTTTTAAGGACACTCGTATCAGAACATTCTGGTGTGTTTTATCGTCACTCGTACAAAGACATTCTGATATTTTGTCTGGTCACTCGTTTCGAGAAAATTCTTATGTGCTTTCAATGAAATTATTACTTGCTGTCTAATAACTCAATACTATGAAATTAAATTTTTGTTTTCTCTTGTTAGCCGATACAATAGCGTGCTCTCTGTTTATTCATTCATCTCTGTATTCATCATTACGCGGCAATCTTAATACTTTCTTTGATCACTAGCTTCAAAGTAATACTGGCATGTGTGTTTTGATCATTCGTTACAATTAAGGGCTTACGTTCAGATCACTCGTCATAAATACTGGCTTATGTTTAAAACACTCATTACAAATGTCAGAAGTCACAAATACTGGCTTGTGCTTAGATCACTCGTTACACATACTGGCTTGTGTTTAGATCACTCGTTACAAATACTGACTTATGCTTAGATCACTCGTTACAAATACTGGCTTGTGTTTAAGTCACTCGTTGCAGATGTTGGCTTGTGTTTAGATCACTCATTACAAATACCGGCTTATGTTTAGATCACTCGTTACAAATACTGGCTTGTGTTTAGATCACTCGTTACAAATAATGGCTTGTGTTTAGATCACTCGTTGCAGATGCTGGCTTGTGTTTAGGTCACTCATTACAAATAATGGCTTGTGTTTAAGGTCATTCGTTACAAATACTGGCTTGTGTTTAGGACACTCGTTACAAATACTGGCTTGTGTTTAGGACACTCGTTACAAATACTGGCTTGTGTTTAGGACACTCGTTACAAATACTGGCTTGTGTTTAGGGCACTCGTTACAAATACTGGCTTGTGTTTAGGACACTCGTTACAAATACTGGCTCTGTGTTTAAGTCGCTCGTCACAAGTGAATGTTGTCTTTGGCAACAGGTAGGTTAAATCTTAAAGACGGGAACGTATGTTGTATATAGGATAGGAAAGTGTTGGGGTTTTTAATATTTTTATAATTTTATATTTTTTAATATTTTTTAGTATATTTTTAAACAGACATGGCACAGTGCATTCTAAACCGGCAGGTATATTCTGAACAGTTCAGACTATGTTCTAAATGGACTAGGTTTCCGTTTGATATAACCGAAGGAAATTCTCATCACCACGTACGAAAACCTTTGTTCTCCAAGTAAACGTGTGAGAACTTCAATAAATTTGAACCAATAGCTAGCTATATTGTAAATCACTAAATGCCGTGATGTTCTTTTTTTATATACATATGTGTAAACATGTACTACATTCACTCTTTCACTCTCAGAATCCATCAACGAGTGACGTGTTTTATACATCTGTGTAAACATGTACTACGTTCACTCTCAGTATTCATCACCGAGAGACGTATCTGGACACCACATTCCCTCCTCCAAAAGTTTCAGCTTCCAAAAAAAAAATAATACAAGCTCCTTGCTTTCGACCACCTTAAATATTTTTCTCTCCTGAGGAAATATTTTGACCTTATAGTCGTTTGGATTCCTAAAACAGTTCTGTTTTTATTTTGCATTGTTCAGAACAAAATGAGCCTCGTTTTGATATTCTTGCTTGGAAATCGAGCCTCGTTTTCACTGGTATCTGTCAAGCATTGTTGTCAACGTGCTTTCGCGCTCAGTTGAAATGGATTGTTTTTGGTAAGAGGAAATGACAGTTTAAGTGTTACGGTTCTGTGTTTTGATGGAGGCCCTGCAATAAATGCTTGCATCTGTTTATTTCTGCGTTTTACGAGCCATTGTCTTCCTGTGCTGACCTCGTAGCAAAGAATGCAGACGGCATCTCTGGGCGACAGCGAAATGCAGCGACTCCACCATTGTGGACAAAGAGTAATGGTTGTCGTGACAACTAAAGCCAACCAGTCTCAAGGTGGAATTTATGCTTTGCAGTCTCCACTGACAGACTAATCCCTCCGAACAACGGTGGTGCTCCTCCTCCGACGCCGATGCCCGTGGAGGTTCGGGTCTCGAGTCAGATATGCTGCTTCAGCACGCCATTAATGTCATCATAATAATGATCGTGAAGACAGTAATTTGAAAGGGTGAGATTTTCACCAAGCGGAATAAACTCTATAGCGGTAATTCTAGAACCAGAGTCTCAAGAAAGGATGACGTCATTGAGCTGAATCTGGAAATTGTGATGTATATAATGCTGAGTTCTTGGTAATTGTATCGCCTCTTCCATTTCCAATGTTACTCACGTATCAAACATATAATGTGTCTTAAGCACCTAGTAAACAATATAAAACGATTGCAAATTCTTAGAAAACAACCCAAGATAGAAAAACAACCCAAGAAAAATATTTTCACAAACGAACCCTCATAAAGAAAAAAAATGGTAGAAAGCATTGACTATGACCACGCATGCACGCACGCACGCACGCGCGCGCGCGCGCGCACACACACACACACACACACACACACACACACACACACACACACTCCCTGTACAGCACACTCTTGTTAGCCGGACCTTAATTTGTCCATCATGAGCAAGGAGCTCCGAGGGAAACTTATATACGTTCTGTGGGGAAGAGAAATAATGCCATGGGGAGTGGGGGTGAAGACAGTCGATTGTCTGTTCTTCGTGCTCCTTAAGATTTTTAACTGCGAAGTGGCCTTTACCATTCGTGACATATAGCACACAAGATCTGATATATGACTTACACACACAAGATCTCATGTGTGACATATAACACGCAAGACCTAATATGTGACATATAACACGCAAGATCTAATATGTGACATATAGCACACAAGATCTCATGTGTGACATACAACACGCAAGATCTAATATGTGACATATAGCACACAAGATCCCATGTGTGACATATAGCACACAAGATCTTATACGTGACATATAACACGCAAGATCTAATATGTGACATATAGCACACAAGATCTCATGTGTGACATATAACACGCAAGATCTAATATGTGACATATAGCACACAAGATCTCATGTGTGACATATAACACGCAAGATCTAATATGTGACATATAGCACGCGCGATCTTATACGTGACATAACACGCAAGATTTGATATGTTGTTCCCTCCGAGGGACTAGACGCTAGGGCTACTAATACCACCTTGAGATAAGAAGCGGCTACCACCCCTACCTGGTGGGGAGGAGGGGACTAACCTGGGCCCTTAAGCGAGAAGTTAATTTCGTGACTTATGCAGCACTAGCATTCAAACCTGTTCGCCCCGCCATTACTCATTATAGTTGGGCAAAATGTTGGGCAAAATATAAATTGTAGCTTATGACTTCTAACCCCGCTTTTGTTAAATATAAGTAGGCAAAATTTTGGGGTAAAATATTAATTTTAGTTCTTGATTTCTAACTCCAATAATGCTAAATTTTAGTGAGCAGAGGTCATGGGCAAAATATGAATTGTAGCTTATGACATCTAATCATGCCTTTTATAACATTTTTAATGGGCAGAAGTGTTCTGCAAAATATTAATTGTAGCTTTTGACTTATGACTGTTAAATTTGTCATTGACAAAAATAAGCAGTAAATATATGATGTGTGGCTTTTGGCTTCTAACCAAGCCAATGCTAAATATAAATGGACAAAAGTATTGGCCCAAGTAGGAAGTGTAATTGTGACTTCTAAACCTTTCAAAGCTAAATCAAGTGGGCAAAGTATGAAATATAGCTTTTGACTTCTAATCCTTTCAAAGCTAAAAACAATGGGCAAAATATTAAATAGAGCTTATGACCTCTAATCCTGTCAAAGCTAAAATCAAGTTGGGTGGGCAGAATATGAAATAGAGCTTGTGACTTCTAATCCTGTCAAGGCTGAAAACAAGTGGGCAGAATATGAAATAGAGCTTTTGACTTCTAATCCTTTCAAACCTAAAAGCAAGTGGGCAGAATATGAAATAGAGCTTTTGACTTCTAATCCTTTCAAAGCTAAAAGCAAGTGGGCAAAATATGAAATACAGCTTGTGACTTCTAATCCCGATGCTAAATGTAAGCGTAAGTGGACTGAAGTGTTGGACAAAATATGAAATGTAACTTGTAACTTTTAATTCTACCAGTGCTAAAAATAATTGGGCAAAAATGATGGGCAAATTATTAAGTGTAGCTTGTGATTTCATATCTAAAATATGACTTGCTCGTATGACTTTCAATTCTACCTTTTCTAAATAAGAGGCCAAAATTGACAAACAAAATGTGAAATGCAACTGACAATTCTTAATCCAGCCTTTGCTAAATATAAGTAGGGCAAAAGTGACAGGCAAAATTTAAAATGTAACTTATGACTCCTCTTCCTGTCATTACTAACCGCACATAAGCAGCAGTGAAAAAATAGAATTGATGATTTGTAATCCACTCAGTGTTAACTGAGGAGAGGCAAAAGTGAAAGGCAAATTATCAGTTGGAATGTATTACTTTTGCATAGGAAAGAAGTGAAGGACAAATATGAACTGGAATTTATATCTTCGAGACACCGCCATGTCGTTGGTGCCATGTTCACTGTCAGGAGTGGAGCTTGCTGACATGACGTGAGATTAGCGGGACGTCCGTTGCAGCAGTGAAAATGTCTTCCCGCTAGTTTACGATGCAGAATCCCACCTCCACCAGACCCTCATTCGTCACTGTTCAAGCGTACGTTTGGGGGGAGGGGGTCAGTAAGGTGTACAGGCTAGTAGACCCTCCGGGCAAGACTAAATCACCGGCCTTTCCCCGCGTCTGGGATCTATTATCACAGTAATTTTTTTTTTATGGCGTTCAGTCCAGACCCTCTAGCTTTCTCTTGTAGAATTGGACGGGGAACGATAAGCTAAGTTTGCATGACATTAAAGACAGTGTATGTGGTTCTTTTCTGCCTTTGGCTGAGCGATTCTTAGGTACTAAAAGTAAATCTGACATTAAAAGTGTTTGTGGTTGGCTTGGAGTTTCATTTTTCTCTTCTTGTTTTCTCTTCATGCAAAATGTCTGGGGTTAGTTTGCAGTTTGCTTTCTGTTTTCTTTTGCTTTTCTTCATATTGTATTGGTTATTTCTTACTCAAAGGGAAGTTGAGGACTTACATTGCATTTTTGATTAAATCATTGCAACCTGTGTTGCACTGGTCGGATATTACGTACTCTTTCATATGTTGCGTACTTTGTCATATCACGTACCCTGTCATGATATTGCACACCTTGACGTGATATTACGTACCCTGCCATGATGTTGTGCACCTTGACGTAATATTACGTACCCTGTCGTGATGTCGCGCACGTCAAAGATATCATGTACCCTGTCATGATATTGCGCACCTTGACGTGATATTACGTACCCTATCATGATATCACCTACCCTGCCATGATATTGCGTACCCTATCATGGCATTACGTACCCTGTCATGAAGGTAATTTTGTTTTTGGGTGGTCAAATCAAGGTGTTTGACCCTCATACAGTAAACAATCCCGGACCCAACCCCTTCCCTTGGATATTTCCGACAGTCTCACTTCCTAGATTTTGACTGTTGGACTCAGCGATGGACGTGCTTTGGGATGGGAAGCGTTACCACAGTGTAATCAAGACGTAGAGAGACAGAGTGTGACACGCACGCCACTTAGGTAATGAAAATAATTATTATTAATCTTTAATCTTTCATAACTAATTACAAGTGACGAGAATTTTAATTTTTTTATTATTAATTTTCCTCCAGTAGACACCACTCACTTGGAGGATATGTAGGTGCTGTAAATGTTCTATCTCTTCCAACTTCTCTATCTCTATCTCAACATTAAGGATAAATATTTACCGTCACACAATGTTCCATAGGTGGAAAACGTCTTACTAAAGGAGAAGAAAAATTCGACTTTATTTAGCGAACCCCCAACTACCCACTAACTGAAATGCTGTATTTATTATGCTTTACGCTCGTGTCAGGCTAATAAATACTTTTGCCGAAAATTGTAAATTGAGACTTGACTGTAAGAAGGAATTGAGTTAAAAAAGCAATAAACTGGAAACTTAGCACTTGCTCCCTGATTATATTTTTCAGGGTAAAGCAGCTTTTCTGTGTATGATTTTAACTTCTTGGTTTAGTGATTATAAACTGCTATGACCGACCACGGTACAGGCAGGGAGCAGTGGGTAAATGTAAGAATGCACTACACTCCATTGATGTATGGTGGCAAAATATGTTGACTACCTAGAGCAATTTCTGGTATAAGGAAGTTACTGGAAATTGCTGCAATTGCTGTTCTACTTGAAGGAGCCAAATATGGAGAAGGCACATAAGTTAACCTTAAGAGAATAGCAGTGAATCAGTGTCCTATAAACATGCAAGAGAAACACATGTCCTATAAACATGCAAGAGAAACACATGTCCTATAAACATGCAAGAGAAACACATGTAACTGACATAATAATGGTGGTGAACATTAAACTTATGTCTTTGTTACAAAAGTGTGCAAAGACTATTGAGACAGTGCCTAAATCAGGTTAGATAGAAACTATTATTGCTTATTTCTAATTACTCCATTTCTGTTCTCTGATAAAGAAGTATCAAATGACTTGTATTGAATTGTTGAATAATATGTTTTGGCTATAAGACTATGCAGTACAAAAATTATTTGTACATGTTTTCATGAAAATAATGATGTCAGGTAATTTTGTTTCAATGTATTTTACATATGTATATTTCATTGTTGATTTAATAAATTTATTGTTAAATTTATTGACCTTCTTACACATATTGATAACATTATGCTGGATAAGAAAGTGGGTGGGTGGGGCTCGCTAAATATAGATTAAAGACTGATTTGTCTTCTCCTTTAGTAAGAAGTTTTCCACCTACGGAAATATTTTATGACAGTAAATGTTTGTCTTTATTGTTGTGGAAGAGAGAAACTGTTTACAGCACCTGAATGTACCTGCATATTCACCAAGTGAGAGACTAGTGGTGTCTTCTGGATAACTATTAATAAAATAAAATAAGATTCTCATTACTTGTAATTAGTTTTGGATGATTAATTAATTAATAATAATAATAACCATTAACTAGGTGGCATTGGCGTCACAAGAAATGTATCCTTAGTCTGAATCTTGGGTACATTTGTTCACCATAATACGGTAAAATAGACATTGCCAAGATGTATGTTGCTTAACGAATATTGAAAGTAGTTGCACTATAAAATAAATAATTACAGCATTTGTACATAGAGGTCTACTATAATGGGTGCGAAGGCAAATCTCGAGTTGTCTCGAAAAAATAGAGAAGTAGAAAGTTAAAATCGACAGCTCTCTGTTGGCGATAGATTGCAATAATGACTATGTACCATAGTGTTTCTGGCGAGAGTGTCTGTAAGAGATTCTGCCCGCTCACACCCAATCCCCAAACGTACAACATCAACTGCGTCTCGGACAGACGTGCAATACGAGACGCCCAAAGGGTTAACGGCAGCAAGAAAGAGGCTCGGCGTTAACAGGCGTGGGGAAGTCGGCAGTGAAAGCGCTAATCAAGTGGAGGTCACGCTGAGGATTAGCGCACTCCTGTTAGGGTTCTCTGCCTTGATGTCGGGTCACCAGTTTTACCCATTCGTTCTCGTGTGCATTACCAGTACTTTCTTTTTTTCTTTTTTGTTTTGAACTTTCTTATTTTTTTTTAAAGGTCTAACTTTTTGTTTTTAATTTTAATTATCTCGTCACCAGAAAAAGAATTTGCCATGATTGTTCTTTGTCTTCATATCTCTCTTTCTCTCTCTCTTTCTCTCTCTCTCTCTCTCTCTCTCTCACACACACACACACACACACATCATAACACACACCTACAGGGTCAGATACGAACTCAGACACTCGGATACCTACATATTCTCAGAGATAATAGCTAAAAAAACACAGATAGCCCAGAAAACACTCTCAGAGATAATAGCTAAAAAAAACACAGATAGCCCAGAAAACACTCTCAGAGATAATAGCTAAAAAAACACAGATAGCCCAGAAAACACTCTCAGAGATGATAGCTAAAAAAAACACAGATAGCCCAGAAAACACTCTCAGAGATAATAGCTAAAAAAACAGATAGCCCAGAAAACACTCTCAGAGATAATAGCTAAAAAAACACAGATAGCCCAGAAAACACTCTCAGAGATAATAGCTAAAAAAACACAGATAGCCCAGAAAACACTCTCAGAGATAATAGCTAAAAAAAAAAACACAGATAGCCCAGAAACACTCTCAGAGATAATAGCTAAAAAACCACAGATAGCCCAGAAAACATTCTCAAATAGCTAAAAAAAAACACAGATAGCCCAGAAAACACTCTCAGAGATAATAGCTAAAAAAAAACACAGATAGCCCAGAAAACAGAGATAATAGCTAAAAAAACACAGATAGCCCAGAAAACACTCTCAGAGATAATAGCTAAAAAGCCACATATATAATAGCCCCCAAAGCACTCCTAGAGATAATAGTTTAAAACAGTTATTTTAGCCTAAAGCACTCCTGGAGATAATAGTTTAAAACAGATATCTTAGCCTAAAGCACTCCGAGAGATAATAAAATAGCACACAAGTAAAATTGAGATACGAACTGAAAACAAGAGAGTCTTATTATAATGCATGTTTTGCCAGACCTTTCGGACGGGTTCCTAAACATCTTTGTAAGGAATTGTTTTTCTGGTTCAACTCTATTCTCCTTCTTTAAGCAAAACACGGGAGTTTTGTGGTTCAAATCTACTCTCCTTCTTTAAGCAAAACACAGGGGTTTTTTTTTTGGTTCAACTCTACTCTCCTTCTTTAAACAAAACACGGGGACTTTGTGGCTCAATTCTACTCTCCTTTCAGCAAAACACGTGGGTTTTGTGGTTCAACTCGACTCTCCCTCTTTAAGCAAATAGTCGTTTTTGTGGTTCAGCTCCTCTCTCCTTCCTTAAGCAAAATCACAATTGTGGTTGGCCTCCACGCTTGTTCTTTAAGAGCAAGTTGCTGTTCTGTACAACATTTTTTTCTGGTTCATCTGTACCCTCTTGTTCTTTAAGAGCAAGTTGCTGTTCTGTACAACATTTTTTTCGGGTTCATCTGTACCTTCTTGTTCTTTAAGAGCAAGTTGCTGTTCTGTACATTTTTTTCTTGGTTCATCTGTACCCTCTTGTTCTTTATGCAAAAATCGCTTTACTGGTTCTGCTTTTCTCTTTAATTTGTTTGTATTAGTAGATGTCTTTATAACCTGTATTAGACATGAGCAAGTGTTCATTAATAGTTTTTTGTGCTCATTGTTTTTTTGGTGGAGTTGTGTTTTAGTTCACAAGTCTGTGCAATAATTTGTTTCACTAGGTTTAGCTGTAGCGTAAGTTTGTGTGCAGTAAAACATATTTCTCGCTTAGTTGTTCTTTTGCCCATTGAACTCGAATACAGTAAAGTATATTTCTCGCTTAGCTGTTCTTTTCCCATTGAACTCGAGTACAATAAAGTATATTTCTCGCTTAGATGTTCTTTTCCCATTGAACTCGAGTAAAGTATATTTCTCGCTTAGCTGTTCTTTTTGCCCATTGAACTCGAGTACAGTAAATTATATTTCTCGCTTAGCTGTTCTTTTTGCCCTTTGAACTCGAGTACAGTAAAATATATTTCTCGCTTGACTGCTCTTTTTGCCCATTGAACTCGAGTGCCTTTGCTGTATACGTACTGTTTTAAGCACAGTTTTGAGCAAGAAGTATTTTATGTTCTTCTCAACTCGTGGTCAGTGAGAAGATATACGTATCATTGTGACAGGCTAGCATGTCAGCATGACACTGGACAACTTGTCTATTTGACATAGGATAACATGACAGTATGATGTCATATAAATTGTCTCCTTGACATAGGATAACATATCTGTCTGATATAGGATAACTTGTCAACACAGCACGTGATAACTTGTTAGCAGGACACAGATTGTCGGCAAGACACAGGACACATAGGTTTTAAGCAGAATAACAACACACTGTATGACAAAGAATAATGTGTCAGTTTGAAGAGTAATTGTGTGTCCTTATGAACAAGGATAATTGTCAATTCGACATTCAGTTACTTGTCAGCATGAAATAGGTAACATTTCAGTATGACCCAGGGAAACGTGACCGTATGGAGAATTATGTGTGTGCCAAGTATGACGAAAGAATACTTTGTGTAGAATGACATATCTGAAGATAGATATAGTAAATTATTTTATACATGTATATCTATATGAGTTTGATTACGTCCTATCTGTAGACTGATATAGTAAATTATTTTATACATGTTTATCTTCCATATGAGTGTTATTACGTCCTGGGCGGGGTGGGGTGGGGTTGTCATATAGGTCAGTAGCTAGTTCAATCTATCCATGACAGATGTTTGACAGCATTTCAGATTCAGTTTTAGCAGTTGCACGCTAACTGTTTGACTGACGCTATAAATTGTCTACGACTACAGATATTTCCGAAGGGAAGAGTGGCATAAAATAAAAGAAGAAGAACCAAAAATACCTCTTGCCTGTAATGAAAGCCAAACCATGTTCCTGCCAAGCAGACACGGCTCATCGCGTCCTGAGAGAGGACTGGCGGCAACCTAATTACATTAGTGAGAAAAATAAGGGAGATAAGCGGAACCTCTCTAACCTAGCTGTCTCCATGCCCCACCCAGGCATCTGCAATTTGGTTTAGGTAATCCTTCAGATAGAGGTCAGTGACGACGTAGGCACCTCGGAGCAGATCTGTCTACAGAAAATGTCAAAGGTCAGAGCCCATCGCTTGCATCGAGTCATTGCTTCTGGTCCGAGCTTAAAAGGGTTTTGCTTGAGAGCTCCCTGCCTTCCCAGGAAGACCTTTCATATTGTCATTTAACACACACATACATTTTTTTAATATTCTGGTGGTGTTTTAACATTTAAAAAGAATTACAATAGTAATGATTTAATACAAAAGTATTTTAGTTTGACTAAAGAGGTCGATCATGAACAAGTTTGACCGACTTCTCTGGTATGGCAACAAAGTAGAAAGATGCCGTCCCAAGAACTGCACTGAAATGTCTGATAGAGAATTTGCTGGTAAAAGACAGTAGTCACATAGAGACAGGTGCCTACAAACTCATATATGTATCTGTAGAAATCCCGTAAAGTTTATAACTCTAATGTCGAGTGCGAGCTATGTGCACGCCCGCATACACACAAAATTAAAAAACAAATCAACAATTGGAATTCTGACAAAACTGCGCTCTCGTATATATTTCACTACACGTCACGGATCAGTTCAGACCCGTATCGATGTCAGTTGGCTGGGTTCACGAACGGTTGGGTGGAAATGGGAACGGCTGGGTGGTTCTGAGGACTCGGGGTGAAATTCCTTTGCGCTTTAAGACTGACAGGAAGAAGCACCCGAAAAACACGTACCTGCTTTGTTCAGCCTCGGGCCTGGGCTGTGTCTAGACCGCGGGAATCTGCAGGGAGCCAGAATCAATAGAAATAATTGAGATCCTCGCCCGGCCGTAAGTAGATAAACTAGCTTTCGTGATAGGGATGGGGTGGGGATGATAATCATGTTTTCAACAAGTGTTAGCAATTGCATATTCTTCTTGTTGAGCTTTTGGTGTCGAGAAGGGGTTGGGAGCATTTTTGGAAGAATAAAAGCGCACTCACTTGTCTTTTAGCGTGATAGAAGTTGTTCCGGATACTGAACGCGCCTGATGACGTCACGCAATTTTCATACACGTTTGTTTGTTGTTTTGACTGTTGTGTGGGTCTGTTCCTGTCCTTTAACAAAGCATCATAGCATCCACATTTTTTAAGATGCAAGAGGAGATAATAACCTTTTACCTATTTTGTTTTTTTTACCCAACCAGTTTCTAACACAAACATGATACCGGTTAAGAGGATGCTAGTTTAAAAGATAACTGTTCCCAAGATAACTATTACTCAATAAGGGACTCTTACCGGAAGTAGAAAATAATGTTTTAAAATAATAAGATCAATCTGTATATCCATATGATGATATTACAAGTAAGTATTCAGACGAATACACTAACCTAAACCTCATTTGTGTTTTAAGATAAGTTTACGTGATGATTTTACATGTAGTCTGACGAATAACCGGAATTCCGGTTATCTTATTCCTAAAGTCACACAGTAGTAATGGCCTGCTTGTTTATGGGTTGTTTTTTTACTTCTTTAAAAAGTTTTGAAAGGGTGGGAGAGAACTCTGTTAATTCATTAAATTTCTTGAGAATATAGTCGGGGAGGTGGGAGAGAACTCTGTTAGTTCATTAGAGTTCTTGAGAATTTAGTCGGGGAGATAGGAGAGAACTCTGTTAGTTCATTAGAGTTCTTGAGAATTTAGTCGGGGAGGTGGGAGGTAATATATGTCATCTTTGTTTGCATGGACAAAAGAAAAAATAGAAAGAGCATTCAAAAAATCTTTTCCCGCTATTTTTATATTATTATTTTGATTTTTATGCTACTGATGATGATCGTTAAGTCCTTCACGTCTGCCTCGCTCAAAATAATAAACGGTAGAAAAACTAACACGAAAACGTTCCAGGCGCTTGGTATAGTATTTCTTTTTTCGTTTTTAAAATAATAAATTTCGTGTATATAATATTTGCAACTCTTTATTATTATTATTTTCATTTATATTTGATTGTGTGTTGTGTAATTTGTGGATTTGCCATATCTTTTATCTACCGTTTTATTTTACCATACGGGTCATAATGAATCAGGGAGTGTGTCATACAGGTCACTATAATCAGGTGACCTACAACAATTCAGAGACAATTATTGCATGAATACATTTTCTTTTCAAACAGTCGTTTTTCATTTTGAATTTGTAACTGTGCTGCTGCTTTTTCATTCTTTTCATAATTGTTTGAATTTATTCATTTGCTGATTTATTTGTTTGTAGGCTTATTTCTGAGAACATTCTTGCTGTTGTCTGCTCATTAGCTGTTTTTCTCCCTTCTTTTGTTTTCCTTGTCATTACCGTTATTTTCAAGACGTGTGCTACAATGAGGTCCGACGTTATGGAAAGACCACCCTCTCATCTATGCTCTTTTCGCCTCCTTCCACCCCAGCCTACTAAACATTTGGGTAGGTGTGGGGGGAGGTGTAATTGAGAGGAAAAAAAGAACAGACACAGTGGAAAAGGGGAAGGAGTGGTGAAGAAACTTACATAAACAAACGTTTGTGCATAAGACGCCCGTTAATACTTGGACTTGCACTTAATGAAAATGATGCGTAAGGACTTGTAAGGTCATCAAATAACGGGTGGAGACAGTTTAGGAAATTCATTATAAGCATTTAAGCAACCAAAAAAAATCGAAAATTGTTTGTGGATGAATGAGTCTATTCCATCGGACGAATAGTGTCGCGAAAAATGTCTGCCGACTGCAGACTATAACAGTTTGCAAATACCAAATTAATACAAAAGATTCTTCACGGCTTCCTTAAATTCGAGAATTTTAGCCATTGGTCTTTTTTTTTTTAAATCAGAACATTGATTTACCGAGCAAACAGCAACCTTAACACTTATGTATTTTCTTCCTTTTGTTTCCTTGATTTTTTTAATCAGAACATTGATTTACCGAGCAAACAGCAGCCTTAACACTTACGTATTTTCTTCCTTTTGTTTCCTTGATTTTTTTTAAAAAGTGCTTGGCGGCTGCTGCACCGGAGTTTTAAGGAAACAAAACCCACAGTTTTGAGAAACGGTTAACCCAAACGGATGCTTGTACTTGTTATTCTTGTACTCGTAGACAGTAAATTTGGTACAACTATTTATGGTCCAGTAGTTTTCGACTGGGTCCACGCAGTGTCACTTATGCAATTTTCTTCAATTCGTCTAGTGCATTTTGGGTCTTTGATCTCGCCTGACGTCAGCAGTGGGCTGGCACTACTGTGAACTTTACATTACAAAGACAGCGCCTTGGTAGAGTACCCTAAACTGTCTGGTTGACCTGATTTATAATATAATCTGTCAAAAATAGTTTCTGTTTCCTAGCTGACCAAAGTTACTTACGTCCAGACTCTCAGAATGGTGCAATGTTCATACCACTCGTGTTCATAATTACGATCCTCTACTCACATCGTCGACGCTTTCTTTAACTGTGAACACTGCTTTTATGAGCCTTCAAGACGTCATATAGCCACGAGGTCAAAATAGCATTTATGAACCTTCAAGACGTCATATATCCACGAGGTCAAAATAGCATCTATGAACCTTCAAGACGTCATATATCCACGAGGCCAAAATAGCATCTATGAACCTTCAAGACGTCATATATCCACGAGGTCAAAATAGCATTTATGAACCTTCAAGACGTCATATAGCCACGAGGTCAAAATAGCATCTATGAACCTTCAAGACGTCATATATCCACGAGGTCAAAATAGCATTTATGAGCCTTCAAGACGTCATATATCCACGAGGTCAAAATAGCATGTATCGGTTCCTAATCCTGTCAGTGACGTACATTTCCAAGCTGTCAACATATTATTCATCAAGCTGTCAAAATTATTTTCCATCCCAGCTGTGAAAATTATATTCATCCAAGCTATCAAAATAATACAGATCCAGACTGCCTCAATGACATTTCGGGGCAGACAAAGCGACTTGTATTCCTAAGTTGCAAATTGGCGCACATGCCACAATAAACACACATTTAGGATGCCACAATGGCGCACATGCCAGAATAAACAAAAAACTAGATGCCACAATGATGTACATGCCACAATAAACACAAGTAGGATGCCACAATGACGCACATGTCACAATAAACACACACATCGAGGATGCCAAATTGGCACACTTCATGGCTAATAAAGCGCAGTGTTTTATAAAGTTGTGGACTACTTTTCTGAGATGTCAAAATATGCATGATAACATTTCAAGACAGACAGGTGACCTATATTTTAAAAGTTGTCCCATGACATACTTCCAAGCTGTCAAGATGTCAATGTTGGTTTTTTTTGTCAGAGCAATGCACTATTTTTCTAAGCTGGCACATTTCCTTTCTGTCAGAGCAAAGCACTATTTTTCTAAGCTGTCAAAGCTGTACATATCCATGCTTGAGATATTTCCAAACTGACACAGATATGATTGTTTCTTTAATGCTGTTAAAATTAAATGCGTTTCTATGTTGTCCAAAATTAGGGACTATTTTGTATAGAAAAAAATTAATGATATGGCGGTAACAAATTCTAGATAGATACATCACGAAAGATTTGAAGCATTGATAAACAAGGACAAAAAAAATCTTCTAGCTTTTAAGTCAGCGGTTTCCACAACATAAATCTTCTAGCTTTTAAAACATCGATTTCCACAAACAAAAATCTTCTAGCTTTTAAGACAGCGATTTCTATAAACAAAAATCTTCTAAATTTTTAAGACTGATTTCCACAGCAAAAGTCTCCTAGTTTTCAAGACAGCGATTTCCACAACAAAAATCTAGCTTTTAAGACAGCGATTTCCGCAACAAAAATCTCCTATCTTTCAAGACAGCGATTTCCACAGTAAAAATTTTCTTGCATTTAATTTAAGAAATTAACTCTACAGTAGCTCATTACTGTTAGAACAGCATTTACAGAATAATAATCTTATTTGCTTTTCAGACACCGATTGTTTCCCCCCTGCGAGCTATTTTCATTGCATGTAGAAACTTTAGCACATATCCCCCCTCCCCCCAAAAAAAATTTATTGAAACTGAATAGAATGAAACTTTTAAAAGAAATCAAAGAAATTGCTAACATTCTCAGTTAAAGATGAAAAGCCTCATAAACTAAACATTTTATTTCATTTTTTTTTTAAATTTACAAAACCCAGATGCAACTAATTTGGTAATCAATGCGACGCTTTCTACAGTTGTTATTCATTATTAGTTTCATTATCACCAACACTGCCTTCGCTGTGCATATATTAAAATGAATATAATTTCGTTGCTGCACACGACACGTCATGTAGGGATTTTGCACGTAAAACTGTTTGCCTGTGCCATAACCAGTGGGCCGCTGTGCACGTGTGTTTTAGTGGACGGCGGCTGGACTGATTGGTCACCCTGGTCCGCGTGCGCAACCGACTGCTCGCATCACCGTCGCAGGTCTTGTGACAATCCCACGCCAGCCAATGGCGGAATGTTTTGTCAAGGCGGAAGGAACCTAGAGTCTGCGAATTGCACTGTGGGCTTGTGTCGAGGTAGTGAATCATTTTTTGTTCTGTTTCATCTGGCTTATATTATTTTTTTTTTTAGCTTTGTGCTTTATAAAAATTTGCTTGAAAATTACCACCACCAACCCCCATTGTGTGTTTTATTTCTTATCTTTTTATTTTGCTCCAGACACGCATCGCAAAGTATTACTCTGGCCGAATCAACACTTTGTCTGCGATTTCAAAATAATTTTGTTGAAGTGTACAGTGACTGGTTCAATCATTAGATTTACGGTCAGTCAACTGCTGTCTCTATTAAGCAGTTACTCGCTAATGAACTGTCCCGACTACGTTATTGCCCTTTGGTGCGTGCAATGCCTGGTATTACAGTGACGTTGCGCGTAATGACGTAACGTTCTAGTCCTGGGATAGTCAGTGTAAAAAGAGAACAGTGTAACTGACTGCGTATTGCAATGCTTATCACCAGTCGATGCTGGTATGTCATTTGAAGCCAATTGCTAATGGTAGGATATACTTTGATAATCATAGTCATAGTGCATGTAAACCTCTCATAGTCATAGTGAATGTAAACCTCTCATAGTCATAGTGAATGTAAACGTGTTTCTATCATACATGAGTACACCATATGTCTGTGTAATGTTGACTTAGAAGAATATCGTATTCTCCACACGCAGTTGTGTTATTTGAACAAAACATATATAATCTTTGGTAAATGATAATTATTATTATTATTATTATTATTATCCCAAATTACAAAGTAGTTGGTAATGTATATAGCAGTAATGTGTTAGTTGACATAAACAAAGTTTTAACTCAGACCAAATAATATGCGCCTTTCGTAATAGTAATCAAACAGTAACTCTGTGACGATACTCATTCCAAAGATAAATTAAAACAGCAAAAACAATCATAAACTGATGTTCAAGAGATTTAAAGTATGGCGTAGGTTAAAGAATTGCAACATTTTGCATCATATTGCCTGTTTGGACCAATAAAAGCTTTTAACTAATCAATCAATTTTTTTTCTCTGCATGAGGCACTTTTCTCCAGAAAGTCCTGCCTACTCACACTTTGTGCTTTCTGTTTCTTGGGTCTTGTATGGTCTTGGCCTTCTGCTTATTTGGTTTATTTTTGTTTTTTGCTTGGTCTTGGTTTTCCTATTTGCCTGTTTGATCTTAACTTTGTGCTTAATTGATTTTAGTTTTCTGCTTGTTTAGACTTCGATTTCAACTTGCTTGGCCTTGATTTTCTGCTTGTTTGGTTTTAGTTGGTTTTTTTTTTTTTTTTGGCTGTCATTTGTACTTATAACTTATAAATTTTCATTAATATCTGATTCTTTCGGGTCTTCAGAAGGAAGAAACGTTAATCTCGATGTATAATTGTGGATTTGTCTTTTTGTCTTTAATTTCTTATTGAGAGTAGGTGACAGAAAGATCATATGTATCGCCATACTTCTATAACGGTATAATAGTATAATGGTATAATAGTTTAATGGTATAACGGTATAATAGTATAATGGTATAAAGGTATAACAGTATAATGGTATAACTAAAATGACGCAGATTATGAGATCTTATACTGTTGTTATTAATTCCTTTCCAAGTCGTGATGATTATGCGATTGTGTGTGTGTGTGTGCGTGTGTTTACTTTTATATGCCACGTGTTCTCGTAACGTGTTTTATTCGTTACATCCACCTAATATCTGTTTAATTTATTATTCCTTTAAAAATACCTTTGCCTCTGATGAAATCCTTAATGTCCCGGAAACAAGTTTGAATGCAACACTTAGGCCAAGAGCAGGACTAAAATACATAATTCTACGCAGGAAGGGATATCAAAAGTAGCATTTACAAAACAAGCAAAAAAACTAACAAATTACTTGGTTAATAAAACAAAACCTATTTTACTTTCCTCTGAGAGACTGTGGTGAGTTTCTTTGAAAAAATCTTACCACAGTTCGATGAGACAACCAGTTTCTTTTATATTTACTATCAGAGCCTACACCAGACGAAACCATTTTGAGTGTAATTGTGATGTCATTTACCTGACATATTCATTTTAAGTCATAACTGAGATGGCCTGTATCGGATGGGAATAATTTTGATTGGTTGCTCTGAGGACATTTTCCAGGTAGAATATTTTTGAGAGAAGTATGAGAGGGTATTTTCCGGGCAGAATATTTTTGAGTGATGTATGTGAGATCATTTTCCGGGCAGAATATTTTTGAGTGATGTATGTGAGATCATTTTCCGGGCAGAATATTTTTGAGTGATGCATGTGAGATCATTTTCCGGGCAGAATATTTTTGAGTGATGTATGTGAGATCATTTTCCGGGCAGAATATTTTTGAGTGATGCATGTGAGATCATTTTCCGGGCAGAATATTTTTGAGTGATGTATATGAGATCATTTTCCGGGCAGAATATTTTTGAGTGATGCATGTGAGATCATTTTCCGGGCAGAATATTTTTGAATGTTATATGTGAGGACACTTCGAACGGGATAATTTTGAATGGTAACTGTGATGGCATTTGCCGAGCAGAATCATTAAGAGTGGTTGCTAAGAGGGCCTTATTTCAGATATAATAGTTGTAAAGATTTGTCCTGATCAAACTCTATGAGAATGTATATTGAACAAAACAATGCGGATTGTAACTGTGAAGATATATACTGAATATAATAATTTGGGAAGCTTAATGCCAGAACATTCTCGGGTCAGAACAAATTAAATGATAGCTATGAAGACACAAATTGCAAATATTCACCGATAAGAGCATGTATGAATGATAAATACATATTGGACAGAAGTTGTGAAAGCTTGCAAAGGATGGTAGTTGTGAAAGATTTACAAAACAAAATCAAAATGTGTTCTTCATTAGAAAAAGTTTTGTCATCACGAGCACTAAAATGAAATTATTCGAACTAAAATATATAATATAATGAACATTGACACACACAGAGAGACAGATGCACAATCACATAAACACACACACACACAAACACAAGTATTTGCGAGCACATACAATCATTTCTAATGCTGCTCTTGTTCTAAAAGCAAAGACATATCTTTATAGGTCGACTTATATACACATGCTTGTGTGTGTGTGTGTGTGTGTGTGTGTGTGTGTGTGTGTGGTGCAGAATACTTGTATAATCCAGGGCACGTATGCTTTCTAGTATCTGACACTTCTAAATCGATTTCATTATTTCGTTTTGCTTACGGAATCGATTCAGTTCAATCACCAGGTTTATAGTGCGTGACTAGTAGTCATTGAACATCCGGGCAGCTACTTGCACGTGGCCATAAAAGACCGCCTGCCTAAGAGAAGCATCGGCCTGCCATAAACCGTTAAAATGTCTGTAGGCTCAGAGTGTTGTGGAATCCTTTCCGAAATGCCAGGACAATTCCAGAAAAGTTCTTTAGCCGAACTCTGACCTGTTATAATGCACGTAGCAGCACAGTCAATGAAGAAACAAAGAGCAAAAAAAAAAAAAAAAAAAGAGGATAACAAATACCGTTCATTTGATTTTACTAAGTTTCGTGTGACAGAAGACGCCAGTAAAATGTCGTCAGTAAATAAACACACATTGACGTGACATTATTACTATAATATATATAAAGAACAGACAACTAATATGTGACAATGACGTGTCATTATTACTATAATATATATAAAGAACAGACAACTAATATGTGACACACAATGACGTGTCATTATTACTATAATATATATAAAGAACAGACAACTAATATGTGACACACAATGACGTGTCATTATTACTATAATATATATAAAGAACAAACAACTAATATGTGACACACAATGACGTGTCATTATTACTATAATATATATAATAAAGAACAAACAACTAATATGTGACACGCACCAAATGCGACAATTCTGATAGAAGAAACAGGTCTCCTTTTTTTTAATAAAGAAGAATAACTAAAATTCGCAGACAAAGAAATATTGGCATAGATTTAATTTTCAACATAACGAAAAGAACTGACAGATTAGTTTTGGCGGTGATAGAGATTGAGAGTTGAGCTCTCTGTTGTGTGCAAATGCATGGTGAATGAACATCGGACATCTATTTGCTTATAGATACGGATCACTTAAACAGTGTTGTGCAGTGCTTAAAGATACGGATCACTTAAACAGTGTTGTGCAGTGCTTAAAGATACGGATCACTTAAACAGTGTTGTGCAGTGCTTAAAGATACGGGTCACTTAAACAATGTTTAATACCAAACACCGCAGTTTTTAAATCAAAGTTCTTCAGATATAAAATGACTCTAACATTAATGTTCTTGAGAAACAAATTGATCACCAAACAAATGTTCTTGAGATACAAGTTGGCCGTCCAACAAACTGTTTTGAAGCTACAAAATGAAGCTAGACAAACTATTTCTGGGATATAAATCATCGTCAAACAACTGTTCTTGAGATACAAGATGACCGTCAAACAACTGTTCTTGAGATACAAGATGACCGTCAAACAACTGTTCTTGAGATACAAGATGACCGTCAAACAACTGTTCTTGAGATACAAGATGACCGTCAAACAACTGTTCTTGAAGCACAAGATGACTCTTCACTTATTTGTACGTAACCTTTAAACATCTGTTCTTGACATACACGGTGACCGTTGAGTTATATGTGTTTAAGATTTGCAGTGACCGTTGAGTTATATGTGTTTAAGATTTGCAGTGACCGTTGAGTTATATGTGTTTAAGATTTGCAGTGACCGTTGAGTTATATGTGTTTAAGATTTGCAGTGACCGTTGAGTTATATGTGTTTAAGATTTGCAGTGACCGTTAAGTAATGACCATCCAAACAAAGCTGTACTTGGAATACAAAATGATCAGCCATTTAGCTGAGATATACAAACTCTTTTCGTTACGTTTCAAGTCACTGTCTGAAATATACAAATCATTTTCATTACATTTTAAGTCACTGTCTGAGATATATACACTCTTTTTCATTATGTTTCAAGCCACTATCTGAGATGTACAAACTTTTCATTACATTTCCTGTCACTATCTGAAATATACAAACTGCTTTAATTATTTTTCAAGCATTTTCGCAGTTCCTTCATCTTCCACCCTTCCCTACCACCCATACCTACACCTCACCATTATTCATTTTTCATCATTTCTAGATTGTGATTTCTAGATTTCTATATAACCTCCATCAGGATTCTTATGACATGTGTTTTATATAACTTTGCCTACAGGAGTGTTGTGACATGTGATTTATATAGCTTCTTTCATCAGGAGTGTTGTGAAATGTGATTTATATATCTTTATCATCAGGAGTGTTCTGACATATGGTTTATATACCATTGTCATCAGGAGTGTTGTGACGTTTGGTTTATATACCTTTGTCATCAGGAGTGTTGTATTCTGTAGTTTATTTAATATCTAAGACATAAGAGTGTTGTAGCCTATATTTTATATATCTTCTTTCATCAGTCGGTTGTGACGTGTGTTTATATAACTTTGTCATCAGGAGGGTTGTGACGTGTGGTTTATATAACTTATCTGGCATCAGAGTGTTGTGGCCTGTGATTTATAACTTCTCCGTCATCAGAGTGTTGTGGCCTATGGTTTTTATAACTTTTCTGTCATCAGGAATGTTGTAACGTGTGTTTTATATAAACCTCTCTGTCAGGAGTGTTTCATTGCCACGTAATGAAATTTAAAACAGCTTTCATCTTTGCAGATAGCACACTGCTACATTACTCTTTTCTGCATTTAACTCACAAAATTCTTGATCCACTTATCATCAGCAAAGAAAGGGTTAAACATCATTTGTATTTGTTTGTGTTTACTGTGCTTGACGGTGTTTTGATTTAATATCCGTTATAATCCTGATAATTTAATCACTTGAAGGTGATAAATACTTCAGGTTTTTAAAATAAAATTACTTTAGTTGTTTGCTTAAAACTCATTGCTATGGCTTCTTTCATATCTTTACTCTCATTACGTGGCCTGATCTTAAATGTTATATTATTGTGAGGCAGGGTAAATTTGCCTATCCCTATTTCTACTTAATTGTTATATAAATTTTTTAATTGTCCAAGTGGTATGATCTTGGGCACTCCTGATGATGGTATTTTTGTAAATGTCAAAGTTGGAACTAAACAACTCGAGTTGAGAATATGCTAGAAATTGCAAACCAGTTCCAACTAGATGAGTAGTTTATTATTATCCAATGGTTAAGATTTATAAGAACGACACAAGCCAATGGGCAGAGATCAAAAGTTTACATGCTACAGAGAATTCTATTGTCTAATCACTTGAATGTGGTTTGGCAAGAAGTCCTGTCTTGAAAGGCAGCCATTAGCTTGGTGAGTTAACTGACTTATTGAGAAAAAATGGATTTAGAAATATTTCATGCATTTTTACTAATGATATGTTATACTTGCATGTTACGTTGAGATGCATTATGTGAGTAGAGTATTATTTCTAAAAATTGTGAACTATAATGCTTATATGTGTGTTAAACACTTGACATTGTTTCTATTGAACCTGTTCATAAAACGATATGCTGTATTTATTATGCTGTGTATGTATCGAGCTAATAAATACTGCTATGCTATAAATAATAAATGTTGCAGGAAACTTCAAGTTGAGACTTGAATGTAAGAAAGGAGTTAAAAAAAGGAGTAACTGGAAACTTAGCATTTGTTCCCTGACTATAATTTTACAGGAACGAAGTGGCCTTTCCTTGTGCTATTTGAACCTCTTGCTTTACTGCTTATAAACTACTACCACCATGATAGATGTGGGGAGCATCTATTGCAGTGTGTAAGTGTAAGGAATACATTACACTCTATTGATGTATGGGGGCAAGGTATGCCTACTACAAGGAAGTTACCAGAAATTGTTACAATTGTTGTTCTGCTTGAAGGAGCTTGTACAGCAAATGAATGCCCAGGTTAGCTTCAAGAGAATAACATTGAATCAGTGATTTTTTTTTCAACTTAGAGGAGAAACATGTGGAATTGATGTGGACAATAAACTTGTGACTTGACACAAAAAATGCACAAAATGACAATTGCGGCTTCATCTATACTAGGTTATGTAGACGCTATTACCTCTTATTTCTAATAACTCCATTTCTGATAGAAATATCCTGTGATTTGTATTGACACAACTGTTGAATTGTATTTTAGGACATAAGTCTGTATAAACTCTTTTTATAAATTATTTGAATGTGGTTTCATGGAAATACTGATGTCAAGTAATCTTTTTCATTGTATTTGTTATGTATAATTTGATTTTTGATTTAATAAATTTATTGTTAAATTTATTGACATTCTTACACATATTGATGACCTTGGAGAAGAAAGTGGGTAGTTCGGGGTTCGCTAAATATAGATTAAAAAGGATTTGTCTTTTTCTTTAGTAAGAAGTTTTCCACCTACAGAAATATTGAGTGACAGTGACTGTTTTTCTTTAATGTTGTGGAAGAGAGAAAACGTCTATTGTGCCCGTATATCCGCCAAGTGAGAGAGACGAGGGGTGTCTTCTGGAGGATCATTAATAACATAAATTAAGATTCTTTCACCTGTAATTAATTGTGGACGATTAATAATATAATAATAATAATAATAAACATTAACTAGGTGGCGTTGGCGTCACATATTCTTATATACTTTTATTATTTTCATGGTATTATCATTAACATGGTCTGTTTTCTAAGCTTTGTTTTGTTAATATGGCCAGACTTCCGGTCTTCATGTTATTGTCTTTATATCTCATGGCATTAGTTCCCAGCTTTTTTTTTTTGTGTGGCCAAGAGCACTCGGAAGAGTTTGGCGGGCGCCATCAATTATTCAAAGCTTATTTTTTTTGTACTGGACATTAAATAATACGCTAACCTAACGTTTAGTAATACGTAATATATATATATATTGGTAAGCTATCATTACGATGTCCATCTGTAAGTCAAGACCTGTATTTTGACTTTATTATGCTCATCATTAAAAACAGTTCACGTAGATAAATGGAATCGAACTAAGATTTATTGTGTACGCTGTAGATTCCAAAAAGTATCATCTGTTGTGGTCGATTAGAGATCGATGTCTTCCTGAAGGTCCAAAAATCTCACTTCACTTAACTGAATGAGACTTGCAGTCTTATGTAACCATTTTGGTTACCTCTAGTTGGCAAGTAAAAGAATCACTGACTCAGTGATGAGGAACTTTTGAAATATTTTTTCGAACTTCCTCTGAGGCCTTTGAATATAGTAGAGAGTTAAAGTCACTGCCACATACCATTTTCTTCATACTTGCAAATGTACAAGAGTTTATCTTCGTACGTGATTACCACAAGATCAGTTCTGCTTTGAATGATTTTACAGAACCTAAAATGAATGACGTCAGGTTGGATGGAACAACCTTCATTTGCACTACTTTTCACATCTCCTTGCGCGCGCCATGGCGCCCGCGGGCAGGTATTGGAACCATTCTCTTAAGGTATATCGACTGTCATTATCGTATTACCCAGCTGCCGTTCATATATTACGTCACCCGTATACGAGATATCGTACCTGAACCTCATTTACTACAAGGTCCTTGGACTGTCTCCGCGGAGGCGTCACTTAATACAAGAGCTGTACGTTAAGATCTCGGTGTACGTCACTGTGTACAAGGACTATACATTAAGATCTGGGTAACGCCACTCTGTACAGGGACTATACGTTAAGATCTAGGTAACGCCACTCTGTACAGAGACTATACACTAGCATCTGGGTAACCTCAGTCTGTACATCGAATACACATTAAGATTTGAGTAACGCCACTATGTACAGGGACTATACATTAGCACCTGGGTAATGCCACTCTTAACAGGGATTATACAGTAAGATCTGGTAACGCCACTCTGTACAGGGATTATACAGTAAGACCTGGGTACGTCACTCTGTACAGGGACTATACATTAGCATCTGGGTAACCTCACCGTGAGATTGGTAAACGTCACTTACTACAAAGAATGTGCATTCAGTCTTTGTCGGTTATTTTAAATTCATTTAATATAACATTGTTCATTTGTAATAAGAATTTCTGTAGTCAAACAGTTGACTGCTAATATATTACGAATTCCTGGATTTCTTTTTTTCATTTCTATTATGAATTCCTTCAGAGCAATTCCTTGTCCTATTTACCTATACTAAAGTGTTTTTAGCAATATTTGCCAGATTGCCAGATTCTTTTAACAGCACATCTTTCCTCTTGTATTAGGAATTCCTGTAGTAGTTTCTTTTCCCACCACTTTATGTTTATATAATTTACAATGCCTTGGTCTAATGACAATATAACATTCTTTGACCAACATATGTTAGTCTAGTTCTGTACAAGTACTTCCTTGATTTGTGTCTTCATTATTAAAATGGTTTAGAGAAATTTCTCAGTTTCTCAGGCGACCTTTTGACATAAGACGATATATTTATATTGGAATAGAATTGTATGATTAATCCCTTCCCCCCCCCCCCCCCCATCGCTTTTTACAGAGAGAAAAAAGGGGGATATAAACACTTCAGTTTTCTGTGGTTTTAAATACTTAAATGTCACAAATGAAAAGCCCATAAAATATTTAATATTATACGATTTTTCCATTTGAATTAGTAAAAAGAAATTTAGCTGTATCGAAACTATTTCCACGCGAGAGAATGCAAATTATTCAGGTATGTTGACGGAGCTTATAGCCCTTTCTAGATGAGTCTTACAGTCCACTTTCTTGTCGACGTTTTCGTTTTGGCCTTTCTAGATGAGTCTTACAGTCCACTTTCTTGTCGACGTTTTCGTTTTGGCCTTTCTAGATGAGTCTTACAGTCCACTTTCTTGTCGACGTTTTCGTTTTGGCCTTTCTAGATGAGTCTTACAGTCCACTTTCTTGTCGACGTTTTCGTTTTGGCCTTTCTAGATGAGTCTTACAGTCCACTTTCTTGTCGACGTTTTCGTTTTGGCCTTTCTAGATGAGTCTTACAGTCCACTTTCTAGTTGACGTTTTAGTTTTAGCCTTTCTAGACGAGTTTTAGAGTCCATTTTCTTGTTGACTTTTTCGTTTTGGCTGCTTGGATCTTTACATTTGTATGGTGGCTGGGGGGTATTTATTTTATTATTCCCTGCACGAGCTGTGTGGAAGTAAGACATATTTTGTATTTGGGAGAGTGTCTGGAGAGCTCCACTTTTAGCAAGTGTGCCCTCGGATAATTGAAAGAAAGCGCCCGGAAAGAAGGTGTTAATTTTTCTTCAGCAGGCTCTTAATAATAAAGAATGGGTCGGATGTCTTCTCCAGCTTTGCAGTCCTAGGGGAGGGAATATGGGTGGGCAATGCTCTCCCTTGGCACCTGCAGTCTTCATTACTATAATTAGTCTTGACAGTTCCGAATCTTTTTGTTTCTGTACCAGTGACGTGGTCTAGCTCATGTGACCTTTGGGGGTTACGCCAAACTCTTTCGTATGCTTTTTCTTCTTCTTTTTTTAACGCCAGGAAGAGCCTGTTTCATTGTGCCACACACAGAAGTCACGATCAAAAGTTTAATTCTGGACAAAAACAATAAAAAAAAAAAATGAACAACTGTTTCTTCTTTTTCTCACGTAATCATTAAACATATGTATTATATATTTTAATTTGACTACGCCAACGCTTTCTCGTCAGAATTTTTTAATATTGCAAACCATGTTCATTTAACACCAGATCTTTAAAGTGATATTCGATTTTTTATGTTCTACAAAACGTTTGTTCGATTTACCATGTGCTACCAATATCATAGCGTTTATTCCATTTACCTTGTGTACCAATGCCAATAACGTTTGTAGTTTCAGAACACAGAGATCTATCTCCCAGAGTTCCCTCAGCCAAAGATAAGAAAACGTTTGAGGGTAAGACGACCTTCTTGTTTGACTTGTGTGTTTGCTTATCAAAACTCGCTTGTCTGTCTTTCTCAGAATGAGTAGCCATTGCTGTAGCATTATCTCCTTCAACAATAATACTTTGAGAAAAGAGCTTGTCAGAATGAACAGTCAGTTATTGTTGTAGCATTATAGCCTTCAACTGTAACTACCGTGAGAAAATACTTTAGTCAGAATGAGTAGCTATTGCTGTAGTATTATAGCCTTCAACAGTAACTTCCAATGAGAAAGGGCGATTAAGGTTCAGACTGATCTGCCATTGGTCTAACATTATACCATCAACTCGAACCATTTTGAGACGAGAGGTATCTTAGTCATACTGATTGCTGATAAAAATTAAAGTTCAAACTGATCTGCCATTGCTAATATTATACCTTTAACCTGAATCATTTTGAGACAGGATATATATTAGTCATACTGATTGCTGATTACGATTAAAGTTCAAACTGATCCGCCATTTCTATAATATTATACCTTTAATATGAATCATTTTGGGACACGAGCGATTACAGTATGAGTAATACGTCCTTACAATAGCATTGTACTTCCTCGAGAAAAGAGCAGTTCGGAAGAAAAAAAATCCCTTTATTTTTCTCTTCTTTTGTCAATCTTTTCTTTTCTTTCTCTTTTCAGTAGTTAGCAATGGGAAGATGTCTTAGCGTTGGGAAGTTGTTCTGTCCCTTGACAAAGATAAACGACTTTGTATAGAGAACACATTATGTGCCTATTTCCAGTACTTTAGTTACAATTTTTTTTTTTACCTAAGCGATTATTCATCGTAAATAGACCCTTGATACATTCATATGGATGACTAGTTCTGGTTTTTCTGGGTTTTTTGTTTTTGATTGTTGTTGGGGTACTTTTTGTCGTTTTTTTTTCTTTTCTGAGTGATGGTCGACTATTCAGCATTTCTTTTATGCTGATACACCTGTCACTAAATTCCTTTCAGCTTTAGTATGGAATGCATTCAATAGAAAATAATTAGGAAAATCTGTAAATGACTGATGTACCCATTTTAACACACCTTTGTAAAATTGCCAAAAGAGATTAAATAAATATAAAGAAACACAAACGCAAATTTAACCCTTTTTCAGACTCTCGCTCTGTGAAGCCAGAAGTCACACAGGCTGAGAAAGGTCAGTTTCGAGCGACAGAGCAAACGTGTATATGTAATGTGTGCTTATAGTTTTTCCTTTCATCGCATCTGGTGTTTCCCTCCTTGGTGTTCCTTATAAAAATTGATTATTTTTATTTTTACAGTTTTCGGGATAATTATGGCATGAATTTACTAACGAAATATATGCAAGATAGAGAGAGAGAAAGATTATATTATTAATTCCTCATCAATAAATTGTTCTGATCGCTTACATTTAATCCTTATATTTATTTAATCCAGCATGTTCACTAACAGAAAGAGAGAGATGAAATTGTTCAGTATCCTGTTATTTCTGAACCATGCAAGATATTTAACAGTGAATACGTGTACAGAGAGAGAGAGAGAGAGAGAGAGAGAGAGAGAGAGAGAGATAAAAACTTCCTGACGCTCATCAAGACTCTGGCATATTGCGGACATGTGTCAAGATTGGTAGCCGGACTTGAACGCGATTTGCGCACATCGAACGAAAATTACTATCAGAAAATAAAAATAAAAATATTTGTCTTCATTAATCATCAAGATTTATCATAAATTTCTTCTCATTATCCTTTTGAAATTCAAAATGTATATACAATTTGTTTTTCTTTATTAACAAGCAAAACCTATCTGAAATCTCTTCTTAAATTTCATAACATATTCCAATTTATCCGTTTTGGTTTGTAGTTTTTCAGGTGGGGTCTGCTTCTATTTTGTTTCTATTTCTTTCTGGCTAAGAGTAAGATGAGTTTTTTTTAATTTATTTCTTTTTAAGTGGGGTTTCAAAACCACACTTAGTAGCGAAGTAAGAATTGTCGCCTCCTAGATATTTGATACTGATGATCGGCCTTTTTTCCGATTGCCGGAGTAAAGTTCATCCATCAAGCAGTTGACAAGGTGTCCGTTTTTCTAGAACTTTATCGATGATTGATGCTGGTATCATTGGAATGTCTTCATCAGTCATACAGCAGAGTTTTAACTTAAGGTGGGTTTTATCTGCAATCATATCTCAGAGTTTTAACTTAAGGTGGGTTTTTTTCAGCAGAAGACTTCTAGGTATTGCGAGAATTTCATCAGCAATTAACCGTGACCGCTTGTAACAATAAAAAATTCATAAATTGTAATTGTTAAGCTTCAGTAAAATATTTTAGGGAAAAAGAAGATACTAAATACAAGAACAAATCGTGGGAAGAAAGATTCACATTTGGTAAGACACGGCCTCATTATTTGTGAATTTCTTCTCGTTGTACTTATGCACAGAAGGGACAGCATTGAATGGATGTGATTCGTGACGTAATTCATCGGTGAAATAGACAATAAATTTTACATTGCCCGTGTAATTTCTAAATCATTGTTTGATTTACTGATTTTTTTTTTAATTTAATTTTTGTGTAAACACTTTTTGTATCATTATATTTAACTCTATGCTGCGGGTTCATAAGTATTGATGAAAGCTATTATTTTTTTTTAAAATTAATTTTAGAAAATAATTTTGCTACTTCATTTATTTATGAATAAGTTTTATTTTAACAAAAATAACCGTCGTACTTTGAAGATAGACTACTTTGAAGTATAGATTACTTTGAAGTATAACTTATTGAGCAATCGTCTGTCCGCACGTAAATAAAGGCTGTTTATAGTGCGTCCATTTCAGCAGAAAATACAAATTTCTTTAGAAAATAGACCATAGACCTTTTAGCGAAAATAAAAAGTACACTCTCAAGCAGAAAACGGAGTTATTGCGCAGATTGACCAATCAGCAAAAAAACCAAACCGTTCATCAGAAAATAGACCTTTTAGCAAAAGAGATCGTTCATCAGAAAATAGACCTTTCAGCAAAAAAGATCGTTCAGCAGAAAATAGACCTATCAGCAAAAAGATCGTTCAGCAGAAAATAGACCTATCAGCAAAAAGATCGTTCAGCAGAAAATAGACCTATCAGCAAAAAGATCGTTCAGCAGAAAATAGACCTATCAGCAAAAAGATCGTTCAGCAGAAAATAGACCTATCAGCAAAAAGATCGTTCAGCAGAAAATAGACCTATCAGCAAAAGGATCGCTCAACAGAAAATAGATTTTAACCACTGGATGTTTATTCTCCGCAAGGAGTTTAGTAGGTGTGATTCTGGGTAGCCTCTCACTTCCGGGTGAACAATACCACGTTTAACAAGCTAAACTTTCCGATTTTGGATATCATAAACAACAAGTCATCACTACTCAGTACAACTCGGACTGCTTGGTCTGAAGATATGATCTATTCTATACGGTTCATGGCTGAGTAAGCCAACGGGCATGTTGCTTATAAATTTCAGCTAAACGCTCTCCGGCCATCATTATCAGAAGATGGCGTCTTGTATATATCGACTTTGATAAAAATAAATAAATAATAAAAGTGGCGTCAGCCGTGAGTTCTGGCATCTGTTTACAGCACTTAACACTTTAGCTGATGAACATGGGACAGACGATTGAGGAGTACGTAAGTTATCTCCCTTTGCCTTGCCGTCTGCGCCTCTGCACGAGCATCCGTACGAATACGAGGGTGTGGCTGAGGACAGACGCCAGGCAGGTGAGAACCGATATGCGTCACTTCCTGTGAGATATTCATGATTGGTCGCCGACACTGAGCATCAGTCAGCAGTGCTCGTGCATAAATAGACGGTTTAGTTAAGTATTGTGAGAAGAAATAGATAAACGAAGAAGAATGCTTTTGTGATTGGGCTTTTTTTAAAAAAAATAATTGCCTTGTTTTGGACTTTTTTTCTCTTTTAGATATAGAGTTGGTTTCATTTTGAATAGGGGCATTTTTGCAGAGCGAGTGGGGGGGGGGGGCATAGTGAAGCGTGTTGGATCGTTTAGCAAGCTTAAGAATTTCTTGACGTTTCAATTCCCAGCCTTTAGTACCTTAATACTCCCAGCCTTTAGTACCTTAATACTCCCAGCCTTTAGTACCTTAATACTCCCAGCCTTTAGTACCTTAATACCCTCAGCCTTTAGTACCTTAATACTCCCAGCCTTTAGTACCTTAATACTCACAGTCTTTAGTACTCCCAGCCTTTAGTACTGTAGTACTCCTTGCCTTAAGTACTTTAGTACTCCCAGCCTTTAGTACTTTAGTACATCCTGTCTTTAGTACTCTTTGCCTTTAGTACTCCCAGCCTTTAGTGCTTTAGTACTCACAGACTTTAGTACTTTAATACTCCCAGCCATTAGTACTTTAGTACTCACAGTTTTAGTACATTAGTACTCCTTGGCTTTAGTACTTTAATACTCCCAGCCTTTAGTACTTTAATACTCCCTGTCTGTAGTACTCCTTGCCTCTAGTACTTTAATACTCCCCGTCTTTAGTACTTTAGTACTCCTTGTCTTTAATACTTTAGTACCCCCTGTCTTTAGTACTCATTGTATTTAGTACTTTAATACTCCCTGTCTTTAGTACTCCTTGCCTTTAGTACCACCTGTCTTTAATACTCCTTGCACTTAGTACTTTAATACTCCCTGTCTTTAATACTCCTTGCCTTAAGTACTTTACTTCTCCCTGTCTTTAGTACTCCTTGCCTTTAGTACTTTAGTACTCCCTGTCTTTAGTACTCCTTGCTTAGTACTTTAATACTTCTTGCTTTAGTACTTTAGTACTCCCTGCGTACGGTGTTGGAAAGCCCGTGTCCCAAGAATCCGTTAAGAGCAAAATATGCCAGTCGGCCAATAAACAACTTAAGAGAATTTCTCTTGAGATTATTTTAACCTTTTAACCTTGATTAAGGATCCATTCTATTTCCACTATGTTTAAGAACAAAAACAGCTCATAAATGAAAGGGAGATAAGCCCTGTGAAAACGGCGATCAACTCTTGATATTTAGCACTGTTCACTCGTAATGGCAAACTCTTATTATTATATTCTTGTTGGTAGTTGTTAATTTTTACTCTCTCTCTCTCTCTCTCTCTCTCTCTCTCTCTCTCTTTTGGTACCGGGGTGGCGGGGTGTAATTGAATTTTCTATTTCTCCTAGTCCCCCACTTTTTACTCAAACTCTGTGTGCGCACACAGGCACGAGACCACGTGGTTTATATGTACAAAGATACAAACTCACGAAAACAATAGAAACACTGAAAAGAACACAGCCGTGAGCGGCAAAAAAAAACCCCAAAAAACAATATTACTACACGCTTCGATGAACGGGCTGGTAGAGTAGGTGTCTGTTTAGATGGCGAGTGCTCTAACGAACTTGGCAGACAGGAAGATTTCCTGGTGACGTGGTAAAGCACACACTTTACTTTAGCACAGACGGCACGGCACGGCACCGTTTACGTCGCTGCAGCCCCGGTAGCCGAATGAACTCTCTGTCTCTCCCTTAATCTCTCCTCTTGCTTGACCTGCGTTTCTAAACATTGATCATATCTGGCTGAGCGGAAGCTGGAGAAAGGAGTGGAGGGATGGAAGTTAGTTCTCTAGGCGCCAGAGCAAAAAACTAAATAATTTTTTTAAATCTTCTTTTTAAGGAGTAGGTCCTTTCATTTTGATAGGCTACACGCGCTGATGGGGGGAAGACTTGAATGTCAACAAATATGAAAATCACCGTCTTGTTCAACGCCCATTTTAGTTGGCAATATCAGGCTGCCATGTAAAGAGACACTAGAGGTTGTTATGGTTAGGGAGCGTGCTGAAGACTTAGTGGTGTGCATGCTTGCGCGCGTGTGTGTGTGTGTGTGCGCGCGCGCGTGTATGAGTGAGTGAGATGTTCTGGTATGTGGAGTTTAATATTCCAATGCTGACATTAGCGAATCAAATCAACATTAATAGTGCAGATCATTCGTTGATGGACGTACTTGTTAAATACTGAAAGTACTGAAAGTACACTGATTTACAGTAAAACCTGCTTGTCCCAATATTGCAACAGTACTTCAGACAGCTCTCAATTCGTATTCTCCATTGTTAAAAGGATTGGGACAAAACAAGTATGAACCAAAAATTTGTAACGAACTTCTAACACAAACCGCAATGATGACACAGAGACTTCTGATGACAGAAGAACTTTTAATGGATATTTCAGAAAATACAATAATGTCTCATGAACTTATAACTGGTATTTAACACAATAGTGATGACCCATTAAGGAAGCAACGGACATTGAAAACAACACAGTGACAACACAACACCTTAAAATGGGTATTTACAAAACACAGTGATGACAGAAATTTTAAGAAGTATGTAACTGAAACGTTTGCCAGACAAAGCTCACGAAAGACTTCGTGTTAATCATCGTTAATAAAGCACGACCTCGACACAAGGATTAGTGACACGACTCAGGGATTTGTAACAGATGTAACCAGACAAGACTCTGACTCAAGGATTTGTAACAGACGTTGTAACCAGACACGACTGTGATAAGAGCTTGTATGCAGACGCTCACGTGTCAATGTCTCGCGCTATTTGGAAATATTTAATTGCTTACACGTTTAAAAAAAAAAATGACAACTTGTCTAACCCGTCCTTAGAAATTTAATCCTTTTTATCCATCTTGGTCCGTTATGTTTTTTCCCAGTGTTAGATCGGAGGTTTTGGTTTAAATGGGGAAAACACAAGACGGGGTTAGCGTATATACATCTGCATTAGTTGATATTACTTTGCATCACTAGACGTTAATCTGCACCAATTGATATTTCTTTGCACCACTAGACGTTAATCTGCACCAGTTGAAGTGTTTCCTGCGAGTGTATAAAATTGCATTTGTGCTCATTCGTGAAGCATGCGAAGTGTTACTCACTGTGAACTAACACGAAGGTTCCAATCCGAGTATTTGCTTGTGCATTGTGATGGGAACCCTTACGCAAGCTGTTTTAATGGATTGTTTCTACATCTGAAACCCAGTTACAGAAGCATGCACTTATGTAGTCTTAACATATTTTACAATAAACCCAGTTACAGATGCATGCACTTATGTAGTCTTAACATATTTTACAATAAACCCAGTTACAGATGCATGCACTTATGTACTCTTAGCATATTTTACTATAAACCCAGTTACAGATGCATGCACTTATGTACTCTTAGCATATTTTACAGTAAACCCAGTTACAGAAGCATGCACTTATGCACTCTTAGCATATTTTACAATAACAGAAAAACAATTTAAAATCTTGTATACATCTAAAGAGAGACGAGACAGATAGCATGCCGTCTCTCTGTGTTAGTGCTTCTCAACCTTTTTTGCTCGCAACACAAAAATAGAAAATCCCAGACCTGTCCTTGACGTCCTTCATACGTCATTTAAGAAAGGGAGAAAAGGAAAGTAGTTATAAATGAATTGTCACGTGATGCAACCCATCAGAAACCTTTCGCGACCCATGGGTTGGGAAGCACTGATACATATTAAAGACACTCATACTTGGTGTCCTCACGGCGAGTGCATGAATGATTCTGTATTACTACTCAGAATGCAAGATTTGTTAATTTATTAATCAATTTTAGTATGTTTTTTTTAAACAGGCTCAGGGTTTTCAAAATGGTAATGTGTCCTTTAGTATACAGAGACTGACTAAATGCGTCTGTTTTTCTCTTCAGAATGCATTCTGGAGATAATAGATTAAGAAGAAATCTGAACCAAAGATGCTTAAACCGTTGTCAGAATAGGAATATAACTGTTTGGGAAAATTGTGATATTCGGAGAATATTATAAATATTTAATTTTTATTTAACTTTCCTTTACTGTTGTAAGAGTAAGCCTTTTTTTTTAGATGGTACATATTTATGTAATTCATCTTTCAATTACTTATGCACTTATTAACTGCAAAAGTGACGATGATTGTATTATGATGTTACAGTGGTTTTTGTTGGCCAAATGGTTATTTACTATTTCATTCACGTTAAATGGTAATTGATATTCAATGCTGCTAGCACGTTCAATAGTAATAGATATTTAATTTTGTAGACATGTTAATAGTAATAGATATTTAATTTTGTAGTCACGTTAAATAGAAATAGATATTTAATTTTGTAGTCACGTTAAATAGTAGCAGATATTTAATTTTGTAGTCACGTTAAATAGTAGCAGATATTTAATTTTGTAGTCACGTTAAATAGTAATAGATATTTAATTATGTAGTCACGTTAAATAGTAATAGATATTTAATTTTGTAGTCACGTTAAATAGAAATAGATATTTAATTTTGTAGTCACGTTAAATAGAAATAGATATTTAATTATGTAGTCACGTTAAATAGAAATAGATATTTAATTATGTAGCCACGTTAAATAGAAATAGATATTTAATTATGTAGTCACGTTAAATAGAAATAGATATTTAATTATGTAGGCACGTTAAATAGTAATAGATATTTAATTTTGTAGTCACGTTAAATAGTAATAGATATTTAATTTTGTAGGCACGTTAAATAGTAATAGATATTTAACTACAAACATTAGATCTAAAGTGAAAATGGTTGGCATAGCAAGCAGCACACATTTATATGTAATTTTATTTTTCCTTTCTTGTTGTGGATTTGAATTTACTGTTTACTTGTGTTACTACTCGCTCCGCACTTTAAAAATGTCAACAAAACAAAAAAGTAAATTATATTTCTTTCTTTACCAGTACTGTTGGAACTGTTGTAATGAAGATTTTAAGAAGCAAAAAAAGAAATAAAGAAGTGCAGGAAAAAAAATATTTTTCAACTTTTACAAAATTAATGAGAAAGCTGCGATATCGATTTAGAAATGATCTGTTTTTGATGGCTGCCTGAATAAGGAAATTTGCAAGTGGTAAATGTTTGTCCATACATCGTACAAATGTCGACTGCTTGTTTTCCAGCAGCAAGCCGCGCTGAAGACGACGACAACATCCCACTCTACGTCGGCCTGTGCGTCGCAGTGGCAGTCATCATCATCGTCATCGTCCCTGTCATTGTTTTGCTGCGCAGAAAGAACGCCCAGCAGCAAGGGGTTTTTGACATGGACAGCAATGGGCAAGGTAGTGAGTTAGTGAGTGTGCCAGTGAGGAAATGAGTGTGTGGTTGAGGTGAGTGGTTGAGTAATTGAAGAGTGAGAGAGTGGTCAGAACGTGACATGCAAGCGATAGATGGTGAGTGCGATCTGAGTGAGTGAATGCTGGGAGTGAGTGAAAATTGAGTGATATAAGTGAGTGAGTGAAAATTGAGTGATATAAGTGAGTGAGTGAAAATTGAGTGATATAAGTGAGTGAGTGAAAATTGAGTGATATAAGTGAGTGAGTAGGTAGGAAAAGATGAGTTAGTAAGTAGATGAATTGTTGATGTAGAAGCAACTGGTGATTAATGAGGTGAGAAGAAAACGAGTGAGTGAGTGAAATTAAGTGTGTTTCCTTGCGTGTGCATACGCAAGATTTTTTATTTAAAAAATAAGTTTTGGCCATAAAATATTTCATTTAGTGTTGGCTGATTATGCATCCTATTTCTGATTAAAAATTAAGCCAGTTTAGTCATGACTCGTAGAACATACCCATAACTCGCTCTGCTCATGACTCGTATTCTGCGACTCTTTCTATTTAATTCATGACTGGACTCATTCGTTATTATTAATCCCGTAACTTGTATTTTATCATTATGACTCACATTGTAAATGACTACTATTCTATGACTCAAGTTGTGTCACTCATAACTACGTATCTCCATAATTCTTCATACTTCGTCCGTGATTCGCGTGACGTCATCTCCGGAAAAATTCACGACCAGACTGACAATAGAAAGCGGCAGTGCCAAAAAGCCAGGGGCATATACTGTCAGGCTCACAGTGCAAAGGTTACCACATCCACCAGCCAGATTTATTTTCTCTTCTTTCGTATCTACCGTCTCCATCTACCTGCCTGTGTCTGCCCAAGACAGCGTGAACGATCAACTGTAACAGCGCACTATCTGCTGCTTCGCTGAATGCAGGCCGTTATGCTCTCCCGACAAAGGATAAGTTCCACAAGTCCTGTCAGCTTGACGATTGATTACAAAGTTAATGTAGTTTACACAAATTATTATTACTTTAGAAATGTCTCCAGTGATGCGGGCGTAATGAGCAGGATGTCTACAAAAACAGACACGTCCAGTTACGATCTACGACGTACTTGACGTAACCAAATATCAGCGTCTCCATCAGTACTGATTATAAATACGAAGCGTATATAATCAGCTTGGCACGTGGTGCTGCAAACATGACGCCTGATGCTGCATAATGAAGCGTGGACTAGAACCCAGGCAACCCAGAGCACTTACCCCAGTTCGTGCCTTCGCAGGTTTCAGCAGAAATGATTGTGACGTAAGGCGTCAAGGTTGAGCGGGCGTGACAGTCGCTGTTTGACATTGTTGAAATAAATAGTCATACATTTACGTGAGCGTTTGAACCCCACCCTAGAAACAATGAAAGCCGTACTTTGCACTACCGCGGTCGATGGAATATCTAAAGCGGCACTTTACTTGGTCACTAGGAATACACAAACCCCATGTACATTGCAACGTCAAGGTCACCACAGAATGTTTAAACCTGTTTGTTATGCTGTTTAATTAACGCAGTCGAAGAACAAACCATGATAATCCACAGCAAACCGTCATCTGCAATCTTTCCTGTCCTTGAGAGACGCCACCATCTACAGTCAATCTTAATAATGCTTGACACCGTCATCTATAATCCTTCTTAATCATGACAGAAACAACCATCTACACTCTATAGTCTCTCCTAATCATGACAGACATCTACAGTGTTTCCTATCATGATAACATCCACCATATATAGTCTTTCCTAATCATGACAGACACCACCATCTACAGACTTTATTAATCATGACAACACCGGTCATCTACAATCTTTTCTAATCATGATATACACCATCATCTAAAGTCTTTCCTAATCATGATAGACACGTCATCTACAATCTTTCTTAATCACGAGAGACATCGTCATCTACAATCTTTCCTAATCATGACAGACACAGTCATCTACAGTCTTTCATGACATACATCACAATCTACAGTCTTTTTTTAAATCATGATAGACACCATTATCTATAGTCACTTTTATCATGACAGACCGTCATCTGCAGTCTTCCATAATCATAACAGACACCGTCATCTACAATCTTTCTCAAGACATACCATCATCTACAGTCTTTATCATCATGACAGTCACCGTCATCTACAATCTTTCCCATCATGACAGACACCATCATATACAGTCTTTCTCATCCTTGACGGACACCGTCATCTACAGTGTTTACTAGCCGTAATGGATCATGTCATCACAAACTACAATTCTCCTAACCATGACAGACCACAGCACACTACATACCACAGTCTTTCCCAGTTCTGGCAGACCATTACAGACTAATTTCTAGTCTTTTCTAGACTAGACCACAGCAAACCTCACCCCACAATCCTTCCTAGCCATGACAGACCACATCAAACCTCACCCCACAATCCTTCCTAGCCATGACAGACTACATCAGACCTCACCCCACAATCCTTCCTAGCCATGACAGACCACAGCAAACCACATCCTACACTACAGTATTCCCCGCAAACGCCATGACTGAAATTCTTCTACAAAACAATTATATTTTAATTTTTTATGAAATATTTTGTTATACATGTGTCTTTAAGCAAATGATGCTAATCTTGATAAGATAAATTCCCAATTTCTAAATTTAATTTTCTGTAGACGACACCTACCGAGCACTGATTTTTCCTTAGACCATGTGTAATATAATTCCATCATGTAGCCAAATGGCATCTCACAAAAGTAAAATCTAGTCCGCTGAACTTAAGAACTTCACATGAATTAGAACAGAGTACACGTAGAAATAATGTCTAAGTTGGTACTTGTGTGGGACGGTTGATTTCCGTGTGCGTGCGTGGGTGGGTGGGTGCCTGTTGAGGATGGATATGGAAAAGAAATGTAGGAGGAAATCGGATTCGTCTGCCATTACTCTGGAGGAACTTTTGTGGGTTTTAAGGGCCGAGTGCGGGAGTGTGTTAGTGGAAAATTGCCAAAGTAGGATCCTGGCCAGAGATGGATTTAAATTTGAATCACGAGTTGGCTGATGCTTGCCGTCGATTAAACTTTTTCTAACCTTTAACCCTTTAAGCGGGATACGATGACTAGGAACATCGTCTTGGGATGTAAACTAGCAGCCCGGGAATATGTACTTAAGTATGACATAATGAATTCCTACATCCCGCCAAGACCGACACAACGATGGACAATAGTGACAAATACCTAAATTTTACTAAGACAGACACAGCACAGCCCCCACCCACCCCGGTCCAGTAGAAAAAAAAAATGTTCCACACCCTAAACTAAGCGAGAGGAGAGAGCGTGAAAGTTAGCTCCCTTGTAGATGTTTCATTCTGAGCTGTTTCATTTTCAAAACATTTTTGAGAATCATAAGTTTTTTCAGCATGTCAACGCAATTCTAACAGTAAATTACCATATAATTTAATTTAAGAGCAATGCTTTATTTAACTTTGTTATTAAAGAGCTTAAAAATAAGGATTTCTTAAAAAATGAAAAGAAGTCATCATTTGTAACAGGATTTTGCCATTAAAACTTTCAATCATGCTTTAATCGTATGATCCGTAAATAAAGCTATTGCATTAATTGAAAATTTTATTTTCCACCTGCGTGTGTGTGTGTGTGTGTGTGAGAGAGAGAGGGGGAGAGAGAGAGAGAGAGAGAGGGAGTGAGGAAGGAAGGAAAAGTAAGGTACTATATATTTATAGTTTTATAATAATCTCAGAGCCATGTCAAAGCGTGCTGATTTTATTTTTTCTGGGGGTATGGGTGGTTGTTGGAAGATATTTTAATATTTTCCTCATTTTATATTTTCATTGATTGTTTTAAAGATGTAGTCTTTTGCACAAGGAACTAAAATGGAAAATCCCTTTGTTGTCATAAGATACCAATCAGTTGTTAAAAGTGATATAAAAATAATACACTTTATTTATTCCATTTTATCGCAGATGCTAGCCAGTCTCCGACAGACGATGAAAAGAAAATCACCAAAAATGGCGGTAAGTCTAAAGGCAGGAATTTAGTATGTATTTATCAGTTGAAAACATTGTCCATTGCCGAAACAGAATCATTTAAAACTCCAAACCAACATACATATTTATTTTCAAATGCCCTAAAAAATATATGCCAGTTGCACAAAAACAAAAATCAAAGTTATTTTTTTTAAATTATTTAATAAAAAGATCAGCTCAAAGAACTGTCATGATTTGACCATCCTCGCCCGATGACGTAAAATAGACAAATTCTCTGCCAGTGTCTACAAGCATGACAAATTCTCTTCCAACGACTAGAAGCATGACATATTCTCTGCCAATGACTACAAGCATGACATATTCACTGCCAATGATTTCAAGCATGACATATTCTCTGCCAATGACTTCAAGCATGACATATTCTCTTCCAACGACTAGAAGCATGACACTGGCATTCTCCCCTATTCACTAAAAACATGATACAGTTATTTTTTCAGTACTAAGATATCAAATAAATGACAGTCTCCATAGTGACTGGTTAGTACATAAATCATCTCTCCATTCACTAGAAACATAAATAATCTCCTCCAGTGAGTACAAGATGACGCAGAAATACGACAGTCTCCCACTGACTAAAGATATTTGAGATATGAGTCTCCCAGTGACTAAAGCTCTTGGAGATATGACAGTCTCCCACTGACTAAAGATATCTGATATGTGAATCTCCCAGTGAATAAAGGCGTGATATAGTCTCCCCAGTGAATAAATCAGCAAAGACAGTCCTCAACCCACTCCAAGTGAAAACATATAACGGAAATGTCTCCGTTGACTGAAGATTTTACCCCCTTCTAATATAAGTACAGTTCAAATTTTGTCCATTTGACTACCAGTACCACAGCAAGCACGTATTCCTTATCTTATAAGAGAGCAGAGATTCTCTCTCACTCACTTGCCCAGTAATTACATACATCACACATTTGCCATTGACAAAAGACAATAAGGAATTCTCTACACCTCCTAACGACAATACATACTTCTCCCTATTTGACTAAACGCAGCTAATACACCCCACCCACCCCGTCCCCAGTGATTAAAACAAACTTCCTCGCACACATCTGTCAAAGACAACACAAACTTCTCCCTCATCTGTTTTTTAAAAAAACCACAAACTCCTCCCTCATCTGTTTAAAAAAAACACAAACTTCTCCCTCATCTGTTTTTAAAAAAAACGCAAACTTCTCCCTCATCTGTTTAAAAAAAACGCAAACTTCTCCCTCATCTGTTTAAAAAAACACAAACTTCTCCCTCATCTGTTTAAAAAAAACACACACTCCCCCCTCATCTGTTTATAAAAACACAAATTCCTCCCTCATCTATTACAGTTAGTGCATATTGCTCCTACCCCACAAGTAAAGAGAGCACAGATTTCCCCTCCATCTTCTAACAAGAACAGAGATATCTCCCCATTTTGTGAAGAGTACACAGACTTCTCCCTCATGTACTAAAGACATCACATACTTCTCCCTCATGTACTAAAAACATTACAGACTTCTCCCTCATGTACTAAAGACATCACATACTTCTCACTCATGTACTAAAGACATCACAGACTTCTCCCTCATGTACTAAAGACATTACAGACTTCTCCCTCATGTACTAAAGACATCACATACTTCTCCCTCATGTACTAAAAACATCACAGACTTCTCCCTCATGTACTAAAGACATCACAGACTTTTCCCTCAGCGACTAAACTCAAAGCAGACTTTTCTCCCATCCTTCCCATTCAACAAAGATGTCTCCCAATCTACTACAGTTAGCACATGCTTCTCTCCCATCAATTAAAGAAGCGGAGGTCTCCCAGTTTGCTACAGTTAACACACTTCTCTCCCATCAATTAAAGAAACCCCCAACTACTAAGAAAAGAACGGACTTCTCCCCCATTTAGTAAAGATAACGCATACTTCTCCTCCATATAGTAAAGACAACAGGCGTCTCCCCCATATAGTAAAGACATCAGGCGTCTCCCTCATATAGTAGAGACAACAGGCGTCTCCCCTATATAGTAAAGACAACAGGCGTCTCCCCATTTAGTAAAGACAACAAAGACTTCTCCCCCATTTAGGGAAAACAACACAGACCTCTCCCCCTTTTAGCGAGGACAATACAGACTTCTACCCATTTAGTAAAGACAACACATATTTCTCCCCAATTTATTAAAGACAACACAGACGTTTCCCCCATTTAGTAAAGGCTACACAAACCGACAGTAATTTCTTTTCAGAATGCAGAAACGTCCGAGTTAAATTTGGAGTGACAAGCCTGTTCAGAATTTCTAATTCAGACTCGAAGAACAATGAAAATAGTTTTAATTAAATTTTGCTCTGAAATTAAAATAGAAATATACTTATAGTGCAGCTTTTTTGTGTGTCTGTCGCGTTAGGTTATAAATGAAAGCAAAATTGTCTCCCTTCGCATCCTGACCTTGATTTTAAATTTCGAACTACAAAAAACAGAAAGCCTCGTCATGACCGCACATTTGCAATGTCATGGTGTTTATTTTGTGTCATGTCATTGGATGCACACTGAGTTGGATCCCAGGCTGTAATTTAGGGGTGGATAAAACCCATAATGCAGCATTAAGGTCGGAATGGCCCTCAGGTACTTTGTGCCAGACAAAAGACCGGAACTATTCCTTGCGCACCAGAGCTGAACCGCAGGGGCAGGAATTATCCTCCAGAGTCTCCGGTATCGTGGAATTGTCGTCTGCTGCGAATGAAGACTTTCAGCTTCAATTAATCTTCGTTTCACACGCACTGATAACCTAACGGAGCATCTTGCTGCAGAAGACGGATTAGGCAAATTAATGTGCCTCTCCAGCGAAAAATGTCGCCTCGTAGAGGTTGTCGCGTGGTCAGGGGAGAGCACTGGAACTCTAGATGTTCATTCGCTGAGTCACCCAATTTCATCTTGTCATATCACCACCAATAAAATTCAGCAAATATTCGCTCGCCTACAGGGTGGAATGGACCAAGAAATGCATCCATTCTTTTTGGCAATTTTTCTTAAGCAAAATTTGTATGTTTGTCTTCATGTCTGGAACCGGAAATTTATATTGTTTGGATAACGTCTGCACAGAGAGTGACAAAAAGTTCGGCTTGATTAGAGGCGTGACGAGTCAGTGGGTGCAGGTCTTTGTTCTCCCTGTCTCAGAGAAACAGCAACACTCCGTTTATTTACAAAGCTTCTTGGGGAGGCGTGTCCTCATGCAAAGCAGAGTTATCCGCCTTTACATGCGTTAAAGTTTTATTTCAGAAAAATATTTTTCAGAAGGCATTTACTCTCTCGTAAACATTATGCTGGTATTCCAGACAGTGTGTGTTTGCTTACGAGAACGGGATGAATTGGGTTAACATAATAAAGAATGTTTTAAATAAACTATCAGAAGACCAATTTGATTAATGTTTCAAATAAACTATCAGAAGAGAGCAATTTTGATTGATGTTTGGGAAGGACAGGAATTTGCTGCTTCGAATAAACTGTTAGAAGAACCATTAGTTTGATTTTTCATATAACCCATTAATAAAGTTAAATTTTGATTTATTGAGAACGTATTGAGGAGTCTGTTTATAATATGACTATCAAAGGGGCACGACTCTGGTGATTGAATGGTAACTTAATAAAAGTAAACCAGGAAACATATTACATTGTAAATAAAAGTAAACCAGGAAACATATTACATTGTAAATAAAAGTAAACAAGGAAACATATTACATTGTAAATAAAAGTAAACCAGGAAACATATTACATTGTAAATAAAAGTAAACCAGGAAACATATTACATTGTAAATAAAAGTAAACCAGGAAACATATTACATTGTAAATAAAAGTAAACCAGGAAACATATTACATTGTAAATAAAAGTAAACAAGGAAACATATTACATTGTAAATAAAAGTAAACCAGGAAACATATTACATTGTAAATAAAAGTAAACCAGGAAACATATTACATTGTAAATAAAAGTAAACCAGGAAACATATTACATTGTAAATAAAAGTAAACCAGGAAACATATTACATTGTAAATAAAGATAATAAAGAATATGCATGAAATAAATCACCATTAGAATAAGATTTTTCACGACATAAAAATATACACTCTAACAGAGTTAGAACATGATTTTTAATCGAATGTGAATGTAATATGTTTGAAATGACTTAAGAATAATTAAGACTTTGCTTATTAAATGTAACATTATGTGACCGTAAACATTGTTTTATGTTGTGGAATAGAGAAAACGTTAACAGTGCCAAAATACCTGCCAAGTGAGAGAAACGAGTGGTGTCTGCTCGAGGATCATTAAAAAAATAAATTTAGATTTTCATCACTTGTGATTAGTTATGAAAGTTTAATTTTCTTTTTGGCACAAGATTGTGAAATATAGAAATTGTTTGAATGTGGTTTCATGGAAATGTCAAGTAATGAATTTCATTGTATTTGTTACATGTATATTTGATTGCTGATTTAATAAATTTATTGACCTTCTTACCCATATTGATAACCTTATGTTAGAGAAGAAAGTGGGTAGATGGAGAGTAGTTTTAAGTAGGTTTTGTCACTAGTCTGAGTTAGTTTTAAATATGTTTTGTCACTAGTCTGAGTTAGTTTTAAGTATTTTTGTCACTAGTCTTGAGTTAGTTTTAAGTATTTTTGTCACTAGTCTTGAGTTAGTTTTAAGTATGTTTTGTCACTAGTCTTGGGTTGGATTAAATTATGTTTTGTCACTAGACTTGAGTTGGTTTTAATTAAGTTTTGTCACTAAGTCTTCTGTAACACTAAGAAAGATGATTCATTTTAGACATGTGACTAGCCATTGTCTTGGTTGCAGACATGCTGTCAGTCCAGCCAGATGTGACGCAAACTATGGTGACATTGCAACAGCAACAGTACCCTTATCACCATCACAGCGGCAGCAACAGTACCAGCAATTCTGCTGATTCGCCTAACAACAACCATGTAGGACCTCTAGACAAATCTCCACCTTACCTTCCCCCGGACCCTCCTTACGCTGGGGCGGATTTATCCTGCAATTCGGACAACATGTACAGTGTCCCTAACGCCCATTTTGCCCTGCCATCTCCGGGTGAGATCTCGCAAGGGTACCTAAGCGAAGGAAAGCTGCCGTCGCAACACAGACTTTCTGGCACTTTGGGACGGTCTGTTAAGTCGGTGTTCAGTGAACCGTCAATCAACCACAACCTTAACTCTTCTATGGAGAAACTCACACTCAAAGACAATAAAGTCGGTCTACCACCTCCCCCAGCCCCTGACAGTCACAGCCGACCGCCTTCGGGATCTCAGTCCGACAGTCTTCAAGGCAGTCGGCAGTCGGTCATTTCCGTACAGCTGCCGGGTAACGTGGATAGCGAAGCAGTGACGTGGAGCACATTCAACTATACGGGTGGTCGCTTGGTCTTACCCGAGTCAGGTAAAACAGTTGATGTTTTCTTGATAGAGTGCGCAGTCTTGTTTGTGCGTGTATAATATACAGGTCTGTTTGCGCGCACACACACACACACACACACACACACACACACACAGACACACACAGACACACATACAGACATACACACACACACACACACACACATATATATATTGTGTTTGTGTGTGTATATATATTTGTACATTTCTGATTAGCTAGTTCTCTATAATGTACAATTGTCAGTTTTAATCTTTGTAAATTGTTATTCTTGGCCACTGTGAACTGTGAGTTTGGGAAAGTGTGAATGATGGTTCGTGGTCAGTGGTGATTCTTATGTAGTATAGTGAAGTTTTTCCCGTTAGGCATCCACTACTTATCCGTCGAGCACTTAGTTTTATCCTGCGACCCTGTGAGTGTTAAGTACTTTTATCCTGCAATTATCCAATGCTAGATTTTATCTAGATTTTATTGAGTGTCCAGTATTTTTACTCTGCTTGTGCCAAGTGTTAAGTTTTATCCTGCGAATAACCTGTGCTGAGTTTTATCCTGCGTGTGTTAAGTACTTTTATATCCTGCGTGTGTTAAGTACTTTTATATCCTGCGAGTTCCCAGTGCTGAGTTTTATCCTGTGAATATCCAGCGATCAATTTTATCCTGTGAATGTTAAGTTCAGTGTTGAGTTTTATCCTTTAAGCTTCCAGTTCTTTTACCCTGCGATTACCAAGTGCTGAGTTTTATCCTGCGAGTAACCAATGCTAAGTTTTATCCTGTTAGTGTTAAGTCCTTTTATCCTGCGAGTATGCAGTTCTGAGGTTTATCAGTCAAGATTAAGTACTTTTATCCTGGATGTATCCAGTACTTTTATCCTGTGAGTGTCCAATACTTTTACCCTGCGAATACCCAGTGCTGAGTTTTATCCTGCTAGTACCCAGTGATGAGTTTTATTCTGTGAGTGTTAAGTATTTTTTATCCTGCGAGTATGCTGTGCTGAGTTTTATCCTTTGAGTGTTAAGTACTTTTATCCTGCAAGTACCTAGTGCTAAATTTTATCCTGCGAGTATGCACTGCTGAGTTTTATCCTGCATCCTGTGAGTGTCCAGCACTGAGTTTATCATAAGTACTTTTATCCATCGAGTATGCAGTACTGAGTTTTATCCTGTCAGTGTTAAGTATTTTTATCCTCCGAGTACTATGTCCGGGATTTTATCATGTGAGTGTTAAGTACAGTACTTTTATCATGCTAGTACCCAGTGCTGAGTTTTATCCTGTTGCTACCCCGTGCTGAGTTTTATCCTGTTAGTACCCCGTGCTGAGTTTTATCCTGCTAGTACCCAGTGCTGAGTTTTATCCTGCTAGTACCCAGTGCTGAGTTTTATCCTGTTAGTACCCATGCTGAATTTTATCCTGTTAGTACCCAGTGCTGAGTTTTATCCTGTTAATACCCAGTGCTGAATTTTATCCTGTTAGTTCCCAGTACTGGGTTTATTCCTGCAAGTGTTAAGTACTTTTATCCTGCAAGTACCCAGTGATGAATTTTATCCTGCAAGTATGTAGTGCTTTGTTTTATCCTTTGAGTGTTAAGTACCTAGTGCTGAATTTTATCCTGCGAGTATGCACTGCTGAGTTTTATCCTGTTAATACCCAGTGCTGAGTTTTATCCTGTTAATACCCAGTGATGAATTTTATCCTGCGAGTATGTAGTGCTTTGTTTTATCCTTTGAGTGTTAAGTACCTAGTGCTGAATTTTATCCTGCGAGTATGCACTGCTGAGTTTTATCCTGCATCCTGTGAGTGTCTAGCATTGAATATATCGTTGAGTAGCCAGTACTGAGTTTTATCCTGTGAGTCGTCCAATCTGAATGTTCTATGCACTCGTATCAGACTTTAAGTTTAAAGCTGATGACGTTTTCAACACCGTCGCCATCTTGTATGAAAACTTTGTTAATCGGATTTTATTTACTGTCAATAATTTCCTATAATTTTTTTAAGCAATCAAAGATATTGTTTTGTTTCTTGGTTGGGTTAAAGTAACGTAAACTTGTTTTCTCTTTGTGAGCAGTATTTCGTTCAAATATAATTATGCTATACGTTAAAAAATATTGTAAGTAAAGCATCTAACATAAATCAGTTTGACTGTCGACCGTCTTATCTCATATTTTATTTTAAATATGTGCATTTCCTTAGTCACTTTACAATATGTATAATTTGATGTAGATAGAGATGTAAATATAATTTGGTCCTTTTTATTCACCTTAGACAAATTGACATGTCAGTTGCTGTACAGTATACGATACCATGATGCCTCGTTGACCTAACTATATGTGATATTTTGTGCCTCAGCGTACATTACTTGACAGTATATATGATATGCTGGCACCTCATTCACCTTAAAGTTATGTGAAATAATGACGCTCTTTTTACTTCACAATATACGTATGGTACATTGATGACTAATTCACTTAATAGTATGCGTGATATGTTAGTACCTCATTTACTTCACAGTGTTGTGATATGTTGGTGCCTCATTTACTTGTCAGTATGTGTGATGTGTTAATGCCTCATTCACTTAACAGTATGTGTGAAATCTTGGTGCTTCATTCACTTGACAGTATGTGTAATATGTTTTTGCCTCATTCACTTGACAGTATGCGTGAAATGTTGGTGCCTCAATCACTTAACAGTATGCGTGAAATGTTGGTGCCTCAATCACTTAACAATATGCGTGAAATGTTGGTGCCTCAATCACTTAACAATATGCGTGAAATGTTGGTGCCTCAGCCAGATTACAGAACAATCTGTATGCGCAAGCTCAGCCCTTCTTGCAGTCTCTAAGGAAATGGGTGCAAAGAGCTAAGGCATTGATTGAGCGTTCCGTTGTGCTCAGCTCTTCTCTCCCCTGGTAAGCAATCGGAAGTTTGAAGTGGGGTAGGGGGGCGCTGGATTCCGGGCGTTTCGCCGCTCTGTTGCTAACGTTTCGTTTTGTTGTCTGAGACCGAAATAAAACCACGCTCTTTTACTGGTTACACGCCATTCTTTACTTGCAGACAAGGTTTGTCACGTGTGGCATGCTCCGTGCTGTGCACAAACAATAATTTTTGTGACTGTGTGCTTTATAGTTTTGACTTACACAAGTCATACTTTCTGGAAAGTAATTCAGTCGGAGATAATATTACATTTGTGGATTTTCAGCATAGCAGCAGGATATGCGAATTTATTTATAGCAGTACAGTTAAATCTATTTCAGTAGGGTTAAATCTACTTCAGTTAAATCTATTTCAGTAAGGTTAAACCTATTTCAGTACAGTTAAATCTACTTCGGTACAGTTAAATCGTTAGAATAATGTTAAATCTACTTCACTACAGTTACATCTATTTCAGTACAGTTAAATCTACTTAAGTTAAATCTACTTCAGTACACTTAAATTGTTTCAATACTGTTAAATCTACTTCACTACACTTAAATCTGACTCATTATTTTTGCACCACTATACTCATTACTTCCGTACTCTTACTCAATAAACCGTACCGTTGTACTTATTACTTCATTATCCCTGTACTCGCTATTTCCGTACCTTTGTACTCTTTACTCACTACTTCCGCACCTTTGCACTCTTTACTCACTACTTCCGTACCTTTGTACTCTTTACTCACTACTTCCGTACCTTTGTACTCATTACTCACTACTTCCGTACCTTTGTACTCTTTACTCACTACTTCTGTACCTCTGTACTCTGACTCACTACTTCCGTATCTCTGTACTCCCACTCATAACACCTGTATCTCTTCATTCCGATTCATTACACCTGCACCTCCAAGATGGCTGTTTACAGCAATGGAACTTATTCCCGTACTCTGGTCACTGCATCTCATCTTAGAAGTATGGTCACTGCATCTCATCTTAGAAGTATGGTCACTGCATCTCATCTTAGAAGTATGGTCACTGCATCTCATCTTAGAAGTACTACTGTTACAGAAATCTCTTTAGAATGAGAAGAAAATAAGGGAGAGAAAAGTGCGATGGGGGAAGGCACTGCATTAAAGATTTTACTTTGCCTATTAGTCGGAATGTTGTGCTTGAGTTAATGTGAGACTTGGATTGATGGGAGACTTGACGATAATGAAAAGTGTCAACTCTTGCGTGCATATGGGCGTTCGTAATGGCGCCATACATTCATTTCCGCCTCAAGAAGATATAAACGATACTAGAGTGAGGGGGGAGGAAATGCTGGGAGGGAGAGAGTTGGGGTGCGGGGTACTTGATTTAATTTGTAGGCTATGATAATAGACATGTTCAGGTCATAATCTCTAGAATATTCACAGTTGACGTCACATTCGCCATCAGATACAAGTTGATGTCGCATTCGATATAACGTGATCTTTACATAACTTACTAGTATCACGTTTGATATGACGTACCAGTTGACGTCACATTCGATATCACGTGATCTTTATATAACTTACTAGTATCACGTTTGATATGACGTACCAGTTGACGTTACATTCTATGTCACCGCAAAGTTGATTTAAACTACTTTGACATCACATTTTATATAACTTACATGTATATATCACGTTTGACATAACATACAAGTTGACGTCAAATTTAATATAATTTGTCAGTTGGCGTCACATTCGATATAACGTACCCATTGATGTCACAGTCGTTATAATTTACAAGCTGACGTCACATTAGCAATAATATACAACTTATGTTAGGAGACGTACGCACTCTCCTTCGGTCGTCGACTATGTTATATCCTGGCCATGACGTCATTGACCTATGTGGCCCGACAGTAATTATTTGGGGCCCATCAGTAGTTATCTAGAGGCCAGATAGTAGTTGTCTGGGGCCCCTTCTCGGCGTTCGCTTGACAGATTAACTTTTAATGAACGCTGAAGTTGTATAGCCGCACAATCCAATGGATGGTTGGAATGAGTGTATTTAGTGGGGGGTGTCTTGTTTGTTTGGGTTGTTTTTTTAAAAATCTTTTTGCCTAGGAGAGAAGGACGACATTGTCGACAGCTTGTGCAGTAAACGCTCGGAACGCGGCTTATTTCCCTTTGAAGACTTTAGACAGACTGAAAGCATGCAATTTACGTAGCTGTTAAAGACGGACGTGGTTTTGTGCGATACAAATTACACAATAGTTGTCTTGTCGTGTCTGTGTGTTATGCGTGAAATGTGACGCTGATTGCAGAGTGTCGCCCGATGCTGTTGCTCTCTAGTGTGTGTATGTCCTGTCATTTACGTGACCCCTTTCGTCACGCTCTCCAGTGTGCATGCGTCATATCGTTTTCGTGACCTCTTTCTCCACGCCTTCTTGTACTCGAAAGCTGTGATCGTGATGTTATGTTGAATTCAGTCGGTAAACACATACAATGAGTGTCTGTAACATTAAGAAATGGATGTCAGTGACAACTGGTCTTAGAGATGTTACGTTCCTTGTATTGTAGTAATGGTTTGTTATTGCTAGTAATATTTAAGGGCTGAGCGGGGGGAAAAGTCACAGGTTTTCCTAGGAAAAAGTCAAGAAAAAAATCACAGAAAGGAAGTTACAAAAAGAAAATGGTATGCATGTGATGAGTTATCACTAAACTAGTACGCATTTTCACATATATGCAAGTATGAGTATCACATAAATAAATTAAATTTTAAAAATAATTTTGCGTTCTTCTTATATTAAGAGAAAAATAACATAATAGATTCAAATTAGTTTAAATGTTTATTTTAATGAAATGCAATAATTTGGTGAACTAAACTAAATATACATTAAGACACCAATGCAACATTGCAACTCAGGTGAGTTTTATTAATATTGCACGCCACCATTCAAATTTATAGTTTATTAGAACTTACAGATATGCCGACCGTTTTGATCAATTAATACCATATTTAAACTTTAAAATCGCCGACTAGTACGAGAACAATAGAACGCTTTTAATATTACACCTAATACAGGTCAAGTTTTTAATCACGACCAGTATGAGAACAATAGAACGCTATTAATATTACACCTAATACAGGTCAAGTTTTTAATCACGACCAGTATGAGAACAATAGAACGATATTAATAATTACACCTAATACAGGTCAAGTTTTTAATCACGACCAGTATGAGAACAATAGAACGCTATTAATATTACACATACAGGTCAAGTTTGTAATATATATTTAAACTTTATAATTGCCAACTAGTACGAGAACAATAGAACGCTATTAATATTACAGTTCACGTTTTTAATCACGACCAATATGAGAACAATAGAACGATATCGCTAACTTCCATTTACTGTTATTCATTCTATAATATACGTGTTTATGGACTTCAAGCATAACAACATAACTAAGTATGAATAAATCAAATAATTAAATGTGTGAATTATAATATGAATAATAATATGAATTATAATATGTAGACGACATACAAATCACACACATACACACACACACACACACACACCAGTCATAGGGACTTACAATGAAAATTAATTAAAACAGAACTAAATGTATGAATTAGGCTGGTAGTATTACATTTCTTATAGATATATACTGGTAGCATTACATTTCCTAATTATATGGAAAGGTAACATTACATTTCTTAATGATTTGGAGTTGTAGCATTACGTTTAATTAGATATGGACTGGTAATATTAGATCTAATGCAGATATGGGCTGTTCATTTTACATTTCACACACACACACACACACACACACACACACACACACACACACACACACACACACACACCACATGTATATATTGATACATTTCCTATAGATGTCAGATTGAACTGGTAATATTTCATTCCAGTAAAAGTGGACTTTTAGTAATACATTCGCTGACTGACTGTTGTACATTTACTATAGATATGGGCTGGTAGTAAAACATTCGCTGTAGATATATGACTTGTACATTTACTATAGACATGGGCTGGTAGTAATACATTCGCTGTAGATATATGACTGTTTTATATTTATTATAGACGTGGACTGGTAGTGTGATGTAGGATACATGTCCAATAGATGTGGATAGATAAGATAAAACCATTTCGTTTAGATTTATAATGGACCGATAGTGATGTGTTTTCTTACAGAAGTAAACTGATAGTGCAGTTCCCATAGATATGGTCGAGCAATATTATAGAATTTTATTGTACTATTGATATGGTCGATCAGCATTATAGTAGTTTATTTACTTGATATGGTTTGTTAGTAATGCGCTTTCTGTCGAGTTGGACTGACAGTTAGTTATACAAGCTCAAACAATATTCCATTCCCTGTATCATATCGTACAGAGTATGATAAATGTATACGTATTTAAAGGTGTCACATTTCCAAATAATTTATTAATGGTTTAGTAACTTTAGTATTAGTAATTTTAGTATTGATGGTGTAGTAACTTTATAGTATATCGATGTTAGGTTCATTATAATATGCATGATAATGTGACTAATAAATTATCTAGAGATAACTTAAAAGTCCTAAATTTAGTTTGGAACTATGAATATTACATTTTTCTATAATAGAGATTGATTTTATTCTTTAAGAATCTGACGATGGTGTTCTTGCATCCAGATTTTGACCAAGCTAACGGTCAATATAGTGCTTAGTTGTATTTCTTCATTTCAGACGTTGGCCAAGCCAACAGCCAGTGTTGTCTTGATTGACCATGCTCTTGTGCTTTCAGTTTGATTTGATGGGTTATCGTTCGTACGAAGAAACACAAGTCTTAAGTGAAAAACAATTATAAGTGGATTTTATTTGTTGTTGTTGTTAAAGCCTAAAGTCTAACGATTTTATCCCCTGCAGGAGTAATGCTGACAGTGCCTGAAGGCGCCATTAAACGTGGACATGTCGAGGAGATCTACATGGCCGTGTGTCGTGATGACAAGGACCGGCCACGCCTTGCAGGTAAGTCATGACTCCTTTGTACCTCTTGTTTAAGTGACGGTTCCTTTGTATCTCTTGTTTCAGATAAATGACGCTTCCTTTGTAACTTATGTTTCAGATAAGTAACGGTTCCTTTGTAACTTATGTTTCAGATAAGTAACGGTTCCTTTATACCTCATGTTTCAGATAAGTAACGGTTCCTTTGTACCTCATGTTTCGCATAAGTAACGGTTCCTTTGTACCTCATGTTTCAGATAAGTGACGGTTCATTTGTACATCATGTTTTAGATAAGTGACGGTTCATTTGTGCCTCATGTTTCAGATAAGTGACGGTTCATTTGTGCCTCATACTTAGATAAGTTTGCACTCATCATTCATCTGTGCTGCACAATTTAGATCCATAGCCCGATTTAACCTGAAAGCAGACAGTTTAACAAAGCATGCAGAAAGTTTCAGTTATTTCACACAGATTAAATTTGGAGAGGTATACATATACATTTCTCACACACTCCAATGTACACACGCAGGTATGTGCACTTAAGGAAAGTGTACAAAGTCACATAAGTAATAAAGTAAGCACAGACACTTCCGTATGACATGCTTTAAACAAAGTCCACAAAGTATACCCAGATCCAGTTTTTAAATCACCTCAGTGGATAAATTTAGGTCCAGAAATACACAGTCTTTAAATCACCTCAGTGGATAAATTTAGGTCCAGAAATACACAGTCTTTAAATCACCTCAGTGGATAAATTTAGATCCAGAAATACACAATCTTTAAACACCTCAGTGGATAAATTTAGGTCCAGAAATACACAGTCTTTAAATCACCTCAGTGGATAAATTTAGGTCCAATCATTATATTTAGATCCCACTATACAAGATCTTGCAAGGATTTCATGTTTGCTGAATTTCTTGTTTAATAATTCAATGGGTGTTTCGAATTAACTCTTTCAGTTGAAGATAGAAATCACGTGAAAGTATTTCACTCCAATTCTCTTCAAGAAAACGTCTTGTGAAAGAGAGATTGACTACTATTCTTAAGTGGGGCAGATGGTCAACCCGTGCCTGGAACGGTCTAAGAGCCAAAACTGCCGGCATGTGGAATCAGAAGTCGAAGACAAAGACTGCGTTTAAATGGAACGTTAACCCACTAAACATAGATGAAAGAGATCTTAACATTTCTCTCTTTTTTTTTCTTTTTTCTTCTCTCTCTCTCTTTCCTTCACTCCTTGTTTTCTGCCCGCCTCACTCATGTCTTTCCTTTTTTTTTTTTTACCTGATAGCTTTCTGGGATGAAGCTAGTAGCGATAATTGTCTTTGACTTGTGACTGGGTGGGGGAGGTAAATCTCTGAAGCAATCAGGTTTTCAAGAGGGAAGATTCCTTTATCGGCCCTCAGCTTGCAGCCAGGCAGTGTGTTTACAGTTTACTTGTAGTTCGCGTCAAGATTCAGTTTGTTTGTGGTTTTCTTTGTGTTTTCATTTTACCTTTTATGGATAGTATTAATGGGGTGGAGTGTGGGCTTTTCGGGTGGAGAAACCAGCCTTGGTGAGAGGAAAAAAACTATTCAAACGCAGAACACCCGGAACCAGCCAGTAAAGAAAATGTAAAATTTGTGTTCATAAAATCTCCACGTCGATTCAGTTTTCTATGCAACGGTTGTGTAAAACTAAAAAAACATTTGTATATTCAAATTATTTCTTATTTACTTTACAGCTAGTAATGTGTGTTTTCAAGTCAAAACTATCGCTGCCAACCCAATCTAGTCGGCTCAGTGTGTCCGAACACAAGTACGTTTAGCAAGCAGTTACTTTTATAACATGTATCTGTATCTCTGTTACATGTATCTGTGTCTCTGTTACATGTATCCTGTTACCTGTTCATCTTGGTATTACCACTGAGTCTCCTGCATTCCTTTACGTCGGTTGGCTTACTAATTACCTCTCTAATACTCAACACGGAGTATTAATAATTTGACACTAACATTTTTATGTATAAATGAATTTTTTCCCACTTTTCTGTTGCAGAACATCAGACAATATTAAGTCCTGTTGTTCTGGTGGGCCCTCCCAGCGTGGTGTTGATGAAGCCCGTCATCCTGTCTTTCCAACACTGTGCCAGCATGCGCCAGGGCAGTTGGGTTCTCTCCCTTTACCGCAGTGATTCGCCCATCGATGAACCCCCACAATGGAGGGTGAGAATGGTTTGATACTGTATAAGAATTTCATACTGTTCAAGAATTGTTTATTTGAGAAATCCTGCTTTGCTTTCCGAACCGAGAAGGATGAAAATATGAAAGCTACCTGACAGCAGGTAGGTCGTGACCTGGAACCAGTCGTTCATTGGATGACGTTTTTGTCAAGGTCACCTAAACAGATCAGAAGGGAAAGGTCATACTCCTCAGGGTCTGAAGCATGGACTAAGGTCACTTATAATCAGGAGTGGGTGGGTGAAGGTTTAACATATGAAAGCTAGGTTCACCAACATTAAGGGTGAAAGGATGAGCTAAGAACACTAACTCAGAACTAACATCAGGAATATTTGATAAGATCTCATCATCAACAAGGTGAGGGTTAAGATCACTAATCAGGATTATCATTAATAGGCTGAGAATTAAGATCCCTATGTAGGATCATCATTAACGGGGCGAGAGTTAAAATCACTAAATATAATTATCGTGAACAGGGTGAGGGCTAAGGACACTAAGCAGAATCATGATTAACTTTATGAAAGTTCGGATTAAGATCGTTAACGCAAAAGTAACAGGAAGGATATGTTTATTATTAGCAGAGTGAGATTGGACTAGCATTACTAACGCAAAAGTAACACGAAGTATATGTTTATTATTAGCAGAGTGAGATTGGACTAGCATTACTAACGCAAAAGTAACACGAAGGAATGATAGGTAAGAACAGGTGAAAGGTTTGGTTAAGATCGTTAACAAAAAAAAAAATAACACGACGGATTAAAGACAAAATCAGTTATCAACAAGGTGAAAGGTTGAGCTAAAAGATTACTCGGACAAAAGTAATAACTTGAAGGATGAAAAGTAGGAATACTACTAGCAGAGAATGGTTGTGGATGGCAGTCGGGAGCGTTCAGTGACGCAAGCAATCGAAAGTGAAACTATTTGTGACGATGATTCATTTTGCAGAGTAGTCGGTTAAGTGTCTCGCTGTACAACAAGAATCAAAATTTCGTCTTGAGATATTCACAATCAAACTTAACAATATCCTTTCTCATTTTCTGTTTTTATGATTGCAAAATGTTTATACTTAAAATCATAAATTAGTATTTTGAGACTTGTGAGAAAGGATAATTTCTACTCAGTGTTCTTTCGTGCTGATACGTAAAATTCCCCCCCCCCCAAAAAAAAAAAAAAAAAAGGTTTATACATTTCTAAATCAATCATTTTATATAGAAACAATCATTAGATTGTCTTAGTTTTTTTAACTAAAGGATTTTTAACGTATATATTTATTTACAAGCAACGTTTCATTTCCAATGCGAAAATATTTTCTTGAAATAATTCAGTACTCATTATCTGCAATGTTTTAACAATAGTTGTTAAAAGCATTAGTGTTACCTAGCTCCGTTTTGTTAAAATGACAATATTTTCCCCTTATCGAGCACTTTTTTAAAAAGATTGTTTGTACATTGATTGCAGAGGTTGGTGGTTTTAGGCCACGAGACAATAAATTCTCAGGTGTACACACAGTTGGACCCGAACCATTGCCACATAATGACGGAGTATATGAACCGCTACGCCCTAATTGGGGAATCAGTTCCTGGTGGCAAGGCAGTCAAAATCTACAGATTGGCAGCGTTTGCACCCTCTCTACCCCCGTCCATGGATTATAGCATACGGGTCTACGTGGTGGAGGACACACAAGATGCCTTAGATGTGAGTACTGCTCTCCCCGGGGGGTAGTCATGATGCAAAGTTGTGAACATCTGTTAACATCATAGAACTATAGCCACGAATGTCATACAACTATAGCCACGCTTTTCACAAAACTATTGCCATAATGGTCATAGAACTATAGGCACACTTTTCACAAACCTATTGCCATAATGTTCATAGAACTGTAGACACACTTTTCACAAAACTATTGCCATAATGGTCAAGGAACTATAGCCACGCTTCTTCACATAACTATTAACACACTTGCAACACAACTATCGTCACGCTTGTCACAAATCTGTCGTCATGCTCCTCAGAACTATTTCCAAACTTGCAACAGAACTATTATCACGTTGATAATACAAAAATATAATCACTCGCTGCAGAACTTCGGCCATAAAAGATAACATACAGAAATATAATTAATCACTCGCTCAGAACTTCGGCCATGAAGATAACATTCAGAAATATAATCACTTGCTGCAGAACTACTGCCATAATGATAACATTCAGAAATATAATCACTTGCTGCAGAACTATTGCCATAATGATAACACTTGCACACAACTACCGCCACGATGCTAGCACACAGAAATATAATCACGTGTTACAGACTTATTGCCACGATGATAATTAATATTTGTTACAGAATTGTTGCCATGATGATAGACACCGAAATATAATCACTTGTTACAGAACTTTTGCCATAATGATAAACATGTTACAGAGCTATAAAGTTGCAAACAGGACTAGTTCCTTAAATCATTTGTTACAGAACTATTGCCACAAAGATATATATTATATACTTGTTACAGAACTATTGCCACAAAGATATACATTATATACTTGTTACAGAACTATTGCCACAAAGATATATATTATATACTTGTTACAGAACTATTGCTGTTTACTGATAAATGTATATACACGTCCTAATGTAACTCTAAATGTTTTCGTTTAGCGGTCACATACTTTTATCTTTACTTTGTTCATTGATTGGTCACACTCGCAGCTATATCAGTGATTTATTGGTTTACTGATTGCACTAATTGTCATCTCAACATTGTTCCGTTTACTGTTACTCTGTTAGCACTAATTGTCATCTCAGCGTTGTTCCGTTTACTTATCGCATTAATGTCATCTTAACATTGTTCCGTTTACTGATTGCACTAATTATCATCTCATCGTTGTTCCGTTTACTTATCGCATTAATGTCATCTCAACGTTGTTCCGTTTTACTGTTAGCACTAATTGTCATCTCCACGTTGTTGCGTTTACTGATATCACTAATTGTCACCTATTATGTAGTTTTGTATACCAACCACTCTAACTGTCATCTCTATGTTGTATGTTTACCCAGCACATTCATTGGAATCTCATTTACCGATCTTGCTGACTGCTATCTTTCCTTAGTGTTGTTCCGCACGTCGCCATGTAAATAACATTAGTGTACGGAATCGTTTTACAAAAGCTACAGATTCGGTTTGCAAAAACCATCAAATCCGAATCCGTCATGTCAGCAAACCCGACCAGAAGACGTTAGCAGGCGCTGAGCGATTGAAATCAAATGAACTTGAGTGCTGTTTCATACACCAGTTTTTCCGATCGTAACCATCGGATTTCACTTCTGGACATTCTGGCAACGGGCCTTTGAACGTGCTTAATCTGGAACTACCCCACAGACAGCAGTGCTGGTGCTTCCAGAACTGGAAGCGAACGGTCCGTGCAAGATTTCTTGATGATCCGAATAATGCTAATGTAAAATTAATGGCCGTGTTGTGCCAGGAGCTGGTGTATTGTGTTTCTATGATGCTCTCCTTTAAGCAGTTTTTTTTTTGTTTGGGATGTTTCTTTTTTCTTTTTTTTTTCTTTTTTTTTTTTTTGGGGGGGAGTGGAGTTGTTCAATTTGTGGCATTTTGTTTTTTGGGGGGAGGTGTTTTGCTATAAAATAAATTATTTGAAAACAAATATTCTCGTCCTGTTTTCCGTTTCATACATTTTCTCCGACAACGCTCACAACATGAACAGCGAGCACAAAATGACTTAACAAATACAACATGCAAAGTACACAAAATGATTCAACAAATACAACATGTAAAGTACACAAAATGGCTCAACAAACAACATGCAAAGTACACAAAATGATTCAACAAATACAACATGCAAAGTACACAAAATGGTTCAACAAATACAACATGCAAAGTACACAAAATGGATCAACAAATACAATACGAACAGCGAACATAAAATGACTTAATAAATACATAATGAACAATGAAAAAAAAATGGTTCAGCAAATACAACATGGCTCAACAACTAAAACTTTGACAACGAACGCAAAATGGCTCAATAAACACATGAACAGTAATCTAAAAGGCACAACAAACGCATGAACGATCAACCCGACAAGGCTCAACAACGCCTATAACATAAACAACAAACAACGTGAACAGCAAACACAGACAATGCCTGGATTCGTTTTAGAATAGACTTATTTAACGGGGAAAAGTATGTTTGTCAATTGTTTTACGTTATATATAATTTAAAATCTTTTGTGTATTATTAGTGTTGTTTTGAGTTTCTGATCATTTATCATTTGATGTTATCAGAATATATTAATACTTTAAAAATTGCTTTTTTTTTTTGCTGCTTGTTTGTCGTTCACATTGTGTGTTCTTTAGGTGTAGGAATTATTTGACATGGAAAGACTCTATCTCTGTTATTAAAATTCCTTTGTGTTCCTCAATTGTATTGAGGAGTTTTTGTGATTTAGAGAATTTAATGGGGGAGTGGCTTTGGGGGGTTTATTTTTTGGGCGGGGGTATTTTGTTTGTTGGGGTTTTTTGTTATTTTATCAGCGGGCGGGGGGGGGGGGAGTTTTAATGCTTATAATTTCCAGGAATTTTTATTCCTTAATTATTATTATTAACGAGATTTTTGGGTATATTTGTAATTTATATTCACGTGTCCTTTGAGACACAGTACTCTAGATTTGTGTCTGCCGTTTATTATTTACAGTTCTTTCAAACACTAAATATCGAGATTTAAATTCACAAGTCCTTTAAAGTACTAAATACTACAGATTTTTTTGTCTGCCCTTGTTTATTATTTACGCTTTTTTTATGCTAAATATAAAAAAAGATTAAACTCATAGATCCTTTGAAGCACTAAATACTTATTTTTATTATTTTTATCTGCCCTTGTTTATTATTTACTGTTCTTTAAAACACTAAATATTATTGCTGGATTTTTTGTTTTGTTTTGTCGCTACATTACATGAGAGAGGGTTTTACCCCTTTTTCTTGCTTGTACTTTATTTCCTATACCGTATTGATTTTATTTATTCTGTTTATTATTTCATTTTTATTAGTTCCTTAAAATGGTTGTTCTTACTTTAGCCCTTGTATGTCTTTGAGTTCTTAAATATTAATTATGTGTTTTGGTCAAGTTTTTATTATTTGTATTTCTCCCAGTTCCAAATTACTTTAAGAATTCTTACAATCCATTTTAATGTTGGTCTTTTTTATTCTTATTTTATTATTAACGTCATTTGAAGTCGCTTTATTGTTGATGCCATAACAGGTCCAGTTATTTACTGATGCCATAGTGATCCTGTTTATTACTGATGTCTCCAAAGTGACCCTGTATATTACTGAGGTCCAAAGTGACCCTTTGTATTACTGAGGTCCAAAGTGACCCTGTATATTACTGAGGTCCAAAGTGACCCTGTATATTACTGAGGTCCATAGTGAATCTGTGTATTACTGAGGTCCAAAGTGACCCTGTGTATTACTGAGGTCCAAAGTGACCCTGTATATTACTGAGGTCCATAGTGAATCTGTGTATTACTGAGGTCCAAAGTGACCCTGTGTATTACTGAGGTCCAAAGTGACCCTGTGTATTACTGAGGTTATAACAGATTCGAATATTTACTGATGTTATAAACGATCCTATTTATTGCTAAAGCCATTAGATACCCTATTTAATACAGACTCATTATATTATAGATGTTGAAATGATCCATTGATTGGTTTGTTTTTTAATATTAAAATTATCCAGTGGCTGGTTCTTCTAACCTGATTATTATTGACGTCATAGAAGACACTGAAAGTTGTCGATTTCTAAGAATTCCTCCTTATTATTAATGTTATAGGTTACCCCTCTCACTTTTTTTTTTACAGAAATCCAATTATGTGTTAAAACTATTATATTATTGATGTCCTAAGAGGTACAGGTTATTATTGGTGTCATAAGAAACACTTCTTTTATGTCATAAGCGACCCTATTTATTATTAATGCTACAAGAAATTAAGATATTTGTTATTATCACAAGAGATACCTGTTTTATTATGGATGCTATAAGCGATTCAGTTAGTTGCTAGGATAGTGAGAGAAGCGGTTTATTTCTGACGTCATACGGGACCTTATTTTTCTGTAATTCATATCATAAGAAGCACTGTTCATTGTTAAAGTGAGTTCCAATAGTGACGTCAGCATAAATCATTTTCACTGTCTGCAGGGCGTGGTACAGGTGGAGCAGCGTCTTGGAGGACGGTTGCTGGACAAGCCGAAACAAATCCCATTCCAAGATGGTGGACACAATCTTTGTCTTACTATTGAGGAGCTTTCTGTGGGTTGGCGAAGCAAACTGGCTGCTAACTATCAGGTCAGCATTTCAATTTCGATTCTAAGTCGGTATCTTTATCAAACTTGAAGGTAGGTGGGTACTAAATTGTTAAGGCGCTTTTGGGGGGGTGGGGTGTAGTTTATATTGAGTGTAGTTAAATGCCTTACAGTAACAATATATTTGTTTCAGTTTGCTTCTCTTCAGAAAAGTCTTGTTGAGCCCGTTTGTGGTGACTGCAAGAGGCTTATTGTGTACGCATGTGTGTTTCTGTATGTCTACGTGTATAGACGCCATCTCCTGTCTTGATGTGTGTGTGTGGTTGTATCAAAAATGTAAATGTATATGGTTGAGCTTTTTCTGCTACTGTATCACTTATGCGGAATGCCATTCTATTGCCTTACTCAAGTAATGGGCTTACTTGATTGCGTAGGAATTTAAGAATTCGCTTGTAAACCTTATCCTGTACACTCAGAGATTATTCTGCAGAAGATTACCATTACATTTACGAACACAATGAGATCATGTTTTAAAGACTTTGTTTCCATGTCCAGGCTTAAGGTAATTCTCTCCAAACAGATGTGGATTTGTGCACTAGTTCTTTCCGGATATCTGTTATCCATGTCCATAATGAACCACTAGTTCTTCCCGGACATCTGTTACCCATGTCCATAATGAACCACTAGTTCTTTCCGGACATCTGTTACCCAGAACCACTAGTTCTTTCCGGGCATCTGTTACCCAAGTCAGTAATGAACCACTAGTTCTTTAGGATAAACTGTGTTTCTGACATGGGTCAGGAATTCTTTCTGACTTTTCAGTTAGTATAAAATACTATTCTTGTCAACTGGACTCGTTTAAATTTCAGAGAAAATCTCTCTCGTCTGTGTCATCCATAATTTGGGTTGTAAAGGACAGAAGTGCTTTAAGCTGCAGGTATGAAGTGAATCCACGTTAAAAGGGCTTATTCTTTGTTTATGTGACCTAATCCCAATTTATGATAATTGCAGCCTCGAAATATCACTCTCTTATAAGAGCATATATATATAAATATTCCTTTGTAGAATCAACGGCTACAAAAATGAGTACGAGTATCGAGTACGAAAGATTTGTTTATCTGAAACTGTTTCGTAAAGTATTCCACGCTGTGTAGTGCTTAACAAGAAAGTACTTAAGTAACCAGTCATTGCTTATCTCTCTTCTTACAGTATTGCACGGGAAAAGTGGGGGCGGTGGTGTTACAGCAGGAAGTGGGGAGGGGGCTGGGATCTGGAAGAGTGGACATCGTTTAGTTAGACATTTTCGTCATTCGTGTTCATAAATACACTGCAATTGCATAAGCAATCATCGCTTACATAAGAACACAACACTTATATCAACATACAGCTCTTACATACGAACACAACCCTTACATCAACATACAGCTCTTACTTACGAACACAACCCTTACATCAACATACAGCTCTTACATACGAACACAACCCTTACATCAAAATACAGCTCTTACATAAGCACACAACACTCACATAAGCACACAGCACTTACATAAGTATACAACACTTACACAAGCATACAGCTCTTACATAAGCACACAACACCTATTACATAAATATGCAGAACTTTCCATCTGCTGACAAAGGAGAGACACAAGGAATAGTTTGCTTTCTGCGACCGTTACTACTGCAGGAATTGAGTTTTTCAATAAAAAGTTCTGAAGCCAGACTTGGCTGACCAGCGAATGAAACCTTACTGTGCAAAAGCTGAAGATTTGACCTGCAATTTGAAGCCTTACCGTACAAATACTGTTTTAATGAGAACACAACAAGAAGAAAGAGAACAGATGGGGAATGAATACCAACAGTTTGCGTAAGCAGTTTACCATAATATTTAGGGTGCTGGAAATATATTATAAACAGTAAATAGTTCTAGTGGTCTAATTGTATCAACACACGTAGTTAATCAGACCACACCATAAGGGGACCGAACTCTGCAAACACATACTACAGTTACAGATGGATTAGATTATATCAACATAAATGTCCGCTAATTTGGTCACACGTGAAGATGATGAGACCTTTAGACAGATGGTAAAGTTCCTCCCTATGTTATAATTGTATCAACACGCGTGGTTAGTGTGATCATACCTTAAGGGGCTGAACTCCTAGACACATGGGAAAGCTGCAGTAATTGTATCAACACACGTGGTTAGTCTGGTCACAGCTGACGGCAAGCGAACGCTGTCGACACATGCTGAAGACCCGGATCTAAGGACTGCAAGAAGGATGCAATTCTCTGGAATCGGATTGGAATAATTTTATCTTTTGGACAGATAATTCCCTTGAAGATAGAGCGTGCTATTTTTCAATCATGTGTGTCTTCGCCCTCTAAAACACGTGCACGCACTTTAAAACACACACATACGCACACACGCACCTGCGGGACAAATCCCCATCAGTGCTGTTGCCCTTGGAATTGTTTGATTTTTTTTCCTGATAGTAAGAAGTCATTTTTTTCCCCAGATACTAAGAAGTATCCGCATGAAGAAACAAACATGCTTTTTGAAGTAAATTACACATTTACAGAGTCAGAGCACTTCCAATCTTGATGTCTTCACTAAACAAACACGGACGCCATCTTGAGAAAGCATTGCTAACCTTTGAACGCACACCTTACTGTAATCACCATTACGCGATACAATACGGGCAGTAAGCACTTTGAACACACGTCTTACTGTAATCATTACGCGATACAATACGGGCAGTAAGCACTTTGAACACACGTCTTACTGTAATCACCATTACGCGATACAATACGGGCAGTAAGCACTTTGAACACACGTCTTACTGTAATCACCATTACGCGATACAATACAGGCAGTAAAACGAGGTAGCACTTTGAACACACACCTTACTGTAATCACCATTACGCGATACAATACGGGCAGTAAGCACTTTGAACACACGTCTTACTGTAATCACCATTACGCGATACAATACGGGCAGTAAGCACTTTGAACACACGTCTTACTGTAATCACCATTACGCGATACAATACAGGCAGTAAAACGAGGTAGCACTTTGAACACACACCTTACTGTAATCACCATTACGCGATACAATACGGGCAGTAAGCACTTTGAACACACGTCTTACTGTAATCACCATTACGCGATACAATACGGGCAGTAAAACGAGGTAGCACTTTAAACACTACTAAACAATTCTAAACAGTCGTCAGGGCATATCGGTTTAACAAGTGCTAGCTAAGTAGATACGTGAATACAGTAGTGCCATAATAACAAATACCAAGCGAAACAGTCGACTAAAAATGATCTAGTCATAGCAAGTACTAAACCTTACCTAACGAACGTGGCCTTGCATGAACAACAATTACTAAATGATATTCAACTGAATATTGTCCTGTCTTAGCAAAAAAAATGACATTCAGCTGATCAGTGTTAAGAATAAATGACATTCCACTGAACACTGTCTTGAGTGAACAATTAAATGGCGTTCATCTGAACACTATCTTGTCTTGGCTTAACAACACTGACGTTCGTAGAAAGACTGCACGCTTGCCAAGTTAAGAATTGTTTGGAATGTTTTATGTCATTTAATTGATTGTAACTTAATTTTTTTCTCTATGTGGAAAAACATTGTTAAATCTATAGTACGGTTTGGTGATGGCGACGAGGCTGGTGTCCTTATCTGTTTGCATTGCAGAGGAGGTGGGGCTTTGGTGAGAAATAGGACAGAGGAAGGGGGATCCAAATGGGACAGAGGAAGGGGGATCCAAATGGGACAGAGGAAGGGGGTCCAAATGGGACAGAGGAAGGGGGTCCAAATGGGACGGTGGGGGGGGTCCAAATGGGACAGAGGAAGGGGGATCCAAATGGGATGGAGAAAGTAACAGTCATGTGGAATGGAATTAATCGTAATATAGCACATTATATTTAATTTTACATAGTGTTGTGGCCATGGTTATCTTGGTTTGTGCTTTGTCATTTTCCCCTAATAATGTGGAACGTAGTTTAACTATAAAAAAAAATGAAACTGATTTTTAAGTGGCCCGTCCGTTCATCAGTCATTGAAATCATTTAACAGTAATTTGAAGAAAATGAGTATATTTCGTTTAATGCATTCTCTGTTTGCACATTCATGAGAAGAGTTGTCGTCTACGTTTGTTTAGCTGACTGCCGTTTGTTTGTTATCACAAGTGACAAGGGAGCTGTACTCACAGAGGCAGCTAAGCACCGTAAGGACCCTGTTTTATTGCCAGCGAGCACCTCAAGGACCCTGTTTTATGGGGGCTTTTGATCAAGGCGCAAAGGATAAACAGAAATGCCTGAGCGGCAAGACCCCTATAGATAACGATGACAGGGACCGGACCCCTATCGCCCTTATTTTCTCCGGTACAGGGGCTTTCTTGCTCTTACTGCTCTAGGTATATTGGTACTGCTCTGTTGCTGTTTTTCCCTTCTTACTTTTATTTTTAAAGTATTTCCTCTGGGAGGGTAGGCAGTAACGTGGAGTTAGAGCACTAGTCATTTATTTCAAGCTGTCTTTGTGGTTCGTTCCCCACTAGGGTGTTATTAATATTATACGAGATTATTTTTAGCTCTCCTTCCAGTTCATCGTACGGGACGATAAAGGTCTGTCTGTTAAAAGTAGCACAGTCTCAGAATTTTTGACTAGTTAAAATGGTAAGCTGCTGCCCGGGCAAAGCTTCACTGAAACATCTGACCCAACCTTCATCATCATTCCCTCCCCCCACCCCCTCGCTTTTTCTCCCGTTGGCAGTAGATCGCTTCAGTCCCTTTGGCAGTAAACTCTTCAGTCCCTTTGGCAAGCTCTTCAGTCCTTTTGGCAGTAGATCGCTTCAGTCCCTTTGGCAGTAAGCTCTTCAGTCCCTTTGGCAGTAAGCTCTTCAGTCCTTTTGGCAGTAGATCACTTCAGTCCCTTTGGCAGTAAGCTCTTCAGTCCTTTTGGCAGTAGATCACTTCAGTCCCTTTGGCAGTAAGCTCTTCAGTCCCTTTGGCAGTAAGCTCTTCAGTCCCTTTGGCAGTAAGCTCTTCAGTCCCTTTGGCACTAGATTTCTTCTATCCCTTTCCACATCCATGACACAAGATGTCTGCCATACCTTTTCTTCCATACCCTTTGGACTATCTCTTCATTTCAGAACATATCTTTCCCATGGCGCTTGGGCTCATCTGTAAATTTAGCGGACACAGGAGATACTTGAAATATAATCATAAAACAATAATTGCAGCATTAAATTTTGTTCAAAGGCTTTGTATGGAGCTTTTTAGCTGTGTCGTTTAGATAATAGCCTTGCGTTACTTTATAGTTTCGTCTTATCCAAGGTTTCAGTATCACTACTGGTTACACTTTTTATTTGTTTGTCCTTTGGTAACTTCTACATATCATTTTACTGCGTGAGGTTAGTTACATCAAAGTTGCTCCTTGTCCCTTAATCACATCATAGTAATCATCTGCTGCTATACGTTATATGGTATTTGTTGTTTATCATTTTGTTCTGTCCTATTTAACCCCTTGTTGTTTGAGGTTTGATTGTACTAGATTAGTCTTTGAGGTGTGATTGTACTAGATTAGTCTTTGAGGTGTAATTGTACTAGATTAGTCTTTGAGGTGTGATTGTACTAGATTAGTCTTTGAGGTGTGATTGTACTAGATTAGTCTTTGAGGTGTGATTGTACTAGATTAGTCTTTAAGGTGTGATTGTACTAGATTAGTCTTTGAGGTGTGATTGTTCTAGATTAGTCTTTGAGGTGTAATTGTACTAGATTAGTCTTTGAGGTGTGATTGTACTAGATTTAGCCTTTGAGGTGTGATTGTACTAGATTAGTCTTTGAGGTGTAATTGTACTAGATTAGTCTTTGAGGTGTGATTGTACTAGATTAGTCTTTGAGGTGTGATTGTACTAGATTTAGCCTTTGATGCGAAATTTTACTAGATTTAGTCTTTGAAGTGTAATTGTGCTAGCTTAGCCTTTTAGGTGACACTACACCATATTTTACTCTTTGAGATCAGCAGCATATATAATTCTCTTCAGTTTTAGAGCTACAATTTATGCTTAAAACCCTCAAAGCAAATATGGATTTAATAATGTAACTAACCTCAAGAAAGCATATTTTAAACCTATTAAGACAATATACATTTAGGAAAGTTACTTGGCTTTACTTCTACTCTAGAAATTTACTATGTCTTATATTATTAATAGGTTAATCACATTGCCTTTAATTCTTGAAGCTGGTTACCCAGTTTGTTTCGACATATATACCGTTCTGTGGTAATTCCTTTGTATGACAGTCCCCTTTGCAGAGTTTTCATTCCTTGTCATTCATAAAGTGACGTCAGCAGCACTTGTCGTGTCAGGAGCTGTGTAGTTGTAACACTCATGAGGATGGGAGAGCGTGAGTGTGTGGCTTTGTCATTGCGCCATATGACTCTTTCTCTTCTCTTCAACTCGGGAGAGCAAATCACACTGCGAATCCCTATTGTTCTCACTAATATCAATAGCCCGCAAGTCTCAGACAAAGCACTCAAACAATTTTCTCTCTCAATCTCACTCACACACACACACCTCTAGTAAAGTCAAGCCTCAGTCGTAGTGTTCAATTAAAACAGTTATTTTTGTTGTCTTCGGTTTGAAGGCAGTGGTTCCTTAACAGCTTTCCTTAACTTCGGTTAGCCCAGCGCTTCAATGGCATGGCTTATGAGAATTGAGTTTGCACACTGATACAGCCTTTGACATTTTGTCTGTCACTGATCAGGGCTTCGCCGGGCGAAATTTTTGCCAAGTCCGGAGAGGAAACAACAAAAACAAATAATCACAACACCCGAGCACACGTGACGTTCTGTACGTGGCGCGAAGCCGATTACTTATCATTTTGACAGTTGTAGTCGACTCGCTTTGCTTGTTGTGCGCCAGTTACTGCGGAACTCGAAAAGTCTGAATTTAAACTTTTCATGTTGAACACTTCCTGTCTGCGTGTGTGTGTGTGGTGGTGGTGGGGGTGTGTGTGTGCGTGACAGTGTCTGTGTCGACAGTTTGTTGTTGGATGGGTGTTTACTGAAGGCCAGATTAGTTGCTGTTTACTCAGGAATTACCGACTGTTTACGTTTATACATGGATTAAGGGTTGGTTTTACAGAGATTAGTGACTCTAGACATAAACAGGAAATTTTGGAATTTTACAAGCGAGTGAAGCGGTGGTTTAGCTTCATTGCACATTCGCACTGGCGTGTGTCGGTGTTCATTTACGAAACTCCACTCATCTGCATGGAGATTCCTTTCTTTGTTTTTGTTCTTTTTCGGGGTGGATGTTCTCATACGGGTTTTTGTGTGTCTATCATTGTTGGGGGCGGGGATGTTTATACGGGTTTCTGTGTGTTTTCTAATTGTTGCGGGGTGGGTGGGTGTATGTTCATACGGATTCAAGTGTTTCTGTGTGTTTTCTAATTGTTGCGGGGTGGGTGGGTATATGTTCATACGGATTCAAGTGTTTCTGTGTGTTTCTAATTTGAGAGGGGGTGGGTGGGGTGATATGGCTGTTCATATGTTTGCCAAATGTTACTTTGGCAGTATAATTATTTGCTCATTAAGTTTTTGTTATTGTTGTGCTTTTATTAGGCGGGTCAATTTTAATATTTTTTTGTCTAACTGTGAATTTTACCAATCACGTTTTGACGAAATTCATTTTGTGTTACTTTGGTAAATGGTGTCTTGCATGGAAGTTGGGTTTGTTTCATAATCATAGTTTATAGGCATAGCTTTGTTGATAACATAACCGAAACAATCCATGGCTTTTTTTTAAAAGATCTAGTGTGCGCCTAGTTCAGAATAAGATAGTTGCTTCTTGATTTAAAAGTAGGTAGGCGTGCATTGCAGGTTTGACATTCCACCATTAAACACACCAGTTTAGAATTAGAACTAGTCTTTGACTTGTTTCAGAATTCTCACTGCGCCATTGAGCAAACGTCTTTGTATGAGAGATTGTTTTTAGCAAGTACTTAAGGGTGAAACATTTAGAATTAAACACACTTGTGTTATTGTGAGAGATTTTAGACTGGCATATTTTGTAATGTTAACTATCTTCAGTATTAAACAACCTGTCTTATAGTGAAAGGATTTGAACTATCATATTTTATAGAGTTAACCACCCATAGTAGTAAGCTCACTGTTGTCTTAACTCGAGAGACACTTCTTTAATAAGTGTAACAGGGTTAATCCTCCGACATTAAATAAACTGCTTGTTTTAATCGTTGGGCGTCAAACAAGTATTATAGGTTTAATCCTTCAACGCTACACGGTTAGGTATTTAGCAAATTTATTCGGATTAACTCTCCAGCATTCAACAAAGCTATTTTAGTGTGAAATAAGGATCTTTAGCAAACTGTATAGGGTTGACCTTTCGGCATTACTAAAAGTGTCTTATTATGGGGTATAAGTGTTATAGGATTAACTCTGCAACTTGAAACAAACTTTTTTATCATGAGATAATGTTCTTTAGCAAGGGTAAATGGTTTAATCCTGCAGTATTAAATAAACCTGTCTTACAGTAATATACTGACCTTTAGCAAGAGCTAGAAAATTAACCTTCCAGCAATTAATAAGCCTGTCTTGCCACAAGGTATGATAATGTATGGTATGCACGCTTCATCCCACCCACCCTACCACCACCATCAAACCTTTGATGAGATATGGATTTTTAGCAAGTCTGTAAGGGTTAACTCTTTAACATAATAATATCTTATCTTGAGGTTTAGATTTTTAGCAAGTCTCTAAGGGTTAACTCTCTAACATAATAATATCTTATCTTGACGTTTAGATTTGTAGCAAGAGTTTCAGAATTTACTCTCCAGCTGTAAGTAGACATGTTTTGTCTTTAATATCCATTACAGGGTTAACTCTCCAGCAAAAAGCAGACGTGTTGTCTTTAATATGCGTTATAGGATTAACTCTCCAGCACTAAACAAACTTGTATTTCTGTTAGATATGGCTCTTTGAGTTAAAGGTTAGCCTTGCAGCAGTAAACAAACGTGTTAATATGGTATACGAGTCTTTAGTGTGTATTAAAGAGTCAATCCTCCATCTGTAAACAAATCTGTATTACTTTGATTTATGCGTCTTTACTATGTGTTATAGGGTTAACCCTCCAGCTGTAATATGTGGGATTTTAGAATGTGTAACAGGATTAACGTTTCAGCAGATAAGAAACCTGTTTTGCTATAAAATATAGCTCTTTATAATGTGTAAAAGAATTCACCATCCAGCAGTTAACAAACCTCTGTTACTGTAAGATAGGGGTCTTTAAAATGTATAACAGAATTAACCTTTCAGCGGTTAACAAGCCTGTCTGGTGTTGAGAGAAGGTCTTCAGTTGGCCCCAAAGGCAGAAAACGCTAACAGCGAATGAATGCACAGCTTGAAATGGAATCTCTTTATCTTTCTTCATCAGCCAATCTTTTTCCTCAATTCTTCATCAGCAACATTAGTCATTGTCTTGATTCTCCAATGCTCATCATTTGCATGGGGTCTCACTCCCATCCTTATTGTACTTGCTAAGTAGAGTTCTTTCCCTTAATGTGTTCTTTCGGCAAATACGTATGATGGGCTGTTTGTTGGGGTGTTTTCATTTGCCAGTCCGGTTCAATATGTTTACTCCGGATGTGTCGTGGTGGGCGGTGTTTATTGCTTGAAACTTTCTTTAAAAAAAGTTTCTAGACTCTGTCAGCATCAAATGCTGTAACTAACGAGTGTTTCTGTTATGAGAAAATACTGATCATTGTAGTTCTTTAATAACTGTATTTTAAAAAAGCTTGTAATATGTGCGTACATTAGTTTAGTGTTGTAGGTTTTTGTGTCTGTTTATGTGTAACATTTACCCTGTTTGAGTGCATTTGTTATGGGTATGTAAGGCTATTTTATGTATTGTTAAGTTAGTCAGGACTCCATTATAAAATAAAATAATATTTTTTTTAAAGTTGCATAATGAAATCAGGAATTTTGTGAAAAGATTTATATATGCTATATCTGTTCACCAGTCAGGAAGGTTATTGAAAATACCCCTCTAGTCTAGTCTGGAGGGTTATTGAAAATACCTGTATAGGCTAGTCAATAGTTTATTGAAAATACCAATCTAGGCTAGTCAGGAAAGTTTTAAAAAGATTTCACTGCTCGATGGGAAGGAACATGTATGAAAAGACATGTACAATCCATTTAGCGAGACAAATGTAAGATAAAAGGTAAGCATGTCAATTATATGTTTGTAATAAAAAAGTTCATTTTTTTTTTTGTATAGAGCTATAATAAAACAAAGATACCTTGACATGTGTTTTAAATACAGGACTTCAGTATCTTAGTTATATATTTGATTAAAGTTCTTTTGTGTAACATTCAAGTGGTTTTAATAAAGGACTTCAGTATCTTAGTTATATATTTGATTAATGTTCTTTTGTGTAACAGTCAACTGGTTTAATAAAGGTCTTCAGTATTTTAGTTATATATTTGATTAATGTTCTTTTGTGTAACAGTCAGCTGGTTTTAATAAAGGTCTTCAGTATCTTATTTATATAGTTCATTAATGTTCTTATGTGAAAAGTTAAGTGGTTTTAATAAAGGATTTTAGTATATTATTTATTTAATTAAAGTTCTTTTGTGAGATAGTCAGGTGGTTTTAATAAAGGACTTTAGTATGCTTGTTAAATATTTGACTAAAGTTCTTTTGTTTAACAGTTAAATGGTTTTAATAAAGGACTTTTATACACTAGTCATGCGTTTTAATAAAGGCATTTAGTACAGTGGTTCTCAATCGTTTTTGCCCCTTGCACCCTTTTCACCGTATGTAAGAATGTCATTGCACCCTTTTCACCGTATGTAAGAATGTCATTACACCCTTTTCACCGTATGTAAGAATGTCATTACACCCTTTTCGCCGTATGTAAGAATGTCATTACACCCTTTTCACCGTATGTAAGAATGTCATTCTCTTCTTTTCACCATATGTAAGAATGTCATTAAACCCTTTTCACCATATGTAAGAATGTCATTACACCCTTTCCAAGATTATCTGACTCAAAAGGTGTTTTCCCAATAATGAGTTTGAGTCTGTGGTCCCAATTCCCCCCTCCCCCGAAACCCTAAAATTCCCACCTGTTTGAGAACCCCTACTTTAAATCATTAGTTAATTGCTATATTAAAGGCTTGTGTACATTAGTTTATTGTCCTATTAATAGTTCTTTTGCACAGTAGTCCAACGTTGATAATAAAGAACTTTGGTACATTGGTTACATTTCCTTTGATACAATAGTCGTGTGTTTATATTAAAGAATATAAGCATATTTAGTTAATGTTACAGTCCATTTGTACAAAAGTAATGTGTTAATTACATACGACTTTGGTATATTAGTTCTGCGTTTCAATAAATAACGTTATTGATGATTTCATTAAAAAAGATTTGATTGTATTAGTTCTGAATTTCAATAAAGAACTTTATTGATTATTTCATGAGAAAAGATTTGATTATATTAGTTCTGAATTTCAATAAAGAACGTTATTGATTATTTCATGAAAAAATATTTCAGTATATTAGTTCGTATTTCAATAAAGAACTTTACTGATGATTTCACTAAAAAGACATGAGTATATTTGATCTGCATTTCAATAAAGAACTTTATTGATGATTTCACTAGGGAAGACATGAGTATGTTAGCTCTGCATTTCAATAAAGAACTTTATTGATGATTTCATTAGAAAAGACATGAGTATGTTAGTTTTGCATTTCAATAAAGAACTTTTTTGACGATTTCATGAGAATAGGCTTAAGCACTAGGATATATATATTCCCGAAATCTCAACTAATTTTGGTAGGCTTCTTAGACCATTACTTTGGGCTCGTACGGATAGTTAAAGAAAAGACCTTCAAACTGTGAATAGTTATATGTGTTGGATGATTAATTAAATCTATAGCATGGTCACTGTGTTCACCTTACGTATTTCAGGAAATCCCCTTCAGACACATCTGGAGCGGAAACCAAAACACCCTGCACTGTTCGTTCAGTCTCGAGATGTTGGACAGAACCCAGTCTCGGTTGGCCTGCAAGATTCAGGTGTACCAGAAAGCCATCCTGCAAAATCGGCAAGTGCTTCACATTAACACCAACTTCAAAGAGGTGAGTGCACTTTCCTGGCGAGAATTACGAAATAGATTTCGGGGGAAATGAGAAATCTGTGATTTAAAAGGCAACAGATTAGTCACGAGTGCACGCCCCTTCGTGCGCACGTCACGCGCTACTATGATGACAAGTAGAAAAATATATTTCCTTCTAAGCAGCAGAATTCATGTCGAGTAGTCTCCTTTGTGTGTGGTAGAGTTCAACCAGGTGAACACTCTCCAGCATACACTTCTGAGCATTTGCTTGACAGTATTCGCACACACACACACACACACACACACACACAGGACACACATACACACACATACCCACACAAGACACACACAGGACACACCACGAAGTAGATTATTGAAACTTTGGAGATGTGTTGTGATTTTTCTTACAGTATACAGCCATGTCGTATGATAATGTTAAATATTTGCTAGCATGACTCATGCAAAACTGTTCATTTTGTCTGTCATTATGACTCTCGCAAACTCACCACAATCAGCGGTTCATTTTGCCTATCATTTTACCTCTCGCAAACTCACCACAATCAGCGGTTCATTTTGTCTGTCATTATGACTCTCGCAAACTCACCACAATCAGCGGTTCATTTTGCCTATAATTATGATACTCGCAAACTCACCACAATCAGCGGTTCATTTTGCCTATCATTATACCTCTCACAAACTCACCACAATCAGCTGTTCATTTTGCCTATCACTATGACTCTCACAAACTCACTAATATAACTCGCAAACTCATTGCAATGAACTCTTCATTGTCTCTATCATTATTGCTCTCTCAAAATATAACGCAATTAACTATTTGCTTCTCATGGCAACCCTGGTGTAGTGCCCAAAACGTCACCCTGTTAATTGTCTGTCGTATCGACCACAACAAACTCTCGGAAATGTGTGTAAACTCTCCTGTCGGGCGTACATCTGGTAACTGTTGAATACAGTTACCAGCACATCTGTCTACGAGTTTGGCGAGGGGAGACAACTGTGGGTGGCACCTTGAAGCAGTTGTTCGTTTGTGTCACTAGCTGCAACTAGTTAGTGATAGCTACGATCTGTTAGTGAGAACTACATTTGTGTTTATGTGTATTTTGGGACTCACTCAGATAAATTACACATTCCTCTCTCTTTCCGCATGCATTTTTTTTTTTTTTTTTTTGGGGGGGGCACGAATTTGGCAGTAGAATAACATCTGCAGCAACACAAATCGCCAGAAAGGGACGTAATTTTAAATGTGCTTGGGCAGCCTGGCTATAATGGAAACAACTACAGTTCGACGCGACATCAGCACCTGTTGTAAGCTGTAAGCAGAAACAGTTCAGTCATGATGTATAATTGAAAACACACATACAGGACACACACACACACACGCACACAGACAAACACACACACACACAGACACACACACACAAGACACACATACACACACACACACACACACAAGACACACATACACACACACACACACACACAGGACACACCACGCGCGTACGCATTTACATGCTCCACAGTAACTGCTTTTTTTGCGGATTTCTTTTGAACTTTCCAGATATTTTATTTAACACGATGCAAAAAAATTATAATTTATTTCTTATAATCTTTCCTTTTGACTTTTAAAAAAAAATATTTGAACATGTGACATTATTTCCCTGTACGAGACGCAACAATAGAGTTATTCCACAGTCCTCGACAGTGCTGGATCCATAATCCATAATGGAGAGTGGATTAAAAAGTGATGAGCAAAGTCTTCCATTATAAACATTGGATAATGGAGAGTGGATTAAAAAGTGATAAGCAAAGTCTTCCATTATAAACATTGGATAATGGAGAGTGGATTAAAAAGTGATGAGCAAAGTCTTTCATTATAAACATTGGATAATGGAAGGACAATATACAGAATGTGTCTATATGTGTCTGCTGGTCATTTTGAATCCTATCTTTATAAAACGCTCGCGCGCACGGGCGCGTGTCAAGATCCACGACTGGCCCTTTATCGCTTACCATGTCTCCTCCCCCCTCCCCCCTCCCCCATTGTTTACCTCTAAAAACGAAATCGGTTACCTCAGTAACATGAAGTTATGTACTCCCTCAAATTATTTCCCTCTAAATCTGATTTTTCCCTTCAAGTCCCTTCGGATTCTCTTCGAGATATTTTTTTCCTTTTTCTCTCCCCCCCACCCACTTTTTTTGAGGGGTCCATCTCTAGTGTACTCACACAGCCAAGATGGCTTAACGGCACACTGAGACTGTTCGATTGGTCTAGGCAAGCGCCCTGGAAATGTCGAGAGTATTCGCTATGTATCGATAAGTTAACTATCTTTTTACGTTAGAACTCGTCGAGTTAGGGGGATTAAAACAGTCAGTAATTTTGTTTGTTAAACTGTACGTAATTCAAAGACGGCAATTTTAATATTGAAATCTGCTGGGTTCAGCTCTGGACCGAGTGAAGTGTCTCGTTGAACTGACTATATAACAGCAAGGACCATTTTATGCCATCTTATTTATTCACTAATTTCTACATGAAATGCTCTCCCTTGCCAGAAGTAGAGATCGCTGACCTGCTACATCAAAGCTATCTCTTTGGCAGGCGGATACTTACGCCGCTTGTGCCCGGATAATGATAGGGGGAAAACAACGTGCGGCAAGGGCAGTAACTGCGTAAACCTGCCATAAGGTCTCAAACCTAGCGGCACCCCATGTTGGTTAAGTTCCCAAGAATCTTTCCACATGCAAAAGGTGAGGCTTGCTTTATTCTAGCAATAACAGTCGCGGAGCTTGGTGCTGGGATGAAGGAACAGAAATTTTGTGACCATGCAGACCACACACACGCGTGCGAGCGCGCGCGAATTCGCGACATACCGAAATCCTGAGAATAACTAGGACTATTATCTACAAACCGTGATTAACTAGGGCTGTTACCCACAAACCTCTTTAATAACTAGAGCTCTTGCCTACAAATCCTATGATTAACTAGGACTGTTATCCACAAATCACGTTAATAACTAGGGCTCTTACCCCACAAACCCTCTGAATAACTAGGGCTGTTACCCCACAAACCCTCTAAATAACTAGGGCTGTTACCCCACAAACCCTCTAAATAACTAGGGCTGTTACCCCACAAAACCCTCTAAATAACTAGGGCTCTTACCCCACAAAACCCTCTAAATAACTAGGGCTCTTACCCCACAAAACCCTCTAAATAACTAGGGCTCTTACCCCACAAAACCCTCTAAATAACTAGGGCTGTAAATCTCAAACGTCGTGATGTTGTAAGGCTGCCACCCACAAACTCCCTGATTAACTAGGGCTTTTACCCACAAACCCTGTGAATAACTAGGTATGTTGCCCCGTAATTAACGAGGTTTATGGCCCACAAACCCCAATTAGGCCTGTTGCCCACAGCTTTCGCATGTACGGCATGTATTGGCTTTTGACCACAGATCTGCAGGCCGCCTACCGCCGTCGAAGTCCTTTGCCAAGCTCGATCTCAGCTGATGAAGTGCCACGAAGGACCAGACACGCCAGGTAAATGACACGCATTCTTGGGGATGCTGCTCGCATACCTGCGTTAATGCTCTTGCGCATAAACTAATTTATTTCCCGTCAGCCCATGAAACCCTCTTAAACGTTGCACCGCCGCAGTCACCTGACCTGAATGATAAAATGTCCGTCGTTTAGATTATTTTCAACTTTTTTCAGGCTTGAGGAACTCTAGCCTCCGAGTAATGATAACATTCTAAAATAATTTTGTTCCGTGATAAGAACACGCTTTTGACGTCCATTAATGTTTCACTGTCAGTGCTAGTCACTCTTCTGGAATTCCAGTCTTCGGATTGGAGCGTTTCAAGAAAATGCGAACGATAAACATATTTCTAATGGTCGGTGTCATTCATTGTTTCCTAAAGACAGGAAGAATTAAAACAGAAGAAAAATAACGAGGTATAAAGTCTTAAGCTTGGCATAAAACATGCCCCCCCCCAAAAAAAAAAAAAATAGTGCATGGAAAATTTCAAGAAAAGAAGAAAACTAAAACAATGAAAAGAGAAGAAACTTTCTCGACAAAATGCAAACTAGACACTTTATACACATCTAGAATGACCAAAACAGTCATTTCCTTTATATTTAGTTACTTTTCATTATTTTCTTTTAAATAATACATATTTGTTGTCTTACTGTTTTATTTTATGCTCTTTTAACATTTTTTCTGAAACAGAAGAAAAAACAACCTTCATAAATTTAGTTGCACACGACACAATGATTTTACATTTTTTTTACAGTTGGATATGCACTATTTAGAGAAAGAACACCCACCCACCCAAAATGTTTTGACTTGTATGAGCATTAACCCTTACGAAGTGTTCAAAGCATGTCAAGAAAGGTTAATAATGCGTTGCTACGTGATCAAAGGATAGCTGATATAAAATATCTCAACTTCCTAGTGATATTAAAACCATGAATTGGTCAAGAAAAACGAACTGACTTCAGAAGTTTCTAGTGGAACTAGGTGACGTGCACGCGCTTAAAATATCCAACTGGAAAATGAAGTTAATGCCAAAGAGTTGTGTTGCATTCATTGATTCTCGTGGGATATATGATCCGCTCCACAATAGCTGAACCTCACTTTAAAAAAATAATGCCAGTACTGTAATCCCTCTTACTCATCCAACCAAATGCCCTGCCTCTTACTCATTCAATCTAATGTCCTGCCTCTTACTCATCCAATCAAATGCCCCGCCTCTTACTCATCCAATCAAATGTCCTGCCTCTTACTCATCCAATCAGATGTCCTATCTATTACTCATCCAATCAAATGTTCTGCCTATGTTGTACACCTCGCTAGCAAGACCCCCGTCAGATGTAGGGGTGGGTATACAGGTAGAGAGATCTTGCAGGCTTTCTCTGGCAAACACTGGACACCGCTAAAGTACGCACATCAGGACCACAAAAACTTAAAACTGCCGACAAGGGCCTGATGGTCAGCATGTTTGTGTTTGTCTTTATGTCCACACGCTCACTCAGTTGGCTTGCCAACGCACAGTAACTGTTCATGGAACAGCTTTTCGGAAACCGGCAGATAACACTGATTGCAGGTACACACTTGACCGACTCCATCCTGCATAGTGGAGATTGATGGCAGGTACACACTTGACCGACTCTATCACTGCACTTTGCAGATTGATTGCAGAGGCACAGCAGACCAAGTCCATTTTTGCATTGTGCAAATTAATTGCACACATCTGACCGATCTCATCACAGTACAGTTCATTGCAGGTGAATTTGTGGCACAAAAACCAGATTCTGTCATACGTTTAGCAATCGGATAGGACACAGCGATGTTTGTAACAGTTTATGTAGCAGGCAATCTTGGTTGCTTTCATCGGTTCATGTAGTGTATGTCCTTGCTGGTGAATTCGCTCTGCTGCTTGTATTTCAAAGGACTCCATGACTGTCTACATAGTCGCTTGCTGACAGCTTTAATGTTTTGTGAGGATGTATACAGTTATTTTGTACTGTGTTTTGTGAGTATTTCTGCAGCTGCATTGGTTTGTGAGAATATGTACGCGGACTGTTTTCAGAAGGCTTGTACGCCTATATTGTTTTGTGAGGATTTGACAGCTACATTGTTTTGTAAGGTTATGTACATCTGCAATGGTTTGTGAGGATAAGTACGCGTATGTTTTGAGAGGGTTTATATAGCACAGTTTCGTGAGGATTTGTTGAGCTATATTGTTTTGTAAAGATTTATTTCGTGAGAATTTGTGCAGCTATATTGTTTTGTACGGATTTGTACATATACTGTTTTGTGAGGATTTGTACATATATTCTTTTGTGAGGATTTGTACATATATTCCGTTGTAAGGATTTGTACATAAGTTGTTTTGTGATGATTTGGATGCATATTGTGTGATAATTTGGGTGCGTTTCTTTTGAGAAATTGTACGCATAAAAATTGTTTTGTGAGGATTTATGTATGAATCTATTGTTTTGTGAGGATTTATCTATGAATATATTGTTGTATTAGGATTTGTACGCATTTGTATTATTTTCTTAGGATATGAAAGCGTATTGTTTTGTGAGGATTAGAACGCACGTTGTTTTATGAGACCTTATATATGATTGTTTATTGAGTGTTGGTGAGAGGGTGGGGTTGAAAGTTTATTCATGTTTACATCCTTCCGGATTTTATTGGAGCTAAATTTGAGCCATCGCGAAACACTTTTTTTTTTGCAAATGTATTTAACGATAACTCTGTGCGTGGGTGTGTGAGAGAGTGTGTGTGTGTGTGTGTGTGTGTGTGTGTGTTTAGGTGCATGTTATAGGATAAAAGAATGATAAAGCTAGTGCAAACGTAGACTCAGTCACACCATAGATCGATAAACTAACAATTGAACTGTAGTTAAACAGGGGAGGGAACCCTAGAAGTTAAAGTGCCTAGAACGTAAAACGGAAGTCAGATAATCGGTCCTGGTGAAGCAAAAATTACAGCAACAACTCCATGAAATGTTTTAGTCTTCTGTTTAAAACATATTCAAAACTATAAAAAAAAAAAATGCATATTTAAAATACTTATTATCTAAATAGTGACGTTGTCAACCATTATTGTGCTACAGATCTAGTGACATGGATCTAACTTCGATTATCTAACCATGCAAATGAAGTTATTTTAAATACAGTTGTCACGTGTCAGATTGGCGTTCATGCGGCTTATCGTAATAGACTCTGTGCGACAAATATTTAGAAGTCGATTCATGTACTTAAGTGTAACTCTGGTACTGAGGCGTTCCTATACTTAGTTTGATAATGATTGTCCCTACAACCTATGTTAAAGTTGTATGTTGAGAGTTTCCTGTATTTAAAGTTTCATGTTGTGTGTTCCTGCACTAATTTAAAATTTAAGTATGCAAGTTATGGATATTGAGGGGGGTAAATATGCAAGTTATGGATAGTGAGGGGTTCCTTTCGGGGGGGGGGGGAGTATGCAAGTTATTGATACCGAGGGGTTCCTTACATGGGGGGAGGGGTAAATGCGCAATTTAAATTTGGATCCCGAGGGTTTCCTTTCTGAGGGAGTAAGTATGCAAGTTATGGATACTGAGGGATTCTTACCTAAATGTAGGTTTTCTTGCAATGAGGTCCCGTACCTCAGTGTACTTAGTCTTAAATGCCCTGAGAAGTTGAAAACGCCTATCAGTGTTACTTCACGGTAAAAAAATATTTACTGCTTTATGTCTTCATCGCGAAGGCAAAAACCCAGAATGAAACAGTTCTCGATCATACGTCACTCGCATCAGAGACAATCTACAAGACTAGGCCGACGTTACTGAAAGGCACGTGAACAAATTCCTCCTGCAAGAAACAAAAACAAAATTCATCTAATCTGACTAAGATGTGCTTTGGCGGACTCCCCGGCTTGAACGCTCCTGTTCGCGATTACGGTCTTGGTACACCTCGAACCGCCGCGCCCCCACTCTGCCAGATGGCAACATTTCAGCGCTGACAACTCATCCTTCCTGAGATGGAAGCAAAATTAGCTTTAGTCAGCATTGTAACCCGCGGACCTGCAAGAGTAGTCGTTCCGCAGAGGCACCGGAAGTGCAGCTGAAGGCTGGCGGCGCTAATGCATATCTCGGTGACGCCGTGCAGTCTCGACTACGGCTTTGTCGGACAAGTTCTAATACATGTATAATTTAGCTCCTGCCTCCTCATTGGTGCCCCGGTGCTTTGCTTGACGAGTGTTTGATTTTGCCTCCCTACCTTAAGGGCCCTAGGCCTGCACTGTATGTTTGAAACAAGGTTGACTCAACGATCAGTTTTAAATTGAGTGTTTGATTTTGGCCCTCCACCTTGAGGGCCCTAGACCTGTATTATACGTTTGAAACAGGGGCTGACTCAGCAACATTTTTTAAATTTGTGTAATAGCTGTTATTTTGGGATAGTCAGCATGTATAGGAAATTGAGCGTTTTCACCAATTCACTGTGTAAAATCAGATTTTATTCGTCAAACAATTTAATGTTTAAAATCACAATAATTTTCCACCTATTCAGAACATGGTTGACTCAATGCATTTAGTTTTAAATTATTTTAATTTGAGCAATGGCTGTCAGTTGATGATAACCAATACACAAAACATAGTCAATCAGTTAACTCTTTTTTTTTAAAAAAAACAAAAGCAATTACCATTCATTTAACATTGAAAATATACTTTCTAGAAAACCTTAGTATTTCAACAAGAAAAATTTCGTGCGTGTGTTTGTGTGTGTGTGTATGTGTGTGTGTGTGTGTGTGTGTGTGTGTATGTGTGTGTGTGTGTGTGTGTGTGTGTGTGTGTGTGTGTGTGTGTGTGTGTTTTATAATATGTTAATATGCGCTTGAAGCATGACTGAATACAAGAAAACCTTAGTATTTCAACAAGAAAAATGTCGTGTGTGGGTTGGTGGGTTGGTTGGTATTGTAATAATGTTGAATCATGACTGAATTGTATTGATAACAGACAACTGTATTTAAAATAACTACATTTGCATGGTTAGATAATCGAAGTTAAGATCTATGTCACTAGGTCTGTAGCACAATAATGGCTGACTACAGACGGACTATTGGGGTGCATTTTTGACTTGACTGGTCGCTTATTTCGGTGAGTGAGTGACTTACCTGTCCTCGAGTAGTTTATCTAGAGCGGTTAATTACTTACTCAAATAAGTACGTTCTCAGTCATCAATACTAGAAAAGCTATTCACATGCACTGATCTTGGTTGTTAAGTCATCTTGGCTGTTAAGTCATCTTGGTTGTTAAATCATCTTGGGTGTTAAGTCATCATGGCTGTTAAGTCATCTTGGTTGTTAAGTCATCGTGGTTGTTAAGTCATCTTGGTTGTTAAGTCATCTTGGTTGTTAAGTCATCTTGGTTGTTAAGTCATCGTGGTTGTTAAGTCATCTTGGTTGTTAAGTCATCGTGGTTGTTAAGTCATCTTGGTTGTTAAGTCATCTTGGTTGTTAAGTCATCTTGGCTGTTAAGTCATATCATTTGAGAACTAACTAGCGTAAAACTGTTTCAAAACTGCATTATATAAAATCTTTGCTGTCGATCGTTTTTCGACGTTTGTATTGCCAAAAAGTCCGGAAGTCTTGACTGTGCTTGAAGAAAACATAAACACCTAGTCTTGGTGAGTCAAACATTAACTCAGTGTCAAGGGATCGTTGCCAGTAGCCAAGCTCCACTCTGCAGACATCTCTCCTTAAGGGGAGGAAGTGGGGTAGATAGTTGTGTGTGCATGCTGCACGCCAAATGCACTGACCGCAGACGTGAACACAGACTGAGTTTACAGTTCTGCTCCAAACATTCTTGGCGCCACGACTTCCAATGTCCCTCTTGAGATGGGGAGGGACAAACTGCAATTTAGTGGCGAATTCTTATCTTGCCAAGATGGCGGTCAATCGTGAATTGTTCTTATGGTAAGGTGTGCTCGTCAGAAGTCTTTTACTTGGCAAGTTCATTCCTGAATTCTACTCTTGATGTTGTCTGTGCCAGTCAAAAATTCTAATTTCATAAGATGTGATCAGTCGGGAATTTTTATAAAATTTCTACCAAGCACTAACGTGTCATTCGTTGGACGTAATTATCAACAAAAAAAATGTTTATACAACTGCAAAGGACATTCTCGCAATTGTTATTTGGGACTAAAGCTTCACATTTCATCTTCATGCGCCTTAAAATGCTACTTTTGGCCGTGTGCAAGCCAATTGCTGACTCACTGGTATCGCAGACCAGAGTTGTTGCTTGAAGTGAACACCACTTATCTCCCCTGACACAAAGCAGGCCGCCATTGAAATGGATAGACTGAACAAAAGTCCGGTGTGTGGCTGATAAGAAGACTTGTGATTAGGATACTTCCCTTGCCGGTAATCAGTCCAGTAAATGTTGTATCACCATATAACTGTAGTGCAGAGTATAGGTATATGCATAGACAAGGAACATTATACTCCAATGTAAGGTTACGGTGTAAGCAGTGTATTGATACAAAACACAAACTACTACTTCACAGTGATGTAGACTTACGATGTAAAGTGTGTAACTGAAGAGTATATTGAAACAGAACGCAAACTATTGCTTTACAGTGACGTAGACTTACGATGTAACGTGTGTAACTGAAGAGTGTATTGATAACGAGCATGAACTCTTATTTTGCATTGATGTAAGCTTACGATGTAACACGTGTAACTGAAGAGTGACGAACATATAAACTTTTACACTGTAGCATTAGACTAAACGAAGGAAACAGTACGGTTAGCAATTCAGTGATAAATCCTAAAAACGATTGTTCTCATTTGTAGTGTAAAATTGGTCACTGAGCACTTACTGTCTTAGAATGTTGTCATGGCAACGTTTATAACACAGTGATCCATAAAGAACTAATGCTAGATTGTAATGTATTAAAATGTAAGGGTTGGTTATATTACACAGAGAACATTACTTTGTTAAAATGTGTAATATTTTTTTTTCTTCTTAGATTATTATTACCTCAGGAGCAAACAATGCAGAAATAAATGTGAACTTTAAAACCACAAGTAAAAACTAAGCCTTTTTCTTTTAAATAATTAAAAAGCAAATGTTAAGATTTTTTTTGTGTGAATTGCTGACACGTGAAACGTTTTTCTGGAAAGAAATTTTAATTTAGCTGTGCATTTTAAGTCTCCAAGACAAAGAACAGGAGAGATGGGGGCTCAAATGTCTATAATAGAAAGTGGGGAGGGTTGAAGCGTGGGGGAGGGGGTGACAGTAACACAGTACAGAATACTGTATCTCAAGTACCTGTCTTTTGATGTGATGCTGCGCGGAAGAAACCAACACTGGGCTGTTCTCGTAAGCGCCTTATCTCCCATTTTCTGCCGCTAGAGGAGCGCGCGGACTGCAAGCTGTTACTGTGCGTTTAGAAGTGCACGTCAGTTCTCTCCCCTTCATTGATGTCTGGCCGACGACCATACCGCAGTGATCGCATTTATCGTGCTGAGTCCAAACGGTGTATTTCTGTTCTAGTTAATAATTTCTAGTTCTACTGGGAGGTGAGGCTTTAGAGACAGAAGCGAGCAATATGGCTGACTGGGGTCTCTAAATGTGGAAATGAACTTTGTGACTCTTCCCAAGCTAAGGCAATATGTAGTGTGTGTGTGTGTGTGTCTAGAATGTAATGGTTTCCTGAGAGAATTGCTTTGGAACATTTAACACCAACAAACAGGTATAGTGATATTCGCGCAACGCTACTAAACAGGTATCCTGCTGTTCTGGCAGAACTGCTATAGAACGTTTAACGCCACTAAACAAGTATCCTGCTGTTCAGACAGTACTCCTGTAGAACCTTGAACACCAGTAAACGGATATGATGCTTTTCAGCCAATGGACTACAATTTTCTTGTACACGTCCTCATACAGCAGTTGTTGTGACCTTGGAAGTCATCACATAGCAGACATTGCTCGCTTGCGTTGATTTCCTGTTGTCAAGGGACGCCACTCGAGTCGCGATGCGCTTGTGGTTATGCGTATTGCCGCCATTACCTCCACAGCACCAGTCAATTGTGATCCTTCACGGTTGGCCCAAAATGGCGGTATTGATTATAGGAATGCCAGCAGTGCCATCTTAACGCATTGGGCACGCTGGGCAGTTGCCCGGGGCCTGACGACAATAGGGGCATTTTGTCGACCATTTATATTTGAATTTATTTTTATATCTGTAAATAGGTTGTGTAGGTAGTGCACTGCTTTGCCTAGGGGTCTATAACGCTATTAATACGGCTCTGAATGCCACTAGAAGAATTAAGACGTCTACATCGAACATGTCTCATGTATAATAATTAATTGCACAAGCCTTTGGGTTGGGTGATGGACTGTGTTTATTTGTGATCTTATACCAAACAAAGGGAAAAGTTCAAATCTGATGAAAATAAATGTAGACTTATCGTAAAAGATATCTAACAAAATCAAACTAACTGTAATTTTTTTCTGTGACGACAGAAGGCACAAGAGAGAGAGAGAGAGAGACTCATCACAGTTAATTATATTCAAGTGAATGTTCTCCAGATGATGAAAAGCACGTAATTTATTCATCAAGGCGACAAACTTGACAAACTATATTAGCAAACAGTCAAGCCAACAAACTTGCCAAACTATATTAGCAAACAATCAAGCCAACAAACTTGCCAAACTAGACAATCATCAATTAAGCCAACAAATTTGCCAAACTAGATTAACAAGACGTCAAGCCAACAAACTTGCCAAACTAGACTTTTCAAGCCGCCTAACCAATAAGCTGATAGTCCACCCCATTTCTTTCCCATTCTCGGGAAGTCTACAAAAATGTGAAGTGTTTTAAATTTAAACCTTTTTTTTATTATTTCTTCGGTATGTCCTCGTGTACGTTGTACCTTTGCCCGTCTTGTCATGCGCAATCGGGAAAAAGAAACTGACAAAACCAGTGGTCGAGATTGCCCATGACAAAAAAGTTTTCTCTTGGTCTTTATCGGAGAGGGGAGAGGGGAGAGGCTTTGTATTAAAGGGGATTCTAACCGCTTAAAACGGGGTCATATTAAACGATAGTTTGCAACAGTACTAATAATAATTACGCATTTCTTCCTTGAGCAGCACATGACCATATTATTATTTGAATTATATTTTGTAAACAATGTGATAAGAAAAGGCCCAACATCGCCATCGCACATAGCTGTGTCTCGTAACTCCATCAGTTAACACAACATAACGGACATTGTTTTCCATTTATTAGTAAATATTTGAAGAAATACGTGTGTGTGTGTGTGTGTGTGTGTGTGTGTGTGTGTGTGTGTGTTTGTTTGTGCTTTCATTTCCTCTAGTTTGATATCTATGAACAAATAATTCGAAACAGATTTGAAATTCTAGATGCCTTTGCCCATATTTAAATCATTAGTTGTAGCAGCAGGAAAGACCATTAAAACGGAAAGGGCAATAAATAGAAATTCGTTATAAATAGTGCATTGGCATTCAAAGACTGCTTAATATCACAGTAGGTGATTTGGATACAAAGATTACTTTGAAACCCAAGTAAATATTAAGTTGACCACTTTATCAAGTTCACCGAGAAGTTTAAAGTTTGAATGAATTGGTTTCTTATTGACACATTCAGTCGCTTAGGAGTAGTAACATGTGAGTTAACTTTCTGTTGGTGTTTTAGCTAAACACCTGTTACATGAGTTAACTTTCTGTTGATATTTTAGCTCAACAATTGGTACATGAATTAACTTTCTATTGGTGTGTTAGCTCAAATCTTGGTACATGAGTTAACTTTCATGTGAATACTTAGAGAGGTTAACTGGCATGAAACATTAATCTATATAATATTGCCATGTTAATGCTTAGAGAGGTTTAGCTGGCATGAAACATTAATCTATATAATATTGCCATGTTAATACTTAGAGAGGTTTAGCTGGCATGAAACATTAATCTATATAATATTGCCATGTTAATACTTAGAGAGGTTTAGCTGACATGAAACATTATTACTCAATATAATATTGCCATGTTAATACTTAGAGAGGTTAACTGGCATGAAACATTACTCAATATAATATTGCCATATGAATACTGTGCTTGCAGAAAGTGGTGCCGGTACAGACAGGGTCTGGGGCGTTAAAGCCAAGGACATCTACAGTAACTACAAACACTTCCACAAACTCCAGCTCAGGATTCAGTTCTATGGTTACTCTTGACCCATCTGTGCAGGTCTTCAGGTACACCCTTCTTACTGACCACAAACGCGCGCACGCATGCACGATCACTATATATATAATTCTTCAAAACTTGTTACACGCAGTTAATATAACAAGTTAATATAACAAAACTGAACGTTCTAGATGTCAAAATGTTTATTATATATACGAGGAGGTAATTAGTAATTATTGATTTTATGCGGATGTCAGAAATGAAATATACATATAATAATAATATACATTTACTCTAAGTAAAGTACAAAAATTTGTCGTTTGGAATATGCACTCTAAGTAATGGACTCCACTGACTCCCAAAGGTTCTTTGATGTATATAGAGAAGTGCAACAGTGTGCTCCACTAAGCATGAGTGCATATGCTTAGGAACTGTGACTTCATATAGTAACTAAATCATTTGTGTAGAGCTTTAACTCGAGTTCATAACCATAGTAACTATGATTTGTGTAGAGTTTTCATTCGAGTTCATATCTATAGTAACTATGACTTGTGTGAAATTTTCAGAAAATGCGTCAGTAATCAGCAGATGATTCCCAGTTTTGTTCAGTTGAAACGTACTACTTGTTCAGGAGATGCTTGTTCAGTTCATATGTCCTACTTGTGCAGGGGATTATAATTGTGTTCATTTAAGATGTCCTAGTTGTGCAGGAGATGCCCAGTGTTGTTCAATTAAGATGTCCTAGTTGTGCAGGAGATTGCAATTTTGTTCAGTTAAGATGTCCTAGTTGTGCAGGAGATTGCAATTTTGTTCAATTAAGATGTCCTATAGTTGTGCAGGAGATGTCCAGTGTTGTTCAATTAAGATGTCCTAGTTGTGCAGGAGAATGCAATTTTGTTCAGTTGAGATGTCCTAGTTGTACAGATTACAATTTTGTTCAGATAAGATGTCCTAGTTGTGCAGGAGATTACAATTTTGTTCAGTTAAGATGTCCTAGTTGTACAGATTACAATTTTGTTCAGATAAGATGTCCTAGTTGTGCAGGAGATTACAATTTTGTTCAATTAAGATGTCCTAGTTGTACAGATTGCAATTTTGTTCAGTTAAGATGTTCTAGTTGTGCAGGAGATTACAATTTTGTTCAGTTAAGATGTCCTAGCTGGTCTTTGCACACCTAAAGAACTATACATTTATTTGTGCTGTAAGTGCCACTTTTACTTTTAATTACAGGCTTCCACCTCACATACGCAGTCAACTTTGTATGCTGCTAGACCCTCCCAACGCTAGGGGAAATGACTGGCGTATGTTGGCCCAAGCCCTTACTGTTGATAGGTGAGTTTCGTGTTTACATATATGTTGGTACAAATGGACATAACACGTGCGACCTATGTCTACTGTTTATAAGTTAGTATTTATCTTTGGTATTTGTTTATGTATTCTATAAACATGTGTCTACTGTTTATAAGTTAGTATTTATCTTTGGTATTTGTTTATATATGGTCATGTATATAACATGTGTCTACTGTTTATAAGTTAGTGTTTATCTTTGGTATTTGTTTATATATGGACATGTATATAACATGTGTCTAATCCTTTAATTTTGATTAGTGAATTTTTTTTATCTTATGATCTGTATATAGCTGGTCACATGTGTGACCTGTTCCTAAGCAGTTACTTTTGATTGGTCATTTTTTTGTAATTGCATCTGTTCATAGCTGATTATATGTGTGACCTGTTCCTAAGTATTTCCTTTGGCTGGTCAGTTTTTTATCATTGCATCTGTTTATTGCTGGTCACATGTGTGACCTGTTCCTTAGCAGTTACTTTTGATTGATGAGTTTTAGACCATTCCATGTATTTGTATCGGGACACATTTGAGACCTGTGTCCTCAAACCTACTATATGATTAGTGAGTTTTATAATTTGGATATACACTTATATAGAAGTGGACAAGAATATGATCATTTGTGATTGTTCACATTTACTCATGAATGTAGTTATAGCCTTTCTATGCAAACTATATTAATGTGTTAACATTTGACTTTAAAAAATATTATTGTAATAGATATGATATTTACACCTTTTTAAAAAACTGTTTGCCTAGCATTTAAGAGATAAAATGGCATTTTATCGAAGGCTGAAGATTAGTTAAACCCTTTCTATTTAAGACAACAAACATATATAAGAACTGGTCTTGCCGTCAGTGCATATCATTTTTTTTTATTAAACACAACCTAGAGAAATCATTTTTTAACAAATGTTATTCAATGCAGGTACATCAACTACTTTGCCACCAAAGCCAGCCCAACAGAACATATTTTGGACCTGTGGGAAGCAAGGCACCGGGAGGAGTCAGCGGTGACCGACTTAATGAACATCCTACGGGTCATGGGTCGAATGGATGCCGCTGCCGTGTTGGAGAAGGACATAGGCTCGTGGTTGTGATGAGTTCTGGGTCATGACAGATTGCCTCGAAATGCAAGAAATGTCGTCATGGCGTTGAGATGGAAAATGTGCCACTTGCAAGTGATTTCAGGAGCAACTCAACCCACAGAATTTGTCTAACTGTGCTCTAAGAACAGAAACACAAAGAATTTGTATATAAAACGTCTACAGATTCACCTCTTGGAGTTGGAGAGAAACCTCTTATCGACCTCTTATCAATCTCTTATTGACCCCATTCATAAGTGAGAATGATTGCTGCTGACCTACATTCGGCAGCATTCAAATTCCATGGGTTTAAAGTATAATTGACTGTTTCAAATCCGAAGCATTGAAGATAGCCATGAATGTCATTTCTGGTCCCAATTTTTAAAGGCTGAAAGATTTTCAGACATGGAATAACCAATGCTATAGTAATTATTTTTACTGTTATCAGAATGTGATGACATGTCACTTCTCTGGCATGACACGTTTATACCCACAGTGATAATAGAACGGTGATATATGCCAGCCAGTGGCTTACCATTAATATACTGATTTGAAAGTGTAGTGATTTGTATTTGCCGCATCATTGTTAGAGTACTCATGCACTTGTACTGATACCAGAAAAATATTGATTGATACCTATAAGTTGGTTACTAGACTAAGACCACAAGACATGGAGGTTGAGCAGAGGTGTTCAGCTGTCCTGAGGCAGACGTTCGTATCCTGTTGCATTATGTCTGACTCAATGGCTCCTTTTATTGTTTTAATGAAGCTGGTAATCTTTAAATACCAAGACAATTTGAAAATTCGTGTCCCTGAATGGGAAGGATGTGTTCTAAAGGAAAGACATTACCCTTGTGTGTAGAAAACTTTGTAACATTCTCAGGTGGATGTTTTGGAGTTCTCTTCTTGTCTGCCTGGCACAGGTAGTTTTGGAGTTCTCTGCATGTCTACCTGGAGTAGGTGGATGTTTTGGAGTTCTCTTCTTGTCTACCTGGAGCAGGTAGTTGTTTTGGAATTCTCTGCATGTCCGCCTGGTAGTGGTGGACAAGCAGATAATGCTGGATACTATACCAACTTGCTTGCATGGGTATGCTAATGGATGAAAATTTTGTAACACAAGACATACACTATATTGATTGCCATGTCAGTTTTTTTCCAATGTTAGTACACCACAGGGACGGTTCACTATAGAGTCATTTGTTCTTAATACAAAGAGCAGTTAATACGGAAATAATAATGAATTATCTACCCTTGCTTTTCTGTACTTATTGCATTACAGGATAACACATTGTCTCCTACCTGGGATGTGTGCTGAAAATAATATTTGTTTAAATTCCTGAAAGGTTAAAGAAATGAACTGTTTGTCATATGAGAGTGACGTCATTGTTCTCACTTTGCTTAAGAAGCAATGTACAGGAAAGTATCCACAGTGAAAACAAATAGTACAATTTTCTTGGACATCGTCAGATTTTACTTGAAACTGCCAAGAATTTTGTGGTACGTGACAATTGAAAACATAAACATTTAACCAAGTTTTACTACAAGTGGGTTTCCTTAAATTTTTAACTGTAAAATTATTATTTAAATTCTGGCACTCTGCTTTAATGGTGCTTTCCAAATATTTTTGCCTATCTAGAATCAAGTTTGATTTTATCTGTCTGAAAGAACATTTGTACCAAGCTGGCACTATTTACACTCTCTGTACAGAACTCTTTGGTGCGATCTACATCAGCAGATTGCTGGTGTTAAATTGCTATTGTAGTATTTGTTCACCATTGTGATATGTGTAAATTGTTTCTAAGGTTACAAAACAAAATAATGAGCGCTGAAACAAAACTCACTCTCCGACTTCTACATGAGATTGTCGTCTGTATCCTCTTGATTAATTTAACAGCACCTCTGTCTATGCAAACAAAATTTTGTGTACAGTAGACAGCTGCAAATTATCACCAATACAATCAAAAAAAAACTGTGCCTCTGGTTTCGCATTCATTATTTGAGCAAGCACCAACCCTAACAGAGTTACTTCTTGGCAGAAAGAGTTATCGTTCCTTGTGGGGATTCTTTCCATTTTTTTTTTGCAATGCCAAAGCGAGCACGCGGATCAAGCAAATTGTTTGTCCTTGTGTATTTTGTGTGTGCTTTTTGTCACTGTGTCTTTACCACCCGTTTGCTGCTGTTAAGTGAGATCGCGGTTGGTCACGAAGCGTGCTATATCATGCAGTTGTTCTCTGGTCTCCCCTAAAAATATGCACCGTGCAGTTTTTTTGTCTCTCTTCAAATGTTTATTCTATACCCAAGATTACATTTTAACCAGACCACAGTTATTGTTTACTTAGAAAACATTATTAATTGCAAAGTGAGACACAAAGCGAAAAAAAAAACAACAGCAAATTTGCATAGATTTAAAGAGTAATGACCTATATCCTCTTGGGGACTAACCAATATTTTGTTGATGACACTTATAATCTTCACAAAACCAATATAGAAACATTGACATTTAGGACTGTCTTTGTGCTAACCAAGACCTTGAAATCTCTATCAAATTTAGAAACTAAGAGGCATGGCTTGTTCTTCTTCTATAAACATTAAAATATTGTTTAAACCTTTCACTGAGATTTGTGAATAAAGATATTGATAGAAAGAGTGCTATATTGTATTGTATTATACAGGTTATTTGTGTTGTACAGTTTATCTGTTTCTCAATAACGGTGCTCAATTTTGTGAGTATAGCTTCGTTTCTGTCAAGTTTCAACTATATCTGATTTCAACCTAATCTGGTTATAAGTTCCTCAGGCTACAACCTCATCTGGTTGTGACCTTGCCTGGTTACAATCTCATGCGGTTATAACCCTGTCTAGTTACAGCTTTATATGGTTGTAACAATTCTAGTTTCAAATGTCGAGTTAACAAAGTCATTTTTAAATTCACAGATTTGTTCAATTCTATTTAAATAAAACTCTTTTTTCTTTTATTTACTTTGCTTAGGAAGTGTCAGTCCACTTACTTTGTATTGGCAGGCTGAATTTCAAACTTGACAGATTTTATGCGCTAACCAACTTATAAATTTATTTTTCTTGTAAAGTATTTTTTCCTGTCTCTAGTTTGTGATAAAATTACTACTAATCATTGACAACCAGACAGGTAGCCCGAGCCGGGTAAATAACCAAACTGAGATGTTCTTCTTATATTTACCAAGTAACAGACATACAGGAGAGTACTGATGTATATTACACATATCCTGCAGGAGAGCGGTGATGTACGTTACACATAACATGCAGGATAGTACTGATGCGCGCTTCTTGCAGGATAGGAAAGATGCATGTTACAGGATAGAGGTGATGTATGCTACACACATCGCGCAGGATATTGCTGGTGTATGCTACACGGAACTTGCAGGATAGAAGTGGCGCGCTTTGCACAGGTCGTGCAGGATAGAAGTGATGTATGATACAAAGATCAGGCAGGGTGGTACTGATGTACGTTACACGTGCTGTGCGAGATAATAATGATTTACTTTACACAGATTATGTTGACGTACATTATTCCGGTCTTACAGGAGAGTACGAAGGTACATTACTCAGATCATGCACGAGAGTACGGATGTGCATTACGCAGATTGTGCTGAGAGAACTGATGTACGTTACAGAGATTATTACATGCAAGGTAGAGCTGATGTACGTTACAGAGATTATTACATGCAAGGTAGAACTGATGTACGTTACAGAGATTATTACATGCAAGGTAGAACTGATGTATGTCGAATAGAACATAGCATTTGAAGCTTGCCAGAATGTATTTATTCTATATGTGCCAGATTTGTATTATTATCTTGTGTTGAGTGTTTCCTGAAGGAAATAATTCATTTATTTGTCACGTCTTTCTGGGGGTTCTAGTGTTTGGGTTTCTTTTGAGCTTTATTTCCTGTCTTCAATGTTTTGGGATGAAATAACCTATCCATTTGTCACGTGCCTATGTATCTGTGCTTTGCCTCTGTAATTTCTTCATTTCTTAATTAATTATGTTGATTTTGTTTCTATGCAGTCAAGATGGAAATTTTTTGAGTTGAAATCTCTTATTTCTTGTTGTTTAAAATCTGTCAGATTAATAAAAAAAAATATAATGTAATCAAACAACTTTTGAATATAATTTTTGGGATGCATGCTTTAAGCCGCAGGCTTTTACAGTACTACCTGGAATGTTGGAACTCCACACGTTCAAACCCAGGTCAGTAAGACACTCATCAGTGAGAGTGTTAAATTTCCTTGATTACAGGTATGAACGAGACAGAGACGGAGGACTATGAGAAACAGCCAGAGGCCGAGAGACAGATGGGACAGTTTGATTCTTAGATGGCGACAGATTTTTTTAATTTGAATTTGTCTCGTTATAATGTTCGAGGAGATATAAAAAATAGTATATGGTTAAAACCAGTTTTGGCTGATTGCACATGTACGCAATGTATGAAATTCAACCTATGATGATGTTGGTTTCAGAGTTCTTAGAGAGTGATGCAGTTCTTGACAGGATTATTAAACTAAGGTGAAATTCATTACAGTCTTAGACTGTAACCATCTTCTTCACAGAGCTCTTAGATTAAGTTCATCATATATTTCTATCATGAAGTCCTTTCATGGTTCTTAGAATATAGATTCCTTAGATATTATAAAGTGCAATACAGATCTCTTAGACTATGATGAAGTTCATACAGAGTTCGTAGACAATGATGAAGTTCATACAGAGTTCGTAGACAATGATGAAGTTCATACAGAGTTCGTAGACAATGATGAAGTTCATACAGAGTTCGTAGACAATGATGAAGTTCATACAGAGTTCGTAGACTATGATGAAATTCATACAGAGTTCGTAGACTATGATGAAGTTCATACAGAGTTCGTAGACTATGATGAAGTTCATACAGGGTTCGTAGACAATGATGAAGTTCATACAGAGTTCGTAGACAATGATGAAGTTCATATAGAGTTTGTAGACTCTGACGAAGTTAATTATTACATAGTTCTGATCTATAGTGAATTTTATTACAAAGTTCCTAAATTATAATAGTCTTTTACAGGGATTTTAGTCGATTTGAGACCGTTACAGAATTCTACATTTTTCTTAGATATGATAAAAGTTATCTGTATAAAAAAAATATGGTTTATTATGAGTGTTTGTTATAGGTTTTTGTGATGACGTTTGTTGTAGTATGATAAGTTATTATGGAGTTCTTAAGAAATATCGATCGGGTTTTAGGAGTTGGTGAGTTATGTGGCGGGTTTCGTAAGACACAATCATTATGACGATGTACGTTTGTCTCATTAGAAGTTCGTTACTGCTCTCTACGGACTCGATGACGTAAAGATCTCTTTAGAAGTTCGTTACTGATCTCTAGGGACTCGATGACGTAAAGGTCTCTTTATAAGCTCCTTACCGGTCTCTTGGAATATAATCGTTATAAGATTACTTGGGCATGATTATATTTATTTTTCAGATATCTTTTAAAATGAAATGTTTAAAAGCCTGAATTGCAATTAAAATGATTTTCGCTTGACTTGCATACACAACAGTCATTTTAGTACATTGTACTTGAAATGTTTCGTAATGTACACTTCTCTCTTTTTAATTAACTTAGAGACGACAGTAGAACAGAGTAGATGTGCTGGCCCAAACTGCTATTGCACTCATCCACGTTATCCTGCACAATCCCATACCACCCGATATAATGTCGCGACTATCCTGCACAGTCCTATACCACCCTGCATAGTGCCACACTATCCTGCACAATCCCATACCACCCTACATAATGTCGCGACTATCCTGCACAGTATCCTAAACCATTAAACCGAGAGCAAGTGCAGGAGCTGGATCTCTCTCAAATTGAAGTATTAATATCTGTATTTCTCACCTAAAGACAAATAGTTGTGGAAACTAAGTCTGGCGAATAGGAATAAAAGTGTAACTAAGACATTAGTGCATTTTAATAATTAACACTATATGAATAGCAGCAATACAATAAAACAAAGAGGTTTGAGTAAATCAATTTTGCTTTTCTCAGTGAGTTGTCAAAACCTCCTTTTCGTTAGCACAAGGGGTGTGAAGCTAAATTGTTCCTGTCTCAAGACAAAATGATAATAATGGAATAAATTTTTCCCACCTTTGCAGGCTAAAACTTTGGTTCACTATTTTAAGTTTCAAAACTTCGTCACAAAGTTGCTTCCATATACAAATGAAATCATTCAGCCTTGAGTCTCAAGATTTATTTATTTCCACTTGACGAAAGAAATGTCTGTGATAGACGTTTGGGGAGTTCACAAAAACGTAGGGTCTTAGTTTTAGCTGCATTGACGTGGTCATTATACAGCTAATACACATTATATGGTCATTATACAGCTAATACACATTATATGGCCATTATACAGCTAATACACATTATATGGCCATTATACAGCTAATACACATTATATGGCCATTATACAACTAATACACATTATATGGCCATTATACAGCTAATACACATAATATGGCCATTATACAACTAATACACATTATATGGCCATTATACAACTAATACACATTATGTGGCCATTATACAGCTAATACACATTATATGGCCATTATACAGCTAATATATATTATATAGCCATTATACAGCTAATACACATTATATGGTCATTATACAGCTAATACACATTATGTGGCATAGTGTTATCCCAATAGAGTGACTGTTGCAACCGACGCTGGGTTAACCACATCTAAAATAAATTGGCTCACTCCATCCCAGCATTGGCAAACGCTTATTTGCCAACATATATCCAATATTATAACGAAATCCCAACTCTTTGTTTCAGTGTATGCACATCAGCCAATCTTTTTCGAACCTTATTCCAGCAGTTTCAAATATTGGCTCCACTCCGTTTATCATTATTAGCTGAAAAGCCAATAGTTTCCCAACCTTATTCCAGCGTTCCCCAACTTTCACCCAACATACCTTGACCATTCCCCAACATTGGCCCAACTTCAATTTCACTATACATTTAGGCCTTTCTGCCAACTCTTCACTTTTCATAAATAAATGCATGCGATTAAACCGTTTTTATTAATGTAAAAGAAAAGGGGGCTAATTCTGTAAGTTTTCAATGCCTTTCAGAACATGAATTTCAATCAATATAACACAGATATACACAGACAAAAGATATACAAGCACAACAGAACACAGCTCAACACACAATGAGAAATTAAACTATCATCGGATATCTTTTACCGCTTTAAGACATTAATCATTTTTGAACATAATTGAAAGTAATTTATCTCCTGTAAATTACTTCTTACAATCTGGACTGTGTGTTGCTGTCTGTCTCCATTGAAATTTCTTGAAAAGCAATTACTAGTACCACGTGTACAGTTATTTATTCAGATTAAAGATTGCAGTGGCATCTTCTCTGGGTGGGCGAATTTAAAAATTGCTTTTATATGAGATTGATTCACCTGTAATACGATGATTCATTAACATACAATTAGAAATAAAATATTCTTCTACAGGAATATTATAGATTTTTTAAAGTTAGACTAAATTAAATAACGATAGTTAATGAAGCAATTAATAAAAGTGAAAATAATGTTTCATAACTTGGCATAATAGTTAATGAAGCAATTAATAAAAGTGAAAACAATGTTTCATAACTTGGCATAATAGTTAATGAAGCAATTAATAAAAGTGAAAATAATGTTTCATAACTTGGCATAATTTGCCTAGAATTCCCCTACATCAACGATTAACACAATAAGGTCAAGATGTTTGTGCTCTACTGTGCTGGATGACAGCTCTTGCAGTTGTTTCCATTGAATATCAATTGTCAAAACTTTCAATTTCTCTGATCTCATCTATGAATTTGTCCAACGGAAAACAAGGAAAGCTGCCTTCTAATATGTTGGATTTGAACAAAAGGCAAAGGAAAGTACTAACAAAGCCATATACTTTAACTGTCTGTACAATTTGCTTGATATTTCAAGAAAATTATTAATGACAAAGAAAGCCAAATTGTTGAATTTCAGAGTGACAACGTGGTTAATTTCAGTAAACAAAATGTTAGTAAGACTCATGACAGCAAAATGCTGGTTACATTTCTTATATCGGGGTGGATGGGATCATCAGTACCTTTCTTTTAGTATCCACATCTAGAGCACCTCAACAAAAGTTTTATCCAACAAAAGTTTTATGACACCTCAACACACTGTGTAACAATGCATGTTTGGTTTCAGTCAAACCTATGCATCTTTTGAAATAAAAAAAACAGCTAACTCTATCAATTCTCTCCCTTTGTAAGTGAATACTCAAGATGTTCCAAGTTCTCTTGACATTAACTTTATTTTATATTGTTATATTTCGCTTATGATATTTAAATGTTTGAGGAACATTAAGTAAGAATGTTCTGTCAGAGAACACACGAGGACAAATTCTTGGCCCATGGTGTATTTTACTGGCAGATCAACACTTTGTCTGGGATGCCACTTTATCTTGAATGTTGGTTGGATGAGTGCTGATCTGCAAGCAACACCAGAGCAGAATGACCCACGTGCCAAAGACCAGTTCAACAGACAACGTGCATTTCTGCTAACAACTTTCACTGAGACCCTAGGCTACACGTCAGGCAATATAAATTTATGTATTTATAAATTCACAACTGCACAGCTCCAGTCTAGTTGTAGACAAACTGCACCAAATTTCTTTAGAGTTCATTCAGAAACATTCAGTTATAAACTAATTTATAGTTCGCTCATACAAATGAACCAAATAACTTCTACAGTGCCATAAGACTCCAACGAACATTCTTTTCTGACACCACATATTCAGGATTAGGCACTATAACTATAACTATATATATCTATATAAACTTTAACTGTAATTGTTGAACTTTTCATTATATGTAACCATGCTGTCTTATGTTATTTCTTGTTGAATACATTTATTGTTGATAAATAGACCACTCGTATTAGCGTAACTAATTTACATGTTATATGATGTAGTCTGTCGCCTATATTTACTTACTAATCTGGCTGTATGTATCAGGGGGGCTCGAGCTATCCTCTAGAGTCTAGAGCTATTCTCCACTCTTCTATTCTGCAATATTTATCATTCATCTTTCTAACACGGTGTGGCCAGCCAGGAGGTGTGTTTTGGGGGATTAGCTGTAAAATGACATACAAATACAGTTTACAGTGAACACAGCGACATAAGTACAGTGACGTACAAATAAACTTTACAGTGAACACAGCAACATAAGTATAATAGCGTACAAACGCATTTTACAGTAAACACAGTGATATATGTACAATGGCATATAAATAGTGAACACAGTGACATAAGTACAATGACCTATAAATACTCTTTATGGTGAACTTAATATCGACTGAATTATCTTCGTCAGTCTCAGTAGGTTTTTTAACGTACTTAATTGTAACACGACAGCAATCTGGGCTTTTTAAAAAATTTATAGCACATTTCACTGCTTCACAAAGAATAATATTAGTTCCCTGAACTGACAGATTTGAAATAAGAACGCTCAAAATCTATATCTCCACAGTGTCACTTCAATGGTTGTAAAGCTTTTCATTGAAAAAATCTTCAGACATCAAGTAAGAAATACATTAATTCCAATCCAAAGTGTGTCTGCTTTTTTAATCATGTATCAGCAAGAACTAAATAAATTATTTGAAAGGAGGTAGTCCAGAAATATTTTTGGATTTGCCTGTGGTCCGAACTCTGAGCAGACTTAAGAACACTGCTTTAGTATGTTGCTAAGAAGGCGAGAGAACCCCTAATGTGTAAGTGGGTCGACTCTCTAGTTTAGAAGGAAGGAATGTTAAAAGTCAGTATTTCTCACCATTGTGTAATGGCTTGTCGGGGTCCTGTCAATGCGCTGCAGGAATTCTACGAACTGAAGGGAATTTTTTTTAAGATAATGAAATAATCACAAAAGCCTGTCTATCGATCAGTACTTGCCTTGCAAATCGCACAACGGATTAATTTAACTGTAGTCCAGACTACAAAGACTAACAAATATTATACTGAGTACAAATAAGCAATAAAAGAAAACTAAATTATTCTCTCTCTCTCTCTCTCTCTCTCTCTCTCTCTCTCTCTCTCTCTCTCTCTCTCTCTCAAATATATACAGAATACTTTTAATTTATTTTACATAATTACATTATTGTTAACTCCAAAAGTCAATTCTCCTGCTAACCTGTATAAAAACGATAATTTATAGAAAACCGTAGTAACAATGTGAAACCAGGTTAACTTGTATAAAATCGCACAATGACCTGTATCAAGTAAAGTCGACTTGTGTAATGGTGACCTATATAAACTCAGTTGAATGTATAAATCCACAAATAGACCTATACAAACCAAGGTGGTTTGTATAAAATCACAGAGTGACCTTTACAAAAAAGCAAGGTTAATATATATAAATAGCGACCTTTATAAAGTCAGAAAACGACATAGGGAACTGTACAAAAACAAGATTGACTTACGTAAAATGACATAGTGGCTTGTATAAGTCAGATGAATTGTTTAAAACTAAACAGAAACAGGTTGACTTGTATACAACCACAAAGTGAATTGTATAAAACTAGACTAAATTGTACAAATCACATTCTGACGCTTGCGCCACCTAGTTCATAGTTATTATTATTAATTAATTATCCATAACTCATTACAAGTGACGAGAATCAATAATTTTCCAGAAGACACCACTCGTTTCTCTCACTTGGTGGATATACCGGCGCTGTAAACGTTTTCTCACTTCCACAACATTAAAGACAAATATTTACTGTCACACTATATTTCTGAAGGTGGAAAATTTCTTATTCAAGGAGAAGATAAATCCGTCTTTAATCTATATTTAGAGAGCCCCCCATCCACCCACTTTCTTCATAAGGTTATCAATATGTGTAAGAAGGTCAATAAATTTATTAAATCAACAATCAAATATACATATCACAAATACAATGTAAAAGATTACTAGACATCAATATTTCCATGAAAACACATTCGAATTATTTTTATTTAATATCTATACAGTCTTACATCCTAAAACAGAATTCAACAATTTAGTGTCAATACAAATCACAGGATAGTTCTTATCAGAGAAAAGAAATGGAGTTATTTGAGATAAGCGATAATATTTTGTACATAACCTGGTTTAGGTACTATCTCAGTAGTCTTTTGAGCGCATTTGTAACAAAGCTACAAGTTTATTGTTCACATTACTACTGTCAATTCCATGTGATTCCCTCATCACTTTGTAGATCGTAGATCACTGGTACACTGCTATTTTCTCAAGGCTAACCTGATTGCTTCTTCACCATATTAGTTCCCTCAAGCAGAACAAGAATTGTAGCAATCTCCAGTAACTTCCTTGTACCAGAAATTGTTCAAAGTAGTCAGCATACCTTGCCACATTACATCAGCAGAGTGTAGTGCATTCCATACACTTACATATCGCGATAGATACTTCTCGCATCTACCTAGTCGTAGTGGTTTATAATCAGTAAACCAGTAAATTCAGATAAAGCAAGGAAATGTTTTTTTCTCTGTAAAATATAATCCGGGAACAAATGCTAAGACACCAGTTTATGTCTTTTCAACTCCATTATTTCTTACATTCAAGTCTCAACTTACAGTTTCCTACAATAGTATTTATTAGCCCGAGACATTGCATACAGCATAATAAATTCAGCATATTAGTTTTATGAGTGGGTTCACTAGAAACAATGTCAAGTTTTTAGCATAATAGTTTTATGAGTGGGTTCACTAGAAACAATGTCAAGTTTTTAGCATAATAGTTTTATGAGTGGGTTCACTAGAAACAATGTCAAGTTTAGCATATTAGTTTTATGAGTGGGTTCACTAGAAACAATGTCAAGTTTTTAGTATAATAGCTTTATGAGTGGGTTCACTAGAAATAATGTCAAGTTTTTAGCATAATAGTTTTATGAGTGGGTTCACTAGAAACAATGTCAAGTTTTTAGCATAATAGTTTTATGAGTGGGTTCACTAGAAACAATGTCAAGTAACTTTCTTGTACCAGAAATTGCTCAATGTAGTCAGCTTACCTTGCCACATTACATCAGTGGAGTTGAGTGTAATTCCTTATACTTACTTGTGGTAGATACTTCTCGCATCGAATCTCGTCATAGTGGTTTATAAACAGTAAACCAAGAGATTGAGATAAAACAAGGAAAGGCTGCTTTTTCACTGTAAATTATAATCAGGGAACAAACGTAAGTTTCCTGTTTATTCTTTTTTAACTCCATTCTTTCTTACATCCAAGTCTCAATTTACAAACAAAATAGTCCCTTTTCCCCCACACATCCCTCACCCAGCGCGAAAGCGGCGGAAGCCGGAAGCACCCCCTACACTCCATCCATCGTTTGGTGTGAGCAGAAAAATGTATGTTTACGTGTATAGATTGACTGTTGAGTGAGAGCAATATAATGTGTGTCTATGCATATAGCTTGACTGTTGAGTGAGAGCAATATAATGTATGTCTATGCATATAGCTTGACTGTTTAGTGAGAGCAATATAATGTATGTCTATGCATATAGCTTGACTGTTTAGTGAGAGCAATATAATGTATGTCTATGCATATAGCTTGACTGTTTAGTGAGAGCAATATAATGTATGTCTATGCATATAGCTTGACTGTTTAGTGAGAGCAATATAATGTATGTCTATGCATATAGCTTGACTGTTTAGTGAGAGCAATATAATGTATGTCTATGCATATAGCTTGACTGTTTAGTGAGAGCAATATAGCTTGACTGTTTAGCGTGATAATTATAATTTGTCTCTGTGTAATAGCTTGACTGCTTAGTGTGAGCAGTATAGAGCAAAGTGTATACTTATACGTACAGCTTGACTTTTTACTACGAGCAGTATAATGTATGTTTATGAGTGTTAACTACGAGCAGTATAATGTATGTTTATGAGTGTTAACTACGAGCAGTATAATGTCTGTTTATGAGTGTTTACTACGAGCAGTATAATGTCTGTTTATGAGCGTTAACACAAGTCTCTGGATAAAATAAATGTGAGCGTTGTGAGATTTTAAATGTTTCTAGGCGGTGTTCTCAAATTGTATTTTTATTAAATATTTATAAAGTGAGATAGAAGAGAATAGTAAAATATCCATCTAAAAGAACTGAAGTTAACTTGTGTTTATAATAATATCTATAAATATAGTATATTATGAAACTATAAAATAGTATTTATGCATTCACATAGGAGAATTATAATTCAAGGGAAACAACTACGTTCATTTCACAAAGCAGATAAACAATGGGTACTTTCCCTTACACCAATTTTACTGAAACAAAGTTATGTACTTAAGGTACAATGTTTATAAAACGCTGACCAAAATACGTTAATTATTAAAATTAATTTTATTTATTGATCAGAAATATATCAACAAAATAATTAATAGTGGCCACCGGGTGTGGCTAAAGCTAATTTCTCTCGTTCACCTTCACGGAGCCCAATTTGATGATAACCTTTCATTAAATCAATACGGGTGAAATAATGTACTTGAGTTAAATGAGAATAGATGTAGTTGAGTGTAGGCAGGGTCTCGACTTGATGCTGCATGATTGCGTTCAGCCTATGGTAGTCTACAAAGAACCTGTGTTTTTCAATCTTTGTTTTACAACTAGTGCTATCGGCATGCCACAAGGTGAATCGGACTGTTCAGTTATACAATCACAAAGCGTTTCTTGTATTTCTTCAACAGTAATGCCAGCTGCTGCTGTCCACTGGCAGTATTCCCTTCACTTGAAGACACTGTCCACTGGCATCATTCCCCTCACATCAAGACACTGTCCACTGGTATCATTCCCCTCACATCAAGACACTGTCCACTGCCATCATTCCCCTCACATCAAGACACTGTCCACTGCCATCATTCTCCTCACATCAAGACACTGTCCACTGCCATCATTCCCCTCTCATCAAGACACTGTCCACTGCCATCATTCCCTTCACATCAAGATACTGTCCACTGCCATCATTCCCCTCTCATCAAGACACTGTCCACTGCCATCATTCCCTTCACATCAAGATACTGTCCACTCCCATCATTCCCCTCACATCAAGACACTGTCCACTGCCATCATCCCCCTCACATCAAGACACTGTCCACTGCCATCATTCTCCTCTCATCAAGACACTGTCCACTGCCATCATTCCCCTCACATCAAGACACTGTCCACTGCCATCATTCCCTTCACATCAAGATACTGCTCACTGGTTTCATTCACAAAGTCATTTTACCAGGAGATTGTGCAGTAAGCCAAGACCTGAACATTTACATCTAGGTCATGAGAGACAAAAGTTCCGTAAATACATCTGATTTGCACTATGCCTAAGACTTTGTTTTCAAGTCAACACATAAAATGTCAGAACTGATCCTATTGAGATTTGCATACATTTAGGCATGTTCTCCTAGAAAGAAAAACAAAGTTTCCACAATGGATGCTCACATTCCAAAAATATTACCTGTAATAACAAAACCAACGGCATAGACACTGATAGATTTCAATATGTTAATCATGATTAAATGAATAATGTGGCCTCAGATTGAAATCTTAGGCACATTGTGCCCCAGACCCATTTAGTTATTTCTGTTCTACTGAAAACAATGACGTATGTCCTTGGAGACGTGCTTGTCAGCACACAACCCTTCTCAGAAATGTGACGGAAGCAAAGGTGGACTGATACCGCTTTCAAACTTTCTGGTCACTCAGATTGTTAGGCAAGGAGGAATTTATACAGAAAAAGTCTTGTGATGCTAGCTGTTTAACAAACTCTCAAGACGTGGTAACAGGTCATAGACGAACATATTGCAATTCTTTCCAACTTTATGGTGGTAGTTTGCACCCAGCGCCAGTAGGATCATATCGTTCGAATGTTGCCACCCAGTCGGGTCCTGTTGTGGTGCTATATCTTGGGACCCACCATAATACTGAATATTATACTACAGAATCCCTCCAAACACCCGGCTGGAATAACCCACCCACCCTTTTATGGCGTCTTTAGCTTTAGCAATCAAAATAGGCGAAATGCATGCTTTGATTGGGATCTTTCATAAATGAATTTCCTCAGCAATGGACCAGTTAAATGAACTAAATGTTCAGATCTATTTTCTTAGCTAAGAATGGACTTCCTGACAAAAACATTTAACTGATATAATCATATATAGCCTTTATAGTAGAGTGACAATAAGCAACAAATGGGTATGTTGTCTGAGACATCTACACTAATATAGTTAAGAAGTTTAATTCTTGGGTCTCATCCAGTTCTTATATTACAGTCATCTTTTGTAGTTGCACCTCATATTCCAACCTCCTCCATAGATCCTTTGCCCATAGATAATGACTCACTTCTTAAGGGGCAAAGTTCTTTTAGACGACTATGGTTTAAGGGGTAAAGTATTTTCAACCACTATGGTTTAAGCCTTTAAGGGGCAAAGTATTTTTAGACCACTAGAGTTTAAGGGGAAAGAAAAAAATATTATGTTGAAATGTTTGCTCTGTGCAGGATCCCCACAAATCCAAATATTGAAGAAGGAATGCTGCCTTGTTTGTAAAATCCTATGCCCCAGGAAGTAGTGTGCCCTAAGTACAAATATTGAAGAAGGAATGCTGCCTTGTTTGTAAAATCCTATGCCCCAGGAAGTAGTGTGCCCTAAGTACAAATATTGAAGAAGGAATGCTGCCTTGTTTGTAAAATCCCATGCCCCAGGAAGTAGTGTGCCCTAAGTACAAATATTGAAGAAGGAATGCTGCCTTGTTTGTAAAATCCTATGCCCCAGGAAGTAGTGTGCCCTAAGTACAAATATTGAAGAAGGAATGCTGCCTTGTTTGTAAAATCCTATGCCCCAGGAAGTAGTGTGCCCTAAGTACAAATATTGAAGAAGGAATGCTGCCTTGTTTGTAAAATCCTATGCCCCAGGAAGTAGTGTGCCCTAAGTACAAATATTGAAGAAAGAATGCTGCCTTATTTGTAAAATCCTATGCCCCAGGAAGTAGTGTGCCCTAAGTACAAAGCTAAAAACCAGGGAAGAACATTTAAATAAATATAACCCTTTATCTTACTCACACAATATCTTCAAAAATGGACTGCCACCTTCATTTTCCCTTGGGTTTAGGAATTTCTTGCCAGCAGATAACAGATTATGCAATTCCTTAGAAACTTTATAAAGGAAGGATGAAAATATTACCCTACAATGCCAATATTAGTAGGTCCAGGATCTCTCTCGCTCTCTTGATCAGCAGCAAATCTTAAATTTGAGGTGACAACCTTTATGGAAGAAGTAAAAATATTAAATTTATAATCACAGAACAAGGAGCTCTTTAGGTGAATGAGCTGATAAAACCACCAACATTGTGTGCACACAACAAATGCCTTAAGGGTGGTACACTTATCATTTTGTGCTTCATATTTCTTTGAACTTGTATTCAATGCTCACTCATACCCTGGACTGTAAATATTTTATTTACTTCATACACTGAGGTACCACGAAGCAATAATGGCAATAAGCAATTCAATGCAACATAAAAGATGCTCTTCAGAAAATGGAACAAATAAATCCAAAATAATAGGCAACAAAGTCCACTTTAAAAGTTTTCACAATGCAGGCAGTTCTTATTTCACTCATGATTAACTGGAAACTTCATAAAGATGGTGAACTACCCTTAGCTCAGTATTTATAACCTCAAAGGCTTCCCAAGTTAAATGCCTCTTTAAAGTTCTCATTCTCTCTTCATTCAACACATTTTAAATAATAGAAAAAGTAAAAGAACTGACAAGAATAAAATTCTAGTATTTTTTCATAGTTTTAAAATGATTTTATTCAAAGATTAAGGGACAATATATCTAAAGCACTACTTTGTTCTTGTGAGAAATCTGAAAATTGTGTGTTCTTACCAGTATAAATCACATCACAAAAATCACAAATTTTGCAGTTGAAATTTTAAAATATAAGTCAATAGTTTTATATATATATATTTATATATGAGATACAATGATAAATCTAATTTTAACATGCTGAATGTTTCGTCTCTATAAAGACAGAAGAGTAGTCAGGTCTGAATCAAGAGATTAAAATAGATGTTGTTAATAATTTTTTTTAAAAACTTATCTAACTTTGTTATTAAAAGACAATATTTTTGCAACACAAACTATTCTAAAATATGCTGTAAAAGAAAGACATTTCTCCCCTCTTAATTATCAAAATTAATTAGCATTTATGTTTGCGTGAGATGAGAAAGTGTTAATTCAAGGTCAGTGAAAGAACAGTGTGCACTTTAGTGAGAAAGGATACGTTAAAATGTTATGGAAGGGAATAACAAGAGTACAAACACATACTAATAAAAATTTCTCTTAATGCCGCCAAGTATACAACAAGAATGCCAGTGCTATATGACAGAAATGATGGAAACAGTGATTGATAAAAAAATAAGAACCCTGATAAACCTTACATCAACATCACAGACAAAACTTCAGGCAAAGAACTATTAGCAGCCATTATAATAAAAACCCAGAACCATATCTAACTGAAAACTGGGCATTTTCACCAGGTGAATGTAGGGTCTTCATTGCATATGCTAATCAGGGTATGCAAACTAACATCTTTTACATGGAATTCACTCTTTAATATAAATGCAATTATCTTATTATTCTTTTAAAATCTATTTATATACACTGCTTGTATAACTAAAATGACCTGATATTTTCAAGTATATGAACTGCAAGACCAAAATGGATGAAGACATTTTTCAATAAAACAAAAATACAAAAGAATTTTAAAAATAGATTATCATAAAACATTGTTGGAATTATCTCAATTCCACTAGCAAAATTAAAATTAATACTTAATAGATTAGAGATTTATTTTTTAACTCTACAGACAATGAAGAATTTAAAAAAATTAATTAATCACAATTTTCCAAAGCAAACTGACAAAAACTTATAAAATACAGTTGACACAATACTGTTGGGAAATTTCTCAAATTCAAGCAGAATTAATCACAAGTGATAAGAAATTAATAATCACCTTAACAAATATTTGTTCATTCTCATTGTATGAACTATCTAGTTTATGTTTCAAATTTTTCCAAATAGAAATTAAAAGGAAATAGACTTATAAACAAAGAAAATATTTCAGAAGTATGGCACAAACCTAGATGCTTCATCACAAAGCAATCCAAATTTCACAAAACAACTTTTCTTCAATATTTAATCAGCAATTTATTCTGAGTTAAATGCTGGGGTCCACCCCTGCACATTATTAGAAATTATAAGAACATTATTTAATATTTAGATCTGAATCAGTTAACAATTTAAGTTTAAAAAAATCTAATATTAGCTTATCACAAACCAAAACCAGTGAAAATATTTAGATTTTAAAAAAATAAAATAGTATATTTAGTTTGCTACTTGTTATAAAATGTTTAGTACTTAATTTGCAGTACATTTTTTCAGGATGTCAGATATTTATTGATTTTCCTGAAGCCAGTAACAACCAACCACACTATTAACAATCAGGGTTTTTATTTGTTTTGCCTTCCATATTTCCCAGTTGCTGTCAATTATTTATAACATTTTTTATTTTCTGACAGAAAATTTTCTGATCATATCTGTTTACTATCTTAAGAGCTGATCAAAATACAAATTAAACAAAATATTCAAATATGAAAACAATTAAAAGTATATACAAATGAATTACTCCACACACAACTAACAGGGGAAAGTGTCAATTTCATCCAATATTTGTTTGCTTTACATATATTTTTGTACATCAAAATTAAGATGTAAAGATTTCTAATACTTATTTCAAATCATCAAGCACTCTAAATTTCAGAAGCATGCACATACAAATCATAGGGAAAAGTGTTAGCATGGATAGATGTTCAATTAACACCTTGTGCAATGCTGGGTACATACATGAAAAAGAAACATGAGGCCATAATTATAGACAAATGCTTTGATGAATTCTTCTAGAAATGAAGCAGAGAGAAGATTTGCAATTAGTTTTGATGAAATGACAAAAAATGTGTCATTTCTCACTATCCCACTCTTCCCAAGTCAGGTGACAGTATGCTGATAGTACAAGTCACACCTAACTTGTCAGACACACCATGTTTGTGTACAAAAAAGAAAAAAAAACTTGTAAAGCCCACAATATAAAACCAGAAAAATGTATCAAACACAACACAGAGAACAGAACACACCACATGCATTCAGATTAGAGCAAACACGGGAATATTGTAATGGAAGAGAAGGATATTCTTATGTGTCAACAGTAATATTTTGTGAAACATTTCATCAAACATGAACCTGATATAAATATCCTCATAATATGAACATCTCAAAGTTTTATTACAGAATTAAAAAAAATAATAAACAACATATGAACTGTACATACAGATACTACAAGAGAGAATGTGTAGTGGTTTGGATACACACTGCAAAATTGTAATGAAAAAATACTTTTTCTTTAGATGAGTGTATCCACTGTATTTAGATATAAATCCTATAAGATTAATATATAAATATACTATGTGCAATTTGATATTCAAACAGCAAGACACAATGCAAGGAAAAGGAGACTATGCAAATGCAGCACCACAAATGACAAAATGTGCAGTCCTCTTGCTTTGCAAAGTAAATGGGTAAAATAAGTTCCAAAAAGGAAAAAGGTGAAAAGTCTAAAAACTGTAATAAGCCATGGTTTTAAGAGCATGGGTGCTGCTCTGCTCATGCACACAACTACTGAAAAAGACTGGGGTTCTGAGATAAAATCTGGGAAGTGAACAAACAACAATCTTTATTGGCATTGTAATCAAGTGAGGTGAAACTATTAGTCACACAGCAAAGAACAGACACTAATGAGTTAGCATCCTTCAAAATTCACTAAAGATCTATGCAAATAAATATTTTAAAATTATTTTTTAAAAAAATGTAACTTTTATATAAATGTAAAATCCTGTATTAAAGTCAATAAAATTTGGGTAAAGTCTATATTTTATGATATATAAAGCAACAAAAAAGAAAAAAGGAAAAATAATCCAACAAATACATTTTTTTCAAAATTGTGTGTATATATATAGATATATATATAAAATATTAAAATTACTATAAACACAATTAAAGCAAGAGCTTAAACACTTCAACTCATCACTCTAGAGATAAAATGTATAAATGTGCACTCAAAGAGTAGGCAAAATACACGTGAACATAAAAATGATGGAAGAGACAATGTTTCTGAGCTATAAATACATTGTCACATCATCTACTATCAATGTATGGTGGTTCCACTCAACCTGAATGGCTGTCCACCTTTTCAGACCCTAAATGCATTATTAAATATGTATTGAAATTATATATAACTGTACTAGTCGTTTATATAAATATATGTACAATATGTGGACAAATCTGTAAATCCAAAGTAAATACAGCATTAAGAATTTATTTTGTGAATAAAGAAACAACCATAATCTTGACTAATAATATAAAGGCCAATCTTTTCATAAAATTCTCCATTCTTAAAATGTTAACAATTTTCTCTCCTCTGGTAACATTTAATCTACAGTATAAGTATGCTCAACAAACTGGCTATAAAGTAAACTTTTACCCTAAACAACTACTTGTAAACAAACTGTAGTCTCTGATAAAAACTTCAAAAAAGAAATGCCCTACCCTATTATACCTTCTATATCTTAAAAGACTACTAGGTGAACTTAATCTCTGACCAAAATTGCAAAACGTTAAATGTAGTAGCACAAGGATCACATATTCATGACAAAACATAACCATGAATGATCTTACAGATTTACATTAAAATATTGGGCAAGATTTATATCAGAACTGCCTAAATCTACACAGACTTAGTTAAAATCAATCCAAACTCTTTTAAGAAAAATATAAAATATTCTGACAAAATCTTAAGTATCTCAAACATTTTTTCAGTCATTACATATATAAACTTGTATTATTGTAAAATCTGCAAAGCAGCAATCTTTGGTAGGACATAGAAATATCTGATTAATGTTTTAAATACTAATGTCTGCTGGTTGACATTTTAAAATTAAAAATAACCCATAATGGATAACAATTTGCAATGTTCAGTCAAAGAAAATAACCATATATAAAAGGACTGACAGTAGATGAAATGTGATACAAATGCAAGATGTATAAATGCATAAATTATTGGCTGTAAAATCTGAAGACATGCTGACTCAATAAACAAATCAATCTTAAAAATTTGAGCACACACATACTGTCAAAACTAAGCTGTTGTAATTTATATATATTTTTTTCTTTCCTTTCTTTTCTTATGAAATAACTGATTGCATATAATGAAGTCAGTGACAAAAATAAATGATATTCTACTATAACATCGTATGATATTATGACAGATATTTTCATAGAAGGTGTCCTTTTCATAAAGAGCAACTTCATTTAAATCAATTTTAATAATAATTTGAAACAATAGAAATATAGGTCATGGAATCCTGTGAAAAGAGCTTTTCTTAAAAAAGAAGTTTGAGATGTGCAAAAACTGATATTCAAAATATTTTTGTGGGGAAAAATAGTTTATTATTTATGAATTATATGCACATAAGGTGTTTAACTGGAACTCTTAATATTAAAAATGATACAAGCAGTTAATACAGTATTCGGTAGCTGGATCTTAACAGATGTAAGAAAGCAAAACATTACTAATTCATATTTTGTCTTAACTGTAAAACAGTGTAAGCAAATTAATAATCTGCAATATAACTGCAGACCCATAACCCAGTGTCTTTTTTTCTTTTGACCCTTTCTGACAACTAAAATCAAAGATGTGCTGTGATCATTGTCAGAGTAAATTAATGAAAAACATTTCCATGCTGTTTAGGAAACACATCTTTATGGCACCCATACACATGATTTAAGTCTATGACATATACTTATTTTAGGCTGTATTAGTGAAGAACCTACATAGCACAATTAAGCACACCATGCTTAAAAGTCATTCTTCTAGCATACAAAGGTTTTTTTAAAAAATCCACTAAATTTCAGTTTTACATATATGAAATCTTCATCTGTACACCTGAAGGGACTTCTGAATCTCTATACTGCCATGTGCAAACCCAGCAGTGTACACACATGCAGACAAAGACAAATAATGAATAACATACACTTAAAGTAAAAAAACCTGCATAATGTTCACAAATGCAGGTTTTCTCTTCAAATTATAAGACATCTAACAGACTATAACACTCACAAGCATTCATTCCAACATTAACACCTACAGTTTAGTCTGCACCACTGAAATACACATTAATGCATACACAAAGCCACAATCATATATATGCTAATGCCAACAGCTAGTTTTTTCCACTCCAACACTAACAGCTATAATTTTATTGTCTCCACTCTAACATTAATAGCTACAGTTTTATTAGTCTCCACTTCAACACAAACATCTACAATTTTATTAGACTTCACTCCAACACAAACATCCACAATTTTATTAGTCTTCACTCCAACACAAACATCTACAATTTTATTAGACTTCACTCCAACACAAACATCCACAATTTTATTAGTCTTCACTCCAACACAAACATCTACAATTTTATTAGTCTTCAATCCAACACAAAACATCTACAGTTTTATTAGTCTCTACTCCAACAACTGAGCACACATATTCATATACTTGTATAGAGTTACAATCAAATGCCCACACTCAGACTCTAATAGCTACAATGTTAGTCTCTCTCTATACGTACACACACATATATAAACACTTCAACAATTTTAGTCTCTAATACTTAAACATGTACAGATTCAGGCACATATATAGTGTTACAATCAAATACACTGACACTTCACCACCACACAATTTAGGCCTCCAATTCTTTAACACATTTGGGTTCAGCTAAACTTATCAGTGTTATAGTCAAATGCTGACACTCAAGATCCCAACTTTAACAGTTACAATTTAAGTTTCCAACACTTAAACACCCAATCAGGTTCTGAAGATATTTATATATGTATTTGTATTCATGCCATGATCATGTATCCACAGACAAACTCCAACATCAAAAGCACATGCACTGATGCAGATTCTGACAAGCACACAATCACCAACACTTGCTCAAACATTCTCACATTCACAAGCATACATCCCATTCATACTTTCAAGCAAACATACAAACTGACTGACACACAAACTATCTTAATAACAAATATTGTGGATATCAAATAAACTAAACAACACTCATGCATTCAACAGTGTAATTTTTTTCATACTTTCAATTCAGACATACTCATATGGACATCTCCGACAAACATACAGATACAATGCAACCCACTTATCTGCATAAGCTTCAGATTGTGTCTTCAATATACACAAATCAAATTATGTGTTTAGCCAAGTGTACAAATGTGTGATGAATGAAATAAAATGTTTAATATATGTTTTAGTAATCAATTTCCTTAGTTATATATTCCATTTATTATACAGGTACTGTACATGGATATTATATTAAAGGATGAAGTATAAAATGTCAAACAGCTTAACATCAGCCTAGATAACCTGAAATTAAAGATTAAAATGTTGCAAACAGCAAAATAACACTGATTTCAAATTCATACATAACAATACTCTTCTAAAAACAAATAACAAATTTACACAAAATAAAAGGTCATTTGATTAAGCAGAAAATTACTGGGCACTGAGAAGAGTTTTTATGGTCATCTGCATTGTTTCTGTTTGTGAGATCATAAAACACCATAAAATTTAGCTCTGGATGCCTCTAAATATTTATGGATGTTATCAAGTTTATATGGCAGCTGCAAATGTAGGCACTGACAGTTTTTTAATTCATAGTTGTACACAGTTTCAACAGCCAACAGTAAACATTCCATTTTTAATAATATAGTGTACATATTAAACTCTTCTGAATAATGTCAGTAAGAAACGTTTTTAAGTCTACAAAGCTGACTTGCTCAGACAGCAGTTGCAGTTTCAGTGTATAATATGCCTCACTAAATTTTGAATAAGATCAGATCCTTTACAATGCTATGCTGTTAACCAATTTATCTGTAATTATAATAATAATAATAATAATAATTTATTATGTACTGTAATTTGTACATAATCAAAATTAACTCTATGTATTGTAAAGATTTGAATGGGACTGGTCAGGCATATAGTATGCACACAAGTGATTTGTCATTTAAAAAATATGAAGATAAGTGGAGTACACTATACCTATGTACACACTGAATGTATCCAACATACAAAATCAAACTAAGTTCCCAAGAAACAAAGATAAAGACACAGACTTAAAACATGGACTCATCTATTAATTAACTTATTCTGAAGAAATTAATTCATATAAATAATACAAAATAATATCAAATATACTCTAAGTACTGACTTATAAATTGTTGTCTAAAAATAATCGCTGCTATTAATTCAAATGCTCTGGGGAGGAAATGCATAACAAAAGTTCAAAGCATTTTCTTGCATATATATATTACCAACCAACTCAGAAAGTACTTCTGTAATAAATAATGTAACCAACAAAATAAAAAATAGAATATATATTAAAATTCTATTCAAAATGTCTTTGTAAAGAAAACGACATAATTATAAAATGACTGCTAAAATTATGCTACTGAAAATAACTAATTTACAAAAAAATTTGACGAGAATGTTTAGGATTCCCAGTCTGATATTGTAGTATAGACAGCATGCAACAGTTTTAACTGTTGAGACAGCACAAGATTTCATTTTCATTAACTCTATGCTATCTAAAGTTCATCCTATTAAAAAAGAATTATTGAAATTTTCAAAAGTATTCAAAACAATAATTTGATTTTGACAGAATCTTTAGTGTGCACAATAAACTATTCTTATTAACCAGGCAAAACATTTTCATATTTTGCAATATAATTAAAAGATAATGATTATTATGTACTAAAAACAAGTCTTTTGCTGTTAATTACATATAAAATATACATTTTATCAACAATGATTAAATATCTAACCAAATAATCCATCATAACAATTTTTTTCTTTTTTCACAAAACAGTGATACAGTTTAGTAGGTAAAACATACAAATACAAAACTGTAAATGACCTAAAAGAAAGCAATTGCCATACAGATTTGTTAAATATTGCTCATATAAAAGTTTAATAAATGTCTTTTTTTAATTTTATATCAATCTAAATGTAAATGCTAGATTTTTCCCTCTGCTGTCAATATCTTCATTTATTTTTTTTGTTGCTTTATAGTGCAGTAATATTGTCTCAGTAAATTATGTCTCTCTAGATATACGAGGGAATGAAAAGGAAAAAACACCATCCAATAAATAACAAATATTTTTATGTGTAATGCTTTTCAGTCTAAAGGGAAAAAAATGTAAACAAAACCACTCTATTAGGAACGTTATCCACTTTGGCTATAGCTATGTCTACATATGAGAACAAACAATATTACATTTCATTTCAATAAAGTAAATTTTCCTGCACACATGCAATTAGTGTACTTTTTCACTCTCCAACCACATTACATTTAAATAATTTTGTCAAATCCCTGCACTATTAGAAAAAATTAATTATATAAACTGTTAAAATATGAGAAATAAAATATACTGTTGTATGCACTGTCACAAAATGTAACAAGTTGACTTAAAAAGTACAGAAACTAAAATTTTTCTTAAATAGTAGTATACAAGTGAACATTTTATGAATCCCTTCAAAAGTTCTTTTAAAAGCAGTTTTAGTGTATATGATTGTCAATGTCATTTTCATCACCTATAAATACTGATGAATAATAGTGTTCAAAAATACTATTAAATAGTCCCTATTTACATTGAAATAGTCTGTCTAGCAATTTTTGGTACGTATCTATTATATGAAGAGTATATATATATATGCCTTTTAATAGTTCACAAAAGTAGGGCAAAATGTACTCACTCAGCTAGATAAATCTAACACCATAAATGAAAATGTTCCAGCTAACATGAATGATTTACCTTCAATTTGGTAATGTATATAGAAACATAACTATATGTAAAATCGAACTCTTTACAGCCAAATATGAGTCAATTAAATATTAGGCTAACCCAATTACTTTCCTTCACTTTTGCATTACATTCCTTTAGTGCACAGTCAGACATGACTATTCACTTAACATCACCCATCTACAATGATTGTTTTCCTTCAGCTGTGTACATTACTGAACTGTCAGACATGACTATTTACTCAACACCACCCATCTACCATGGCTGCTTTCCTTCGGCTGAGTACTTTTCTACTGTACACAAGACTGTTCAACCAACACCATTTAATAATCCAGGTAATCCAATTGCTTTCCTTTAGCTGTGTACCACATTTCCTTTGTGAACAGACAAAACTGTCCAACTAATACCATTTAATAATTTCAACTAATCCAATGCTTTCTCTTAGTTTTGTGCTACATTTCTACTGTGTACAAAGCCAAACAGAACTGTCCAACCAATACCATTTAATAATCCAGCTAATCCAATTGCTTTTTTTTAGCTATATGCTATATTTCTACTGTACACAAGACTGTCCAACCAATACCATTTAATAATCCAGCTAATCCAATTGCTTTTCTTTAGCTATATGCTATATTTCTATTGTACAGCCAGATATGACTATCCAATCAACATCAAGTTACTACAATGATTGATTTCTTTTTTCTTTTTTTTGTCAGCTTTGTACTATATGGTAAGACAACCCTGCCCAACCAACACCATTTAATATTCCAACATACTGTCCTATTTGTGCGTGGTCAGGCTAATTTATCCAATATAATACAATTTAATATTTCAACAGCAGGTCTGAATTATTTATGTGTTGTTTAGAACTACAACCAAACTGTGCACAGCCAAGCAAGGCAAGTAACACCTTAGTAATACTTACACAAAACAATTAACAGTGTATAGGTTGAGGGAGGTGGAGAAAACTCAAGCAATTAATTACTAAAGAACAAGAGCATAGTACAGCTTTTGAGCATGTCAATGTAAGTCAAAAACACTTTGCTTCATGCCATGTAAGCCATATATGCAGTTGGGTGCTAAAAGAAGCACAACTCCAAATATCATGCAAATTGTCAATACCAACTTAAAAAACACACACCACCTAGTAAGTGAATAAAAGAGTAATATCATTCATAACTTTCATAATATAAATGAGCATAATACAGCCAAAAAAAATTAAAATATTTCTGACAACTCAGTTGCTGCCATACAGTTCAAGCAGCTGTGAGATTGAATGAAAAGATACAGTTTTATATAAATGGCAGTTTTGAAAGAGAAAAGAGAATGACAAAGCACAGAGCGAAAGATGGTAACATCAAACCATGCGAAAACAGGACAAATGAGCTCAGAGCATTGAGGCTGGGATGAGGAAGGTGGGAAGGGAGGCAGTACTAGCAGAGATGTAAGGGGGATGGGAGTAGCAGCAGCCACGCCCCATAGTGGTGCCCACTCCAACTTCCAGTCTGTAAACTGCAGATCTGGGTGAAGGGAGTGACAATCACACCCCAAACAATAGTAGGTCCACACCCTCATGGGTTGGAGTTGTAAATCACAACTGGATCAATCCTGAAAGCTGGCCATGCTGTGATGGCTCTAATCCTGGTCTACTTGCCCTGCAGGGCAGAACTGCAACTAGAGCGGTGAAAGTGAACATTCTGCCACTTTGTTTCCTTACGCTGCCAGATTCGTGTTTCTTCGGACTGGATAGTCACTGGCAATCCATTTCTGCACCATACAAAATAGACAAGATAATTTTTAAAATGCACTGGACTGAAAAGGATATATAAATAAAATAAATTCAGATCTGTAGTTCATTTTACATGATAAAACCCCAAATTTTGGTTGTAATCATGTAGATTTTCACCCCCACAACAACATACAGTCCTGAATAAGGCTGCAGATGTAGAATTTATCAATAGTGGGCATTATAGTATGTACACACGCACACAAAACTTGAAAATTGATTTTGGACTCAATACAGTCTCAAAAGACAAAAGACAAAAATTAATTTTATAATCTACTTTTGCTTATATAGTTTGTGATTTTCATTAGTTAACAGAAAAATAATTCTTTAAGCACAAAAATCTAATAAAAGATCTTCTGATAATTATGCTAATAGAGTGGAAGAACTATAGTTTTTAGTTTTAGTATTGATTTCTGTAATTTCTACATAAATTCAACATTCAGTTTTTCTTACAAAACATAATCTGTTGGTTTGCTATCAGAGAATACAGACCTAACGGATAGACCTGATAAAGAGTTGGCAAAAAACCCCAAAATGGATGCACTAAACATGAATGAATGCACGAAACTTGAGTTGAGATTAAAGAAGAACAGATTTGAAAACAGCATTTTGCTTTACTAAAAAGTATATTATTTATTCCCGATAAAAGATAACTGTCACATTACTGTGACACCACAGTGAAGTCACATCTAATGCTGGGTTGTGTTCCAAAGAATTATATGCCCCAAATTGTGAATAGTCAAAATTGTCCTTAATCTGTATAGTTTTGAGGTTAAAGCATTTCCTGCAGACTTGGAACAGATCTTTGTTTCTTCAGCTAAGCATCAAATGAAGTTGCTGACTTTAATTTGAAGACCATATTATATGAAGAATATCTAGATTTAAACACACCAGTATCAAACTTGGCATGGTCAGCTGTACATATTTTGATAAATACATGAGTAGGAATGGTTGAATCTGCACATAATGTGATTCCATTTATACAACAATGTAAAACTTACATATAATGTCAACTCACTCTACTGTGAGATGCCAAGTGTTAACTGCCATAAAATAAGTCACTGTATGCATATAATGATTTCTTGGGAAAATATGTACGTTTATTCTCAAAATTTCATTATATTATGCAATGCAATTTTGTTTTTATTGAATAAGGGCTAGCACATATATTCTTAACTAGAAAGGCAAATTTATAATCAAAGCAGCATGAAGTTAGAAAGTTCTATACAAATTCTAAATGTCTTTCAAACCTAGTTTCAAAACCAAAACCAAAAAATTTAATGACAATTTTATACTTTTGAGAAAAATAGAAGTGATTTTCATTCACTTTCATGAATGTCAGGTAAATGTATTCCTTAGCAGTTACATCATGTCCCAACAGGATTCTTAATGAGTACTGAATTTTTTTTAAAATATCATACCCATCAACCTTTTTAACTAATGCCTTTATTAAATAAAAGAACTGATGTTATAATTTTGAGAGGAAAAGTGTGTAAATGCATGTTACAGAAACCATTTATCACAATTACACAAAAACAAGCTTGTCAAAAATCATAAACTAGCTTTAAATGATTATGCTAGATCATGAGCCACCAAATGAGAACATTGTTCAATCTGTGTAAATGAATTGGTACCTGTGGCACAGTAAATTTGCCTATCCCTATTTCTGGACTTAGTTGTTATATAAACTGTTAAATTGTCAAAGTGACCTGGCCATGGGCACTCCTTATGATGGTATTTTTGTAGGTGCCGGAGTAAACAACTCAAGTCGAGAATATGCTAGAAAATTGCTGACACACTCTAAACCAGTTTCAAATGGATGAGTAGTTTTTCTGACTAATAGTCTTACACTTGATCATATCAAATTTATCCAATGGGGATGGAACATAAGTTTCTATGTTGAAGAAGTACTCTATTCTAATCATTTTGAATATGAACATAACTCGAGTCTGATCATAAAGACAATCATTAGCTTATGAGCAGAGCAAGCCATTTTGGTTGTCACTTCATGCTACAGTGTGTACCCTACTTGAATATGTTGGTGTGTGCATCCAGCATTGTTGTCAACTTATCAGTAAATTGTGTTGCTATAAGTTGATTCCTGTGAATTCTGCTTGAGAACCAATATGGTGGAGATTTGTGGCCTGAGTTTGGTCTTCAGAATTCATGAAGATCCCTGTGAACATTCCTTGTGGTGTGTTGAGTAAATGCACATGGGAAATTCAAAAGAATTCCTCCTGATGTGCTTGATAGCACATGTGAAATTCAGGATGGTTCTCTACTGCGTGCATCGAAGATTCTTGAACAGTTGTGTAACATGCGTCTAGAAGGGACAAGTGGGACCTCACCTAAATATGAAAGGCAGTGACTTGTTGCAAACCACATGACTGTGAAACATGTCCTGGTGACAGCTGCCATCTTTGATATAAAGGTTATGTGCATTGACTTTAATTATTTCTCTGAAACTCTACTCTCATTTCCATGATGATATCCATGCACTTGATTATGTATTTAGGTTAACTGACTGCTTTTGTCTACGCTAGGATAAACTGAATCCAGGGTTAATTGAACATTGTTGTGAAGTGATGTAAATGTCAACACTCTTTTGATTATATTCATAAGTTATATATTTGACTGTTAATTTTAGAAAAATTAAATATTTTACACACAAGCTGAAACAGATTAAACTTTGTGCTGCCCACCATATAAAAATACGAATTCATAATTAATTTACCTGTCAATTAACTGTGTGAGGCGTACATAAGCTATGCAAGCGGCATCATCTCCTAGCAAGTGGACATGTGGATTCAAGATACTCGTGTTTACTGGTTTGCTGTTTTTTGAAAGTACTGCACACATTGAAGAAGAGAGAGAGAAAGTATTAAAAAAAGATAAATTCTGGAAAAATTTCTCTACTGTCAGAAAAATTGTTACAATAATTTAAGATAATGAAACGTAATGATGTTTAAAATTTCAAAACTGCCCACCTGAGTAATACTTATAGTGTCAAACACATACATGTAAAATCTTTTCTGCCTCCTGTCTAACTGAACAAAAAAACCTTATCATTATTAGCTAAATTAGTCAAGAGGGACATAATTCACAAATACCTTGTATAAACTATGAATGACAGTATAATATTGCACAAATCACAGATACCCAACTTAGTAAAAATGGAAAGAGTAGAACTGTGAGGAGGGCTGTTAACATAATGGCTATAGATATAGAGTAACTGAAAAATTTGAGACATTTATGCAAAAAACTGTGTTGAAATAAGTTATCAAGATTCAAATTTGAACAGCTGTCTGGGAAACAGCATTGCAAAGATGCAAAGCAATGGGCATACTTCAACACTGAGGTAATATGGATCACCATCATCAAATCAGAATAAAAACTACTTTACTAAATTATATTAAATCAAATAAATGCACTTCAAAGGCCATGTGATTCCAATACATAATAAGTTGTAAACAATACAGCACAACTGTCTGCAACCCAGTTAGTCCAACTAAAATACCCCACTGTTTAATGTGTCATTATTCCAACAAGGGTACCCCAATGTTTATGTTGGAGGCGTTATTCTAACACAAAAAGAACCTTAATGCACATATACAAACACAATAATCCAACAAGAGTACCCCAAAGTTTATGCTGTCATTATCCAACAATAAAAAGAACTTCACTGCCTAAGCACATATGCCTTAGTCCAACACTTAAAGAATCTCACTTCCTACATCCACATTAATCCACAATGCTACAGCTACATTAGTCCAACACAAAGAAAAGAGCAATGCAATAAGAAGAGAACCTCATTGCCTACATCTGTATTAATCCAATAATAAGAGAACCCCTTTGCCTACATCTGTATTAATCCAATAAGAAGAGAACCCCATTGCCTACATCTGTATTAATCCAATAAGAGAACCCCTTTGCCTACATCTATTTTAATCCAATACCAAGAGAACCTAAGTGCCCACATCTTCATTAATTCATTACCAAGAGAATCCCACCTCCCACATCTAAACTAATCCTATACCAAGAGAACCCCAATGTTCAATATGCTTAGTCCAAAAATCAAGAAATCTTCCCATGCTTAAATCTACATTAGTCTAGCATCAAAGAAATGTGTTGTCTATATCTACATTAGTTCAGTGCCAGGAAAAATCCACCACCTATTATCAAGAATGTTCATAAACAAGAGTATTCTTTATTATATCTATATTACTCTAGCATCTAAGGAATTCATGCATACTACTACATTAATCTAGCATAAAGAGAACCACGTCCACATTAGTCCAGCACCAAGGGAACCATTACACATGTCTAAAGTATTGAAATACTATGAAAAGCACTGCCTAACTTAACATTAGTCCAGCACCATAAATTGGGGTTTTGCTTTTTTATTATTCCAACCTATTTTAGAAAAATTTCTCTCACCATGCACATGCTTTAGGAAAAAGACCAGCTAAAGATGAAAAAGACAGAAACAACTGCAGAAAAGCAGATATTATTTGGAAGAGATACATTTATTGTTTTGACTTAAAACTAAAATAGTTAGTAACTGTTGTTGGGAAAAATGGACTATGATTTAAACTGCTGGGATTTGGGGGAAAATATAATAATGAAATATTTTAATAGAGTTTTTTTTTTTTTTTTTTTAATGTAATTTTTTTCTTAAGTGATTGAGTGATATTTATGTATTATAAACATTAATGATTTTTCATAAGGCTGTCATTGTGAACAGATATTACACATAGGCTGTGACTTTCATTACATATAATTGTATTTAATTTAAAAGCAAAGTTGCTGGAAAAAAGAAATAAGATATGCACTGTTTTCTAGCAAGATAAATATATGTTTGTAAGATTAATGTGACTAATCAATATAAAATGAAAGAGTTTTATTATAAAATCTCTATCTATGCCAGCTTTTCTTTTTTCTCTATGAAGATGTATATCGATAAAGAATTTTACAAAATCCCTTCTAATACTGAATTCACACCTAAAAGTTTTAATGATTCAGACCTACTCTTAAAGTTTTATTACCATCATTTTCCCAGAGTAAACTTGTCCAGCACAGCATTCTACAGAGCAAGCCCTGAGTTAACTCTTAAATTTTTACATGGCAAACATGTTTTTTGGAGATTAATTTATTCTCCACATAATTTGTTGTCAAGATTTTACTGTTTTATCAGCTTTTCATAGATATGACAGGAAAACACACTAATCACTTTCTGAGATGATATATTCATTGAAATGTATGTTGCTACTCTCTGATTACTACAATGTTTACTGTTTTTTCAAATAAGTTTATTATAGTTTACATGAACTAATATTTTATTTATTTTGTGTTAATTCTGTTGTTTTTTTTTAATTTTCATATATTTATGTACTCTCATTCTCAGTACCACAATTAAACATGTGGCTGTAGAGAGTTTTTCAAAATTTTTATTTCATGCTAAAGGGATTGGAAATGGCAGTCAACTAGTGACGTCGAATACCAATTAAGAAAGAGTGGATTTCTTAAATTTATTTTCTTACTTTCAATGATTCCACACAAAGCATTCAATTTTTCAATTTGATCACATGTTTAAAACAAATAGCCATTTTAAACTTTAAGAGAATTATTTTTAAATGACTGAAACTATGATGCCCTCAGTTAAAACATCAGTCACTTATACTATGGAGCTGGATATATCACAGATATAACCATAGAAATTAGCACTGAATATGCTGAATTTGCCAAGTCAACCACTGCACTAAGTGTTGTAAAAATAGTTTATTGTTTAAGTTATTTCACCTCACTGTTTTAATATATTAATAATTACTGTGTACAGGAAGGACGCTATAGATGAAAGCAAGCCAAGACGTTTCATTCTAGCAGCCTTAAACCAATGTAAATTGTCTATGGAACAAAATAAGTGTCTATAACAGAAAGAAAAACCAAGAACCAATTAAAACCTGTCTTTGTGTCTTTATCAACCAGTGCTGTCATACCTGCAAAAAGAACCATCATCCACAAAGGGACAAAAAGAATGAACACATCATAAAATAGAAATTATTGCTATAGTTAACTGTTAAGAGATGATTTATTTATGTATATATTTTTACAAACATACTTTTAGTACAGTTCTGAACTATTAACAATTTTACATGACATAAAACCTGTTCAAATCCAAATTTGTATACGTTATTTGGTATGGGCTAGTTTACAAATACAAAGTTCAATGACAGAACTCTCAGTCTTAAAATAATGAGTCTAAACACAAATAAATGTCTGATGGAACTGTTGGCTTTTAAATTAAAAAATAAATGGAAAAGTTATTACTTTCAATAATAAGTACTTTTCTTTATGATTATAATCTTACTGTTTTCCACATACGTGTTTTCTCAAAAATTGGAAATATGTATACATATAAAATAATTTATATCCCTGTGGTATTTCATTTTATTAATACACTTTTCAAGCTGAGTTTAAGTCTTTCATATTCTGCTTCCATGATAGCTTTATCAAAGACCCCCAAAAAACTGTTGAAAGGAAAATTACAATAATAGAAAAATAGGATTTTTTAAGTTAAAAAAGTTTTTCCTGTTTACTTACCTGATATGCATTGATAACTTAGGCAGATTGATAATTTTAACCAACATTAGAAGCCAAGTAAAACAAGTCACATTAGTTCTAGGGAAGATAAAGTATTTACTGAATAGAATGCCTATTGCACAGAGTAGTCCCCCTTAGAGGTGAATAACATTTGACACCTGGAAAGGAGGTTGCTCTGTGTATGCATATCTGTTTATTCAAGAAAACTTTCAAATATTTCTTTATGTAAACTACAACTACTTATGCAAACCTTAGGACTATCAAGAAAGACCATAACTTCTCAATACAATTAACAAAGAAACAAAAACAAACAAAAAACCCCACCAAACCCACCTTCTGTATTCTATGTGTAAAACACACAATTAGGGGAGAGTAAGAAAAACATAATTATGAAAAGGAGCAGTGGTAGATTAAGCAAAGGAGTCATTGAAAGTTTAAAGCTAAAGTAGAATGTATAAGTTAAAACCTTGAGAAATTTCCAACCCAATGCTGCCTTATCTTTAAGTGTTATTTTACTAAATAAATCAACAAACTGGATGAAACTGCTTGAATCTCATGGGCTCTAATAAAGTCCAAATAAAAACATTTTAACTATAACCTGAAAACCTGATTAATCCAAGATGACAAATGTTTGACTGCAAACATCTCACATGCAGAAAAAAACCAGACTTATTCTAACTTAAAATTTTGATTGCTGTAGATAGAATTTAATCCTATTTGGACTTCCTCACAATAGAGATAACATCATTTCAGTGACTGGCAAAGAGAAGCTAATAACTGATTAGAAGATCTATTCTTTGCCAGGAATAAGAGCCTGTTACTGTTAAGTAAATCAATACCGATATAATGTTTGACAGGTTATGAATTTCACTGCTCTTGCATGATGATGCTAAAGCTAACAGAAAAGACAAGGCTCATAGTAAATTTAGAAAAACATTTCAAGGGCTTTTCAAGGACATTTAAAGAGCTGAGTATTATGATATTCAAGGGCCACCAGTGCGTACATTAACATATTGCCTGTCAGGCTGTTTTGCCACTTAGCGATAATTGAATGGGTGAGCTTATTAAAAATGAAAAGATGCTGTAATTATGAAAGTATTTTGAAAATGTAAATTGTTACCTATGCTAAACATATCAAAGAATTTAAAAATTATTATTTAAAAAATATTAAAAATTAAAAAATAAATATGTAATAAAATGCTCCCTTATCTTTTGAGAAATATGATTTTTTCCCAGAAATGTAAGGTGAACAAATCATTACACTGGCATAATAAAATGTTCACAAAATATTTCTTTTTTAAAAAGCAAATACAAGTCAATGTTGATTATTAGATAAAAACACTTTGTCTTTAGAAACTCCAGAAGAAATGACCAATTTCAAAAGAATTTCTGAATAAACAAATACAAGTGAAATTGCACAATTTATAGTGCAAGTCTGTGGCAGAGTAAATTAACCTATCCCTATTTTAAAATTTAATTATTATATAATTTATTAAATTGTCAGAGTAACACAACCTAGGGCACTCCTTGTGATGGTATTTTTGAAAGTGTCAGATTGGAAGTAAACAATCTGAGTTGAGAATGTGCTTGAAATTGCTGATGTAATGCAAACTAGTTCAGTGAGTAATTTTTATTATCCAAAGGTTATGATTTATGAGAATGAGACCAGCTAATGGGCTGAGATATAAAAGTTTACCTGCTGTAGAGAAATCTATTGTCTAATCACTTGAATTTGAAGTGGCAAAGAAGTCTGGTCTTGAAAGAAGGCCATTAGCTTGATGGTAAGTTAAATGACTGGTTGGTAGAGAATGGACTTAGAAATATTTCATGCATTTTGCTACTGCTATGTTATACTTGTTTTAATGACCTATTATGTGAGTAAACTATTCTTTCTACAAATGTCTGAACTAAACTGCTCATATATTGTGTACCAATCACTTGACATTCTTTTGATATGCTGTATTTATTATGCTGTGTGCATGTATCGGGCTAATAAATACTGTTGCAGGAAATTGTAAGTTGAGACTGGAATGTAAGAAAGAATGGAGTTATAAAGAGATAAACTGGAATTTAGAATTGATCCTTGATTATATTTTTCAGGGCAAGCAGCCTTTTCCACTTTAGATTTTCTACTTTCTTGTGTTATTTGAATCTACTGGTTGAATGATTGTAAACCACTATGAGTATGACTGGGTGAGACATGGGAATCGTGTTAAGTGTAAAGGAATACACTACACTCCTTTGATGTATCATAACAAAGTTTGCTGATTACATCAAGCAATTTCTGGTACAGTTAAGTTACTAGAAATACTACAGTTATTGTTCTGCTTAAAGAAGTTGACACAGCGAAAAGAAGCGCCCAGGTTAGCTCAAGAGAATAGGTAGCAGAACAGTGTTTTCAATACGCTATAGGAAACAAGTGGAACTGGCATAATAATGGCAGACAATAAGCTTGTGACATTATTGCAAAAGCAAGCAAAAGACTGTTGAGACAGTGGTTAATTCAGGTTATGTAAAGACTAATATATATCACTTATCTCTAATAACTCCATTTTTATTCCCTGATAAGAACTATCCTATTATTTGTATTGAATTATTGAAGTGTATTTTAGGCATAAGACTGAGAATTATAGAAATTATTCGAACACGATTTTGTGGAAATATTTGATTTCAAGTAATCTATTTCATTGTATTTGTCATATTTATATTTGACTGTTGCTTTAATAAATTTATTGACATTCTTAGATATATATTAATAACTACGTTGGAGAAAAAAAGTGGGTGGATGGGGGCTCATTAAATATAGATTAAAGACAGATTTGTCTTCTCCTTTAGAAAGAAGTTTTCCAACTACAGAAGGATTGTGACCATAAATGTTTATCTTTAATGTTGTGGAAAAGAGAAAAAATTTACAATGCCCACATAGCCACCAAATGAGAGAGACAAGTGGTGTCTGCAAGAGGATCATTAATAAAATAAATTAAGATTCTCATCACGTAATTAGTTTTGGATGATTAATTAATTAATTAATAATAATCGTATCTATTAACTAAGTGACATTTGTGTCACAAAGTCCATTGTTGTTTAGATGCAAAAGTACTATTTATTCTGCATAATTTTCTAAATGAAAATTATTTCCTCAAGTTCAATATAGTCCAAATGCATGAATGCCAATCCCTGCCATTTTGAAAACAACTGGTATGGTTTAGTCAAATATGGCTCAGAATCTCAGGAGCTGGTAATTATTGATGAATAATACTGCTGAATATTTCTGTTAAATAAAATAGAGAATCATCTGTTTCAAGTCTGAATTTGGCTGTAGAGCTGACACAGACTGTCAATGCATTTGAAGACCCACAACTTGCAAGATTTCCATACTGGTAAATCACAATGGGTGACTCACAAAGTCAGCTGTTCTTCATCACACAAGCAGACTAAATAAAACTATCCAACAGTAGAAGTAATACAAACTGCTGCTAAAGCAAACACAGCTTCACATAATTGGCTCATTTGAAAGACTAAAAATAAGCATGTATGAGTATGGGCCCTATACAGTCATCTGATAGGGAAGGGTTACAATTCAAAAATATGAAATATTATAATAATAACTATGGCATTATTATTTTGTTGCAAACATATTAAGATAGTATAAGCAAATTTAATATTAATGTATAATGCTTTGTAATAACTTTAGCACACTGAATTCTCATTTGTAGTGCTAGACTGAGCAACACTCCTGAAATGAAATAACCTTTTTTTTAAAATCATTTAAATTCATAAAATTTTCATCATTCACCAGGTTAAGTGGATATAAATATGAATATATAAGTTTATTTGGTGAAAACTACTTTTAATGGTTATTAAATAAAACAAAATGACTGCTGAAAATAAATGAGAAAAATATTTCTGGTAATTTTACATTCCTATACTTACCCATAACAAGCATGTATCATATGCATTAAATTTTACATATTTACAGTTATTGTAACCATGTACAAAAGGTCTTAAGCTTTTCAAAGAACTAGTATTTCAATCATATACAAGTTAGAATCTTATAATTAATACAGTAGATTAACCGGACAGCAGTTGTTCCTACATTTGCATTACAAAAGAAAAGTGGAAATGTGCATGTATGATAGCAGTTCTAGAGCTGCTTCTACATAGAACTACACAAATGAACAAGCCACCTAAAGTGGGAATGTACTTATGACAGCAATTCTTCCTACATAAGAAGCGCTCTTTCCTATTTGGCAAAGTTCTATAATTACAAGTTATACTACATCACTATGCTCCTCCTACAATGATATGAAATAGATTACAATTCTATGCTGCTAATTTACTATGCACTCATTTATTTACCTTTTATATAAACTGAGAAATGTGCATTGTGAACCTTTTTCCTTCCCCCAAAATTGCACAAGTCAGAAATAGAGTTGTCTCCCTTTTAAATTTAACTTTAACAAACATGAGAATAAAAGAGTGCTGAGAAAAATAAGAACAAAAAATCTTAAACAAATGCTTCATTTCCTGTAAATTACAACTGATACATATTTACATATCTTATTTTGTGACAATCTGATGTTCTAAATGAGTGTTTTTAAGAATGAGAGTACCTGTAAAATAACACGGTGGATTAAAAATTTCAGTAACAATAAATTTTACACAACCTGGCTTCATATGCATGCATGCGTGTTAGTGTAAAAATATTTTTTACAATTACAGCAGCTATGAGGAAGCAAGCAGCTCCCAAAATTAAAAACAAAGTTTTAAAAAATCACATCAAACAGTAGGTGTAAAAAGAAAAAGTAGGTTTGATTTTTTAAAATAAATTTTGCACATCCCTATTATTAACAAATAATATCTTCAGTGAGGTTTATTTTATATTTCTTAAGTTTGTTCAGGCACCTACCATGATCAAAGTAGAATTTATGAAAATCCATCCCTACAATAAGATTACCAAGAGCTTCTGGTTCAAAGCTGGTCAAATGAGGATCAACCAGATTCCTACATAATGAAAAGAAAATAAGAATAAACATTAAACAAGAACTAATTATCTTAAAGATATTCATTACTGCAAGAAAAGCTAAACTGAAAAAACCCTCTTGATAACTGATAAAGTCTTATTGGCATAATACTAAAAATAAGAATTTACTTGCATCAATTTTATGAACATGTACAATGAAAACTCAGTTTAACAGAATTTGAATTTAATAGATTCACTGATATGGTCTTCTACTCATGACACTCATGTATTGCAAAAAGAAACATAAGTCATCATAGTTGCCACTGAAATGATGTATACAGAGATAAATATAATTGTATTAACCAAGTTTTGTACAGATGCTGACAATGGTGGAGTAAATTTGATTATCCATGTTTCTAGAATTAATAATTATATATTTGTTGCCAATGTTAATGTGACCCGATCTTGGGCACTATTTATGATGATAATTTTGTAAGTGCCAGAGTTGGAGTAATCAATATGCTAGAAACTGCTGATATAATCCAAACCAGTACCAAGCATCTGAGTAGTTTTTCTGACTATTAATCTCAAAACTTGTTCATAACAACTTCATCCAATGGGGATGGACCAAAAGTTATTTTGTTGAAGAAAGTTCTATATTCTAATCACTTTGAATTTGACATAAGTCCAGTCATAAAGGCAAGTGTTAGTTTATGGTCAGTTAATTGACTGAAAGAAAGAATGGAATATTAGAAATACTTTGTACACGCTTGCTACTGATCTATGATTTGAAATGGGGAATGCTTATGTAACTGAACTATTATTTCTATGATCACTAATTTGATTATACTTGTGAATTTTGATTGATGTTATATATGCTGCGTATATTATGCTAACAAATATCACTGCAGGATTTGTAAGTGAGAATGTGTGTAAGAGAGAAAGGAGTTTAGAGAGATTAAAAATGCCTGAAATTTAGTGCTGCCTTAATTTGACTTGCAGAAAGGGCACACCTTTTTCGTAACCTTGTATCTGCTTCAGACTGCAGTGACTACTAGTGTACTCCACCAGATCATGGTGGTGTGTATCCAGTGTTACTGCTAAACTTATCAATAAACGTGTTGCTGTAAGTTGATTCCTGCTTTGGTAGTGAATGCAAGTTCTGGATGATTTTCTATGGTGTGTTTTGTCAGTGCATTGAAGGTTCTGGAACAGTTGTATAATGTGCCTAGAAGGGTTATGTTGGACCATCATCTAATAAGAAAGAAAGTGACTTGTTGCAAACCATGTTCTTGTGAACACATGCTAATGACATCTGCCATCATTGAAAAGCTTATGTACATTGACCATAATTATCTCTCTAAAACTCTACTCTCATTTCTATGATGAATTATACCTACGAACTTGATTATATATGTTAATTTGACTGCTGATGTCTCTGCTAGGATAAACTGAATAAGTGTCAATGTTTAATCAAACACCACTGTTGTGAAGTAATGGCAATGTCAATGATCTTTTGATTATATTCATATGTCGTATATTTGATTGCTGATTTAATAAATTTATTGTTAAATTTATTAACCTTTTGCATATGTTAAAATCTTGTTTTGGAGTAATAATGGGTGGATGGGGCTCATTAAAAATAACTCCTTTAGTAAGAAGTTTCTGCAGAAACATTATGTGACAGTAAAACATTTATCTTATTATTGTATAAAGAGTTAAGAGTTTTACTCTTTACACCCTTATAATCTGCCAAGTGAGAGACATGCTGGTCTTGTGGGAGAATGATTAATAACTATAATTAAGATTCTCAATCACTTGTAATTAGTTATGTGTTACTAATTAATAAATAATAATCATAACAAGTGAAGGGTGCCCAGAGAGGTGTCACACTGACTCACGTGTAGTCCTCATAGTTGCCACTTGTTATGGCTTGCAGCAGCTGCTCTGTAAGTTTAATAATTTCTTGCTTGCGACCTGAAACAAATGTCATTCATTTATTTCATTTGCAATAATTTCTTAGAAATGAAAGTCTCAAGAAGAATAGTGTTTCTAGAATATAGCTATTACAAAATACAAAAAAAAAAATAAAACAATACTTTTAAGAAGATGAAACATGACTAAGAAATGAGACAATTTAAATACATGAAGTTATATTTAATTTAGAAATGTCACTTAAAGATTTGCATTTCAATTATGCAAAGGAATGTAATCATTAAAAAAAAGTGGATGAAAATAAGATGATACTTTACTAATTCACTCATTCAGTATATGTTTCAAATTTCAGAGGAAATAATCTAAAATTTATAAATAAAATAATACTAATTAATACTATTAATTAAGAGATCAAAAGCTAAGATTACTGATAATTTGCATAAATACTCTTGTCAAGATTTATTATTACTAATGATAATAATACTGGTATATTATTTTTTTAAATGCGATTAAAAAACAGAATGCTCTTTAAAAAATTAAAATTTAAAAACATTCTTGAAATGTATATGTGTGCATGCACACATATGTATTATGTACATATGATTATATAACAAAACATATAGCTATGACATTTCTTCTTTAAAATCTAATTATTGTGGAAAGTTTAAATTAAAATTAATGTCCAGTTAAAAAAAAAGAATAATATCACTTCCATGCTAAAATCATAATAAAAGGTGAAGACAAGAAAGATGTTACTGTTAGTCTTTTTTTATTACTCATTTGTGCAGACATGCAAATTTTCCACTGTGACCATGGATTGTAAATATTTCTTTAAAAAAAGAAAAGAAAAAGAAAATTGTAGCAACTAATTTAGGAATAAGAATGGATACATTTTTAATTATAAAATGTTTTTCGCAATCAATGACTTACATCTTTTCCTTCAGAGATGGTTTTATCAAAGCATACAAGTAATGAAGGAAGACTGATAGTTTTGTCAGACTACATTAATTGTAAAATTGAAAACAGATTCTATGTATTTTGACATACTTCCGTAAGAATGTCTCTTGTTTTGATTTAGAATTAGGCTAGGAGCAGGAATGCTAAGCAGTCATCGGCAACTATTAAATGATACATTAGCAACAAAAAAAGTGTGACAGTTTATATACTTTAAAAAAAAAAAAATATAAAAACTTTATGTTTTAAGCTACATGTAATATATATATAAAGTTTAAAATTTGTAATCAAATTTAAGTTTACAGCTTTTGAAGCAAATCATGTCTATAAGATCTGTAAATACTTAACATTTGTAATCAGATTTAAGTTTACAGCTTCTGAAGCAAATCATTTCTATAAGATCTGTAAATAATTTTTCTTTTAAATAAACAGGAGAGAGAGATGTTCCACAAAAGAGATTAACTTTTAGTAAAGGTTTTTTCTTTTCAATTCTCTATAAGATAATCTCCTGAAAGTCAATAAAGTTCTCTTTCTTTTATTTCTTTAAAAATCAGTGTTAGAAAAATAAATTATTAACAACAAAAAATCAGTTGAAAATTTAACTAATGATGTATCCACAAAATAGAATGATATCTAGAGCAATCAGAGGATATCAATGGCTTTAGTCTATTATTTTTTAATCTATCATACCTATGATATATATTTTACTGCAAAATATATTATTTATGAGAACAATCATCTACTAGAAATACAGCAATTTGACAACAACAAAAAAGAACTGTTTCTGCAATTTCATCTAAAATTTACTATCTCAAAGTTAATAAACAGAAATTCTTTATTATAAATTAAGCAGTTGAAAAAGAGAAAATTAAGTTAAATGTTAAAAAAAAAAATCTGTGAACAATTAAAAATAGTGAAATTATTATTATTTTAAAAAATATTTAAATAATATTATTATTAACCAAAATCAGACTACCATCTCAAATTATAGAGCAAAATATACAAGATTCTATCTTTCACAGTTTTATTTATAAAGAAAAATCCCCACACAATCTGAGAATATTAAAAATGTATATATTGAAATATTTCTGATGTAGACCAATACCTAACATATCTACACTATCAATTATAATTTATGGAAAGCATCAGATGTGAATTGAGTATACAAGCCAGTTCTGAGTTACAAGTTCTGTTCTTAAGGAATATATAACTTGATTTTGTACACAAGTCAGAATTTGTATATAATTGGCATGTATTTTGGTCCAATCCTGAGCAAGTATATGCAAGTGGCACTTGCCCAAGGAATGTACATCTAATGTTCATCCTCGTGGGAACTATTCTGTCTTGGTTCATAAGGAAGGAATAGTGGATTTCAGAATAGAAAAACAGATTCATTTGTATTGGCAAGAGATATAACTTGAGAAAGACATAACCCAGAACTCACCTGTTTGTAAAATATAGCTATATGGTACTAGACTACTGCAGATAGATACAGAATACAATTATTGCACAATAAATTAATTTAATAGACTTTTAGAAAAAATGAACACAGAACCTTACGAGCAACAAAGACAGCTTATAACTATCAGTACACATATAATGTCTAAATACTGTGAGAGTATGTGGTATATCATAATCCACAAAATATTAGATTCTTCATGTTAGTGTTCCACAATGCTCAACACATTATTTCTTTTGATAAAATCTAATGTAATTAGCATGCTCACACAAGGATGCACTAACACACTTAATAATTTTATTACAAAGATTCCCTTTGCATAATAATCACTAATTGTGATTATGCCATTTGTAAATTATTACTTTAATGAAAATATTATTTTACTTTATTTCAAATTTTAATTAGTTAGATATGCAACTATGAGTTATAATTTCAGAGGGTATATTGCACATCTTAATATAAAGGGGGATGGGAACCTCAAAAAGAATGGGGGAAAAGGGATTATAACAGTTAAAAAAAAATCGTAAATGCTAGTATAAGCAACTTCTGCAACTGATATATATATATATATATTTGCTCATGGCACTCAAAACAGCCTGTCCTACACTTTATAAATAATTAATTGAAACAATATAAATTAACAGTTTCTGTGGGTTTTCTTTAATTGATATTGTTTGCAGAAATCAAAAGCAATTAATAAAGATGTGTCAATAATTCAACGCACCAATGCTTCGAGGTTCACACAATCCGTACAGTTACAACTTCTGATCTTTATAATTCAGGCAGTTATCAATAAGTATCTCCAAAATACTCCTTGCTAGCATTACAGTAAACAGGCTGTTATCTAGGCAATGAGCAAATATGACTATTACCTAGAATATGCCTATGAAGCCTTCAAACACAAGTCAGGCCACTCTAATTTCACTACACTATCAAACATACTCACTCTCGAAATCTGTTTTGGATGTGACAACTGTTTCAGACACAACATAAAAGAGAAAAAGAAAGAAAATAGATACAGGTAATTTCTGAATTAAAAGGAAATTAAATAAGCTTCAGAAAAAAATGAAGAGAGAACAATACATTATTGTTAAAATTTATAAGGATGTGAGAAAAACAAAAGGAGGAGAGAATATGAATGACAAAATACAGCAAACATAATTCCATGCAAGTTTAAGTAATTAATACAACACACTAGTATATATGTTTTAATTTTCTATTTCTTTCCTTAACTGCTGATAACAATAATCATCATATTTATCTGATGATGAAGTTATTTAAATATATTATCTTAATATTTGGTCATAATACAAATATACTGACCATATACAAAAAGCAAATTTTAGAGAGTAAGAATTTATGGAACAATTAAATAAAATACATTTTGAGTTTCAGAGTGTGTAATACATAAGGTTTAACATTAATGGAATAAAACTCAGATATAAAAATTAAAAACAAAAATGATGTTAAAGATCCATAATTAATCTTCTTCCATCTTCTCCCACTTGTTACCCACCTCTACCAACACACCTCCTCTTCCACTTGTTACCCAACTCTACCAATACACCTCTCCCATTTGTTACCCACCCTACCAATACACATCTCCCATTTGTTACCCACCTCTACCAAAACACCACCTCTCCCACTTGTTATCCATCTCTACCAGCACACCTGCTCTCCCATTCAAACTGGGATTCTCTATGTTATTACAGAACAACTGTCTGGTTTATCTTGTTCATGTGAAATAAGTAGTTTACCTAAAAATAACACTTACTGATTACACTAATAAAGTGAGACTAGCAGAAACAGCTGAAATTTAATTATGTAAAAATTACTTATTAGATATTGGATTTACAATGGAAAAAAGTTTTACTGACAAATTCAACACGTTAAAACAAACTCCAATCTTTAAATGAAATATGCTGCTTGTAATTGTAAGAATGTTTACATTTTTAATTTCGTTGTTTTGAATAACTCCAGTGAAAGAAAGACTATATAAAAGAATCATCTGCAAAATCAACAAATGGAAATGGACAAAAGCAAAAACAAATAAAACAATCAATCAAAAAATGTTCTGCTGAACAAATACAAGATAAAAATAAAAAATAATCTGTACTTTCACTGTTTCAATATATTTGACAAATACACACACATGCCGGTACAAGAGGAGAATTCTCTACACTGAAAACCAACCTTATGGATATAGAATATTAAATGTCATGTTTTACTTAATGTCATTAGAACCAGAGCCATATCAACAAATAAATGTATAAAATCCATAGCTTATAAATATAAAATAAATTTTAAAAATAATCTTAGAAATTGAAAGAAATAAAGATGTATGTACAATAAACAAAATATGTTTACTAAAAATTAATAATTACTTTTAGGGAAAAAAATAAAGGTCTAAAAAAGTTTAATCTTAAATGTTTTTCTTGAAACTATTAGACCCAGAAGTAGAACAGCTTAGTTTCTTAACACTCTCCATTTTATGCCAAATGAAACGCCCATATTTTCAAAACTGTACAGTAATCTAAATGTATTTTGTAAATAAACTCCAGAGCTTTAAATAGTTTCACCTTTTCTATCATTGGAATTTTAATGGGTTTGTAACCTGGGTGCCATCAATTTTGTTTAACTTGCTGTTGTCTCCATTAAAAATATAAAGCAGTAAGGTTATATTCTTAAAACAACTATAAGGAAATTGGCAATTTAATGTTTCAATTTTCTTGCTGTCCAAATTTAATTATTAAATTAATTATTTCTCTGCATATATTAATTTTATTATATGAACCACAAGTCTAATAAAAATTATTATATTACATTTTATATGGTTGTGTTTCCCACATTTCAACTGTGTACTAATCTAGAAAGTAACCAAAGAAAACTAAACATATTTTTCTGATACCCTTGATAAGTAGATATGACAGAAAAATATGACAAGGTGTTTCATGAACTGACAATGGGAAATAGAACAAATGAGGAATTATGAGTGTTGGTAACAAAAGGAATGGATACATGAATGATGCATGATTAAAGTAATACACACATAGAAGCTTTTCATATGTATGCAAGCACCATGCAAAAAAAAAAGTAAAGAACAAAAGAAAACAAACCATCATGGGGTGAGTATATATGAATCAAAGCAAATAATAAAGTACCCAATTAACCTAATGATAATGATTTAACAAATATGACTACCACATAAGCCCTTGCATAAAATGAGAAAATTATATCAACAAGAGACTTCTGACTATTTAATTACAACCAGTTAGGGAGCGAATAATTTTATATATATATATATGTGTGTGATGCTGTAGGGGAAAACCTGGCTACAGTCACTAAAACTGATTTTGCAAATAATCAGCCCGATGATGAGTATGGCTGATCAATAGGTAGAGCCTTACGCTATTACATACAGATGATGAAACTTTGATATATTTATTCATACCAAGGAATTGTTGCTTGCTCAGTAGTAGTACATGTGTTCTGGTAATTGATTTATTTGAAAAAGACATGCTACTGTCAATGCTCCTCCTTCTGTCTGCCTTGTATTTAACTAACTCCTTTCTGATACACTTATAACTACTTCACTGATATAATTAACTAATATTATGCATAATGGTTATTCTTGCATTATTCTTGTTTGCATTCATGATGTGAAATGAAAGTATGAAAATAAAATATTGATCTTAGTAACATTTTTTTTATTATGGTTACTTTAAGGTTGTATTACTATTAATAATGCAGTAGGTGAGTTATTTAACTCTGTAGTCTGATGACTATTGTACATGATAACTGTAGTTATTTTGAGATGTTTGACAAAGAAGTCGAGTGATAGTGTTACTCACTATGTGAGTGGTGCTGATATCGATTGTTGATCCAATTTTTATATAATTTTTTATAGTTTACAGTATGATTATATCTCCTAGTTTTTTTTTAAAATGTTCTGAATTAATAAGTGAATTTGGGGAAATTATGGTATAATGTTGTTTTAATTGCTATTGAAGTGTATTTAGTTATATTCTCTTAATATTTAAGCCAGAAAGTTGTTTGAAACTTATTATTATTACTGACTGAATGATTGTATTATTTTTTCTCTAAAATGATAGAAAATTTCTTCATGGATAATCTTAGTAAAAAATTAGTTGCATAAAGACTTTAGCAATGAATATACATTGCCATAATTTAATCAGCTAATTGGTAATCCAAAGCTAGAAAAAATGCACCAATGAACTTTTAATTCCACACCTGATTGGTTGGTTTGACTGGCGAAACTATATAATCTGACAACATTATCAATAACATTACAATGAAGCATGCAAAGCCAACACAACAAAACCTCATAATACAACCTATCTTCCATGGAATGGAAGCAGACAGCATTTACAATCAACAACACATACACTGGACCCAAACGTGATCCACTGAACATACATCTACATACTGTCAAGTATCTCAAACTCTGCAGCTCTGCCCAGCTGGAATTTTTTTAATTAAATTACTTTTTTTTCAATAAAAAGAAAAGGGGTGGAGGGAAAAGAAGAATAGCACTTTAGCAATGGAAACCAGAAGGTGGCTTCACCAAGCAACTGAAAGTGTTGAATACTGTCAAAGAGATAAGTCCAGATCATGCCCATTGAAAAAAAAAAACATGACCAGGAGAGACTGCTCTGGCTATTAATTGGTACATATTCATGTAGCAAACCTGATCAAGCTGCTTGATCTGGAATCTTTTGGTCTCCATAATATAAGGAAACCGTAAAATAAAATTCTGTAAGAGTTTTTATTTTATATATTATATAAACTATTAGTAGACCTCTCTGTTTTTGTTGTCTTTTCTTCCTTTCTGTTTAATTAATAAGCTAAGTATGTAGGTTGATTATAACATCCAGTTAGCAAAACTGATGAATGAATAGTCTTGGCATCAGCACATTACACTTGTGCATTCTTTTTCGGGGGAAACAGCATGATGCATAAAGTTATATATATATATACATATATATATTGTGATTGGAAGGCAGGCATTATAAATATTTGATTTGATAATTTTCTGGCCAAGCTGTAAATAAACTGTTATGTTCATTTAAAGGTCTTCACTAAAGTTCTGGATATAATGTAGTCAAATCTCAGATGTAGCAGGAACTTAATTTAAACTACAAAAAGGCTAAAAAAAAAAAAATTTAGTGCACTTTCAATAGATGAATAAATAATGTTAATAAACTCTATCCATTTTTTGGTTAAATTTTGTAATATGATGCTGAATGATGTAGTCATATGAAAAAAAGCACCAAAGCACAGTTCACAATCTGAAATGTACACTAAGTTTGAACTCGCCCACTAAGGTCTACTGAAAAGTGACAAGTCAGTAAACAAAAGTCAAACTCATCATGTTTCTCCATTGGTAAAAGAACACTCTCTCTGTGCATTATTCTACATTTTATTGTATTCACAGGAACATGATTTCCACCATGACCACTAAGATCTGGTACAATATGGTTTGAAAAGTAATAAATTCAAAGAAGCCAAAATGATATGATTAAAATAATCAACAAACTGGGCAACATATAAGTCAACAGGTTCAAATGAGTGTTTAGAATATGATTTTTTTAAAAACATTTTCTCCATTGGTAAAAACATGTTTCAGATATATACTTTCTGTCAACAAAATACCTCTAAACAGTTCAATTAACAGCCTCTGACATTTAGCCGTGGACATCAGCATAAAATATCGAACAGATTCAAAGTATCCTACCTTTTGTATCCTCATCTTCAATTGTACTGCTGTCTGTTGATTCTTTGATGCCATCATTTTTTTTCACATTTAGGCTTCGACCTGCATACAATAAAGCAAAATAATCAACATCAACTAACCTTTAGTTTAAACTGCAAAAGAATATAAATAAACATAAAACTCAGAAAATCCATAAAACTAAAAATGAAAAACATTCTACTTTTATCCATTCAGCAACCCAAAAATGTTTTTAAAAATATAATAATCAAACCTATGTAACAATGCTGAACTGGCATAAGTGGTAGATCTTATTAACAATAATACAAAGGAAGAAACAATACAATCATTAAAATAACATTGTGTGAATAATCTTTCAGTCATGCATCCATATAGATTTTGTAAGATGACTACAAACAGTGGTTCGATTAACCCTTTTTATTAATGTTCTTTTTCAAGGGACATCATAATCTGTTTTTCTTATTACAGAAGTATTTCTACATTTGGTGTGTGTGCGTGCGTGTACATTTTTACAAAATTCTATTTTAAAAAATTAATAATTAGTAATTAAATTATTTTTAAATGTTGTGGAGAAAGACAATTGATTAATTTATAAACATATATTATCAATTTTATATATAGAACAGTACAAATTCATTAACGTTTAATGAAATATTTTAAATATTACATTTTAATATTTGTTATATGAACTAAAATCATTACTAATGCCATTTTGAAATTTAAAATAAAAAGAAACAGATTTTTTTTCTTTTTCTTTTAAAGTAATAAAAATTAAACCATAAAATTACAAACAATAATAAACAGCAATGTTAATTTTGACCTCTTATATTTAGACTTATGTTTAGAGTAAAAAAAAAATGGATCCAATTGACCTTTGATTCTGGATTACCAGTATTTTATAGTAAACTAATTAGTACTTTACCACTAGTGAGTAATTATAAAAAAGATGCAAGCTGCTAAACAACATACCCTACTTAAGCCCTGAGCTTGCTCTCTATACAACCACATCAAATTGTAGCCGGTTTTTTTTTAGTTTTTTAAGGTCACGATACTTTTTTCAAAAATATGAATTTTTGAATAAAATATGCATGTTTCTACCCCATACACATACAACACACACTTCATAAATTCTACCTGAGACTAGATTTTTAAAAAAACATGTTCTAACTGTTCTTGTAAACCAAATAGGCTAAATGCATCATACAAGATTAAGCAATGTATATTCAAGTAACACTATAACTTATAGCATGTTCATTACAGTCAGACAAAACCTATCTTGTCTTACTACTTTGCCTACCTCAGGAGTGTAATTCTTGCAAGTTATACTCAATGGTTATGTAAGATATACAATCCTGTGAGACTTTAATGTATACCACTGTATATTTTATTTCTTAACAATTATTCAATTATTACAAAAGTGTTCTGACAAAATGAATACTAAAAAAAAAAAAAAAAAAAAAAAAAAAAGGAGAGAAAGAGATTAACTTAATCCATTTGTGGATGTACCATGGCAACATGAAAACCTATATAAACATATAATCAAACACGGAATAATTTAAGAATAATAACTAATTTAAGTGTAGTAGATGAAATAATTCTCTAATCAAATGCAGGCTATATTTTTATTTACAAATAATTCTCTAATCAAATATAGGCTATATTTTTATTTACAAATAATTCTTGGGGAACAATTAGAAGTGCTGGTTTACATGAATAATCTTATAATGCACATGGAATTTTGAACAAAATAACAGAAGAGTCTATAAAAAAAAAAAGTCCAAACATTATCCAATATTTTAACAATAAAAGTAATAAATTAACATTTAAACACCAATAATAAACTTTGTAAAACTGTTAAAATTAATAATAAAAATGGATAATGTTTATTTGCTGATGCGTATTTCAGCCATCAGTAAGGCTGAAATAAGCTCTTATGCTGGGGAGATGGGGGGAATCTTCTGTATAATAGCTTCATTTATTCAAATATTCTGTAAATACTACAATGTTTCAGAGTAAAACCAAAACGAAACAAAACATGACACATCCAGAAAATAAAATTCAGTGAAGAAAGAATGATATATATTAATAAAAGAGAGAGTAATTTATATCCATAAAAGTATAGTAACTAATATTCATGTTAAAGTGTCATCTATTTAAGTCAGTGGTTCTCAAACTGTGCTTTAACAAAATCTGATATTCCATGAGCTACTCCAAAGTATTCTCCACCTACAAATTCTTCCCCTACAAATGTTCATGCTACTGGAATTCAATATATGAATAATAAACATGTCACATGTTTTTGTTTTATTAATAAGTCTAGAACCAGTGACTTAAGTCATAGTAAGCAGCACACAAAGTAATACAAAATAATAATAATTTCATTCAAAAATAAACCAAATTAAATAAAGAAAAAAGTATATTTCAGGTAAATACAAAATAAATAAGACAATATAACTTTTTTAGTTAAGCTGATAAGAATATAAATCTTTTTGGCACGTGACCATAATCATTATTAATTTGTATTTTTTTTTTATTGTTTTCTAGATTTTATGTACACTTTCCTGAAAATACTTAAATACTATTCAAGACTTGAAGAAATTGTTGTAAAATTTAAATATAAATGATACTTGATATACTGTTGCCAAAATGAAACTTTTAGATATCATAGCAATGTGATGTGAACCACTGCATATATGTGTAAGTGTACATGTGTGTTCAAGGTATTTTGGATAACGTAAAACAAAACAAAAAAATAGCTGATATAATATAAAAGAGAATATATTTAGCTTAAAATTGCACAAAACAGTTCACTTGTCTCTTTTCATTATTCTCTTATGATTTTTAAAAACATTTTAATCTCTGCTAGGAATGGTTTGCTTTAGGAGGAAAATATACAATTCATGTCTATGAATGATTACATAAAAAAAAAAAAAAACCACCTATAACTTCTGAACCAAAATAAGTACAGAAATGATACAAGAACCATAAAAACAATTAATCCTCCTTTCCTACTAAACAGATGAATATGATACTAGAGTGAAATATCTTTTCTTTTCTCCTTTTAATTTTACACATAAAACAAGTGCAAAATAAAATAAAATTATAATAAATGTACTGGTAAAGAAAACTTTGAAATTATTTTAAAATAAAACTATAGATTAAATAAAATACTATAAAAACTGAAAGCTTCCATACTCAGACTTTTCCACAAAAATCTCAAATGCATTAAATGCAACCTATCTAAAATTTCCATATAAGGTCACACATTTTACACAAAATGTAGTAATGTGGACTTTTCTCAGTCTCTCTGCAGATCATGTACAGTGATCTATCTATGTACATTTACTTAAGTTCTTATTTTGTTATTTATTTTATAAATGAAATATGCACATATAAATATTCATCATGTACAATAAGTAAGCTGACAATCTCAACACTAATTATTTTAAATCTTAGCTTGAAATGCATTAAACAAATGTTTTTCATCATGTTTCGGACATTTAGCATACAAACATTAAAAAGAAAAATTACTTTTTTCCTTATAATTAAAATAAAATTGACCAATTAATATTCAAATACTTTTTGAATTAATCTATAAATTGAAAAACTACAACCTGTGTACTATTTACAACTGTACATACTTTCAAATTTCACTGGTCATTTGAGGAAACACAAATTTTAAAATCTAGATGAGGCATACTGTATTACAGAAGCTAAAGATCTTTGTTTAGTAGAATTAATTCAAATTACCTTTTTTCTCCAAGTAAATTAAATCTCAAATGGCAAAAAAAAAAAATACTACTACTAATTAAGCTGCATCAACACATCATGTAACACAAAATAAATATACTTACTGTATATAATTTTTAAAAATATAAGTAGTAAATAATTTATTCCAATGAATAATGTAACCAATATATATGGGTGGGGGGGAAGCATTATTATTATATATTTCTGTACCCAAAAATCTGAATTTGTAAATGTTTTGCTGTAATACAGATATATGTATAAAATCCAGGAAAAAATCTATTATGAATTCTGCTCTTTAAATAATTAATATGGCACAACAAAATTAAAAATTAAATGCTGAAAGTGCATGATTTGTACCTGATGTATAAATAGTGTAGGATATTTTACATTCATAAAAAACATGGATTCTGATAAAGATAATTGTTACCAGTCACCACAATGTCTATATGCACTAACACTCTCAGTAACATCTATTAAAAGGAAAATATAAAAGGACTATCTTGGTTACAGATAGCAGACAAAAGATTATGCACCATGGGCCCTTGTCAGTCTTGTCAAGTCAGGACTCTGAAAGCTTTGGATTAGACAAAATAAAAGCATAAGGGCAAACAAAGCATTCTTATATGGGAGATCACTCTTTGAAGACTGGCAGCAAGGCACTGGTCAGAGCAATTTAAACATTACCTACCTGTTGGCGACACTACTTGGGAGCCATTTCCAGTGGCTGGTACCAAATTACCTAATTAACAAAGCTCAATTAGTACTAAGAATAACATAATTTAATGCAAGGCCTCTTCTAAGCCACATGAACAAGTTGAGTGTCTTTATAATTTTAAACTTCCAGAAACACTGAATAATTTTATATATGCAACAGAGAAAATTAGTCCAACAAATTTTCATACATACACAGTGTTGTGCAAATACTTAATTATAAAATGTGAGTGATAGACAAGATATTTTAAAGGGTTATTTTAGTTTACAATGAAACTGATGACATCCCTACACAAATATATATACAGAATCAATCAAATTGTAAAATAATTCAACATATTCAATACAATTTTACAGAATCACAATAAAATATGTTTGCAAAAATGTTAAAGGGAAAAGTTGCACTACAAAGGTATTATGTTTTGTACTTGAATATATTTTCAGACTTGTTTCCTTAACTCAGAATAAATTAAACTATAAAATATCGCCTTATTTCACTGAATGCCATTTTAAAAGTTATCGCTTGGGTTCATTATAAAATGAGAATGGTTTTCACAATCATAATCACAATCCATTTATGAGAGAGAATGCAGATTCAAGAGAACCATGTTGATAATGTTGTGAAGCATCTCAATGAGTAGAGCTAGACAAATTAGAGAAATACAGGTATATTTTTCTTTGATTCCTTTAGACACCTCTTGCCTAAGCAGAAAGATGGAACAAGACTATTCATTCAACCAATCTGGAAAAAATTCATATTATTATATACTATTACTAACACTCAAGACAAAAAATAACTATATCCAATAAGTCTAACAGTAACTAAACCTAAAACCACAAAAGCAGCATCTTACTGCACAAAATGTTCATTACAAAAGAAATAATCAGTGTAAATATAAACAAAACAACAAAAAGAAAGAAAAACAACCCTGTAAAATCTAAGATGATTTTTAAAAAAACATAACCTTTGAATAAATATCTACAGGGTGGCCCAAAAGTAGGATTACAGTTATTAAACTACCTTTTTGATTTGAGATTTGAAGAATGTTGCAATGTTGAAGGAGGACATTTTGAGCATCTGAGAGATTAAATTGTTTTATGTTTATGTTTATGTTAACAGGTATAACAAATTTCCCGCTGTTCTATTGTCAAATTTTCAAATAAATAGTCTATGTGATAACTGTAAACCTACTTTTGGGCCACCCTGTATATTACAACTGGGTTTTTTTATATATATATATACACTGGTGCCTTGAGATAATGCAGTCCTTGGGGTCCAAAAAAATTCAACCATGTTGTTTATATATGAGGCCTCGTTATAATGAGGGATCCTTTCTGTCACGTATGAACAATCCATGTCACATGGCGGCTACTGTTTATCAACTTATGGTTTACCCTACTTCACCACATGTACTTTTTAAGCCATGTAATTTTAAGGCATGTCTTTAGCATATCCAGTGCATTTAGATTTTCTTTAATCATCCAGTGCCTTCTCTTTCCATTAGAACTCATGGTAAAAATCAAAACTTGAAAGAAAATAAACTATGCCAAAAATTTCCAAGAAATACAATGTAAAGTTTGCACAGTACTTGAGTGAATTCTACATGTGCAACAAATGGGAAGAGCTGACAGACTTATTGCTACTGTATATGGTAACTAGACTCATTTAAAAAGAATCTCTTATTTAACCATCACAGTTGGCCATCGAGAGGATGGGTGGGGATGGGGACAAAAAAATACCTTGATTTTCTCTAAATGGCCATGGTCAGTTAACTCTTTGTTCATTGTTCAAAGAAACATATGGCCAGAAATAAAAGTTTGTCCACCAGCCTCGCTTTTCTCCCAACAGCCCTGATCACAGTCAAAAAACAGCTTCAAAGAATATTACAGACTGAACAAATACTTTGAAGAGATGTGTGATAAATCTGTAAATTAGGAAGGAAAAAAGTCTGTTAACCCAGATTAGACAGTTGTAAGATGTGTTTGAAGTTTCAAAACAATAGTAACCATTGTTAAGCTGTGTTTACAAAGTGGCAAGTACATGTACAATGAACTGAACACTTATACACATAAAAAGTTTAGGCATGGTCAGCAAAACACTTGCAAATTGAGCCAGTTGATAAAAGATACAGTCCTGTTAACTCTGTACATATAATTTAAGAGGATAGACAGTCGGGGGGGGGGGGGTGTCCGCAGCTTTCCGAATTGTATGCAGGTCTGCGATATATCGAGGGGTGTAATACTGAGGCACCAGATATATATTCATAGAGTATGAAGCAGATTGTAGAAAAAATAAAAATAAACAGTTCCATTAAAATCCAAAGTATATAGCTAATCCATATTAGAGTTCACAGGATCTAAACACAATGGAAGAATACCAGTTTACTCAGGTTTTCTATTCAGCTTAATAAATTCATAAGATGCTTAATTAAATAAAATAACTAATACTCATTACAACATACAAATAAACTAAAAAGCCATATATATGTATGAATGCCTAATTATTTCTAATGTGTGTTGTACATATAGAAACAAAGCTGGTAATATTCAATATTAATTTGGGGTTCTCAAACTGTGGTCATAAGTAACTTATTATTATTATTTAAATTTTAACAAATATCATAGTGGCAACAGAAAACTAGCACACATTTCTATATATAAATCAATCTGAATTAATGCATAGTGACAATATGTTCAATCCTATTTAGGGCACTAGATTTTCAACCCTTTTGTTTGAAAATGGTATTGTTAATCCTTGGAATAGAGAAAATCAAATGAATCTTCAGCATTGTTAACAAATGATAAACACTTATAAATGTCTCCACTTTGAAACCCAAAGTTAAAAGAAATCAATCATTTAAAATCTTGAGGATAGTTTTTCAGCAAGTTTTAATTGTCATTTTCAAATTTGCATGATGGTAAGTCCATCCAGAACAATTAAAAGGACTGTCACACATTTATTTCTATATATTTGGAAGACAAGAAGTTGAACTCCCTCTCTCAAATGTATTTATATATGTTTCAAATAGTGAATGAGTTTGATAATGATTATAGAATAATAGATACTATTATTTCATAATTTTGAAATCATAATCATGTGAAACCAAAAATTCAACTTCTGCAGGTCTTCATTTGGGCCTGAGTACTACATATTGAAACCAAGTTCTGTGTTATTTAAAGTTGTTAATGAACACAACGAGTCAGCTAAAAATTTAGTACAAATGCATTATTTATATTATCAGTTATTTTCTGTCAGATGTGCATTTTCAACAGACCTAATGTTAGTAGCATGCAAATGCTTTAAATGAATATGCATGTAACATTAAATGCATTAAAGTGAGTGAAATCAATGGCCATCATGAATACAACTATAATTCCACCAAAAAAAAAGTGAACAACATTTTCTTCCAGGATTTTTATTTAAAAATAAATAATGAAAAGTTAAATGCACTTTAGGGTCCAGACAGCAAAATACAAACGATTGTAATAAATGCAGTCTCTCATTTATTCCAGCCATACAAGTGTCTGCTATCACAGTTGAATATGATACATGTGATGTTTATTATCTACAGAAAAAATATGATACATGTGATGTTTATTATCTACAGAAAAAATATGATACATGTGATGTTTATTATCTACAGAAAAAATATAAAAAAGGCACTTCTATGGTCTGTTTCAATTCTAAAATAAAAAACATTTGTTGAATTAACTCCCTCACAGTCTTAATTTCTACCCATAAAGCCACTTCATGTTTAGTATAATAGTCAAACTGCCTGAAGCTTAATTAAGCATGTATCACCACTTTCTCAGAGTGTGTGCGTGTGCGTGTGTGTGTGTGTGTGTGCGCGCGTGCGTGTGCGTGTGTGTCCCACCTTGGCAAAATGTTCTAACTCATGAAAGAACTGAGATGGATGCTGAAAAAAGTGTTATGAGTCTTTCTGTCATGCTGACTTTTTGACATATCTAACTTTCTGAGCATTAAGATATGCTGACCTAGATATATCACAAATTTTAGGTATTGTGTTAGAAAATAATGATTCATAAACTTAACCCTAGGCATTTTGATGTGAAATATTTTTTCTGATCAAACTGTACCTTTAGTAAGCTAAATGCAGAGATGAGTTTAAAAACTAGGTAATTAAAAAAATTATGTGCTTAGTTATAAACATGGATGAACTATCAGAATTTGAATGCTAGCAACTTTGTCAATTTTTAATATCTACATTATGACTTATTTTGCCAGAGAAGACTTCTTTCTCTATCTCTCACATATACACATACAGGCATGCTCTTAACATTTAGAAGTCTCTCAAATATTCAAATGTATCAGTCTAAGGATGATGTGAAAAAATCATGCACTATAAACATATACAATCTGTTTATTTATCAAACCAGGTCTTCATGCCTTTGTCATATTTTTTCCTATCAAAATTAATTTATAAACATAACAAAAAATCTGTTTACAATTTATTGCTCCATTGAACAGCAAAATTAATGGGTTGTAATCACCAATTTTCAAGCCTATAACTATGATTTTATAACTAAATTAGAAGAAATTAATGGTTGATATATTAAAAACGGACAGTGTCAAAGTTTACATTAGGACTTATTTTGTCAGAGAAAGACTCTCTCTCTCTCTCTCTCTCTCTCTCTCACACACACACACACACACACACACACACACACACACGAACATACAGACTCTCTCTCTCTCTTAAACATTTAAAAGTCTCTCATACACTCAAAGGTATCAGTCAAATGATGATGTGGAAAATCCTTTATTATAAACATATACAATTTGTATATTAATCAATTTAATCAAGGTTTTCATATCTTTCATATGTCATATTCTTTTCTATTAAAATTAATTTATAAACATCAAAAAGATAACAATTTATTGCACACACAAACACATGAACAGCATAAATATTTAGACTGTAATAAACAAAGTTGTGTAAAAGTTGAATTGTAATATACAATGCCTCTAGAAAAACAGTACACCAAATCACAATTCATGAAACCAGAAGACAGCTTAACCTAAACAGATGTCCCTCAATAAATCTGTATCCAAAATTATTTAGTAAAGAGACTTCTAGTATATATAAAATACAATTTAAACAGTGTCATGGAGTCTGGGGGAAATTATGCCTGTCTTACTAACTAAAGTTTTATCTTCATTCATTTATTAAACTCTTTGATTTTTGTGTTCTACATTTCTTTTATGCTGGTGATTGCAACTGGGTGAGGTAATGCCGCACATCACACCATAAGCAGATTACTGACTTTTAGAAGGTCACAGGCATGTTAAAAGGGCTATAAGCAGATTAGGAACTATGCTTGAACAGTTGTAGGGAGGGTTGTTGTTGTTCAAACCTGACACTTGATTAACGAAGTTTTCCAGCTGCTGATTTATAGATTTACATAAATAGTGAGAGACTTGAATTGGGAATTTGTTCACGATGAAAATTTTGCATAACTTACAGAGGCTGCATTTATTTCCATGAATTGAAGATAAACCCGCAAGATTATATTCAGGGTAACATATCAATTTCTCAATACTTATTAATTGTATCTTATTAAGGATGTTGTAGCATGATCTTGTATTTTCTTATTGTGATTGATATGAATTGTTGCTATTTTCTCTTGATGCTGTGGCCATTGAATAGAGTGAAATCAAGTTAACATGTGTTTTGTAATTTGTAATAATTCACTGTAATGTATAATGTTGTTGTGGATACTACTTCATCTCCACTGAAGTAAATATTAATTTGATGATTGTAAAACACATGTGCACATTTGAAACATTTTGGTTGATGTAATAATCATAACCTACATGTGCGTGACATATTTTATTTTAATTGTAACACGCATGTGCATGGTTTAGACCATTTCTGATTTCATTGTAAAAATATGAAGTGAGTTCAAAATTGTAATAGGACACATATTGTTTGTTGCCACTATATACGGATCGGCGAATTATAGGTTCATTGCTCATGGAAATAATTGTTTCAGAGCAGGTCTTGGCATTTCAGTCGGCATTTTAGTCGATGTTTGTATTCTATGACTATTGAGCTAAGAACCTAATGCCGGGGTGAACTATTCATGCGAGACAAGTTGAGTGAAGTCCAAAGTCAACCAAAGTATTCAACGACAGACTGTTGATGTGTGAGTTGCGGAAGGACCCTTCCACCAACTGATGATACAGATAAGCGGACATCTGACAGACTCTGAGATCAGAATTCATGTTATGATCCGTTTAAACATTCAAAGACAGAATAGGTGGTCTGGATGACCTTCGTATTTATATGCATTGATTTATGGATTCACTATTTCGTTAAATATTAAAGTTTTATATTTTTGTTATCATAATAATGGAAATTGACTAATTATTAGCGAGAGAAAGAGCAAAGGGAATTGGGCTGGGGGTGGAGCTATGTTTGAGTGCTGTTATATGCATAATTAGTCGTTAATATTAGGATGATATTTCCAATTCACACAATATTACACAGATCCGTCACTATAATTAATATCTAAACTGAGAGAATTAATTAGAGGAGGCTGAAGGGTGAATCTGGCAACCAGCCTGTCATCAGCATAGGTTTAACGTTAAAATTAACAACCTTTAAATCCTCATGCTGAGAAAGGGTCTTTAAACAAATGCTGGAATGTAACAAACAGCTATACTGACACATAGCTAGACAAATAAATAGATGGAAGGGTGGATGGATAATTACATAGATTAAAAAAAAAAAACCAGATAGATAAATATGATAAAGGAATAAATCAAGTAAATGCTCTTATGAGATATTAACCAAATGGAAACAATGAACAATCTCATTAAATGTACTGTTCTTTTCTATATGCAGGGTTGGGGAGAGAGAGAGAGAGAGAGAGAGAGAGAGAGAGAGAGAGAGAGAGAGAGAGAGAGAGAGAGAGAGAGAGAGAGAGGCAAAGTATTATGAATTAAAGAGAAAGATGTTTTAATAAAAGAAAATGCTTGTTTTTAAAAAAAAGAAGAAAAATTGAATATGTACTAAATCTATTAAGATAAATATTGCAAGAAAATGTAACAACATGCTTTAAGTAGTAAATCTTAAAAACAAAATGAAAGAATTATATTATTAAAGGTGAACTGGTTTGCCCCAAACAATAAAATAACAATCAACACAAAAACAATGTTAGTCTTTTGTATTAATATTTCTTGAATCATGTTAAGCATTTCAAAAGCAATGTTAATATAGAGAACAGGAAAATAAATAACTATAGTAACTGTAGTAACTATAAAATTAAATGTGACCAAACAGCAAAATTTTAAAAAAACTTTTCTTTAAAATAAATGAAGCCAAATTAAATACTCCAAAATTTATAAATATGACTTCTTAAAGTAAAAAAATTCCTATTGTTACATATATAAATAATTATGACAACATCGAATTTGATGTCAATTTTACAAATAATTTTCACTGTTTTAATTAATTATATTTTCATTAAAGCAATTTCATTAGAAAATAGAAGATAATTTTAAGAAGTCAATTTTTTAAAATTAATTTTCTTTAAATGTGCAAGTCAGATATGAGTTTAATATTCATTAAAAATATTAACCGAGTGAGAATTTTTCACAATTAAATGTTTGGATCAAATAATTTTAAACATTTACAAATTAAAATTAAAACAATATCTACAAAAGTTTTGAAGCTCATGTTTTACTATAGGCAATGATAATAGCATCTGAATAACCTCTGATCACCATCACTTGTGTTTGGTGCTTGGTGCTGTATCTTATAACCATCATAAGCATTAAAACAAAATAGATGAAATATTATCCACACTCAAAAGGAGTGTACATTGCTATTATTTTGAAATAATGACATAAATAATATTTAGCAATATGTTGTATACACATAAAGTGTTTACACATGTTCATTGTTTTTCTAATTCATGTAAATATAAGTAGTATCCAGAAAATAACATACTGAAATTATGAATATCAAACTGTATGGTTACCTATTATGTAACTGTAAATGAACATCTTAGTTTATAATCCAAAATGAGCTAAACAATAGTTAAACAATACATTTTCAAAATTTAAAAAATAAAGACAAATTTTAAAAATTAGTTTAGGATTTAAAGTTTGTCTATAAATTAATCGGCAAAAATACTACTTAAAAAGTTACACATATATATTGTATGTGTGCAAAAGCATGAATAAGGAAACAGAATTAAATTAAATGAAAAATGAAAAATGCTATGTTTTCCCCCAATTTTAACTGAAAATGTAGGAAGTCATATTGTTTCATATTTGTCCTATCTTCTCTGGTAGAACTTATAAGAGCATAAAGAATCAACAACAATGAAAAAAATTAATAAAAATACCATTTTTTAATAAAAAAATCATGCAGAAGTGTTATAGCAGATGTTAAAGATTTTTATTTTTTTAAGTTATTTATTATTTTTGTTCAATTTACACATTTTATGTAAAACCAAAATAGGATACTATTATAAAATACAAAGACAATCCTTTTAATTTGCAAATTACGTTAGTCAGTTGTAAAAATAGCTAATTTACATAAATATATGAAACAGCAGACTAATTAAATATGTAACAGTAATATATAATACTCTGTTAAAAATAATAAAATATGCTAAGACAATCATTTAGTTAGCAAATTAATTTTATTAGTCTTCAAGAATCAGTATAGCATTATAAATGTTTGGTATTAATAAATGTATGTGTTGACAACTAAGAAAATATCAAAACAAACTAAATTTTAATTATATCATTTTGGAGAATTTACATGCATAAGATCTTGGAATAGACCATGCATTGTCATTAGGATATTACTTCTGATCAACCCTCATCCTATCCCACAGCTCTTGAATGTTGAGCTTCACAGTAATGATCATAAGAGCTAAGGCTTCTTCAAGAATTATCATAAATCATTATCACCAATTTCATAATTGCTATTCTTACTAATAATTATGTTTTCTTTAAATTATTTTTAACTAATCAACTCTAATGTGCATACATTCATATTATCAAGTGCACCAGATACTTGGAACATTAATTATTATTTAAATTATCTTTTGATTAGAAAAATGAGGAGTATGAGAAAGCAAATTAAATGCCATACTTTTGATGGACCTTTTGACATTAAATCATAGAATTAATTAACACAACCTTCACAAATAAAATTTAGGGAATACATATATAAATAAAATTAACTAATTGAAAAAATACTTGTAATTTGATTTACTAAACTTACTAGACACAACACTCAGTAGTATGATAGATAAGTTAAGTTCTGGACTGCAGTAAAAAAAATAACTAATTAAATGTATACCAATCTGGTAATTCATAACAAATAAAACAATAAAGTTTTTAAATAAGTAATACTTTTAGCTTCAATGATCCTGAAATCTGACTTGCTGATTTAATGAAATTTAACTTAATGAGTTAATATATGTAATATATTTTTCTAAAAACCTTTCTTAAGGCGATGCATTTTTGACTTTGACAATCTGTAACGGCCTAGAACATAAAATTCAAATTAGATGTTAAACTTAAAGAAACATAATATTCATAACTTACTTGCTATTTAGATATAATAAATCAAATTGTTTGTCTGAAAAAAACCGGAACTGGTAGTCTGTCAGGTTTTGTGAATTATTCAACCTTATAACAATTAATATTTTTAATAAAACAAATATATGTTAATTCTTGATGTACTGTATAACCATAACATTGTAGGAGGAAGGGAGGTGTTTCAATGTTTGTTTTTTTTTAAATATCTCTTCCATAGTATGCAAGAAGTCAGCTCTATTATATTTATACTTAAAATAAATCTCCAAAGCAATAATGCTTTGTTTACAAATATGCTTAAAAACTGATTTGAATTTACTTTAGCTAAGAATATAAAACGAGCAGTTTCAAAAAAAGAAAATAGGAATAGAAAAAGAAAGATGCTGTTCAATGTAATTTTAAGAAGTTGACATGTTTTTAGCATTTCAGTTTTAAAATACATGTTCATGTACACATGCAGACAGACACATTTCTTATCATAACAGAAATACATGTAGATACTTAGACTGGCTAAAATTATAACTAAAATTTATTTTATATAGAAATGTTATGCACTTTATTTGACTAAAAAAGACAACCCATCTATGGTAAATGAAGTTATGGTAACTATAAGAAGTTTATAAAATGATCTATTTTTAAATATTAAAAAAAAAACACCCCAAAGATATAAAAACTAAAACAGTAAATAAAAAAATAACATTAAACTGTTATTCTATTAAATTATAAGATGTAACTCAATGAGTTAATTTTATAATAAATTCTTTAATGCAATATAATTAAAATTAGAACTTTTTATCAATCATGTTATGTTACCAAACAAAACATACAATGCATATGAAAACCATACCTTGCAGGCAAAATGGAAAATAAAACCATCCAATTCATAATATGAAACACTTTTTCAATTTGTATAAAATATTATAATAACAATAATGTGTTCCCACAAGTTACTTTTCACAAAAACAAGACCAAAAAAGAAAATTAAATCAAAGTAATAACAAATCAAAACGTGCATAGGTATGCTGTAATTTGATTTAAACTAAAACTGTAACAGGAAGTTGGCAACTGGTGAAATATAAAAATATATGGGAAAGCTCAGAATTACTAGATTATTTTGTGATTTACTATTTCTCAAAATTTAAATAGAGCATAACATAATTTTTTAAAGCCTGCATACTAATGATCTCGTGCTTTGCACATATCTAAATAGCAAAATACATTTTAAAAATATGTATTAAAGAACATATAGCAAACTACTGTGAGATGGTATGGTTACAATGGAAGAATAAAGCATGTTTCTAAAAATGCCACATCATTTCTAAAAATATTATTTTAATTTAAACTATAAGATGTGACTGTTTCTGTATATAATATAAACACAAGTATTATATTTTCACACAAACATTAATTGCATACTTTGCTCAGATTTAATAACTGACAAATCAGGTTTAAAGTAAGCATGAATACTATTATGTAGAGATAGCTATTTAGAGCAATAAAGGGGGGAGAGAAAAAACAAATCTGGAATTTATATTTTTATTTTATTTAGAAAAATATATAATTTGGCCTTTGAAAGGTTTACTTTAATAGCACAATTTTATAGTCTAGTACTGAATGAAAACTTCAAGAACAAGGTTGAATACAAATATTTTAGCAATTCTGTCATTATATTAATTATTATTTTTTATATACAAACTATACCTTTCTTTTTTGACAGGCTGATAACTGGTTATTATCTATGTTGTACTGTCTATCTCTTCGTGTAAGCTTCAATACTAAGTTCCAATAACTCAACACCAAAATGAGATCCCCACTTGATTATACTTGATAATTCTGAACCTTTCCAATATACAAGGAGAAGACCATAAGCAAAGTGGTGCCATAAACTTACCTTTGTTGACTGCACAGCACACACAGAGAGACACATACAAAAACAAAAGAGAATAGCAATTACAATACATTTTATAATGATTGCCATGCCACAAAGAATAAAGCTCTGGTTTAACAATATTAACAATCAAGTGAAGAAAAAAAAAGATCGTAAATGTCTTAATTCAAAAGATTTGGGGGTTTACTGGGCAAAATAACAATTTTTTCTTTTGATTTATGTAAGAGTCAAACATGTTAATGAACTCACCTGCTCATCTAACAACACAAGTTTGTCAACCTTATTACTATAGCATCATTCATACTAAGAAAAAAAACCTTTGAACAAATGAACAAAGATATTTTCATAAATAAAGAAGTGTCAATACCATAATATACTTTCACCAAAAATAGTTTTAATAATATTCTTCTGAGGAAAAAAGAAGAAATACAAATACTGTAGTTAAATCAGTGCATGTGAAGTAAAAATAAAGTATGACTTTTTTCTTTCTTCTTTTGTTTAAGTAATTTATTTTAGATCTGACCATTGTTCATTTGCTTTCTTGTGTTCTTAATATGATTTACTGGTCAAATCAGCACATGAATGATAGAATTTATTGTCCTTCTACCCTTCATTGTTTATTTCAGCTGAGTGCACTGGCAACTTGTATATAGAAGTATACAATAAAAGATTTTTTTTTAAAAAGACAATCAGAATATGTGTGTGTGTGTGTGTATATATATCTGAAAAGATAAGCAATTAATAATGTTATCCCTATATTTATGACATTACAAAGTATTAGATTGTTTTACAAATACATTATATGTTTTTCAACAATCATGACCTTGAATAGCTTTTGTGAATTTTTCCTAAGACCTGTTTCTAAAGCAATGATTACAAAATAATAATGTTTGTTTGCAAAACTTGTGATTCCAAGTCATACATTATTGTTTTAAATCCTAAAAGTGTGATTCCAAGCTGAATTACTTCTGAATCATAAACTTGATTCCAAGTTGTTTCAGTATTGAATTATGAATTTGTGAATCCATTTATATGTTTTGAGTTGTAAAATGTGACTCCAATTGAGGGATATAATAGTCAACCAGATTGTCTTTGACCTTGAAAGATGAGATCTTCAATCCATTTAATGACCAATCCAAAAATGGCAATAGAGAAATGAATATTTAAAAAAGAGCATGTGATATTTGAAAATTCTGACTCAAAGACTGACATATACTGATGGAGATACTATTGTCTAATTTATATATGTCTTATTTTTTAAATTCTGTTACTTAGGTTAAAATATGAAAATGAGAGGAGCAAATGTGTGGGTGTGTGGGTGGGTGAGTGAAATGGCAGCTTAAAAATGTTTTCAGATGGAATGATTTAACACTTGGACAAAGAAGAAGAGGTTAATATTGTGCAGGAAGGACACTGATATGCCAGGTTTCAAACAGGTTGAGTGGCATTAAACTGTGCACATACAGCACGGAGAACAAAACCACAGGGCTATCACTATGAAACACCATCCACAAGAGCTACATCAGGCGACACATACTGACACCGACCCAGAAGCTGTGACCCGCCACACAGCGTGATCACTTACCAAATCCACCTCTTATGGCTGATTGCACAACATAAGCCAAAGAGAAATAAGATGAGTTTAATTTATATGAAGATATCACTGTGATTTTTTAGTAAAGAAGTAGAATTTTCACTTGACAAGAAAAACCAAGCCTGAATCTAGGAATGAAAGGAAAGTTTATAGCATGGATTTATCTGGAGAACAATATCCAACTAAACTAAAAATAATTTTCTTCATAACCTTTTTATAAGATACTAAGTATATGCTTATGCTTCAATTTTAATTTGATACAGTTTTAATAAAAATTCTGAAAGTGATATAACTTAAAGGTTAATGCACGATGTGACAAAAAGTTTCAATAATTATATCCATTAAACTTTTAAATATATCATTTACTGTCCTGTAAGTGGGATAAACAAATTATTTAAGCACTAAGATAAAACTTAACAATCAAACCGAACATTTTTAGATAAAGTATTCTTTAACATAAATAATTATTGAAAAAAACACCACCATACCAGGATTTATGATGCTGTTGTAAATTATAAACAGTTATATATATATATAATTTATGTAGCAAAAATGCATTATATCAACTGCTGATTTAAAATTTTGAAAATGAATAAACAAATGTAAAATATGTTTCAGCAAATCTTTTATTAAAGTGTACATCATTGATTTATTTCATGATATATCTCATTCAACAAATAAATATTGTTAAATCTTTACTATACAATAAAAACTATAAAGGATTCATTAGTAATCAAAAATTATAAAACTATAAATAAAACCAATCATAACTACAGTATATCTGACAGTCAATCATCTATTCAACCCCAAAGCTCTTTTTAAATAAATAAAATAAAAATAACATGGAACAGAATCAAATGAGTAAAAAATTATTACTTTAAACTCAAAGATAAAGAATGTTATTCATGTCTGTTTAAAACAATGCTTAATGTAAACTGTACTAATGCATATATATATGATAACTAATATAAGCTGACAATGACACTAATTAACAGAAGAAAAAACCCACACAAAGTGCATATCTAATTTTTTAATAATTAAGGATGACTTAGTAAAATGCATTCTTGTTTCCTAGCTTCAAAAGCAAAGGTAGAGGTACTGAAATAATATATTAAGAACAGAACAACAAAGTGACAAATATAACAGTACAGCTATCTGAAGCAGGCAGTCTTGGATAAAATTACAATGCCATATTCTAGAAGCAGAATGGAACATGAGACATTCTCCAGCTGTACATATACACTGCTTATCACAACTGCACTAATCTTTCCAAAAATTGAGGATGAAACTGAGTGATGGCAGAAAAAAATATGTGAACTGAAGTAGTGAGTGAGTGAGTGTGTGTGCGTGCGTGCGTGCGTGCGTGTGTGTGTGTGTGTTGTCACTGCAAGAGTAGCAGTCACTTCTGTATCACTATTTATTCAAACTGTACATTTTATTTTAGTGTTTGTAATACATCTGATGTCATAGTGCATGTGGATTTCACATTCTGTTTTGCTACATTATATTCATTACATATATTGAGCAGTTTGTGCACGGATTTTGTTAATTATTTTCAACAAAAATATTGTAAAGTACTTAGAGATTTTTTCAAAGAATAAGCACTATTAAATCAGCATTATTATTTATTATTATTATCAGAGTATGTGTGTGTTTCCAAGAGAGAGAGGTGAAAAAGGAAAGGTGAAAAAAAGGTAAAAAAACCAACCTTTCTTAGGTCATTTATTAGGTTCATAATTATGTTTTTAATGTGCTCCTTTAGGCCAAACTGAAATGGTTAATAGCCAGCAACTCATAATTGGTGAAATAAGTTATACAGAAATTGAATTGTTTCTTTAATAGGGGTTTTGACTAATGCAAAAACAATTTACTATTTAGCATTATACAACACCAAAAAGCAATGAAATGATGATCTATCTGGTTCAATTCATATATGAGTGCATACACACACACCCTAACCAATAGATATAATTAAAATGCTTCATGACTGTTTTACTAATATATGTTTTATGCTTTGAATGATTTTATACAAACCCAACATTTTAATCAAGTGTCTCCACTATCAAAGAAGAATTATGTTGGAATCAATTAATAAAACTTTGTAATTTATTTATTTGATACAAGTAACTAATAATATGACACTCATTTCAACTGAACTATATACTGATTTTAGAACTGATTATAAATGTAAAGTTTCTCAGCAATGAATGACTGTAATGTGGTTTTATTAAAAATGAAATTAATGTCATGACTTACTTATGTTAATTTTTCTTACCTATTTAAACTTGTTATTAATTACTGAATTATTTATAAACTGGAAACTTATTACAATGCTTGTTTGTTCAGTGACCATAATGAATAAAGGCACCCTCCCACCTCAAATTTACAACTGCCTGAATTTACAACCAATAATAAAAAAATGAAATGCTTCTATAATGTCTTTATGTATGCCTGCAATTTATATTTCTTATGGTGTACCTTGTGAGTTTCAAATGCATTTTGTCCCTTGTTATATCATCCTATTTAACAGATGTAGTGTTTTCATACAAATAATAGGATTCCTTAATGTGTATAGTAAATATCGATATTTTAGGGAATAAAATTAGTTTCCAGGAAAAGAGTCCGACTTAAATGGCTCCAGAATTAACAAAAGTGCTCCAAGACCCAATGAATTTTGTAGATGTAATGTTTTCTTGTATATAATGTGCACATCACTTTTGCATACTGACACTTTTCTCTTAGTGAATCTCATCATTTTTGTTAAGAAACTCTTTTGCACATTTTGACATGAACATAATTCTGTAAAATCTAAGAATTCATATATAATTTGTGCTTAATGAAACAGAATATGCTTTCCTTCATATATCATCTGTAACAGTATCACAAAATATTTACTTTAGTATTAGTGTTATACTATTTTAAAGGAAATTGGTCATAATCTGTCCTGAAAGTAATATTAAAACAGTAAAGAATATGCTTTCCTTAAAATCACAGCAGATAAGTTTATTATAACTGTGAATCATCTGACATAGAGAGAATTCTGGAGATTCATAAACTCTTTTTATTACTGACCTTTCACCTTGGTAATGTTTTAAATCCAAATGTAATCCATTTTGCTCAAAATCTGACAAAACAAATAACTCTTTTATGAGCACTATGCCTGCTGAATAATCTTTTGTTGTGCAGTTTTGGTCTGAACACTGTGACATTAATGGAGCTTTTATTAAAGTTTAAGAATTGCAACTGAATTTATTATTTGTGCAGAATTTTAAGTGTTTTATATTTTTTTTTCTATTGGAGATATTTAGTAAATACTTATATGGTAAACTACTATAACATCTTCAAATTTACAAAGCACATCTCAGAAAACTACATTAGAATATTTATAAATAATTTAATTTTTACACAATTTAACTTAATACTTCCTTTCTGTTCTAATCTGCTTGTGTTGTTATACTTAATTCATTCAATATAAACATCATTATTAAAATATCAAATAAATTACAATAAAATCTTTATCATATTTAGTGTTGTGGCCAGCCATTTGCAGATTAATATATAGTACATCAGTTTCTGTGTTTTTTAAATAAACTGATAATGGTAATAATTGTCAAAACAGAATACAAGAAAGTTTTGCTTTCTCTGTTGGAATCAAGTTCTACATACATGTACTTAATTCTTAAATCTAGTTCTATATACAATGTACATGCATTTCATTTTTACATCAAGTTCTGCTGTATCTAAAGATGGATAGGAGTGGATGGGATGGGGAGAGATGTAATCTCTGGTCAGCAGAAGTTAATTTATTGCAAATGTTTTATTTAGAAAATATATAAATCTTTTTGGTAACTTTTAATGTTTAAATTAAAGTTAGAATTTGCAATCACCTATGACCTATAATATTCAGTAATGCGGTGAAATATAGCAACCATGACTATAATTCAAGTGGCTTTCCATTAAATCTCCTTATTTCTTTCCTGTAAGACTAAAATTAATTTAGATGAAGTTGTCTACTGTTCTAATATACCTCTTAAGATTTTCCTTTCACCAAAGTGAATAATGATTTACTGTCCCAAATATAAATCTCTTAACACTTATCGCAATTACTGAATTAACAAAGACATAGCTATCATAGGTCCAAATCACACTGTATATCTTTAACAATGGCCAGCTGATGGCTTTTTCCATTAATATGCACTAACCACCTCTCTAAGATCCTAGACTGCTAGAGTATTTGTTGTTTTAAGAGGCCAGGTGCTTGGGTACTGAGTTCAGGCTAAATGGTTTAACTAATATTAATCTATTTATGCTCAACCAGTTTAGGAATTTAGTCAGCTGAAAATCTGTTTTTGAAGTGATCAGCTAGTTCCACTCCTGGGTAAGACCATTAGGTGAGTCATCAAGCTGGCCCAGTTATCATAATTAGACATTTACCAATGGATTAAAAATTATGAACCTTTAAATTTAATTGCCAGAATAATAATGGTTTAATCTATTCATACGAATACTTCTGTAATCATTATTGTACACTCTTCAGCAGATATAAACATATAAAAAGTACTGGTAGTGGTAATGTTTAGATATAGTTTTTTATGTTATCAAAGAAAAACATAACTGAACATTTGATTTTAAGATCCTGACTAAAGTGTGTAAAATGAATATAAGTGTGGTTCACTAAAGTCTTTAAAATTATTTAGAGAATTTAAATGTCAATCATCATGACACTTAACGGTCAGGTTCTGACCAAATTATACATACCATTTCAATCATAAGTTTCTGACTAAATCTATATCACTAGGTGCTCACTCAGAAGGTCTTGGAAAATTAATTACATAGAATAGTGTTGCATAAAAATATGACAAACATCAAATACACCTCAACAAACACAATAAATACATTTATCAACATTACTCAAATAATATTAATAAACTCAAGTACAACAGCAATAACAATACAATTAAATTAAAATGAGGCAAACAACACCAAAAGCAAACTTTAAACTAAAACTATTCTTTATTTTCTTTGCTAAATAAATTTGAAAAAAAAAACAAAGTTTTAAAGCAATATTTAATAACTAACTGATAGATACTGATAGACTATAAAAATACTTTTTTAAAACAAAGTGTTCACTGCTAGCGGCACATAGATGTATTTGTACAAGTGACTGCAATTAAAACCAGCATATGAAAGTGAGAATTATCATTTATTTTAAATGAAGGCAGTGACAACTTTTGAGATTTATGTGCAAAAAATATCCAACTATATCTCCCATTTACGACTCCTGTGTTTTGATTATGAAATTCCCAACCAAAGAAGTGAGGTTTTGCCAATGTTTTGTGTTTACCATGCTCAAATGACAATGTGTGAAATGGGCACTTATACCGAGACAAAGATATTGAATATGACAATGCAAAATGTCATCTGCCAGAGTATCTCAAGATACTGAAGATCCACAAAGCAGGAGAAACAAGTCAAAACTTTTTAATGTCCAACACAAGGCAGGAGTCATTCAGAAAGCGTTTAAGTGAAAATCATTCAGGGTTTCTTACAAACTAACAAGCATCTTTAATACTATAAACCATGTATTAAAAAAATGTATTATGTTAATAGTTACTGTGAATATTACATTTTTAAAATGTATGCACAAGCAAACCTATTTACTGTATACTAAGTATAAACCCTTACATAATTATATTTTAACATCTAGAGAGTGATTACCCATTGAACTATCATATGAATAATTATCTATACCACAATTCCACCTCTTAACAAAAAAAAAAAGGATTTCATTTTAAAATTACTTATAAATCTGTCATTTAATAGGGAACTGAACACAAGACTTCACTACAAGTACAATTGTAACAGTTGACCTCATTACAGAATATGTGAGTTTATACTATATATAGTTTGATGAATAAAGATTGTAGTAATAATCTAAAAAATAAATCAAGCAGTTGCAAATAGTGTACTTGGAATACAATTTTTTTTCAACAGAAATCAGAAGCCAAACTAATCTGAGTTCCCTCTAAAAAATATTATATTGTAATGTGTATTAGTGTGTATCAGCAAAGTAATTTTGCGCACAAAATAAATGACATTAAATTACTTTTATCTATAATAATCAACCTAAAACTTCTGTGTTTAAATGAATCAAAGGTACAAGAGTCGTAAATATGAATACTAGAAAAATGTTAAAGTGAAAGCACAAATATTAAAAATGTGAATGCAACAGGTCTGATGGAATTGTTTAATTAAATAATCTATAACAGGGAAATAAAAATATCACATCTTTGAAATCAATAACAGAATGTCTAACTGGTGATGGTAAACGATTAATTCATTAATGATAAAGAAAGTAAAAAAAAATTAAAGGAATATCACATCAACTGAACTCAAAAGATGGCACATATATGTTACACAAAAAAGTCTAACTCACGAGACAAGACAGTTTGTGGGGAATGAAAAAATCTTAGGAATTGAAAAATGCATCTTTTCTAAAAATTAGTTGTTTTTGTTTAGTTTCGTTTCTTATAGTTATATATGAATTATATTGTTTATATAAATGCATATGTGAACTGTTTTATTTGAAGTGTACCAAATCTAGTTTACAAATGCAAAATGTGCTGTGTTGCTCAGGTACTGGACATATGCTGATCATCTCTCTTTTTTCCCCTTTGACAGAAATTAAAGTATTTTTTAAAAATACAACAGATTTGTTAAAATTGTACTATATTTATGTCTATTTGCTATCAAAAAATTAACAGTTGAGCAATTGATTTATTTAGCAAAGGCATGCCAGCTTTGAAATTACAATTACAATACATGTATTTTAGGAATAAAGCATACATAATTTTTCTTTTAATATTTTTTCTTTGGCTTTTTTTAATAAGTATCTGTTTGTTTTTTATTCTGTTGTTGTGGCAAGTGTGACCTTTTAAATACACCTATTTTAAACAAAATCAAGAGCAAGCATTGTACCATCAAAGATAATACAAAACCAAATGAGTAAGAAAATGCCTACCCCGAAATAAATTCACTGAGGAAAAGTCTGTTAAAACAAAAGCAAAAATAATAAACAACACTTTCAAAATGACAAAAAAGTAATTGCATAGCATTTTACAATATTTCTCAAAAGAACAAATGCTAGCTATGAGTATGATAAAAAAAAGACATAAATATTTATGATCCAATTAAAAATCTGCACAGATTATAGTCAGTCATTTAACAGAAAACAAAACACTTGAACACCTATGAGACTTTTCAATTTCTGATGCATTTTAGTAACCTATCTCACTTTTGTTATATTCTCCTGTAGGATATTTCCTGTCCTATGTTAAGACCACTAGAAAAAGTCAACAATGGAAATAAACAAAGTCAATAGTGTACAATGTTTGGATTATGTACAACAAAGTTCAAAATCATAAGCAATAAAATCTATTAAAAGAGTGCTGATATCAAGTTTAAATTTTACCAATGTTCAGGTGATGGTGTACAAAACAGGCACATTATAATGACACAACAAAGCAAAACTCATGATACCATAGATAGAAAATGCACAAGAACAAAACACAAAACTTGATAATGTCATATACCTATCAGACATGATGATATCAAAACAAAGGCAATGAGATGGTTTTAGGAGAAAATAAATAATTTTTTTCATCTCTTGTATTAAAGAATGTTAACAGGAATAAAGACAAACCCAATGTCTAACCATTTATAACCTTGAGTTAATGAGAGTTGTCAGTGTTCCATATGTAAGACTGACATTTATTAGCCCCTCTAAGCCATCATTTCGTAATCTCAACTGTCAACAAGAGCTATGATTTGTACTAGATTTTTAACATCAAATTAACAACAATTCTTAAGGCTGCCAACTTTCAATTGCCAAAAACATAGTAAAATCCTTAAAATATATTTAAAGTATGTCTCTAGTTAATGTAGTTAAGTTCGGTTTATTTTCATAGTGTAATTTTTTATTGCAACAATTCCAATAAGAAAAATTAAAAGAGTAGTTCCTATAAAGAATATATTTATTTAATATACATGTATATAATAGCTTTTTTAAAAAAGGAATTATTAAACTACAACTCTCAATACTGTTTATTACATTAAATTGATAATTACTGAATTTCTGACTGCATGCATATAGCTACAAATATCTAGATATAATTTGTAAAACAGTTATTTAATACAATTACAGATATTATATGTGTTTGACTTGTCACTAATGACTGTAGAACGCAAGTGAACAATATACTCACTCATGTGAGTGCAGAAGCCTGTGTGGCTTTACGTAAAAAGTGCAGCATCTTCCTAATTGGGCTGAATGATCAAGAATGTTATTTACCAAACACTACTTGAGAATTTGTAAATGCTATAATGTTTATAAAAGTTTGTTTAAGAAAAGAACCCAATCTGTATGAAAATGAGAATCATTCCAATAAAACTGACAAATAGTTTGTAATGCAAGTCTGACCTTTGTGTGAGTCACCTGAATTTTTAAAAATATTCCTATAATCGAAAATTGACTCGTATAAAAAAAAATTCTGAGTATTCTGTTGATTTGAATCTGGCTTCTGAATTTGATTTTATAAAGTGTCTAGATTCTACTAAATATTGATCTAAGTGAAGTCTGCTGATTATACTGCACAATACTTATATTGTTATGAACATATATCTAAGATGTGGTTTAAATTCCCTTTCACTTTGAATATATATAATGATGACTTTTATGGTCTAATGTTCTCATGTTCCACACTTGCCCACAAACTTATCAAATTACAATCTTCTAATAGTTAGAAAGAAAATATCTAGATTTCTTACAAATATAAGTACTAAGTGGTTTGTAGTTTGATTATATTTTTTCCTTCCAGACAGACTAAATATTCAGTCAAACTTATAAACCCCACTGTCTATGAAGGATTAAACAAAACCAATTATTTACATAATCTAAACTTAAATTTAACAGGTATACTTGTGAATTAATCACTAAAACATGTATATGTATATATATATATACAAACTGTCCTTTCTTAAGCTAAAAGTGACAATATAGCTAGAGATTACAATCTCTACAGTTATCAATTATTTGCTTAAAGTTTTCAAATGTAATGGTAGACAATGGGATCATGTTCACCCATACTAACCTGGAGTGTGTTCATAGTTTGTTGCTTGCTCTCAATGGATGAAAGAATCACATTTATATTAAGGCAAGGGTAGAACCCAATCAGCTATCAAATATGTACTTCTTTTTTCTTTTCTTTCTCTCTTTTTTTTTTTTTTTTTGGGGGGGGGGAGGGAAGGGTCTCTCAGATTATTACAGTATTAAGAGTTTTACTTCTTTCCTAATAATCATAATATATTCAACAGATGTTATAGTGATTATAAGTACAAATCTAAGACACTGATAGCAGGTGATAAAATTTAATAACTAGACATTATATAAAATATGTTTGTCATGCCCTAGTACCAGTTGCTTCCTTTCCTGGTTAAGAAATCTCCCGATGATGTAAGTAAATAGGTGACAAATACACAGACAAACTTGGTAATGAATAGCTCAATTTGCAAGGTTCCCAGGTGTGTATCCACCAAAATTAACAGAACATGGGCATCACAAACATTACAGAATGATAATACATAAATATGAAATGATAAGAATTTAACGAGATAAGTAGAAATATAAACTCTATGAACCAATAACAAAAAATGTAAATAAAAGTGAAATTAATTTTAGGGATGCAGCCCAATTAAATCACACAGGAACAGCTAAACTAATGCTATCACTGAAAGAAACGTAAATGTTCTGTGTCTTATAGTAACTCTCTAGACACCAATGGTCCTGACTTAAATGAATAGATCTCCAAGGTAGGAATCCTATTGGGATAAGTAGTCCCAACAAATGAGTTCAGTATGAACTCGGTTCAACTTCTATATTGCACAAATCCTACTGATATTATTTCCTAAGAAATATCCCTCAGAGTTGAACTGTGACACTGGACACTTAACTCTTGTCCAAAATCTTTCAGGATAGGGTGATTTCCCTTGAGCCCCTTTCAGGAACACGCATCACAAACTTCAATAAGCTCCAAAGTGGACCAACAACCCTTCGTTTGGGGATATTACTTTACACACTGTTGAGGAAATCAGTTCTCTCCTCTTATCTGTCATTTCTAGTCAAAGTTTTTTATCTATTCCATTAACTGTAATGTAGTTTAAACGGATTCTCCCATGTGCTGGAAAAAATGGCCATGCTGGAAAGTGGTGACATTGAGCTATTTCTATTTATTCCTTTTGTCATATGGGTATCATTAAATTTTCATTGGGTTTTTCCAATCTTTTAATAGGCTTGGTGCCATGTAGTCTGCTCTTCATCATGGTCTGATGGCAATCCTTCAACACAAAAATATTTATGGTTATATGGTGGGTTTCCCTGAACTATGGCTCCAACTGACTGGTGTGCTTATAATGCAAGATTCTCTCTTTTCATACACCCCAGCTCTCTAACCCCTTTTTCTTCAGCTAGGGCCAAAATTAAATATTGTGTGTTCCCTTCCATGGGCACAAGACAATGTTATACAATAAAAGAAAGAGGACTAAGAGTTCCATCAAAAATCATTCTTGTTAGCACAATGGTATGAAGCGAAAAATTTCCATGCCTCACCAGAAAATAATGGAACAAATTAATTTCCACATTTATAGGCAAAGAATTCAGTCACCTATGTTAAGTTTTCTAAACCTCTTGACGTACTGTTTCCTCTTAGGAATTAAATCATTCACCCTTGACATTGATCATAATTACATTGTCCAATTAGATTTAGATTAGACTAAAAAAAACATCTGACTTGTCAAGTAAACAAAAAGATGGTGTCTTAATTTTAAGTACAATGTCATAGCCATTAATTATATCCTGTCAAATGCTGAAATTACGCATGTACATGTGAATCAGGTTGCACATTTATCCTTATCAGAAGAATGAAGAATACAAAGGGAAAAAAGCAATTTTAATGTAATAACAACAACAACAAAAAGTGAAGGTACATTAAAGCTCGCTCTCTCTCATTTCTTAAAATCTAGGCACCAATTTCAAATATGGGTATTTAAATCTCTAAACTCTTCTTGGTTCAAAACTAACCAAATTATTATATATTTTTAAAATTTCTTCCTGCATGTATTATAGTATTTCCATGATAAACTAACAAGCAAAGGGAAGGCCACAACAAAGAAAACAAAACAAAACCTTTAATATTTCTTCTTGAGCTTATATGTTAGCTTTCTGTGTTTTAAATATATTTCTGAAGTTTATATGATAAAGTTTTTCTTAGGCAATCATTAGAAATTAAGCAAGAAGCAGGAAACATGCATCTGCTGCCTAAATAAAGGAAAATAATATTATAATTTCTGAGATAAAACTCCTTAGTTGTGTGAACATTATCATAGAAAATAAAATTTAAAAATGATCTGGAATTATATGCTAATGATAAAAGTATGCTTTGTTTTTTAATCAAAACAGGTTAATTATCTGATTATGTACACTAACATTTTTTTAACTTTGAGTCTATTTTTACATCCTGAGATCAAATACAAATCTATTTAACAAACATTAAAGATAAGCATTGTTAACAATACTAGGGATTGCCAAAGGCAAGTGACAAATGCAAAACTCTCCTCGACAGCTGAATATATGCATGCCATTATTAGAAAAACTGGAAAATAAAAGAACTATTATGCTTTAATACATTGTATACTATGTTCAAAATTATTAATGTTTAATTAGACACTTTCCCCAAAAAGAGGAACTTATGATTTAGCAAACTCAGACTTTCTTTACAATTCACTACTGTTCTAAATTATCAGTTTTCTGCCATTCCAAGTATGGGCTGTCAACAATGAAATTTATGAATATTCTAGATTTGCTCAAATATTTTGGAAACTGAGTGAACAGTTTCTATTATCCAATGATAATCATTTATGAGAACAAGAATAGCCAATGAGCTGAATTTAAGGAGTTCACTTGCTGTAGAGAATTTTTACAATTTAATCAATTTTGAATTTGAAGTAGAAAGAAGAAGTCTAGCTTGAAGGCAGTTGTTAGCTTGAGCGGTGAGTTCAAACTGACTGATTGGGAGAGAATCGACTTGCTGGCTGTTATTTCTACAAATGTTTGAACTAAGCTGCATCCGTGTGGTGTATTAATATGTGACTTTGTTTGATAAACTGTGTTTATTTTACAGTGTGTGCACATGGGGATAATGAATATTGTTGCAGGAATTGTAAGTTTGAGAACAGATGTGCGATAGAATGGAATTATATTGTGACAAACAGGAAACTTAGGCTTGCTCCTTGATTATATGTTACAGGGAACAAGTGCCTTTTTCTTTCTTCTTTATTGGACTTGAGTTGAAGTCTTGAGTGTTGAGTTGCAAGCTTTCAAGTCTCAAGGTTACAGTTACCCTCTACTCATTCACCGCTTTTAAGCCATACGACCAGAAAGCACGTGAACATCTGTTGTGGTGTGTGTAAGCATAAGACAGTATGCTACACCCCTACTTGATGTACCAAAGCAAGGGATGCTAAGTACATCAGTACAGTGAAGTACCAGAACCACTGTGATTGTGTTCTGCTCAAGAAACTGACGGTGGAAGAAAGTGCCCAGTAGGGCTGTCAATTTTTTCTAAAAAAGCTGCCCGGGTACCCGTTCGAGCGTAATCTCCATCGCAACTCATGATCTCTACACAAAGCTGCTTAACCATTAGGCATGCGCTCTATTTCACACAGTATCCATGGTGTGCATCTAGTGACTTATTATTAGTTATGATAATCTTTACATGTACAACACAAACTTTTATTTTTAATATGATCATCATTTCATAAACTAAACTTTGCCGACAGAATTTCATGGCACAGATTGCATTTCGACTTCTCACTATCTCATCGCTTGTTATGACTCCACCAGATGATGTCTTACCCATATTAAAAATATTACATTATTATTTAATTTATTGACGTTAAAATACTGACAAGTTTGTTTACTGAAGTTTTATTAACACGCTACACGTGTTAATACAAACAAAAGGAAGGGAGCGAGCTATGGTGATCCATGTCGTCCAAATTTAGATCTATGTACAGCGGCTGCTCTGTGCATGAGCCTACCCATGGCCAGTATAATCAAATAAAGTCTCCGCAAAAATGAAGTCTCCTAGGAAGGTTTTATTTTAAAACAAATTCTTTTAAAATATAACCCCCCTTAATTGTATTAAAATGCACTGCATAAGGCAAGAGGCGCAAAACCAGGTGACGTAGCCCCTATTGAGTGCTGCGCTCTGGCTCTCTGCTTATGGGGCGAGGCTTAGATGCAAGTTTAACTGCACTCAAAATAATTCTCAAACTGTTAGATTAACAACTTGATGGAAGCAGCCTAGAACAAAGAATTATGGAATAGCTCGGTCTATAAAACTGAAGCTACAATGTAAATTAAATGTTTAAAGTCTGAATCTCCCCCACCCCCACCCCCAGGTGAATTTATTTTGGGGTGGATTTATTTTACATCCATGGGTAATTTTAATCTGAGAGAATCCATTTTCTCCTCTCGGAGATTTTATTTTAAAATGAATCCACCGTAGGGAGACTCTGTTTGGGGGAGGAATTATTTTCCAACACTGGCATAATATAGCAAGCCGAAATCTATGTGCATAATGTGAGTGTGACCAGAGGATGAGTGTATCGAGACACCAGTGTCAGTTCTCTCATCTAAAGTATGATTGGCTTGCTCTCCCTCTGTCAATTTTCTTTGCACCCCCTTTGCATTATTCATTTTTGTGCCTCATCCTCAGCTGTGCAGGCCCTAGCTGGTGTATAGACGTATCAGTCATGTTATCAAGGGTACCCGTTCACAATTTTACTACCCGGGTATTAGCACAGCAATGGGTACCCATTGACAGCATTAGTTGAGAGGAAACACTCATCAGTATTTTCTACGTGTAAGGCAGAAAACATGTGCTGTCATGCAGACATTTTGATGCAGTGAAATAGTTGCAAAGGCCAGTGAAAGACTTTTGAAGCAATGCTTAATCCTGTCACTTAAAAAGATTTTAACTACTTAACTCTAATAACTAAATTTCTATTCTCTGATAGGATTAACCTGTAATTTGTATTGACTCTATTGTTGAATTGTAATTATATTTTTTTATTATTATTATTATTATATATATATATAATAAAAAATATAATTACATATATGTAGAGAGAGACTAAACAATAATTATCTGAACGTGGGTTCATGGAAAATTGATGTCAAGTTATCAATTTCATTGTAATTGTCATATGTGTATTTGATTTTTCTTTTAATAAATTTATTGACCTTACAAATATTAATATTCTTATGTTGGAGAAGTGGGGGGATGGGGGCTCACTAAATATAAATTAACAATCAGATTTGTCTTCTCCTTTAGTAAGAAGTTTTCCATTCACAGAAACCTTATGTGACTGTAAATGTTATTTGATGTTGTGGAACAGAGAAAACATTTACAACACCAAAATATCCACCAAGTGAGAGACGAGTGGTGTCTGTTGGAAGATCATTAATAAAATAAAATTAATATTCTCATCACTTGAAATTAGTTATGAAAGATTAATTAATAATAAAAATTATCTGCATTAACTAAGTCAGTAAGTGGTGAACATATTTATTATTGTGCAATAAAAGTCAACTGAGGGCTTGTTCTATAAATTTGTAAAAACATAAGATGACCTTTTGTCTCCCAACCATTCATTGCCTAATTAAACAAGAAAAGTACATTGTACATCAAAATCAAGCACACTAAAACTGTACATTTTTCCTGGAAACCTACATTAATACAGTGAACAGAATTTCGCTGATGGGTTATGGACCTGCACAAATAAGCTACTGGATAGCTAGAGGTTACAATGTATTTTTGGATTATAGAAAATCTTTTATGTTATAAATACTTTAAGCCCTAACATAATACTCATTTAACAATTAAACTTCTCTTTATTTACAGTTGTTTTAATTTTACTGTAAAGTATAATTGCTCTCTAAGTATGCTAATGTCACTATGTGAATATGTGAAGGCTTAAAAATCAGGTCACTTCAAATGCTGGCATGCTAAATATATCTCTCTATTTTTTTTTTAAGTACCTAAAAGAAAATCAAGTTGAGTTATTTTTTAAAAGCGTACCTGCATTTGAGAATTTTCATCTGTCTAATTTCAGTCATAGTGTGTCATTTAGCATTAGGAAACTTGAAAAGTACTGGTAATACTCCAAACATAAAACCCTTCAACGAAACACAATTGGAACACAGCCAGGACATGCTTTGCAAATGAACCTAACTTATCACTAAATAGAGAAGTATGAATTACAATTTTTGCTTTAGGAAATCTGATAATTTGACAAGTAAAGAACTATAAACCTTATTTTATGTTCTTCATACTAAAAAAACAATAAGTCCATTTCTATATTTTTTGCAACATTATCTATCTCATTACATAAAGGCTTAAATCAAAGTGTACATCATCACAAATATATAATCTATTATATTTATAATCATTTAAAAATTATCTTAAACTATATTACACTGGCCACTAATGTAAACATGCTAGTTTTGTAACTGGAAAGAGGATTAGGGGTTATATACTAAATGTAGTTATAAATTCCCTCATCTTACATATGTATAGACATTTATTTAGTCAGAGTTGTGTTTGGAAAATCAAAAAGAAATCTGCAAAATTTTACACAAAATGAAATGCATGAAAGGGTGCAATTCTCAAAAATGTGTGTCATATTATAATTCTTATTATTAATATCAAGATATTTACTATTAAATTTATTTTTATTATTTTTTAAAGACAAACCTCCCTTCCCCGGCCCCCTTCAACACTGGTCTATAGTCTTTATTTCTGCATTGATGTCCGGGTCAGTAATCGAAGGTAATCAGACTGCTAATCGCTGTTTTTCTCAACACTGTGCCACTGACACAGTGTGCCTGACAACTAATCAAGCGTTTAAGTGACGAATGAGTGCAAAGCGTATGATTTATGCTCCTATATTAACACTGCAATCAAATGTGCGTGACGCACTTGTAAACTTCATTAGCAGTGGCCTACTGCAGGTACTAATACATAGCCTAGGGATGAGATGTGCGGAGGCTTGACAGCCAGAAAGAAAGAGGCAGCATTAAAGTGTACAGGGTTAGACCGCTAAACATGAAAGAGGCAGCACAAAATGTACAAGTTTGACCGCTGGATATGAAAGAGGCAGCATAAAGTGTACTGGGGGTAGACCGCTAGACATGAAAGAGGCAGCACAAAATGTACAAGAGTTTGATCGCTAGACATGAAAGCTAAAGTGTACAGGAGTTACTTATAACAAAATAGTGTGTGTATACTACAGGAGTTTGTCCGCTAAATATGAGAGAGGTACTTAACAGCTCAATATGATACATAAAATCCACCTGTGTGTGTGTATCTTTTCATTTCAATTCACTTTTCTGCGTACAACAATACGTGCAAGCGCTTACTCGCCTACTACAACGCTGTCTACAAATTCTGCCAAAGTCAACTTAGATTTCTTTTTTTTTTTTTAAAAAGACATATACATACTGCGCAAATTATTAAACATAAGTGACAAACAACACTGATTAAATTCATTAAAGTGTACTTACTTGAAAAATTTCTTGTAGCCAGCATTGTAGTAAGGATTGCGCCCTGTAAATAGAAAAGATAACAGATGAGGTTTGCTATTACTATTTACTTATATTTTGTATGCTTGCGACAACAAAATTAAATATTTTATATACATAAATACAAATATCTTGGTCTGTACGTTGGTGTGATTTTCTAATTTCTACATTTGTCTACGTGTAACGCTATTAATAACTAAACTATATCATCTTCATATTTTTTTAAAATCCAAACATGCAGAAACAACAGACACAATCCACACACATTATCTGACAGTTTATCAGGATAGTCACGTATGCTGACAAGTCTAGGCAGGATAAAAGCCTTTTACTTGCATTTAAAAAAGTAATAATTAAATAAGCCATTTCATTAATAGCCGACTTATTTGCAGTGTATTTTAAAGAACACGCGAAATCAAATAGGTCATCTTTTATCTTATCGGATATAATTTTTTTGTAAAATTTGGTTTTCAATACGTACTACAAAATATACAGTAATGACGTAAAACGTAATGACGTCAGGTCTACAAGTGTATAGAATTGCGTCACCCTGAGCATTAGACCTAAGAGAGTGAAACAAGTCTTGGATCTAAACACCCACCGACGGAGGGCAGTTGAGGGTGTGCGCCAAACTGGAGCGACCTTTTTTACCCCCTTACGCCAGCCCTCCCGCCCTCCACTTCGGAACGCAATGTGAGGCCATGGAGTCACACTGGGGCACTCCAGATAACGTCTGATGACGAAATGATCAACGCAAGCCCCTGTGGTGACGTTAAACTGCTAAACACCACCACCACCACCCCGTCTTATCGTGAAATAATGTTTTGAGAATATATATTATAAATTATGGTTACCTGTTTTAAAAAGAAGCAGAAGAAACCAACTTATATAAGTGGCGGATTTATTTTTCTAGTGTCCTACCTTTTCCTAGGTAGTATGCAGAGAATTTGTATGCTGCCCCTTTATCTGCCCCAATAAAAATCTTCGAACATTCCCCGAGTCTTGGTGCTAGTACCTATTTGACGTATGACCAAGAGATTTCCTGACAGGCGATCTGACGTGAGTTCCAGAGATTTCCTGACAGGCGATTCTAACACAAGGTTATTATATTGCTCTGTCGAAATTTATTTAGGTCTTGCTAACTCGTTCGTGGATCAGAGAACAAGGCTAGCTCGCAAAGCACTGACTTCACAAGTTAGAATTATCACCATTAAGGATACAAAGCGCATCTAATTGTCATTCAGCGATTCTTTATGAATAAAATTGTTTGAGAATAAGTGCCTACGAAAGGTTTTTTTTTATGTTATATACGAAGTTACGAAAAATAATTACCTAAATGCAATACAGTTAATAATTTACATTATTGTAAATTGCACTTTTAACAAATTTGTGATATCATAAATTCATGTATTAAATAAAGTAAAACGTCCCTCACGAATAAAAGATTGGTCAGAGGCATTATAAAATTATTTCCATAAGATGATCACGGTTGTTACTAAATTTAACTGGTATTATTTAAACAAAAATCAGTTCATAGCATAAAGAACTTCATTTGAGGTAATAATGTTTCTTTTGCTGTTGATGTAGTAATGAAATATAGTACAAGTTGGAAACACTGTACAGAATGTTACCAAAAATGTAAGCATTTCTTACAGCATAAAAAATCAAACTGCCAGTCGATCGACGTAGCATTTACAATCACTATAAGAAAATTAGGCACAGTATCTAGTTCCTATTATATCGATTTAAGATTTTTTTGTGTTATTGGTGGTAATAATGGTAATAAAAAATCTTATTTTTTATCTCATTACCGAAATAAATTTTATGTAGTAGTAGCAAATAATGGTAATAAAAAATCTTATTTTTTATCTCATTACCGAAATAAATAAGTTGTAGCAAAACACAGGTCTGCTAACTAAATAATAGTCCTAAACAGGCTTCAAATGCTTTTAACTATCAATCAATTCACACTCGCCCATGTATATAAGATTCAAAGATAAGCATTCAAATATCGTGCAAGTCAAACAGCAACATTCATTCGAAATGACATCTGAAAGGAATATCTGCTCTGACCCTAACCATACCTCGAGATTGGGTCTCATTTCTACCTGACGTTTTTTTAGGTGGAAGAGTTCTGCACTAGAAGACCCCAAATCCACGTCTTCCACTCGGACCTCAATTTCTGTCATGCTAAAAGACTTGCGTTCAGGGATTTGACCCCTTCTCGCTAAACAACACCAGTGCGCGCACAGTTTTCCTGTTTTTCACACAGAATTCCAAGAGAAAACTGTGCTCTTGGTGCATGCATTTATTGACTTCTTTCGATTCACTGCTTGCTTGGAAGAAAACACTAGTGAGTTATTAGTAGTTGTATGCTGTTCTCACTGACTACTGGCAGAGAAAGTTTTATTTCAGATAATTTGCAAAGATAACTGCCAAGTCGCACGTCTTCCTGGACCGCGCAGAGGTCACAAATTTCATTCACGGTCTCTATGTGCATCCCGAATACCATGGCGACCATCATGATCGTCCACAAACACGTGTTCAATGTGGATCTAATAATCCAGCTCCCGTAAAAGAAAGTGAGAGATTTTATACAGTTTGCATGATTCACTCCAATTATCCGCTCAGAAAGTGATTTTACCAAGTTTTTATGGGATTCACTCTCCAACGATTCGTACGGGCAAAGTGGAGGATTTTATTGTACAGTTCAAGTCTTTACGTAATTTATTCCAATGATCAAAACAGGTAATGTGATAGATTTTATACAGTTCAAGTCTTTAGGTAATTTATTCCAATGATCCGAACAGGTAATGTTATACAGTGCAAGCCGTGGGTTTAGTGATTCATTCCCAAAGTCAATCAACGCCGAACACGAATGCGCGTGCTCAACTATGCGCTAACACAAGCTACTACTACTACATCGTCCCTACCACAAATAGCTTTTCATGGGAAATAGATTTTCCTCCCGTGGATTGCCAATAGGCTGACTAAGAAAAGAGTTGACGTAGTGATGTAGTGGAAGCGCTAGAAAGTAGGCTTTCGAACACGAACAAATAATGCTTAAAACAGCTCAGTTCAGCAATTCCATTCAAACAGTAGCACAAGCAGGCGCGCAGTCTGTGACATAATGTCAACGATCGATCCGTGTAAAATAGGCTCTCACTGCCCCGTCATTAGCCCCAATTTGTCGTCAGTACTTAAAATAACTGTCTCGATGTCGAGAGCTGCGAGAATCAATGTTTCTCCATATCCACTCCGTAATACAAAGGTGGCCGTCTCCCTCCAATCAAGTTACTTTGCTCTCCTTAGGGTATAGTGTAGCGTTTGTACACACACATAAATAAATATACAGGCCTCTGACAGTCTCTTTACTATCCCAAATACAAGACGTCAAGAGCGAAAGTCTGTCAAGTGCTCTAAGTAACATTCTTTAGACAACTTCCTTCATCAATCAGGGCTGGTGTATATTTCTGTCTTCAAAAGATTTGCGCCGTCTGCATGCTCTGTATTACCTTAATATGCATAGTCAACGGCACAAAGAAATGCTCTGAACCTTTATGCTGCACCAGCCTTCACTCTCCCTCCCTCCACCCACCCACCCATTTAGCAACCCTCTCGATTGAGAGAGACGTCGGAGAATATTCATGTCTAGATATCAATAGCGATGATCAATACTTCTGAAGACAATATTCTACATCGTAGTATTTCATCCCAATCATAGTGTGCCTTAGTCTTCCATTCAAGGCAATGCCATCAGATCATTTGCTGCTTTGCGGCACGTCCTTCCTATCTGAAGCTTTCGATTGGACGTATTAAACATTCACCAGCATGACTTCTTTTGAACACAACATGCCAAAAGCGACCTCATACAAATATCTCGGAGATACGAAACAGTTTTTTAACCACCCAGTTAAGTACGCTGTTTTAATTGTTTCTACTTTATTCGTTGCTGGATAGTTTTGATATGCTTTCCCTGAATTAATAATTCCAACTGATTTCTTTCACATGGAACACTAGTGGGTGACTTCTAAATTTAGAGCAAACTGAGAAAACACGATGTAAAACTTGAAGTAGTGCCAAAGTGCCTGTGCTATGTGGTGTCACGCACACTGTTACATCATTAATTTGTTAATACTGTAGAAGACATTCAGTATACATCTGTGGACCAAAAACATTGTGAAACATTCACTAGAACTGGATAAGTATGATCATGAAAAGCAGTGATTCTTAAGAAATGGTACACAACCTCAAATAACATTTTTATTATCTAGTACAAGCATATTAAATAAAACACAAATAAAAAGTTCATGTATACAAGAAAAAATCCTAATATTTTCAAATTATTTTCTTCTCTTCTTCATATCTTTTTGCTGTTGTTTAAAATCAATCTAAAACGATCCTAAAAAGTGTATGTAAATTATGTTATAACAGCCCATCTGCCAGCAAGGTTCATAGAGTGTTTAATATTTTCAAACAAATCTCATTCATGGAAATTATTTCTTTTATAAAAGATGCACAAATGCAAAGTAAGATTAATACTTTTCAAAGAGGTTCTTGCAAAAACTTTAAAATATTTATAAATATGACATAAAACAATAGTATGATTTAATTTTATATTTGTACTTGGATTCTTATCTGTAAGTGCATTGAATCTACTTTCAATAAATAATTTACTAATACTGTTTTTCATTATGAATATCCCTTATATCAATTTATATATTTATAATGTACAGTTGCTCACAATAATAAATACAAAACCATATTACAACAGACACAGTAGTATACATTAATCCACTCATGCAATAACACAAATTGCAAAGTGTATAATTATGGATTTTTTATACACGTAAAAATGTAGAAGCTGATATGTGAAATAAATATAAAATAAAGAAAAGCAGAGATGATTATGAAAATAAAGTGTGGTATACTAGGTGGAAAGATATTTTTGAAAAAAGCTAAGAAGAGTTCTAAATGCATTTAATTCCTGTTTCAGAACACTAATATGAGAAAGAATGTTAACCAATGATTTTGGATTTCATGAGGCACATAATGGACATCAGTGTCAAAAAAACCCAACAACATGCAGATGATGGGCTGAAGTGGATGCATTGTTAGGATTGAACAGATGCTTTGGGCTGGAGCCTGTCAGACATAACAGAGTGAGGAGATCTTGTGCTTGATAATATAGTGAAAAGGCAGCCATTTTACTTTAGGGAGGGGAAAGAAGCTGTGTTCTAGGGACTCTTGGAGTGATCTGAACAGCTGTGTTTGGAACTTTCAAGAGTTTCTGCAACAAGCAGAAAGGTGAACCAGACAGAAGAAAGTTGCAGAAAAGTCTTAACAGCATTAAATTTAAAGAGATGAGAGATAGAACATACTTGTGATTTCAAGAGAGAGAGGGTTGTAGCCAACATTATTATTATTTTTACTTTCTTATCATGTTTTGGTATTTTACCATTATATCACCTTATGTGACACTTCTAGGGGAAACAATTAGTACAATTTCTCGCCAATGACAAAAGTAAAATACAATTAACAGTATAGAAGATTAAATGAGAAAATGTGCCAAACAACAGTAGAAACAGCAGATTAAGAAAAATGGTGGGAAAAAATGCTGATACAAACAAGAAAACTATATCAGTAAATACTAAAAATGTGCCAATAAGCACCAAGAAAGAAATAGGCCAAGCTTAAAGTTTAAAGAGAAGGATGAAAGAATCCTAGAAAGAACTTCACCTAGAGCAGTGTCAAAATGCCTGCAATTATAAACACAGAGTGGTGTCAAAATATCTGCTATTATGTATACTTAGAGTGGTGTTTTAAAAGTCTGCAATTATGTACACTTAGAGTGGTGTTAAAATGTCTGCAATTATGTGCACTTAGAGTGGTGTTAAAATGTCTGCAAGTAAAAACAAATATAAACATAATGATCTGACTCTTCATTTAAGCTACTTCAGAATACTAATATAAATTGAATGTTTTCTAAAGTATAATATAATCTTTTGTCGGCTATTGTAAAATCATAATACTGACATTATCTTAATGTACCAGTATACTTTTATAAAAGTTTAATAATCTACTATAAAAATAAATAAATCTCTATAAATTGTTTTTAAAATTCTCAACATATTCCAGTATTCAGTTTCAATGGTGTCCCACTTTCTAACAGTATACTTTAAATCTCTCACTCACTCAAGCATACACACAAAAAACACACATGAATATTTTCACAAATAATAATAATATATATATACTCACACACATATATATTTGTTATACTCTAAAATAAAATGTAACTTACATCTTTACACTGTGATGCTAATGCCATGTAGTTAATGATTATTATTATTACTTAATCATCTATAACTAATTACAAGTGATGAGAATCTTAATTTATATTATTAATAATTCTTCAGAAGAAAACACTTGTCTCTCTCACTTGGTAGATATATTGGACTGAAACATTTTCCTCTCTTCCACAACATTAAAGACAAACATTTACCATTACACAATATTTCCATAGGTGGAAAACATCTTACTAAAAGAGAAGATAAATCCATCTTTTAATCTACATTTAGCAAGTCCCCATCCACCCACTTTCTTCTCTAACATAAGGTTATCAATATGCATAAGAAGGTCAATAAATTTAACCATAAGTTTATTAAATCAACAATCAAAAATACATCTAGCAAATACAATGAAAGATTATTTGACATCAATATTTCCATGAACCACTATTTCAAATAGTTTTAAAGATTATAAGTCTTATTTCCTAACACATGATTCAACAAATAAGTATCAATATAAATCACAGGGTAATTTCTTATCAGAGAACAGAAATGGAGTAATGAGATTATAGCGATAATAGTTTTGTATGTAACCTTGTCTCTACAAAGCTGCACTAGTCTTTCAATAGTCTTCACACGATTTCATAACAAAGTCACATGCTTATTGTCCCAAGGGAATTGTCAGTTTCACACATTTCTCTTGCATGTTGTAGAACACTGATGAACTGCTATTCTCTCCACTGTATTAGCTCCCTCAGGCAGAATAACTATATACAATTTCCAGTAAATTTCTTGTGCCAGAAATTCCATGATGTAGTCAGCATATTTTGCCACCATACATCAACAGTGCAGTGTATCCTTACACTTACATATTGGGGGGTAGATACTTCTCGCATCTACCATGGTCATAGCAGTTTATAAAATCAGTAAACTGGGAGATTCAGGTAAAACAAGAAAAGGCTGCTTATTCCCTGTAAAATATAATCTGGGAACAAACACTAAGTTTCTAGTTTATTCATCTCTAAATCCATTCTTACTCACATTCAAGTCTCAACTTATGTTTTCCCTGCAGCAGTATGTATTAGCCTGATACATGCATACAGCATAATAAATACAACACATCAATTTCATAAAAGTATTCACTAGACACAATGTTAATTGTTTAACATACTACTCATGAACATCTTAGTTCATATTTTGTAGAATTTATAGTCTACTCACATAATACATAAAATGCAAGTATAACATATCAATAGCAAAAATGCAAAGTCCATTCTCTCTCAATCAGTAAGTTAACTCACCATTAAGCTAACAGTTGCCTTTCACGACTGGACTTCTTGCCACTCCATATTCAAAGTGATTAGACAATAGAACTCTTTACAGCAGGTAAACTTTTGATCTCAGCCCACTGGCTGGTCTCATTCTTGTAAATCTTAACCATTGGATAATAAAAACTACTCATCCATCTAAAACCAGTTTAGATTACATCAGCAAGTCAAGCACATTCTTTATCTGAGTTGTTTACTTCTAACTTTGACAATTAAAATAAGCAGTGCCCAAGGTCAGATCACTCTGACATTTAAGAACTTGTAATATAACAAGTTTAGAAATAGGGATAAGCAAATTTACTCTGCCACACACACAAAAATCAACAATCGAAATAACTTTTATAAATGAATTTTAAATTTCTCCATTGTCTCAGTTTTATAAACTATTTGAACTCTCCTATCATCTCAGTGCATTATGAATCTAAATTTAAGTATATAAATTCATGTGACTCTTACATATAAAAAAGTAAAACACTCTCTAAGTGCTTCAACTTCAACACAGTAAGAAATCATAAAGATAAATAGTTAAACAAGTTTTGATTCATGTTAAGACTGATTCATTTTTCATTCAATAATAATTTCCAAACTGAAATACAAAGTCTAGCTGATTCTTTATTCAGTAATTATTTTACTACTGTCATTGACTTCTTCCTAGACAATTATCAGTATATTACTCATATCTTCAAGTTTTAGAAAAGAAATTTAAATAGTAATAATCATATATCCAAAATGTTGTAGCAAGTAATATTATAATCACATTTTGGCAAGATTAAGTATTATCGTTTTAAAAGAATAAAACCTAAATACTTTATTATGTGTGTAAAACAAAATTCTTCATCTAGCACTTAAAATAAATTGTTATACTATAGTAATTAACTTGCATAAATAAATAAGTAGCTATAGGTTTATGTTTGCATTTACACAAATAGGTCTTCCAACTTTGTCATAATGATGACACTTTTTATAATGGGGTAGAGAAACTCTATTGTCTTACAAGTTAATTAATGTATGATCTTGTAAAAACCAATCAATCTGTTTTACCTGAAAAGCATTCTATCTAAATTACTTGCAAATGGGCCGAAACAAATGTAAATATAAGTAATATGCTTAGTTACATAAATGTAACAATTCTAATTTCTCCTAACTAAACACAGACAATGTTAAACTCTTTCTTATTAAAAGTTTAGTACTAGTAGTACTTGTAAACAATAATGTTCAGGTATTCTTTAAATCATAAATTTAAACTGATAATTAATTCAAAATAAAGCATACCTGTTATGAAACTTGTTTAATCTAAATCTATGAAAATATTAATTGTAACTCTCAATGTCTGTGCTTAAATGTTCAACAAAAAGGGAATGTGAGATGTAGAACTCATAGTGTTTTAGATAACTCATATCTCTTTCTGAGTAGTGTCAATGGCACAGCACATACAATGAATAATTCAAACTTATCCCAATATCTGTCAAGTGCGTCTTATCTTATCTCTCAGTGTGGACAAAATCATAACTACAAAGATACAAAAACTCTTGAATAACCATACACACAGCACACTACCAAGTGTTAAGCAAAAACAAAACTTTAAATCTTTATATCTATTTAAAAAATAGTTACGGTATGACTAAAATTAAATGACAAGACACAATACAATCTTGCCAGTTTATATACACTTTAGTAAAGTAATACTGAAGTAATTTAAGCAAATAATTATTTTTATATCATTTCTAAAATAGAGATTTTAAAACAAATATAAACAACAAATATGTCTTTAAATGTAATCATTTATTTACTCTATTAATATAACTTGAATTATATTATTAAATCTTTAAACTAAATAAGGTGTATAGATATATATTATTTGTTTTAAAGCAATAATATTTATAGAGTAAATGCTCCAAGTGAAAGATCTTTCATCTGAAAATGTGTACATTACATCACACACACACACACACACAATAGGAAAAATTCTTTACAGTTTATGTTTTCAATATTTTTTTAATGTTTTTCATAATTCAAAATTGTTTTTAATTTTCATATATAAAAATGTATTATATTCCAGGTGAAAAGTCACCAGTCTCCCTTTGAAAGAACATTTACTGAGCCATCATTCAATGATAAGCTAGAAAGCACAAATGGATAAAAATAAAAAAAATAAAAAGTTCATTATAGACAATCTATAGCCACTGGTCACAAATGGACAATATTCATTATAGACAATCTATAAGCCACTGATCACAACTACGTTCTTATTCTTAACAGTTCTAGATGCACTTTGCCTTTTATTTTAACTACTCACTTAGTAATGTCAATGTTCAAAGAGAGATGACGTAAGAGATGCTTCAAAGAGAAGATGATGCAATCGTTATGTTGCCTGACAGTGAAGATCTGCAGATCAGGTCAACATCTCAGACTTCCCGTGGGTGGGGCAAATCTGTGCTTTGGCCTGTTGCCAACCTTGGTAATTATCGCTGATTTCTCTGGTTACCGTGATGATGGAAAAAACCTCTGGGATGTCTATCATTACCAGATGAATCGTCTAGTGAAGTGTGTTTGTCACATCTATGGATACAGTGCTTCTTGTGTCTCCAAGAAGACTCCAAGATCCTGGCCCTCCAACCGTGGAATAGGATTTCAAACAAGGCTCAGACAGAGGGGCGAAAATGGCTCGTCTGTCTTTAACTGCGTGCAATGGATGTCGCATGCATAAGCTGTTTTGAAAGTCAAACTTTTCACTCCGCCAGGGTGTATTGAAACAAGTTGCCTTGTTGCTTTATTACTTGGCAGTCGACAGATGAAAAAATGGTGGAAAGATATTCCCAACTCTCTGTAAAAATCTCTGTATTTGAAATTTCACCACAAATGAAGATATCTTCTTGTAAATTCCCGTTTTCATCACAAAAATATTAGTCTCTCTTCCTCCCTTATGTACTCTTTTTGAGAGTCTCAAAGCTTTTATATCTCACATGTTCTTTATCTACATGCATCATGGCTAGCTATGGCAACTCTACTGCGTATTTGCTATCTGGCTTGTAAACACACGTCACTCACACATACATGAATACTCTACATTCACCCAATATAAATAATTCTCCAAAATATATATATATATATAATGCATGAAATGACAACACACACTGTGTCAACAAACATCTGTCTAGCTAAATGAAATTAGGTGAACAATTCTAAAAGTCACATAACATATATGTGCCAGCGTATATACAGGTGCTATCAAAAATGCGAATTTTGACAGGGTGGGATTACTTCCCTTAGTCCGTTAATGGTTTTAGATCGTGAAATAAAATATAATTTTGGCTCCACGCTTTTCCCGTGACAATCAGCATAAACTAAAAGGTGGAAGTTGTAAGAAAATTGGACAAATTAGCCAGTGAGCAATGGTCACAATAAGATGGGTACACTCAGGTTTTTTATTATAAGAAACAAAAAACAGCTACAATCAAATGCTAATTTCCCTTGCAACCACAAACATAAAAACACCATATCTGGCACAGACATCATAACACAAGTAAATAGATTCCAAAGTTTTACTGCAGTATCTGAAACCAGTATCCACTTTTGTAGATTTAAAATATAAAAGAAATATGTGCTCTATGATACAATAGCAAGTACACCGATTAGGTATAGAAACATAAAAAAAAAAAATCAAATTTACAATATAACACTAAAACAACAACAGAATACAAAACATCAGAACTGATAATTAGCTTGATTTTCATTGTATATTTTATACTTAAATCAATGTGAGGCTTAAATGAATCAATTATAAATAATCCTGTCTTCATCATGAGAGCCCTGTGTGACATTGTGTCCACAAGCATAGACTAGGAGTTGGATGTCACAAGAAGTCTCACAATCTGTGAATCAGCAATGAAAAACCTACTCTAGTGATATACTTTTTGCATCTGTCACCTTATTTTCTGAGCTTGCTGAACAATTACTTTAAGGTCGCCAATTAACTGTTCACGAATCTAAACACTAGAGGGTAAGAATTTTCTGCTGATTCATAATTATACTCTGTATCTGGGTCACTTTAAAGCAAAAAGGAAACAGTTAGAAAAGTGGTACAATTTGACCCCTTGCAGAGAAAACACCCAAGCGTAGTTGTGACTTTCAAAACTTTTTTATTTTCAGAGTTTGAACATAGCAAATTATTACAAATTCTTGTTTTAGATTTTAGGTTTTAAATTTTTGAAATCAGGTAAAATCTTAAAACTGACCTTGTCACCCCTTGAAGCTTATTTTAGTTACTTTTAGTAACTAAAATAAGTTTAGATGTAAAGCAACTTATTTTATGTTGGTGCATTATATTTATGCTCTACAAATGTGTGTATATGCTATGGCATGCAATGAGGAAAAAAAGATTTTAAAAAATACAGACTGGCAGTGAAGGTATAAATGAGGTTTGGTTGTAGTCTTGAATAAATGACAATAAAATATGTTTCAATGAATTTTAACTTGAGAACCATATGCAAAATAGCGAATGTATCATATTTTAAAATTGATTTGAAAATGAGCCTTTGACAAAAAGTGAACTGTTACATTTAGACTTCCATAAACTGCTCACACAACTGACTATGACTGTTGCATGAAGCACAGGAATTGGGTTATCTTTCAGAAGATAGAATTTAGTTTATTATAGCATCAATGTTTAAGTTCCATTTAACTCCACCCATCCATCTGTTAGCTTTTAGTTATACTCTATCCCAGTGATTTTCAACCGGGGTACCATGAGCGCCAGCCAGGGGTTCCGCCAGTGGCCAGTAAAAATATAAAAATAACAGCAGAAATCACCATGGACCAAGTCTGGCTGTACAGGAACTGTGCAGTAATTAGTCGTTGTTTATCCACTTAATTACTGCTTCTGTTTCTGTAGTTATCCTACAGCTTTTAAATATATTTTCATAACACTGTTGTTTTTGCATGGCCATGGACCGATTTATTAAGAAGAGAAAATTAGACGATGCCACAGCTGAAGACCAAACTAAAACACAGGAGCAGTGGACTGAAGCTACAGTTAGTAACGCATCAGGTGAGCCGAACATGCCAAAAATTGACGTTGTCGATCGGAACCTTAAAGTTATTCAGTACAGTAACAATTACTTAGCTATGGGATTCACTTGAGCAGGAGACCCAGACTGCCTCTTACCGCTCTGTGTTGTCTGTGTGGAAAAGCTTGCCAATAGTGCCAGCTAAATTGAAGTGACAGTTAACAACTAAACGTCCAGATGTAGCGCACAAGAATGTAGCATACTTTGACAGGGCACTAAGCTTGAATAAAAATCTAAACCGCTACATTCGAGGAAAAAGTTCAAGATAGGTGACAAAGCTCAAGAGCATGTTATGCTGCCGCAGAGATCATTGCAAAGAAAATGAAATCGCATATCCTCATTAAACCATAATCTTTTATTTTTCCAAAATACAGATGTTTTTATTTCTGAAATACTCTCTCAAATAGTCAATGAAGAAAGCTATGTGTTTCACTTTTGAAATAACTCTCTTAAATAGCCAATAGAAAATTAAGCCAACATTTCCAATAAAGGCTGCTGTAAAAAGCAAATCTACAAACAGACTGATACTCATGGGAAAAAAAGATATTGTGCAGTATTTACAAAAACATAAATATTAACTATTAGTTAATATTTACAGATCTAGTTAAGTTATTCTAATGAGTTAGTGATTAATTTTTTAAATTCTTAATAGCAAATTATTGTGCACTATTCATACTACATTGTATTTTTATACTGTGTTAATGCACGATTTTCACTTTGATTAGAATCACTGTCAATAAAATCAAAGTAAAGAAGGATAAATGTGATCCCAAGAAGCATAAAAAAATAAACTGATCGTATATATCAAATAAAAGATGTGCATTAGGTACAAAATTCAAGTGTACTGTTAGTGAATGTGGGTTTTCTTTACTTGACATTTTGTTACTAATACATATTGTTCGAAATTATGATTAATTCCTTTTGTCTGCAACTGTGTTAACAAGAACATACCTTTAGTTTTCTCCTTGCATTGAACTTCTTCAAACAATCAACAGTCTCTTGTCTATGCACCACAGATGCCACACGTTCTCTCTGCTGAAAGAGAACATTAAAAGAATGAAAATATAAATTCATTACAAATATCAAATTCCTAAAATTACAACAATAAGAAGAAAAAATAATTGAGATAAGCTAAATTGACATTTTTATAATTTATATTTGAAAACATAAAATGATCAAGTGATTCTGTCTGAGTAATATTTTGGTCAGTAAATTAGTGCAAAAAAATAAATTATTTTATGTATGGTGGCAAAGTATGCTGACTATATCGAGAAAATTTCTGGTATGGGGAGGTACTAGAAATTACTACAAGTGGGGGGGGGGGGCTTACTAAATATAGATTAAAGATGGATTTGTCTTCTCCTTTAGTAAGAAAGTTTCCACCTAGGAAAAGACTGTGTGACCATAAATGTTCATCTTTAATGTTGTGGAATGAGAAAATGTTTATAGTGCCGAGTGAGAGAGAAGAATGGTGTCTGTAGGAGGATCATAATAAAATAAATTAAGATTCTCATCACCTGTAATTAGTTTTGGATGATTAATTAATTAATAATAATAATATCCATTAACTAAGTGACAGCATCACAGACAGTAAAATTTAATGGGTTAACTTATTATCTGACACTATACTATAATCATGCAAGTGTGTGCACACACACACACACACACACACACACACACAAAGTGGATCCCTGCTTTGCAAAATGAATCTGATCCAGAGACTTCAACATATATCATAATGTGAACCCAATAATACAGTATTTTTTGGTGGCAATCATAAAGTGCAGTTTTTACCCTATAGTGTACCTTGTTTTATTATGGAAAGTCTATTGTAAAGTGATCTAAACATCTGTTAAGTCTATCTCAAAGGTCTACAGCACTCTCTCTCTCTCTCTCTCTCTAAAGATGCAATGATGAAATTTAAGTCCTGGAGAATAAAAGCAAAAATATCTGCTGAAACTAAAAAATGGTAGGGCAAAAACAAAGTAGTACTAAATAAACTTGGCTGAGTAGTCTGTCCTAGAATATAACTGTAATTTCATGATCTCACAAATATATTTGTGTTGTGGTTTATCTTCTTTGGACTGGCAAAGGATTATATTATAAAGGAACAAATTCAAAAAATGCGCTTAAATATTGTGTGAAAGTTGAAAATTCTATTAAAATAATTTAAATCCATTTTCCTCTTGATGTAACATGAAAATTCAAACACTTTGTAGGCACACAAGGTAAAACTAAAAAGAAACCACAATAACTGATGTATTTGTTGAATATCTATCTAGACAAAATAGTTATTAATGTATAATATATAAAAGAAAAATGTTGCTTAATAATTATATTATCTTGATGAAGTCCATTTAGCTAAAACATTGACTCTTCTATTTGTTTTTATGTCTTATTATATCTATCTATAAAGAGTTCTGAGTTTTCATATTGCATTGGTTTCTTTTTAATGCTCAGCAGATGTGCTGTTTCATAGTTTTATGAAACACTTATTCTTTGTCAAACTTAGTAACAAAATAACACTTATTAAAATTTGCATTATTTTTAAAGATGCTAAAAAATCTTTTGTAAAATGATGTATTCCTATAAGGAATAATAATAATAATTCTAAACAGCAATTTACATGTGTTCCAATCTGTTGAAAGATGTCACTTACCAATGAGAAAAAGAGAAAAGAAAAATACCGACAACTTAATAATATTTAGGTGGGTTTTTTTTGTTTTTTTTGGGGGGGGAACTCATTTATGTAAGATCCAGTATATAACAAAATCATTTTAAAAGAAAGAAATGCAACACATACACAGATCCATGGATGTTTGAGTGCTTCGGAAGCAGTGATACGCTTGGCTGGGTTGACCGTCAACATACTGTTGATCAAGTGCTTTGCCTCGGGTGTCACTGTATCCCATTCTGGTGAGGGATACTGCCATAAAATATTTTTATAAATATATAATACAAGAAGCAAGTTAGAGACATAAAATCTTGTGAAAAAAAATCAAGGCACAAACACAGACACACTTTTAAGAATTTGATCCAAATATCTTCAGATCTTTGGCCTATAGATTCAAAAACACAAATACCAAAGTAAGAAGCAGGAATACTAAATTCTTTTTAAATGCTATTAATTTATGATACCAAATCTTCCATGAGAGTATTATTATGGTCTATAAATTGGAATCTAATAAAAGGAATATAAGTAGTGCTTGATTGTAAGCACAAAATGAAATTGAATGCTATATCCAATAATATTTAATGGTAATAAATACAAAGATGCAATACACTCAAATTAGAAATGTTTCGTTGAAAATGAAGGAAGAGGATTTTTTCCATTTTTTTTCAATAACTTTGTTTCCAAAAGAAGAATGTTAAAAATAAACACTGATTAAAACAACAAAATTTACTACAAATAAGTCACATTCTGGTTCCATAATTGTTAACAAAGTAAAAATTGTATAATAAGAATAATAATTAATACATCAAACTCAGGATTGACAGTACTCCACAAAAATTTTCTTTTTCATTTTAGACTGAGAAGTTATGCAAATTAATTTATATCAGTTACAGAAAATTTAATTTATATATATATAAGCTGACAGATATTACATAAGAATGATTACTTCACTTGCTCAAGAACATGCATGAGTAACCCTCATATTTTATAGTCATAGAAAACTCTTTATAAGTTGAAATCAAAATCACAAAAGAATGCTTCTTCTTCTAAAATACTGCTTTTTTCTTATTTTAATAAAAAATTAATAACTTAAATGTTTGACAGACTATTCTTTATAATGAAATATTTTTCCCCTGACATGCCTTTTCTGAGCAGCATTTTTCTTGATGAATTTATTAAATAATTCAATAAAGAGTCCAACTGACAGTTCTCTTGAAAATGTATACATAATGTGGCAGCAAAATGTAAAAATACTGAGTTTGGAACCTTTTTCTCTGAGTCTGTATCTGAAGAGTACATATGGTTGTTATATAATTAGTAAGTCAATAGTAATTGCATTGATTGTTATATAATTAATAAACCTACAGTTTTTTCATTATATATTTTTTAAAATACATACCCCCCTGAACTATCAAAGGGGAGAAATCATACCAACAAAAATTATGATATTTATGTGGTGAAAACTACAATTTTCTATGGAAACTGAATGGTGCTACTAACTTCAAAAATGTTTGAATTACATCCTCAAAGAATGAAAAATTAGAAGAAAATTTTCATTTACCCACAAATATATTCTACAGGGTATACTATAAATGAAATTTTGCAAAACTTGTCCCATTTGTAGGTATATGACTAAATATAACTTTACTATATCAATCTAATCAAATATTATCCAAAAAAGGTATTATGAAGCTGTTTGAATCACATCTTGGTTTGTATTGTTGCATAAAGACATAAACACACACACACACACACACACACACAAATGATAAAATGTTTAGATAGTGACAAGTACTAACTATTAAGTAGGCCTATACTTAACAATTAAACTTAAGGCTGTGTTGAACACTGAATATCTTGATAGACCTACTGCATAACATTTAAGCGTTATTTAATACCTTTACTTTACCTTTGAAAAACAAATCTTGAGGTATAATAAATTTTATTAAAAGTATGCAGGTTAACAACACACAAATAATTAAAACTGATTGAATGACAGTTCTGGCTAAGCAGGCAATGTCAAGGTCAAGTGTGTTCACATGTGTAGTTCTACTCGATTATAACAAATGAAACTACACAAATCTGTTGCTACATCGGTTGCTTGAATATTTCCATCATTGTCACTGCTGCTACATCAGAAATGTCAATGTTATTGTCTAAAACACTTCTGTTCAGCAGCCTAGCTAATGCAGCAGACAACACATGAGTGGTACACACCATTGAAGCTTACTTCCAGTTGGTATCAACTCAATACTTAGCTTCTAAAACAAATTAATTTAAACCCCAGATAGCACTACATTGAACAGTTATAACATTATTTTGTAGACAGATTCGGCACTACCATAAATAAATCACAAATGAGCATGAAGAAATAAAGTTTCAATCCTAAAATTAATTTTTAAAACACCTGGCCAAACTCAGAACGAAGAAGGCAAAGCACAATAACAATAACTTTTAGGTGACTTTGTGTCCGATTCATGCACAGCTATAAGACCCATGTATTATAAATAGAAACAAAGAGCCTTCTCATTCAAGGTGACATGTGTGCACCTCCAATCACTAAAAATACAATGCAAACAGTCATATGTTATAGGGACAAAGTAGTCCCAAAGTTGACACACATACTAGCACCCCCAATAATCATTTTATGCTTTAAAATGTTATAATCTTTCGTTCAAACAGCAAAATACTCTTGGATTATTGACAAAAAATGATCAATAAAGTGATATTTAAAGTAATCCCAAAGTTGATTTTTTTAAAAAGATTTACAATTACAACTGGCTGTAGCACAAAATTAATTATAGCAACTTTAGTCAGGTTTTCACAGGCAATGACACACATTTTCACAAATCAAAATGTCTACTTTGCACCTTAAAGCAGATCTCCAAATCTATATATGTGCGGTGATTATGGTATCTTTTTGGTACCTATCCCTCTGCCCTTTCATTGTCAAAACATGTTACATATATTTCCAATATATAATATTTAATAGGACCTCAACAAAGGTTCAATTTATTCATAATTAAGAGACATAACTATATGCTGAAAAGGTTTGTATCTTGCTCAAAATTAGACATACTTACATCATAAGCTCCAGCCTTGATCTGAGCATAGAGCCTGTGTTGATCTTCATCCCAGAATGGAGGATATCCAACCAATAAGATGTACAAAATCACCCCTGTCATAAAATATACTGTATTATTTGTTTTGTTAGACACATACATTTACTTAGTACATTATTGTTAATAGTTTTAAATGAATACAGGTGACCGTGCACTCAATAAGTGTTTTCAAGAGTGCTGTTATAAGAAAACCATCATAAGTTAAAATGTTTTTAAAAACATTTCATTTTATTCTATACAAATATATATATATATAGAGAGAGAGAGTATGTAAATGGAGAAAAATTCAATAAAACACATAAATATCCTTACAAATATTTATTAATTCCTTGGTCTTATGTTGCAGGACAACCTGTAATTGTCTTTTGTTTTAGTCCAATGCATATGACAAACTGTCTTGTATTGCAATAGGTCAAATTTGTTTACTACAGAAAACAGATGACTAGTGTACATTTCTCTATTTACAAGCAATCTCTTGTTTTAAAGCACCTAAAGAGATATTTTCTTTAACTTTTGTTATGAATAGGGGGGCAATTCCATGTATTCCATTATAAAAGTAGCATTCAGTTCATATTAGGTAGTTTGGGGAAGAGGGCAGAGTATGCATGTAAATAACTATGCTGGGAAGATGCTTTTGTATACAATACAGACAAATCAAATTCTGACAATTTATTTATTCTGATGTCACATTATTAGATCAGATTCTATGCATCACAAATTATAAGCACTGTTTACAAAGCGATGGTTGTTATGTGGAGATCTAGATCAATTACTGTACAATTACAAAGGGTTATAATTCTCATTATTTTATAAATGATTTGCTTAAAAATATTTTAGAGTTATTTCCCTTTATATATTTTTTTTAAAAACCAAGAAACAGCGTCACATTTGATTTTTTTTCATGTATGTTCATTTTTGATAGCTTCTATTTGATGGATGTAAAATAGTGGTTACATTGGACAGCTTCTGTATGGTGAATATGAAATAAGCATTCATATTGGATAGCATATATTTGATGGATGTGAAATAATGTTCATATTAGTTTCTTTCTATTTGAGGCATATGAAATAGTATTCATACAAAACATTTTCTATATGTTGGATAAATTATTTTAAAATCTGTTGCTAACTCCTAATGCATACAGCATATGCCCTAGCAAATGGGCAACTAACCTCTATTGCCTTATCACTACATCCCACTGCACTACATGCTGAATATTAGTTAACTCTGATGTGCCGGAAAACCAAGATTTAAACTTTGCTTTTAATTTCATGATGCCATCTTTGTTATAAGAAATATAAGAAGTTTCTGAATTTTTTTTATATAGTGGTTGTTGTTTATATATGTGACTTGATGATTCCTTCAAAAAGTAAAGGTGTGCAGTATAACAGATGTAATGGCAACAGTGATGCTAATATTAATTTGAGTAATTTTGGAGGTGAAAATCTAAGTGACATTTCCTTTTCTAATTAATTGAGATATTCTTTTTAATTGTAATAAATTTGCTCAAAAAGATATTTTGACTGGCAGTGAGGTTATTAGAGATAAACTTCAGAATGAGTTTGCTTCACTGTCTTATCTGTGCAACCCCCCACCCCACCCCCGTTTTGATCTGTTCTTGTGGATTATTTTTATCAGTTCTTAAATATGTATGAACTAATGAAATCTATTCTTACATCAGCATAATTTATGGGAGCTGCTGTTTCAAACATATATTTGATATACTAAGTAATAAGCAAGGGTTCACAAATTTTCTGAAAATTTGGAAACCACTTCTATAAGTTAGGAGCCATATATACATTTATAGTATTTTTATGTACCTTATATCTTCTGTTTTCTTTTCTTTCTTACTTACTCTTTAACATATAAGACATATAAGCCAATGTATGTTGTTGTAATATTTACACTTTAATAAAATAATATTTTAATTTTGTGGCAGAGTTGTCTGTCCCTATTTTTAATTAAATATTACATTACTTGTTTAATTAGTCAGTGTGACATGATCTTCAGGTACTGTGTGTTTTGTAAGACCAGAGTTAAAATAGCATCTCATGAAAATGTGCTAGAACTTGCTGATGTAATCTAAACCGGTCTTGTGTGGATGAGTATTTTTTTTTTATTATCCAATGGATAAGATTTACAAGAACAAGACCAACCAATGGGTTGAGATCAAAGTTTATCTGAATATTTCTATTTTCTAATCACTTTGAATTTGGGTGGCTGAAGTCCAGTCAAGAAAGGTGGCCATTAATTTAATAGGAAGAAGCAGTCTTTTTTGTACAATTTCCGTGATTGCTGGAATTTAGGATTTTTTTACCCTGGTTCCTGTGTGCGGGTGCGTAAAATATGTAGACCTATGTTGTTTATAAAATTATGTTCCAGAGACATAATATTAATCATAGACGCCATCAAAAGGTTAAATAAAAACAAACGTTAAATATGTAATTATTGAACAATATATATATTTGAAACTTATGAGGTATACTAAATTATAAATCAGATATAAACAGTAAGGTTTTAAAAGCATTTCATCTGAAAAAAATTATTGTAAATAAACCAGGTAGATGTAAATAAATAGTTGAGCTTTTAAGTTTTTCTATTTTAATTAAGTCTAGTTTTTTAAATTTTCACATAAACATTCACAATTATTTTTTAAGTGGCAGAGCAATATCATATAACTAGGATAAAACATTTTGCTAAATTAAAACTACAGAGCAATATCAAATAACTAGGATAAAACATTTTGCTAAATTAAAACAGCAGAGCAATAATATATAACTAGGATAAAACATCTTTTAATTAAAACAGCAGAGTAATATCATATAACTAGACAAAAACATTTTGCTAAATTAAAACAGAAGAGTAATATACAACTAGGCTAATACATCTTGCTAGATTAAAATAGCAGAGCAATTTTATATAATTAGGCTAAATTATCTTGCTGAATTAAATAAAACAGCAGAGCAATACCATATAACTAGTCTAAAACAACTTGCAAAATTAAAAAAGCAGAATAACATTACATAATTAGGCTACAATATATCTCTATCTAATTAAAAAAACAGCAATATCACATAATTAGGCTAAAAAATTTCAAACTAAACAACAGATCATTTACTATGTATAAGGAAACAAACATGTCATTCTATCTTCCACTGTCAGAAATGTATAGGGAGACAATGCAACAACAAAAATTATGATTTTCTAATTTATAATCTACATCCCTTTCCATAATCTGTAGTTTGCACACTGAACTGTTTGTAGCTAAAATTCAGTCATTTGCTCCATCTGAAACGTGATCTTTTTTTCCTAAGCTTTAACTGCTGCCCATATTGATCATATTGTCTATGTTAAGATTACAAATTTAACTGAAAATTCATTCATCTGTCAGAAATGCAAATTACATCAATTCCTGGAATATGAGTTCACCAGAAGCACATGGTGCTTGCTTTAATCACCAATAAACGACCGCACACACACAGTGAGGGGATTGGTGGTACGCATTGCCAGAAGTACATGGTGTTTGCTTGAATCACCAATAAACGACCGCTCACACAGTGATAGGGTTGCTGGTACATGAGTTTACTATGAGCATATAGTGCTTGCTTGAATCACCAATAAACGACCACTTACACAGTGATGGGGTTGCTGGTACATGAGCTTGCCAGGAGCACAAGGCGTTTGCATGAATCACCAATAAACAACCGCTCACACACAGTGATGGGATTGCAACACACCAACAACACAAGAGGGTCAAGAGGAGGAAGTATTACAAGCAACATGAATTGGATGCACCAAACTAGAATCGTGACTTATACTGAATCAAAATTATACAAATGCATGAGAATTGCTCTGCACGATATTCCATGCCATTATGTGTAAGAAATAAATGGTAGTAATGAAATTAAGGGGAGACAACATCATCTCAAGAATGTATATCGCTGGGTTAAGGCTGAAGAATGATTCTACTTGCAAATACTTTTGCTGCATATTCAAGTACAACAAACTTTGAATTTCTTCAAATAATTGATGACAATCTTTATGATACATCAAAGAAGCTGCTTTTCAATGACATCTGTTGGATTCAGACAAAGAAGTTGTCTATAGCAGGGGTGTACAAACTGCAGTCCACGGGCCGCATGTGGCCCAAAAAAAGGCTCTATGCGGCCCCCAGAAGACTTTTGGAGGTTACCATTATTACGAATGTAAAGCACATTATTTCATTATTTGTGTTGTTTTTCCTACTGAGCCATCCATGTGGCGGCCCTCCATGCACTATCAATTGGAAATTTGGCCCTCTGGCCTAAAAGGTTTGTGCATCCCTGGTCTATAGGGTTGACTACATAATCCAATGCCTAACCAAATGCAATGACTTTTGCATATATCTGTTGCTTTTGCATGCCCCAAAATGCTTTTGAATTATGGAATAAACATTCTATCAACATGTCTCTCAATAATCAATGACAACACCAAGGAGGTCGTATTCAACTTGGCACTGCAAGATATTGATGCAATACTGAAACAACTTGGATTGTCAGGGGCATCAATTGACCAACACCAATAGAAAATCTGTTAGGAGCTCAACTCTATGATCAAGTTCAAGAAGAGAAAGATGCAGAAGCCTAAATACAGACCCTCAATTCTCAGCAGTTTGTTGCATTCAATAAGATAATTCATGCAGTTGAGGATCCAAATGAAAGAAAAAGATTGTTTTACTTGGATGGTATTGGCGTTTGATAAAACTTATTCAACACTTTTATCTTTCATTTAAGGAAGAGGTGAAATCGCACTTCAACAAGCATTGCTGCCACTGCTGACAGGTGAACAAACTGTCCACAGAAGATTCAAGTTTATTGTTCTGATTAATGACATATTCATTTCATCGATGAGAATAAATTTGCTGCAAGCTGAAACATTAAAACGAGCTATATTTATCATTGTTAACAAATTTACCATGACAAAACAGGGACCTCACTGCATTGATCAGTGATTTAACTGGGGAACCAACCTTTAAGTATAAAATCACAATTGGAGGAGACTTAACAGTTACTGCGAAAGGCATGCATGTTGATGCATTAGATCGAGTCATTGTGGCAATTGCTCACTAAAGGACAAAACAATCGCAATGATTGACTTCTTAATGTTGGGTCAGGAAGTCTGCCAGATTCCTGGTTCACTGTGAAATTTAACTGAAATTTCAAACCACATCGTTGCCAGAGATTCCTGGTGTGCTGGGAACTCCAATTACATGGTTGCAGATGAAAATCTCATTGATACAAAGTATGACAAGAACTTGCCAGAAATGCCTGTTGAGGAGCTTGCAAAATGAGCTTGCTCCAACTAGCAAGGATTCATTGGAAATGTGTAGAAAAATAATTGCAAAACTTCCTGATGACTTGCAAATATATTACAGTGCAGATTTAATCATTTCCATAGATCCAGCAGATGGTGCCAATTATCCACCAGTTTCTTCATAGCCAAACTCTATCTGAAATGCCTCCACAGATTTTGGGATTAAAAACTGGCATCATAATCATGTTGCTTCACAATCTTAACAAAAAAATGAACTGCAATGGAATGTCCTTGATAACCAAATTGCTCCATAACAACTTCATTACTGCTGAAATCATTTCTGAATGTAAACGTCTAGTCTTTATTCTGAGAAATGATTGGATTCCAAGTGAAGTAAATCTTCCCTTCATTTTGAAACATTGTCAATTTCCTATCATATCTGTATAAGCAAAACTCTAGGTCAGAACTCAAACAATCGGAGTCATCTTGAATGAAACAGTATTTGCACATGGTCATTTATATGTTGCCATATGAAGAACAAGAAATACACAACACTTTGTAGTCTTCATTAAGGATAATCAAATAAACTCTGATAAAAGATTTACACAAAATATTGTTTATTGTGAGATCTTCCACTAGTGTCACACAAAATTAGTTGATTAGAAACAAAGATGAAAAAACTTGCCTCATTAAGACAATGCGAGAGTAATATGCACTCACTTACCACAAGCCCAAACATCCACTGGTTTTCCATATGGATCTTTTCGCAAAACCTCTGGGGAAAGGTAGCCTGGGGTTCCAGCAAAGCCTGCAATTGGAATTTGCCAAGGAAAGGTTTAAACAGTGAAATCCATAAAAAGAAATGAACCCTCCAAAAGCTTAAATTGTAAATGTAGTGGCTGATACCATTTCTATAATATTTAAATTTCACTTAGCACATTTGTTGATTAAAATACATGCATAATTTGTGTGTGTATGCATGCTCATGCATGCGTGTCCAAGTGTGCCTATATGTGTGTAAATGTATGTATTTCTATTCATTAAAGTCATCAGATAACGGTTTTCACTTTATTCTCTGAAAAAACAATATAATACAAAATGTTATAAAGATTGTTGTTATTTTTAAAACAGTTACATACTATGTATTAAACTATTTTTTTTTATTTACAAAACAAGTAGTTTTACAACTTCAGAGAGTATACTTATAAAGTGTAAAATCTAATACTGAAAACACTTAAATGCAAAGCGAGTTATATTTACTTTAAATCTATTCCAGTTCATTCATCATATTATCCTTCTTCCTCTTTAGATTCTTTACAAGCTCAAGTTATCTTTTCCTGTCATTGTTAAAAAATTTGGGTTTAGTGTATTGCTATATATCTAAAACAAGAATCGTGTATTTAAAGTATCCATTCAAATTAAAATTATATATATATTTTTTTCCACTCTTTTCTCTATTAATAATTATTCTTTCTGCTGATTAACAGATGTGCCTAAGACTCATGTGGTATAAAAAGACAGCTGTTTGGTGGCTTAAGTTGGCATATGCCACAAACAAATGAATGGGACAGGTGGCCATCACAGTAAGGTGAGAATTATGAATGTATGAGTTAACTTTAAATTTTACCCACCCCCACCATGCCGATTGCTGCAACTTTAAGAGCTTTGCTGTTATTTGATCTGAGAGTTAAGTTATTGTTTTATTGATCAAATATTTTCTTCAATCTGCATTCAAATATGGCTATTTGCACCTATGATCTTGAAAGTATATTATCTATTTTAATCAAATACTTGATAACTGTAAACAAAATAACAATGATCTGTCAGGTTATGGTGAAGTAAATATTGATATATGATGAAGATAATAAAAATAGATGAAAGTAAATACTATTTATAAAAGATATTCAAGTTTCAGTAAATATGAGACAGAAATGTTTAGATGTTGATGTGGTCACCAATACAGATAATATATAGTAAAAGACAAAAAGAGTTCTTTTTTAAACGATGAAGGTATTATCTCTCCTGACATACTGATTATAATCCTAAATTACTGATATACTCTACTACATACATATCGTGGCTATGCTTAGCATTACGAGAAACCAGTGCAACATGAAAATTCAACAACAACATGTGAGTGAGAGAGAGAGAGTATAGATACACAATATAAAACAATTAGAGTTGATTTTTCAGTCTTGAAAGGGATAATGCAATTATAACACTGTCATATGAAGAACAATAAAATGAGTAAGCCTACTGAAGTATGATAAACTTATCTAATAGATGGCACCTACAAATTTAATACTGACAAGATTTTCAGCTTACACTGTGACAGATATTTAATTTTATAAATACACTAAGCGTCCATGGAACATAAATTTTACTAAATGCATATGTAACTAAATAAGTATCAAATATATATTTCTGTGTGTAAGAGAATTAAAGTTTCAAATTCTTTGTCCAAGTTAATTGTCTCTGTATCTTCTTTTACTCATGTTTGTCAAACTCCCAATTCGTGAAGATAATTGGTTCTTACAATCGTTCAGATTAAGTAAAGTTAAATTATTTTGTTTCAAACGCAAAGTTTATAAAGAAAGTAAACAAATATGTATATAGGTAAAATAAATCAACAACTTTAAATTATAACCAACAGGAAAAAATGTTACTATTTCATATTAAAATACCATCCAAAAACTTTAAGACCAAGTGAACAGGAATCTACTTCAAACATATATATTTATAAAAATCAGATTTTTCAGCAATGTCAACATTTCTAAACATCCTGGCAAAGTTTTAGTAGCCAGCAACTTATAAATGTTGTTATTTTAGGGTTAAAATGGAATTTTTTTTAAAAAAAGCTCTCCCCATCATGCACGAGACCACCACAAGACAACAGAAACTGGCTACAATATTCTAGACTAGAGTCTAGTCAAGGCTGTTTCTTTGTTTTGCATGCAGTTAAGGTCTGCAATAGCACTAAATATTAGAGACAGCTTGGTTTCCTTTTGTCAAATGCCATACCTTCAATACAAAAGAGTGGTTTTTTGGCCCTCATTTGTGCACACTGGTAACATTTCACAGAAACACTTTTTTTATCATGTATATTGCAATATCCAGTGAGACTGACTTTGAAATTTTACATACATTATTAGAACACCTAAATCTATTGATTGAGCTCATTTGAAAGCTGACCTAGATTCTTCTTCATTTGGTCTTTAACATATAGAATATTATAAACTATTATAATTCACTTATCATTTAGCAGTAGTAAAGAAAGAAATGTAAGCCACTGACATACAAATAAAAAAGGTAAAGAGAACTATATATATATATATATCAAGCAGGATTAAAGCCTTTAGACCTCACTCATTTGCATGTCAAGTCTATTAGTGTGAAATGATTCTTGGACAAAAAGTTGTCAATATTTATTCAAGAGAACAAAAACCACCACCAATTCAATAAATTATCAAAACAACTTTATCTCAGTTAACAAAATTTTAATTATACCTATTGCTTTCAAGTGTTTTAAAGTGCTAACTAAATGTAAGAAGATACTGAGAACTTCTAATGATGAGAAGATAATCTTTTACACTTAACTACTAGCATATCTATCATATTTAACTGTTGTTCTAGTAATAGAATTAGTAGTAATGGCAGCAAAAGAGATAGAAGTCATAGAAGCAGTGGTAGCAGTAATAGAAACTTGTTATTAGTTGTAACAGTAAAACCCCAGTGATGATAGCAGAAGAAGAGAACATGAAATTCTACTAACCAAACCAAGCTTGCTGGTCACCTTGCACCTCAATGGCAAGACCAAAGTCAGCCAATTTTACAGCAGCTCCTTTAGCTTTACTGGCTAGCAGCAAGTTTTCAGGCTGCACAAACCACCATCACATTGTCAATGTTGTCATTAGAACTTAACAACTACCACATAAAAATAAAGACTTCCTGTAATTAACAATCTATTTGAATTTTATACCATACACAGATAATCTTGAACTTTAATGAATTATTTGATAAGTTAAAAATTCTTACTAATACCAAAGCACTGCATTTTCATTTGGAGTTTTCTTTCAATGATATACAGATATATGATTTAAACCATGTAGTTTTGTCCCTACTAAATCAGTAAATGTATTTTGAGCTTGATTCTCACTGAAACAGTCTCGGTTTGGTTGATATTCTGGTTACAATAATGATCAAATCCTAAATTTCTACATTAATATAAAGAGGGAATAAAAATATCTTATAGAAATATATTACATCCATTTTTATAAATTAAATAGACAGTTTATGCTGAAATAAATGAGAGATGCAATTTTATACTTTACAACAAATTTTTACAACAAAAATGGTTTGAAAATGTCTGCCAATAAAATGATTCTACTTCCAAAAGATCATACTTATATAGTTGGGTTTTTTTTTAACATAAATTATAAATACTTTAAGGCTTAATGAACATTTTATCAAAGGTAACATTAAGAATTGATCAGGTACAAGACTTTTTGGTGCTTTTTAAAAAAATATTATGTTTACACGTTAAACAAAAATGTTATCAGGAAACCCTGATAACTGCTAAGCAAACACAAGAACACTCATGGAAAATCATAAATGCTTTCATAATAACTTCCCAATGGTCATATTCAAAATACTTATAGCAATAACAAAGGTATCAGTATTTTAAACATAGAAAAATGTTAAATGAAAGCAATTAAAGTTATAAGGTATTTTCAAAAATTGTTTGCTTAATAAAATTTATGATGACAATTTTTTAAATAAAGTAATTCTACACTTAAACTAGGAAATTAGTTTGTAAAAAAAAAAAATATAACGGTATACTTTCTAATATAATCTACCAACATCAATATATAAATTATATATAATTAATGTAAACTTAAATACACATTGGATGTAATAAAATTAATTTTCATTACTATATTAGTTTCACTGTAAAAATTAAAAAAATCCATTAGAAAGAATTATTCTGAAGAGAACATTATTCTTTATAAAATATAATAAATTGCTGACCATGACAATCCCCTGAAATGTTTCAAAATGGGTTTTATTTGATTAAAAACAATTATAACAAAACACAATCACAAACACTGTATTGTTCAATGTTATTTTGCATGCAAAGAAATGAAAGCATTCAACTGTAGAAGAGAAAGTAGGGAAGTAACCTATTACCCTAAATCTTTCTCCAGATATATATTTAAGGATGTCACACATTTAAAAATTGTGCATGAAAATGAATGACAGAAATTTATCTACAGACTCTCACTAATATCAAAATAGTTCTGTACTTTTTAAAAGTCATAATTATGATTGCAGATGAGAGTATTTTATAGATATTTTACTTTAAAAAAAAATAAAATAAAATAAACAACAACATTCTTAATGAATCCTAAAAGTTCAAATAAAATAAACAACATTCTTAATGAATCCTAAAAGTTCAAAATTCTGAAAGGTTAAATTATGAAAACATTAAAATTAGAATGAGTGTGTGCATGTGAGTATTTGTGTACGGTAATGTGTGCACATATGAGTGTGTGTGCACTTGCATGCAATTTTTAAAATCCTGATATGTAACTGAAAGACATAGCAAAAGAGTATATATGATAACTTCTATAAATTTAAAATTTTTTAAAATCTATACTTCATGTATTACTACAAGTATGAATTAATTTTTATTTAAATGACTGAATAAATTTAAATCTTAAAGTAAGACTAGCACTTACCCAACATTTGAATTCAAACAAAAAGTCAACCATTAAAATAATATTTTTAAATTATTCATATTCAATAATGCAAAATATAGTCAACTTATAAAACAATAATGTTAACTTATTATTTATTTCACACCTTAAATGAAAAGAAACTAGACTTAATTTCTCTTTTAAACATATTAATGCTAATCAATTAAAAAATTTTCCTAAGGTAATTTCACTTAGAAAACAATAAAAGATTATTCATATATTTGTACATTATGTATATATAATTTTAAAATATATAAACTTATGACCATGGGCAAATTAAATAGAAATCTTTGTTCCAAAAAGAAACATTTACATAAATTTTAGGTATATGGATTGCATGTATCCCTTGATTTATGAGCTACTGATTTTTATTACCCCTTCCCCAACTGTTACTGTGTGAAACATAGAAATATTATTTTGTGATTGTTTTTTATCACCCCTCACCACCCATATTATTTAGTGAAAACAGAAATCTTGCCAAATTTTATCAAAACACATAGGACATCCCCCAAATATTCATTATTTTGATCTTAAACAATCTGCACTTCAAATTCAATAAAAGAAAACAATCTCTACAAAGATTTGTGTGTAAATTTACAATTTTGTGTAAACAACATATTATTTATGTATTTTTATAATTAAAATTTTAACTGCCAGGTTGCTAATATATAAAATTATATCCAGGTCAAAAGTACAAAGATTCATTTTTAAAATGTGATTATATATCCCAGTTGCTAAGAGTCTCTTTGTTGAAATAATTTTCTTTAATTCCAAATTTATTGAAATGGCTCTCTGCCAGTTTCTCAGTTTCTAAATTCAATTGATTAGGTTTTTGTGTTTTTATATCATTTTAGGTGACATTTCAACAATTCTAATAATATAGAGAACTTATACTGAAAACATGAAACTGTGTTGTTGAGTCTGTCACATATTGCATATCATGATCACACTGTCAGACCACTATAATTTAGCTGCCATAACAGTTTACTGATGATATTCATTGATAACAAAAAATGTTTTTGACATGAAACTGCCAATTATCAATCTCATCCTCATTGTAAATGAGATCTTTATAATTCCATGTCATTTATGTTTATATACTCTTGGCTTTAATTTTTGAGAAATAAACTTTATTTACAATTCCAGGTCTTATATGTTTATATACTCTTGGCTTTAATTTTCAAGAAATAAACTTTATTTACAATTCCAGGTCTTATATGTTTATATACTCTTGGCTTTGAAAGTGAGAAATAATCTTTATAATACAATTCCAGGTCATATCTGTTTAAATACTCATAGCTTTGGTTTTCTAGATATTTCACATTTTGGCTTCATTTCTTTAAGTATAATGTATTAATCTTCATATTAAATAATATGCTTTTAAGTCATTAGAGAATCATTCTATTAGAATTTAGAAAACAAAGCAAGACTTGCCAATTTATTTCTTTGATATGTAGTAACATCTTTATTTTCTTGCATGATTCAAAAGCACAAATCAATTGATTTTAACAGAACTAAGCATATCACTATGCCTGTAAAACAAACAAACAATAAGAAAGACTGATTTTGCATTACACTGACATTGGTAGAAATACTGAATATGCTCCAAAGAAAAAAGCTTTCAAAGCATGTCCAGAATATGTAGTTAGAAAGAGCAATTAATATTTCTAAATATGCTCAAAAGTAAGGCAATATAACTGAAATATTTTGAGCATTAATAAGTTTGAGTAACAGAGTTAGTTCAATGAGAATAGTAAATCTAAAACAAAAAAGCAACACTTCCCTTAGTCTTCTATGAATACCTTTCATTTTACACACATTATTTTTGGAGTAAAATTTATTTATGAGCATAATAAACATGTCTGTCAGACTGTTCAACATTTTTATTTTTCTCCAAAGAGTCATTAAGGTCAGCTAGGTTGAACAGATAAATACATCATAACTACCAGAATAAAGCAAAAGTATTATTACTTTCATACTTAAATACTTTGTTACAGTAAAAAAATAAGTTGTATCAATATATTCAAATTCAAATGATTTTTATGGCAATTGGAACACATATTTTAAAGTTTTACATGGAAAGCAACAAGAATTTACTCTATTTATGAGATTTTGCTTATGAGCAAGTTTTTCAGAAACAAGTTCATAAATAAGGGATAACAGCATACATTCTCTTAAAATAAATGTCACAGCAGTGAAAATTTTTATAAAACTACAATTACCATTGTAGGTAGCCATCTGAATCACATTACTACACATAAAAAGCACACAAAAATCACCAATACATCTGATCTAACAAGCAGGCCACTGAGCCAAAAACATCCTGGAATAAATGGCTCTTGAATATGTTGGTTTATAATGAGCCACCCTGGTTCTTACCTTTAAATCCCTGTGCACGATGCCATGTTGATGGCAATAGTTAACGCTCTCTAATATTTGCTGCATGCAGTGACTGCAACAAACAAAACGACACCATCAGCCAAGCTGACACATGCACAGACACGGTTAATACCACTGCGACAAAGGCCATCTATACCTACAACAATGGAGTACACAGAAGATGGAGCTACATTTGCTCCCAATTACTGACACAGATTAAAAAAAAAAAAGCACTTCAAAATGGTTTTTAAATCTATTTTTATTTTTATTTTAAAATACATTACAGCAGTAAAATACATTCAGCACCTGTATTGTTTATATTTAAAATGTAAGTCACCAACTGTTAAACTGAAAGAAAAAAACAATCATGTACAACTGTGAATGTAATATAAATTACTGATTCCTCTTGAAGAGAGTACTGTAAACCAGTATTTCTGTGATTCACTTCTGATAATATTTCAAAACTGAAGAAAGAAAATTTGCAGACAAACTCAATTTTTAATGACAAAATATGCATTTAAAAACTATCAAAAAATATGCAAGAAATCAATATGCATTCTATTTACTACAAACACTCTCTGCTTACTACAAAAACTACCTGGTTCATTTGAAAATGAGCATTTATTCATTTTTCTGAAAATGAAATTCATTTATTTGTTGCCTTCATTCATAACTATATCAACAGTTTTGTGACTTGTTTGTGTTGACCATTTACTCCCATCATGTTATCTTATTAAGCTATACTGTTAAATAGTAAATTTAATCTAGACTAGAGCACAGAATAATATTACTTATTAGGTATTTGCAGTATGCAAAAGTACTCAGCAGAATTTGGGCTTATTGAGCTTATTTAATACACAAATGTTCCTCAACTGTTCCTATATCTTTTGTCTTGGAGGAAAAGGAAGGAATCCTGAGAAGTTTAGAAAATTGATATTCTTCAGGGACTTGCCATTTTAGCAAAATTAAAGCACAGTTTTTAGTACCTAGTTTTAATGCATTAAAACAAAAACAAAATCAGCAAAAATAATCCATGTACTGAGAGGCAATAATTATTTAACAAAATCTATTCCATGCATATGAGACATTAAAACAAGATTTATTACAAAATAAGCACAGTATAAATCAGGAAAGCTCATTCTTGTTGTTTACAATTACTGTTAAATTAACAAAAATCATTATTTGTATATGAAAGATTAATTAAAATAAAAACATTCCATTCTGAACTTATAAAAGGTTTAATTTATTAAGCTAATTGCTAATGAGCACTATGATCAATACTAGAACATGCAACTGCTTTCATACATGATCATAATGTTGATGGTCCAGCTAACAATTATAGCTCTGTCAGTCTCTGGTAGACGTGGCGCCATGCATCCAAAGTATTGCGTACATTTAAACAGGTACTCAAGCGATGAGTAATATTAAAAATGCCATACACATGAACCCACCTTTAAATCACGATGGATTATACTATGGATATGACAGTTGTTCACACCTTCTAATATCTGCTGTATGCAGCGACTGAAAGGGGCAAAGTTCAGGCATAATAGCAATAAACAGATTAAAAATATGCAGAAATAACTGAAAACTTAATTGTATCTGTAATTAACCTTTAATGAATTTATTCTTTTGCTCCTTCTCTCCCCAGCCCGCTCACTTTTCTCTTTTAAGAGAGTTAAGAGTTTTGGTAAAGCATATCGTACAATTTTTATTTCCAACATACAAGAGGAATTAATATTAAGGGATGATGGGATCCACAAAATACCAGGTCTTGAATTCTAATGCATGATGGTTATAGGAAGAGTATGAAAATCTCTCAATAAGACATCTGTTTTAAAAATGTGAAATGGTGAATAAAGACATTGAAGGATCAATAAAAAGAATGCTCAACCAAATGAAGGTATAGAAGAATACTATTTCAAATTGCATCTATATAAATACATACACACAATGCACGCATCAATTTAACACTCAGAAAAAAACCAACCCCCAAGTATTTATTTTTTGAAAATTTTGTTTTATTGTCTCTTAGTACCAAGACATATATAAAAAAAAACCCAAACATTTTTAATATTATTATTAAATATAATGTCACTTCCAAAGATGAAGATGTTCTGTTAGTGGACATGGGCTTGAAATTAAGCCACCAGCCAATTACATAAAAAAAATTTCTAAAATACAGACTATGTAGTATATAACTAGCAAATGTAAAACAAGTTTAAAAAGAATGACCACATAAAACTTTATTTTACACCAGTGGAGTTAAGAAACAGAGCTTGGCCAATTTACAAACACTCAGTGAAACAAGTGTATTTTGTGTTCCTATGAGTTTGTTTTTTTAAAACCATAAATTTGATTTAAGTGACTTGGTATTTAGATATTTTTGTCTTATCTGCCCAACAAACTCTGTCTACAGGACCTGAAATGTGAACCTGAGAGTAAGATATTCAAGTGCTGCAGAGTCCCTATTGTTTTCTCTTAAAAGTTAGTCACACAGTATAGCAATGTCAAACTAAGTGTTCCTCTTTTTTGTGCACATGTACATGAATCTGCATTTCGACTGGAAAATTCTGTTTTATTTACATGATTTTTGTTTGGTTAGGGTCTCTGGAATGCACATATCATGAAAAACAAATAACTCACTGTACAAAGAAATACAATCATTTGCAAAGATGGAAAAACATGCTTATTAAACAGTTTACTATCAAAGTGTTTTAAATTTAGATAAAATGAGAAATTCATAATAAAACATGGTGCTTTAGTCAAGTTTGTGATATATTCACAATAACACAGTTCAAAGGGAAAGGAAAGGAAAGGATTGTTAAAATAATCCTGAAATGAGATTCAGTCACAACCAAATAAATAAAAAAAATAATGCAAGGATATAATTTCTTGTCAATATCAAGCATGGCAGTTAGAAGCTATCAAACGCCTTTCTGCTATTCCAAGAGAGCAATAAATATCCATTTCTAATACAGTTTACCAAAAACTTGTTATCACAGTTTTAATGTAAATTCCATTATATGTGCAATTTAAGTGATTATCAATAATCGTGAACATAGCTAAAAATGTAATTATGCTAGAGATGCAAATCTTACTTTCACATAGCAACCCAGATATTTCAGGAATATTAAGCTGTAACTAGTAATGGAGAATTCTAATACTGCACTTAAGTAGGAGAGTGTTCTTTAAAATTCTATTCTATTGTTTTTCAGACAAGAAATTAATGTTTACTTTCAAATATTACCTGTGTGCAATAATATAATGGGACTAAGAAAATGTTTACTGTGACAACTGTTGCATAGGTGAAGATTAAAGATGCGATATATCAATGTGGTTTATTTTTGTTACAGAAAATACTTGATATATGATTGCTGGTCTGTTTGTAATATTTCTAGTGAATCTAGGGGTTTTGCTTTTAACAATTTACTGTTAGTATTACTGAAAAACATATTTTATGAAAGTCTAAATTTAAAAATTGAACTATAAATCTGATTTTGTCATAGATGAGTATCTAAGATGACCCCAAATCACCTAATTTGTTACTCATGAGTCTAGCCAAGATGTCACAGTGAGTCAGCAACTCTGCTAGTTCTTGTATAATTTCCTTCCATGATTTATTAAAGGTAAAAGTCTGAACATACTTGTTATAGCAATCTACAGTTTTTGAGGAAATGAGACTAAGGTCATACTCTAGTGTAGCTCCATCTGCATCCTCTATTAACAGTAATAGTATTACTAATACTAATAAAATTAGAACATATGTCCTTCTCAAAAGCAAGAAGAAACCATAAATAATCATGCATAAAAAAACTAAATAAAACAATAGCATGTTCTGTGTAATTTTTAAAGACTATATATATGTCTAATAAAATGTATTATCATATTATCATACTTCAAATCTTCAATTACAAACATTATCATCCTCATGTTTCATTTATATTTATAACTTAGCAAATAACTTCTTAGAATAATATACTATGTAAATATATACTGTTTTAACAACAACTACATTAATATTAATTTATTTAATTTAATACATATATTTATTATTAACTTCTAATTTATATCTCTTGGTTTGCATCACTGTCATTTGTCACTTCACTTTCAAGCTGCATAAACCTATTAGTAAAATGTACTTGTGTCACATAACTTATTGAGCTATAACTTATTATCACTATCAGTGAAATTTTTCATGCCACAGCAATGAAGCTTTCAAACTAATAAATGTGGATTCATCTCATAAAAAATCTCAACTCAGAATAAAAGTATCTTATATGTGACTAGTCCCCCACTTTCACATGTAACTGTATGACGATTTAATATGAAGTATTATATTAAATTATAAGTTTTATTAATTAAATGTTAACCATATACATCTGAAGCAAAACAATTCTGAAATTAACCTGTCTTACCTCCAAGTACTTGCTCAATTACAGAGTGAACTTACAAGTTATTGATATATGAAAAGCATAATTCACTCAGTGTAAAAAATATTTTTAAAATTAAAACATGCACAATTAATCTAATATTAAAAATTAAATTTGAATTATTCCATTTTAGATATATTTACCATTCACATAACAGGACATATTTTAAACATTATATTATAATTACATGTATGGTATTATTTTTTTTGTTTCAAACAATTTTCTTTAAATGAAAACCCAACAAAACAAGCATTTTAGAAATTAAAGTATTTCAAAGATTATTATAACCTAGGACTTACCTAGCATCTGCTTCACTGTAAAATTCCCTTGCAACAATATCCTCAAACAATTCTCCACCTGTCACCCTAAGGCAGAATATATAATGTACTCAAATATATTTAAAATTAATAAAAGCAGAAAATGAAGACAATTCTTTTCAACAGGACAGAAAACATATTCATATGATAATTATAATTTCACATGTATTTATAATTATAATAAAATAAAATTGTGAAAAATGAAGATTAAAGTATAGGTAAAGTGCAGAGTTCCTAAAGAATACAGTAAACTGTTATTATAAAACATAAAAACAGAAGAATATTGTTGTTCTCTAGGTTATACAATGTAGCTACAGTATAACTGGAAAGAACTAGCATAATTGACAGCACATTGCTTAACACATAAATAAAAACAAATTAAATCAAATTAAAACACAGTAAAATATAACACATAAAATATAAATATATATCACAAGAAATAATGCAAGAATTTTTGTGAATACTGGGGAAATTTTAATCATTTGTTTTTTTGATAGGAAAAAGTGTCATGTTGAATAAATAAAATGCTGGATAACTGCAAATCGGATTGTCAGGGATTCTACTGCATACATAAAAATATAAAATTCTACTTGAACATATATCATAACAACATTCCAATTCATAAAAGGCATCAAATAGATTAGAACAAAAGGAATAAATAATGAAAATCTTAACATCATTATCAATCAACACTTACAGATCAAACACAAGATAGTGATAGCCATCGTCCTGTATACTGTCATGTAATCGAACTGAAAATAAAAGAAAATTTTTATTATAAATTATCAAATAATACAAGATGATTCTGTTCTAAATATGATTTTTAATAACAGTTTTTCTTCAAATTTAGTTTTCAGCAATACTTAGGTGTACAAATAAATGTTAATTACATTGTCTCAAATAAAACTAGGTCAAAACAAGTAAGTTTTATCAATAAACTTACAAATGTGTACTTTTTTCTCCAAATGTTTAAGGTAACTCTGAATAAATCTAAGTACATTTATTCTGAATAGATCAAAAGTAAATTGATAAATGTAAAAACTGATTTCTTAAGAACATTCTTAAATTAAAAAGATGAAATTTTATTTAGTAATACAGCAGAACATAGACCTGGTGTGGTACTAGTCTGGGCTCTGTAAGATACTCCCATCCACCCTCTCCAACACCATGGACAGCAATGACAACAACTAAGAAGACAGCAACAAACCACCACCAGAAACTGGACTACTACACCTGTAGTGGCCAGACAATGAACACCATGGACACATGGCCACCATTCATCATCACCACTCTTCAACTTTATTGTCAATCACCCTCCACTCTATCACAATCTACAATCCTATCAACAACTTTACCTCATGTAAGGCAGTGAAATCAATCAAGGTTGGAAGCTACCATCATCCTAAAATAAGCAAGCAAGCTAGAAGAACAGCATATTCTTCTTTATAACCATCCATGTGTATGATGTTAAATGTCTGATTTATGTGCAGCCAATAATCTTTTCCTGTTGTGTTTGTTACATTAATTTGTCAGCATCTACATCCATCTGTCTTTTTATTCACTTCTCCATCAGAATCATTTATTTTAATGTGTTCTGGTTTGAGTGAGTAGAGTGACTGGAAATGGACCACAATTCCAATTTATCCATAAATATTGTCACCTTATATTCAAATCAAGCAAGTCATAATATTGGCATGTTCCTAGATTTTTTGCATGGTGCAATGCAACATATTACCACCATTCATAGTTGCATTCACTACCACATATTTCAAGAGGTTAACAATCATCTTCATCCACCTTGATATTATGAACATTCAACAATAAGCACGGCTACTGTTGTATGTGCACGCTCGTGCAGTAAGAAGAGAAAGAGGATAGCCTTATCAGTAGTACTTGATATTCACCCCATTTTCTACTCTTCCCCTCTTCCCATCAGAAAAGTTTTCAAAAACCCAGTAAAAAAAGTTAAGCTAATAAAGTATATGCATGTGTACTACTTGTTTATTTTAATTTGCCTAATACTGTTGCATAATACATGTAGACTAGAAAGAGTCCATAACATCCAACTTTTTTCAAAGTTGAACTTAGGGTTCCTATATACAGGCCTGGCTTAATTAAATCAGTTAACAACTATTTTGAGAGGGCATATATTACTGCTGTTTTGAGAGGATAAAATATAGTGCTCCCATTTTCCATTCAGCATTATTTAATTTTATACAATGAAGGAATTTATGTGTCTGTGCTCAAGTTTCATATGGAATACTTCCTACATGATTGTACAGGAAACAATGACCCCTGTCTGGCCTAGCTCTGATTCAAAGCTACATTCTACTATATACTGGCTACCATCATCATACTAGGCTAAAGTATTAGTCACCCATTCTCAGTCAGTAGTTCTTGCCTGGGAAGACATCTCTTGCAAGACCAAAGCTGTTCAAAAATCATCCCCAGGTGGAAGAAATCCACACTGCAAGCTGTTTGTAAGTTGGTGAGTATAGAATTTTGTAAACTCACACAAAGCATAAACTCTTAACTATAATGTTTGTGAAAGTATTAATATTATAAATACAGGCTCTGTATGGATACTGTGCTAAAAGTAAACATTGATTGTCTCTTAACATTTTTAATACTGCCAGTGGCTTTAATGAACCCTTTTGTTACATACACGATATAGCCTCTTTTGATAATTCTATCAACTAAGTCTGTCTAATTAAGCATGAGTGTGAGAAGACAGATCGACAGACAGACAGACAGATGGTGATTATCATGTCAATTTGTGATTGTGTTCATTGGTAAACTGCTTAGGGTGGAGAGAATGGTACACACAATACTATCAGTTAAGAGTCTCATTTACTACACACATCACACCACCTACAAAGTAAACAAGGAGGAGAGATTCTGCAAAAAATTAAAATGACAGACTGTTAACAAAAACAATGATTAGACTTTTAATAGGTTATGAAAAGAACAGCAAAAATGACTTATTTATATTATCTTAAAGTCTTAAATTTAAAACAGCTTGACTAAACTTAAATCAAATTGAACTCATCAGCACAAGTGCTATTTCAATTAAACAATATTGCAGCAAATGTTCAATGTGCAATATCATCTAAATTTTAATTTCATTTCACAAATCACATTAACAAAGAAGAAGTATTAAAAATGTAATTCATGTAGTCAAAAGAGCATTAGTGAGCTAGTTGGGGTTTTGTGCTGCCTATCTCGATAGGAAAGTGATTCTTTTTATTATTTTATTTAACAATAATCAAAACACTATACATAATAGAAATCTTGAGATACAAGCAATCAATAATATAATAGTCATTTTTTTTAATGTTATCAAATATATTACTCATAAACTGAAGAATGTATGCACATATGCATGTGTGTGTGCATGTATGAGACTGAGAGGGAAGGGGGACAAAAGAGAGATTGGATAATGAAATATTTATATGAATGTATCCTTTTATCAAAGCAATTTACATGTACCATGAATATTTATTACAAATTATATAAAATCAGTGTTTATTACTGCTAATAAGTAAAGTTTTATATAAAGTCTGTTGCTAATGTTATGCCATAAGTTAAACTATAAGTTTAACATAAGATAAATAATGACAAAGTAAAAATATGATTTGATTTTTTTTTTTAATATTCCTGGGGTGAGGGTTCATTTTGTTTTATAAAAGAAAGTTAGTCTTTTATTTTTTAAAAATTGTCTTGAAAACAATCACAATTGATTTTTAAAGAGGAATTAGTCTTTTTAAGTGAACTTCAAGTGGCAGTCTTTGGGCATAAACTGATAATGCAAGATGTACCTATTGATACTGGGTTTGTATGGATGTCACATAGTAGAGGAATCAGCAAAATGTGACAGTGACATTACTTAATTTGGAAGCCACAAATCATGTTTGCTATATATGGATGACACTTTCATTAGTAGTAATATGTACTATATACATGCATTTTATTTTGTTATAAATATACTTAAGCCTTAAACTGTGCCTGTCCAAACAGTAACATTACAAAACTCACATCAACTTATTAATTCTACTTGGAACCATAACAGGGATAACACACGAGTGATTTGATAAATAAAGTGCAAGCTTAATAATAAAGCCAGCAGTTAGCAGAAAAGATAATGCTTATAATTTTACGTCTTTTGGCAGGACATATAAATGTAACTAGCAGCAATACATTAACACAGTAATTAAATAAACATCAAGATGGGTATTTTAAACATAATGAGCTACAATCCAACGCAAAGCAACACAACATGTTATAGGAACCGTTGCAGATAAACAACAGCAGTCAGCTGAAGTGGAGGATGAAGAATAAAACAACATAAAACTGAATTATGAATAGTTAGAAAAATCAATTAAACAATTGTTGGCTGAAAAAGCAAAAATACATTCTTTTATCTGCAATAACTACAAATTAGGAGTGGAGTGAAGAAATTAAAAAAAAACAACTCATTATATGATAATAAAATGTTATCAGCTGCAGGGTTGGGGGGGGGATTATAAATTTTATTATTGTTGAATTGCTGTTTACTTTGGGTTGGTTCTTTTTTGTTGAAAGGGGGAGGGGGGTTGCTGTTCACTTTGGGTTGGTTCTTTTTTGTTGGAAGGGGGAGGGGGGTTGCTGTTCACTTTGGGTTGGTTCTTTTTTGTTGGAAGGGGGAGGGGGGGTTATATATATTTTTAAAATGTTACTGATGAAACAAAAAATTATTTATATCTAAACTGAAAACACAGGACAATGCAAGACAACAGCTTTCTTGACCTTTCACTCAGATTACTGGCTAAACATAGCAACCACGAGCACAGTATTAAGGTTATTTCCTCATAAAGTTAAAAATCTTGCTTAATGTGATTATTTTATTTACAAATTCAAAATTGTTGGCCTTTGATGCATGGGATAAGAAAAAAATTATCATTATTATGTACACATATACAAGTGTACACAACATATATGAACATAATAAAATAATAATATACCCCAAAAGTATGCATGTGTACATATATGACTATATTCTAAATTCACCCAACGAATCTCACATGAACATTAAGGGATGTGAGTTAGTGTAATATTGTAGTAGCATATTCCCATTGCTCCTATACATATGTATTGAATTAGAAATCATTGTTCACGCTGTCTGCTTACTCACACCACACTGTTCTAATGAGTCGGAAAATGTATAACTCTTGTGTACAGCCAAAGGAATGTAAAAAAAATAAGACTGGCAATGGTATGAAAACTAGTTCACACTGACAGAATATTTACATATCCAGTTACAATTTTTGTACTGGAAATAATACAGTAGGTGCATAATGGTAATAGCAGCAGAAATGGTTACAAATTGACACTTCAATTTAACAGTAGATCCAGTACACGATCAAGATGGAAAACATAACTCAAATTTATTAAATCTGGAATTTCTGATATTATATAAGTATCCACGCATACAAAAATAAATAAAAATCTATCTTTAGAAAACAAATAAACAACATGGTGACTATCAAAAACAGTTAGGTGCATATACTCCTGTCTCAAATTCGATGACTATATTTCTTTAATTTCTGAAATAAAATCTCACAATTTCATTTAAATCTTTACAGAGTTTAATTAGTTTGTTTCACTGGAAAAAGTACAAATACGTATGCAAATAGCACTGTTCTCCTAAACTATTTCTCTCCTTTCAAATACAGTTGACATATTTTTATGTTATGTTTTGCGATTAAATTTTGGGAGACAGTTTAAAGTATTGAGTTTGTCACTCAGAGGGAGGGTCCAAGATAGAAATAATGCAAGATATATACTGTTTGTTGACTGACACTAAACTGAAAACTCACTAGGCGACATGCACAGCAGAAATGGAGAAGCAATAGGCTTACCCTTTTATGTATTCTGTGAAGCATCATGAAGTCTAGGAGCGGCATTTACCTGGGTTGACTGTGTAAAAGTGTGTACATTTAAATATTGCAGGGACAATGAACCAACTAAAAACCGATTCATAATGAATCCATGGCTGCTTTTAACATTGCTTGAATGAAATTGAACCTGTTATCAAGAAACATTAACATTTACTTACATACAAATTAAATAAAACTGAAACTCAATCTAGCCTAATAAGCATGTCCACTTTATTTCAACATTTCTTGCCTTAAAATGCCTCCAGCAAAAGTAGTGCAGACAACTTTACAAAGAGCAATACATAGATATAAATGAAAAACTAAAAACAATACTGTTTTGTATATCTATGAATAGATTGAAAACGTGACAAATGCCATGTTGATCAAGCTGACCAATTTTTTTTTTTATTTAAAAGTTTTGTGCTACTACATTGTATTGTTAGATCAATCAAAGTAGATTCAGTAAAATGCTGGGAATTGATGACCTACAAGCAAAGAAGAGTTAATTCACACCAAATTAAGGATAAAACCAAGGACTAATTGTACACTTTGTGCTCAAACTAAGTGACATATTTTCATAAAATACATGTTTTACTGTACTGATCGATAATATAAAAATTAAGTTTGTAACTAATGATTATTTACTATTTATTTAAAAGTGCAAAGTTCACTAAGAAACTTGTTTTGTTTAAGGAATTGTTTCTCTATATTCTGCCTATTTCCTACAATGATTTAGTTAATAATAATACAGCAGAATGTAAATCATTATGTCACATACCAAACTCTAGTGACAGATGCCCAGTATATCATACTATATGATATTACTAATGGTACTTTTAAATACTGTTGGTTGAATGCAAATGTGTACCTCTAATGAAATACAATAGGAGGTATTTACCTTCTGATGAGCAGATAGTGACCAGTTTAAACCTGTTGAAACATCTATGCCTTCCATTTTGTGACTCAAAAAATTATTTTTGGCAGGCTATCACTACTCTTGTCATTCACTGGCTGTTGGATATACAATGATGCCGTTAAAAGAAAATGTGTATTGGTATTTTAAACACTTGCTAACTGCCCTAATAGTCATATCAAGACTTACTAAATGTAACCCAAGTATCAAGACCAAGTGTCAAAGTGCTTTGGCTAGGCTAAGCTCAAAGTAAAATATCCTCTGTTCAGTTTCCTCCACAAAAGACAACAGCAAAACAAAACAAAAATATGCTAAGAACACTTTAAAACAAAAAGATATAAAATTTTCAAACCCCATCAAACCAAAGGTTATTGCAACCAAATCAGTAAGATCAATAAATTTAATAACAATGACAGCAAGGTGTCCTAGATAGCTTGAACATGTGCAACACTAGCAGAAGCAAAAGTATATGTAATTCAAGATTGAATCTATGATCACTGATGACATAAAGTTCAAACACTGTGGCAAGAATCATTTACACAATGCTGAAATCAGAGACTTCTATCCACAACCTCCATTCCTGAAGAATTACAAAAATTCTTGTCTCTATGTTTATAACGTTTGCCTAAAGAGACTGAAAACAGTAGTTCACATAGTTGAAGTTAAACAGAAAATTTAAATAATTAAAATTTTCAAAATGACAAACATTACTAGATGGCTTTTTTCTTTCTAATTCTCAAAATATGAATTATCTATTTTTTCATGAACAATGTAAATGTTCCTTCTATTTCTATTTCTGAAAAAAATGGTGTCATTCAAAAAGGCTTATAACTTGTGTCCACAATAACCTCTTTACCTGCAATATAATTGTTATGTCCCTATGTTGTTAATAAAGAAATGTGCTAGTAAGAAAAGATCTTTTGTACATTTATAATAACTCAATCCTGACAAATTCACACCTACAGAATATTTTGGCTAATCTCTTAAAGTTCTATAATGGACTAACAGTAAAGGCTGTGCTTGAAACTGAATACAGTTTTATACTCATTATTAATTTTGATTAAATGTTACAGATATCATCAAATACATTTATCCTCCATACTAATTATTTAGATGCCTTTCAATGATTAAGTGCTGCTTAAAATTATTATATACATAATAAGTGTATCTCTCTCCCAATATATGATAATTATGTGCCAGAATTACTTAACAGTAAATGGCTGTGTGTGTGTGTGTGTGTGTGTGTGTGTGTGTGTGTGTGTGTGTGTGTGTGTGTGTGTGTGTGTGTGTGTGTGTGTGTGTGTGTGTGTGTGTGTGTGTGTGTGTTTAGTTAATTGTGCATAAGTGTGAAATTGCAATGCATGAGTCATTACAATTTATAAATATACAGGTCAACAAATAATTAATAAGCATGCAAAATAGTAAATAAACTAGTAATTTGTATATGAAATGTAAGGTCTTTTTGACAAAGCAGTTGGGGGGTGGGGCCCAAATTCCTAAATCAAGAGCAAAGAAAATTTAAACAAATGTAAATGAAAGTAATGAAGCATGATTTTGATTCCAGTGCTAATGCCAATCAAGCCTCCAAAGTTGAAATATCAGACAATGCAGTTGGAGTATTAAAGTAAGTGCAGACTGCCATTCCTATCTGTCTGGTTGCCACCACCATCATCATAGTAGTGCCTAGTGGTGATGGACTGGGCTTGATGCTCATGGAGAAAATGAGAATACATCTGCCTGAAATTACGTGGATGCTGTGAAATCAATACTCTAGCTCTGTTTTTTAAAACTCTTCTTTTACCCTAGCTTCCTGTCCCTCTGTACCATTTTTCCTATAAACCTAATGCTCACAAATATTGAGAAATTTCCAAGTGTTCTCCTAACAATCTTTTAGAAAGTATAGACAACAATATATGCCAGATTTTAAGAATATATATTTATTAATATTATATGCTTAGAGATTTTTACATTGCACAGCAAAATGCACTTAGAAATTATCTGTGATGAAATTAAGCAGCTAATGTAATTTTAAACGTTCTTATGCCACAAATATAAAGCAAACTATAATATACATAAGATTAAAAGTATAATACTAAATGCATGTTATGAAATTTAGTGGCAAGTGTGCTCATAAATATATACTTCCAGATTATATTTAAATGCCCAGTGTGTGATATAAATATACACATTAGTGTAATTAATACTATAAGGAACACAGGTAAAGAAAGACAAAAATTAGCTCTCTTCATGAAACTGAAACTTTTAAATAATAATAATACTTTAATAGTAGTAAAACATCCTCTTTATACTGCTCACCAGACTGTAAAATTTATTTTTTAATGTAATTTAAATATAAAATAATCAGATACCTAAACTTAATCTTAATCTAAGAACCTAAGATAAAGTTATGTTAGCTCAAACCAAAAAAATGTATTTGTATAGATACAGTAATGCATGGGTGTCTGTGAGAATGAAAGAAATGTGAGAAATGAAAGAAAAAAGACCACTACTCCTAACAAACACCTAGGAAGGAAAAAATGTTGCTTCACTGTTGAGACAACCAGACACTAAAGAGAAATGTGTCTTAAACTATCACACACTAATCAGTACAGCCTCTGTTAAATGGGAGATAAGGGATCTGCCTACAACCCTGAATTATTGATGGGGGATGGAAGTAAGGAACAGGATTTGAGCTCTTAACCAGCATGAAGCTTTTCAGCTGTCCTTATTTGAACTAACCAAGTGAACTGTAATGCCCCTTTATATGCTCAAGCTCAATTTAAAATTAAAATGTCTATTTTCACTTCTTGAATTAGAAAATGATGAATTATTACAATTATAGCCACATGTGAATGTGATTCAGAATTGTAAAGAAAATATAAGAATATTTTTAAGTGAGTCTAAGAGTATAAAATTCTTGTGTAAAACAAAAATTAATGAAAGTCCTAGCCACTAAACCAGTTTAAAGTTCTCCATTTGGCAAAAATTCTTAATGCAAGATTTGACCAGACAAATAGCACAAACTGATATTATTGATTGGAAAACAGTATATTAATTAGTACTGATTATAATAAGTTAAGAAGTGTAATTAAATGTGATCTTTTCAATATTTGGTATTCACTATGGTAAATTACAAGTATTTGTATTACTATACATATATAATTAATATACCCTAAACACAAATGCATATTTCCCAAAAGTAAAATGCTTCATTACTATAAGGAACCTAAGTTTTTTTTCACATTAAAAATGTCTAATTTCCTTGTAATAATTAATATATATTTATACATGTATAGTGAGAACACGTCCCAGTATATATTCACACAAACAATTTAAAAGGGTTAACATGATAAGCCAATGGTTAAAGTGTTACAAATATTGGCCTTCAAAGTTAACATCAAAATCTTAATCAGTAAAGGTGAAGTAGGCATTAGAAATTAAGAAACTTTTGAATTTTGAAGCAAACTCATTTTACCAGCCTGTTCTTTAGACAGGTACAACATAAACTGATCTGTCTAACCAGATTTTGTTGTTGCTTGATTTCACTTCAGTGAATATCCTGATCTGTCTAACGAGGATATTCACTGAAATCAAGCAACAACAAAATTGAAATCAAGAAAGCAAATCAGCAAAAAAAATAAATTTTTGCTGAAAGCCAAGCTGGTACCTATACAACAGCACTTTTTGTCCATGAAATGAATGCTAGAGTATTCTTTTTCATTTGATCACAAACCAGTGGCATCATGATGTTTATTCCTATAGTCATTGTAGAGACTAAAAAAGAAAATCAACATTTCAAGCACAGAAAATGACAATGTGCAGCCCTGATTTAAGATGACTGAGTCACAAATATGTGATTACATGTAGTATTGACAGAAAAAGTGTTGCTTTTGTTTGATCCTAGACACTATTTTGTAAAGTTGATTAAAATCTACTTGTTAATCCCGAGGGTGTCAGGGAAAAATTATCAAGCTAAATACCATACCTAACTTATATTTTGCTAAAATTTTGTGTTTTATACTTATAATAGCATCTGTCAGCTTGACAATGATATCAGATTACACTTTGATAAGAATATTGTTACATTTGAAAAAGACTGCTCTTGAATAAAAATATTATTACACCTGAATAAAAGATTGCACTGTGGGTAAGAATATTGTTTCACTAGATAAAGGATATTATTAAGCAGGAAATGGGAAAAGGTTACAATCAGATTTTAAATCATCAGATGGTCCTACTGTACAATGTTACATTTCCAATTGCATAATTAAAATTAAAGAATCGTAATACAGCCGGACATAGTAACTGTATGTCACTCAAGTTTCCAGTTGTATAACTAAATTAAATATTTCTAATATGTTAGCATCTCTTGTTACTCAAGTTTCCTGAAATTATCTGCACCCAGAATGCAATAAATAAAAATAATTCAGTTTAGTACAGAAACAAACTGAAAACCACTGTTATTGTGTTTGTAATTTTTTAATAAATAAATAAAATAAATCCTAATATACCTTTACATTAACAACTCTCAAAGTTCTGAAAGATACTTTTTAAAATGTGAGTGTGCTTGCATGCATATATGTGTGAAGAAAAAATATTTCTCAAGCAAGGAAAGTATTGCAGGCATGTCAACATGCTATAGTTTCATATAATAAAAATAAAATTGAATTTGGTAATGGTCAGTAACTGTGTAGTGGAATGTTTTTTAAAGCAATACTGACTTACAGTTTCTTTTCACACAGCCTCTCTTTTTTTTAACTACTAACTTCAAATATTGTAAATTGCATGTTAAAAGCTCACTAATCAATACCAACATTAAACTATATTAAGTGTATTTAATGATTAATAGCTAAAATTATTAGGTTACTGCAAAAAAGCTTAAGTTATTATTCTTAGATCAGTTCTTTCTTACTGGTCTAATTCCCTAAAAGTATAACCACTAGTTACTGAGATTAAACAGGATTCTGTTTAGAAGCAAGTCAAATTTTGCCAATTCCACACTGAGATTTCTTAGCATTATAACAGTTTATGTTACTGCAATAATTCAAAGTCTAAACTGTAAATCATGGATCTCGTATTTCAAAGAACTAGTTCTTAAAATCAACACCATTGAAATGAAAATTAATGTAACATAAGCTAATTTACAATTAACCCCAGCCTAACTCAAGCCTCTGGCATCTTGAACAAGAGCCCAGTACCCTAGTTAAGTCTCAAAGCACCACCACCTGGCCCTCAGGACATGTGTGATAATGTAATACATTTTTTTAAATATAGAGAAACACAATAACTTGCCTCTGTTTGACAAACACAGAAATGAATAGATGCAGACATTAGTACAAAGATTTTGAACAGATGTTTTCACAATGTATGGGTGACAGGCCAGCAGAGTGATGTGCCCTTTAGAGCAGTAAAAAGATACCAGTGTGTACAGAAATGTGAAATATTGTGACAAATCTGCTTGAAAATGATTCTCTTCAGTTTACTGAATTAGTAAGTAATAGTACTAGTAGTATCAAGAACCCACTCTCAACTTTCTGATAAAACAACAAATATCTTTTTCAAGCAGAGAAACTGACTGCAGTATGGTGTGAAAATCATCAGATCAATGTGCAATCTATTCAAGAGTCACACTGGTCAATTTCATACAAATCTCTGCTATCTTCCTGGAATAAAATTAAGATTTAATGTTGTACATGGTACACTTTGTACCATTTAAGTTTACGGTTTGATTATGTATGAAAATTAAAATTACTGCTATAAAATTTAATCTAATTTTTTTTTACATTCTAAGTATCCACATTTTGTCAAAAAGCAATTTGTTTCTCTCTAGAAATTGTCAGAGATGCTTTTAAAACCAATTTACATAACAATTTTGAGGCAAATTTAAAAAATACAATCTTATTAGTCTTACTGGTAACATCTGTCATAAAAAGATTGTGTGTATGTGATGTGTGGCTGTCTAACTTCACTTAAGCTTGCAACAATCTTTTAATACAGGCCTAAAGTTATACACATATTATTCACTTTCATCAATCCAAACAATCATAATATTATATCTACACTACAGTACCTACAACTTTAATACAATTGAATAATTCTTTCACCATTGCTAACTTGAACTGACATTCTCCAAAACTCATATCCACACACTTTTTCTCTCAAAAAGTACTTATGCCAAATGTACAAGTAGAGGCTACTATGTGGTTTTTTAATTGTAATCTGGAATCTCATTTTGGGTTATTATAAATTTTATAAGTTTTAAATTTTATTTAGACATAAAAATGAAAAAGATGCAGTGTCTGATAAAAAAAAAAGGCTATAGCAAAATTAAATGGCAATGTTTATGGTTTTATTATAGACTAGCCTTTGCCTGCAGTTTCGCTCTCATACATCAGCAAATATAGACCGTTAACTATAATTTTTTGTTAATCTACAAGGTTGATCTAAGTGCTTCTTTGTGTACAATATTGTTATCTTGGGTGCAAACAAAGAGATTGTCACTTGTGCTGACCCTGAAGCTCATAAGCTCATGTGAGAAACAGCTTGTACGAAGGTTAATGCCTATGGTCCGCACCATCCATCCTTGCAATTTATTAATCATCATCACAGATGCTCAAAACAAAATCCAATATTTACTACAGCTAAAATCTAATACCCAGAATTAGAAATGCAATCTGAGTGAAACAAGAATTGTCCACTGTGCATTCAGGTCACAGCAATGTATTAGCGAAAGTCTGTGCACAGGCACTTGTTGAAAATTTTCAGTTTTAGGACTATTGGTCTCTCTTATGAGATAGCATGATATTATATTGCCTATCTTGATTCTATGGCACTAAGGTATGCAAGAGAAAATGTCTGATGAAAATCTGTCCAACACAACCACAATATATATATATATATATATATATCAGCTAACAGGAAAAAATAGTTGATATGAGGTGCTTTGCTATTCAAAAGTCCCTGGACTGTAGCCATTAAAAAAAAACATAGGCTTAATTGCTGGTGTCAACTTGAAAGCTACCCCCTTTGGAGCTGAATACATTGATTATATTCTTTCCCAGTACTCTTTAGCACCTCTAACATTAGTAACAATTCCACAGAATCCCTTGTTCTAGAATCTTTGTCCATTCAAATGAATCTTCATTTCTAGGCAAAAGAAGAGGTCAAAAGAGGTTAAATCAGGGAAAGTAAGCAAGGTAAGAGATCACTGCCATGCTGTTTCTAGCCCAAAAGTGCTACAGTCAGAGCAATATGAGCCAACATGTTGTAGTCCTTTGTGCTCCACAAAAGACTGCAACAAAAACAAACTCCTTGGAACTCTGAGGAACAAACTCTTTGTGGAAAATTCCTATCCTGTGAAAGTGCTCATGAACTGCCTTAAAAAGGTGGAGTAAATTTGTCTATCCCAATTTTAAAATGTAATTGTTATATAAATTGTTAAATTGTCAGTGACCTGACCTTGGGCACTCCTTATGACGGTATTTTTGAAAGTGTCTGAGTTGGAAGTAAACAACCCAAGGTAAGAATGTACTAGAAATTGTTGATGTAAGGCAAACCATCTCAACTGCCTGAGTAGTTTTATTATCCAATGGCTATGATTTACGAGACCAGCCAATGGGCTGAGATCTAAAAGTTAACCTGCTGTAGAAAAATCTACTGTCTGATCACTTGAATTTGAAGTGGCAAAGAAGTCCAGTCCTGAAAGGCAGCTGTTAGCTTGATGGTGAGTTAACTGACTGGTTGAGAGAGAATGGATTTTGAAATATTCTGTGCATTCAGCTACTGATATGATATACTTGTGTTTTAACCCTTTAAGGGGCAGAGCAGCTGAAAACATCTTTACTACCGAAAGGGCAAAACGTCCGAAAGCGTCCATAGCAACGAGTGCTCTTTTCTTCTCATATCATTCGAGAAATCGTGAGACTTCCGGTGTCTACAGGAAGTCTAACGTTTCTACGATGATTCACGCGCATTTTGAAACATTTTTGCCTTGCTGCGTTCATTTTTTCATAAAGTTTTCTTTGTTTTTCATGTTTGGTGTTTCAAATGGATTTATTAGAATCGTCGAGCGATAATGAGGAGTTTACTGGATTCAATTTATCGGATAATGTGGTAAGAGAAGTTTATTTTGAATTGGATGATAGGATTAGAAGTGACATTAGTGTCAGTTGCATGCACATGTAGCATCTTTCCAATTCTGGAGGAGAGTGCATCAGATTCTGAGGATATCGAAGAGGAGTAGGGGGAAGGGGTATCTGGAGACGCACATGGTTGGAATAGTAGTACTTTAGCACTGAATATATCGGAATTTATAACAGAAATGGGGCCGAATGAGACTATAACTAATGATAGTACTCAGCTGGCTTTCTTCTACTAGTTTTTCAAAGAAGAAACATTTGACAAGATAGCAGAATAAATGCACGTCCGAAAATCGCGGAAAAACAAAATGGCGATCCAGGTTGGAAGGAAACTAATGCCACTGAAATTAAGGCTTATTTTGGGCTTATGATTTTGATAGGAATTCATAACCTGCTGAAAAAAGAGATGTAATGGTCGTCTGACGACAGATTAGCATTCCTGGCATCAACAAAGTGTGTGTACATAGTGTTTGTAGTGGACAATAACTGGACAATATTTTTTTGGTGTAAATATATATTTTCATGCAAGGATTCAAATTTAACACCTGAAAGTATACTTCAATTAAGGATATTAATAAAGCTGCTTTCATTTTGCATTTTATTTCATTGAAACATATGCACTAATAGTAATACCTAAGATATGATGTTTTTACTAACGTAACCCTAAATCTCACTGCAACCCTGAAAAATCTTGCCCCTTCAGAGTTAGAAAAAGGAAAAACGTGTGAACCTTAAAGGGTTAATAAGATGCATTTTGTGAGTAGACTATTATTTCTACAAATGTTTGAACTAAACTGTTCTCATGTAGTATTCTAATCATTTGACATTGTCTTTATATGCTGTATTTGTTATCCTGTGTGTTCTTCTTTACGTTAACTTCTTTGCCAAATGTTGTGGATATATATTCCAACAGTCCTCGTGGATGGCCTGATGAACTTTTCCCACATTTGCAGCCATTCTGCTGGTTGAAAAACAAACAGAACATTTGGAAACCTTAACTAACATATGCCCATATTTGAAACATGGAAACCACTCAAAAGTTTGGGTTCTGCCCTTAGCACCATCACAAAATGCTTGCTTAAGCATGTCATATGTTTCCAATGCACTTCTGACAAGCTTGAAGCAAAACTTCATGCAGACATGCTGTTCTTTCAAGTCTGCCATTTCACTTCACTCAAGAATTGCAGAACATTACTAACAGCACCACACACAAACACTTGTGAAAAAGGAACATGCATCAGCACCAACTTTAAACTTGGTACAATGCTTCAAAAAGGAAGATGTCAGTGATATTTAGTAGCCAGTCCAGTGACTTTTGGACAGTACTTAGAAGATACCAAAGTCCAATATAACTGTGAATATATATATATATGGAGACCATACACAATGAACATTGTTTTCTAACTATTTGATTCACTTTCAACTCCAACCTATACTAATATTCATTGTGCCAATCACCAGAAGTCAGTCACACAACATAGTTTTTAAGAAAGAAAAAGTCATTCAGTCCAATGGAACATTAAAAAGAAGAAACAAAATTTATGGTAATAGCAAAAGTTAAAGTTAAATCCACTGTTTTCTTAGTTTCCAAATTAAGAACTAAACATTTTCATCACATCTCACATGGAATAAGAAAAGTAGTTCTGTATTTGTGTGCACAAAATGCTATACAGTAAGTACATGGGAAACTCAGCAGCATCAGGTAAAGCACACACCTCTCACAAGTAGGTCATAGGTAAAATAATACTGTTTTTAAAAAACACATAAATAAAATGAAAACAACAGAATCCAAATACTGTATTTACACAAGAAAAACAAATAAAATGAATTTACAAATGTATAGCTTGAACAAAGGCAAAACAGAATCAGCACTATTCTTGCTGAGGAAAAATTCTCTTGGGAGGCTTCTTGAAATAATCATGTTCTCTTTGTATCTAATTTAGAAGACAGTGAATTCCAGACATATGGAACCCAATAAAGTGTAGGGTGATGAGCACATGCTTCTAGCAAGGGTGTATGAGTGTGAGATTAAACAGATACTCAGGGCTGAAATCACAACAATGAGAAGCAATTTTGTATTGTGCTGTGAACAGGTAGCCAGTGAAGACTATAGAGAAATGGAGAGAGTGATCAAAATAGTGTAATATTTTAGAAGCTTTATGATGTTATTTTATTTAAATTAAGTAGGCAAATATAAATGTTTACATTTAGTAGGTACATGAAATGCTTATATTTGTTTACATATGTAAATGTTGACATTTCATAGAAACTTATAAATGATTTTCAGCTACATGAGTTATAAAGTATTGAGCAGAATCTTACTGAAATAAATTACCTCAAATAAATGGTCCCCAAAGTCAGAAGAAACGCCTACCAATCCTGCTTTTCTCAAACATTTGGAATATCCCACAGTGCCCCTGTGAGTTAGCCATGGTACACACTTTGAAAAAAACTGGACTATTTATTTAACTGAGTGTGTACATTATATATAATCAGACCATGCAACCAGACTGACAACTATTCTACTTGTATAAGACTAAGCAGCCATATGCCCGTCTTCAGTAACTTTGCCTCCTCTGCAAGACTATATCTGTTAAGGGGAAGTATTGCATCCAGGAGAGTATGAACTCTAATTGGACCTGCTCTCATCATTACCTTCTCAGATAAGAGTTACAAACAAATCTTGGTGACTATATAACTAATTATACTACAGACTCATGTATATCTATGGTGTCAACTGTAAACATTTTGTGTTATAATTTTCTAACATATACAATGGACTCAAATCTACCCTTTTGTTACTTATTAAAGTTACCATGTGTCTATTAGACACTCTATTCAGTCTATCAATATCTAGTTATGATTGAGTGACTGGGGGCAAGCCATCTACTGTTTACTGATGACAATTATTGTGATCAATATCAATTTGTGACTTTGTAAATATGCTGCAGCATGCAATAAGAGTGAGTGTGATATTAGTTACTAAGATCAATAGTGATTTTCCCCATTCATGTCACATTAACTCTGAAGAATGACTTGTAAACCAACCATGAGAACTGTTGCCAGCTGTACCTAATGGTTAAAACACATAAAAGATTAACTAATGGCTAAAACGCAAAAATACTTACTTTATTAAGAGACTAACAGACAGAAGGAGCAAACCACTTCATCGGGGATTATATTTCAGTGTTTCCTACTCTCTGCCAGCAATCCTGCCTAAGACATCCTGTGTGAGTCTATGCACAAGTCTCTATTAAAGGAAATACTATAAATGTATGATAATAATAAATATATATTTGGGGATTAACACTCATGTTGAGAGCCATAAGCTGTTAAACGGACTTTAGCATTAGTTATAGTACAGTCTATACTAGACAAAGGGTATATGTGTTGTGTCAAATGTAGACACAAATGTTTTAACTCTTGATCACATCAAGGGAGCTGAATCTACCCTTTCATTACTTACTAAAGTCCCTAGTTGTTCACCAAATTCCTGTTCATTCTAACCACTATCTATATTTGTCTAGGCATGACTGGGGCAGCCATCTACCTATCTGGTGATTCAATTATATCATTTGTGACCTTGTTTCTGCCTATGCTTGTGAAGCAACCATGACAAATGATACTGACATTAATTATTGCATTCACTCACCAATTTGTCAAAGAAGGAAGAAAGCAAATAAGTAATTATGAACAAGTGAACAAATTGTATAGCTATATCCTATAACACTACTGCTGGATAAACATAAATAGTGCACATTTATTTAAGACAAAGAAACTGAACATAAAACAGGAATTTTAAAAGTTTCAATTAAAAACATTTCTGAAAGACAGTGCATAATAGTATTATTTTAAAACACTGGAGGGAGGAGGGGTCTATGCAACTCAAGGACAAATGATTCCATGATAGGTTTTGTTTGCAAAACTAACCAACTGTTGAAATGTGAGTATGCTATTAAACTTTTCTTAAATCATGCTTTCACCAAGAATTATTTTAAATCACAATTCAGACTTAGCTAATCACACATATTTCAATATCAACTAATAGTCATTTTAATAATGTATATCAATTATTTTATAAGCTGTCCACAAAAAAAGATATTACTACAATCTTAACTTTAACTGCTGCTAGAAGATAACCTATAATATTACTATAATTTAAACAGATATACACCTACAGTACAGTCATTAATACTGTAAAATTATATGTTATAACTTATATTCTGTTTTTCCTAGTAGAAGGTACAATTATACTAATTTTATTCAAAATGCAATACATTGATCCAATAAGCTTGATCTGAGCAAATTAAAATGGTATCTTATTTTAATCACTTAAAAATATATATTTTTAAAAAATAAAATATTTTTAGAAGAATAAGTCTCTTTAGCAAAAAGACTGTTGGCTACAGTTAGGTGTAGTTGTGTAATCCAGAATTCATATAATTACAATCTGGAATAACAATTTTTCAATTTTACAAAAATCCATCTTTACCACTTCTGCAACTAACACTGCAGTGACTAAATATCAGAGAATATAAATACAGTTTATGCACACTGCACAAATGTACATCTGTACATGAAGGTTCAAAAATCAAAGCCATGGGCAAATTTGCAAAACCCCTATTTCTATATAGCTGAAACTGAATGCTGAATCCATGCTCTATGCTATGATGGTCCTCATGGTGAAAACCTCTATTACACAGGAGAGTCTGTCATTCTTCATTCTCTCACAAGCAGGCATCATAACAGCAGAGATTATATACATCTCTGATTGCCTGATATAAATTGTTTCTGCAGGTATAACGTGTACTTTTCATAATTTTTACTTTCAAAATGCCCCTAAGTTCTAACTATTACTCTGTACAATGTGTTCACCAAAATGCAATAGTCCTCCCAGCCACCAACAAATTCCCAGTACTATTTCATACAGACTAGATATCTAACTATTGCTACTATCAAATGGATCATCAGTTAAACAGAAGTCTACTGTGTCATGAGTTTATGAAAAAGAAAGAAATTTTAAAGTTCCTATATAAATATATGTCAATAATTTTCTTTATATTCCAAATTTGTGTACAATATAAAACTTCATCTTTGTATTTCAGGTTTTATATAACAGGACTGCATTTACACTTAAATATGAAATTTGCAGATGGATGGTGGTAGATTATGAATATACACCCCACAAAAAAAAGTTAAGTAAACAAGAATTTTAACCTCAAATGTTTATCAAATTTGACAAGTGTGATTATTACTTTGTTTCTACACATATTTTTAAAACAAAACAATTAAATTAAATAAATCTGTTGTTTCAATAAAAGCTTTTAACCTCCATGAATTCGATGTGTGTAATTGGAAGTTTAATATTTAATACCTTATCTTTCTTAAATGTTTTTTCCCCTCTGGCAAATCTCTTCAATTCTGCTCATAGTTCAATAAGGCTGTTTGTGCTAGCAAGTATACTCACAATGAGTTAATATTTTATAAATTCAAAACAAATTAGAAAAAACACTTATATACAGACACTTCTGTATCTAGTTCAGAATGATTTACTAGAATCCTGCCTTTTGACTTTAACTTATAAAAGTTATAAAATGTTACATGTAGTGAATTCTGGGAGCTTATGAAGTTTATGAAGCAACAAGTCCTATTTCCAGCATAAGTTATTAGCAATTTCATACTGTTGTCCTGAATAGTATGCCTGAACCAGAAAATGTTACTTCATTTGCCTTTAGGAAAGATAGACATCCTACAATGAACTGGAAAAATATGTTAGTGCTCTGTACAGGGATTTAAAAAATTATGAAAATTCATTTGCTTAAATTATTTTCCCTAAGAAAAGAATGTTGAGGTTTACTGTTTACTTCTGTAAAATTAACTTTTTATTTCTCCAGGCTAATGTGCTCTGAAAGTTTAGCTGGATGATAATGACATCGTAGCATTCCACCGCATTCCATGGCTAAGTCACTCAGATCAGCACAAAGACTAAAAGAGTTACTCTCATTTCCATTGTCTTAAATGCTTGTACACAAAAAACCCATTATTTTGACTTTAATTATTAACAAACAGAAATGTGGAGTGATTTAGGGATTTCTGATTAGATTTTTTACAATACAACTGCATGTAATGTTCAATGAGTCAGCAAGGGTTAAACTGACATGTCTTAAAAGTGTTATGGATGTACAAATTCACTGCACACATTGTATATGGCTTTCTTGGGGGAAGTGTACCACGAAGGGTGGGTTCATATGAAATGAGTTTTCTTAAAAATAAAGCATTGAAATATCGTATGTTTATATTCTATATGTTCAAAATTGATGTGAGAGATGTGAACATGTGTTTATTTATTTTGTACTTATTTGTCAAACAAATATGTTTTGAACTGAAAAGTGGCACCTTTTTTTGTTACATAGATAAACACAGCCATTTTCTTTTAATTTTCATTATTATAAGTAATCCAACAAACTTACTGTATCAAGGTTTTCTTAGAAGTGATAATACAGTAAAGCAACATTCAATATTCCTTTATCAGCAAACATACAATTTTGTGTAGAAATATTTTTAAAAGGCACATTCTTTGTACAGATCCAAAACTTTTATTCTTTACCAAACAGCGATATATCAGACATAAACACCATGTGGCTTTTAAAAAGTTCGTTTACCAGATGTATTCAAATGCTAATGTTTCTCAAATTTATTCATTATATTCAGAAATATTCAGCTTTAGGAAAACTAATTTTACTTGGTTTCTTTTTTAATCTGTTACAATGGAATTAATAAATTTGTAAATATATAAAATAATGATGATAAAATGCAAACTACTTCTTACATTTTTCAAAGATGCCATAATCCAGAAAGATAACTCTCAATTCATTTTGTTTTGGTGTGATTAGTTTAGGTACCAAATAAGAAAATAATTTTCGTTTCCCATTCACATCACATGGTTGCAAAGAATGGCAGGAAAATTTTCAAAATCACTAAGTTTTCAAAACAGCTAAGATTTCTGATAGTCTTGATATATTTTCATTAAACTGATTAAAATCATAAATAGCTTACATATTTTTAATTACATATTCATGTGGTTTCTTTTGCATTTAAAGTTTCGCCTAGCTGTGTTTATGTTTTAAACCTGAGCTAGTATTAGTAAGGATAAAAAGACATGTGAATTACATTCAAGAATAAAAACATCGTGATTAGGATTATTACATATATTATAATAAAATATAAAGCATTATATTAAATAAATACTTTATTTATCATTTATTTAGTATTTTCTTCAAAACATAAAAACTTAGCCCATTTTATGTTTAGTTAAGAAAAATAGAGCTTCTTTCATGATGGCTGATAATTTTATTACCGTATATACTCGAGTATAAGTTGAGATTTTTTTTCTAAATTTCGAGGCCAAAATCAAGGGGTCGTCTTATACTCGCATAACTGATTTTTAAATTTTCAGTAACACGATAAATGTCATATTTTCGCTCAAAATACCGGTAGGTTTCCGTAGTATGGATGAACATCTCAAAGCAAACACCTACCTTTCGGTTACAGTACTGATCGATAGTTGAACAATAATTACCGTAATAAAAGTTGCGCTACCTACCAGTATATCTACCAGCTTTTGATAAAATATTTTAATTCAAAATGTCCGCGATTTCCTCTGTATTTTGGGCTAAGCATACGATCGCTTTGCATTTTCACCAATATTATTGTCGGATCATAAAAATCTTCCCGGAAATCTCTTGAGCACAATTTTTTTCGGATTATCAATTTACCAGTAATTAATGTACCATAATAATGTCCATATTTTACCATAACCGGTACCGGAAACGTTCATTAGTAACAATTGCCCCGTGCTAAGTAAATCATGGAGAATTTGAGAAATCAAAAAAGAAAAAGGCTGACAGGGCATGAGTTTACCGCAGCAATCGTCAAAGAAATACGGCATTAAAATTCCACTTTTTAAGGCTCAAATTGACGGGTCGTCTTATACTCGAGATTGACTTATACTCGAGTATATACGGTAATAGGGTTTTCCCATTATGAAGTTATAGTTTTATACCTTATTTTATTAAAATGTACTAAATTAAAGTAATAATTTAAGTTAATAATGAAAATATATTCATTGTAATGAGATAATTATAGTGATTATTTTTTTTTTTAATTTCTGGTAAATCTTTTTTCTGGGAAAACTTTATGTATTTCAAACTCCTATAACATCAAAAATTTTATAATTTTTATCTTTCTTATGTTTTTATGTTAACATTAGGCCCTGCTTTAGACTTTATCATGTAAAATAATTAGATTTAATTAACTTTTTTTGCACTTCATGTAACAAAATGGTATATTGCTCAGAGAATGAGCAAAATCTTTCTCTGATTCATCAGCTAATCATTATTTTTTTTGTAATTTTCTTTCTTTCTCTTTTATTTTGAAAAATTACAAGAGCGGTACAACAATAAACTCTTATTTTCTTTAAGTACACATACACTGTGGTTCTGTAGCCCTGAAATATATGCATGCACATTACATCGGCACCTATGTTTTTCTAATGGTTTCAATAAGATGCCTTTACAAGGCAAAGAGATAATCATTCTTTGTTGGAGATGTTTATTATGCTTGCATGATTGAAGGTCTTAAAATGTATAAATAGAAATGCTTGTAAAACAACATAAAATGGCCCCTCAATTAATGAGCATAATTGGTTCCACAGAGTCACTCATTAACAGGAACTTTCATTAAGTGAATCTTATAATTTCAATGGGACATTAGGTAACTGGTTACTTCACTGACAGAATTTGTGCTCATTAATATAATAATAGAACTGAAATAACAGGCAGTAACTTGTTATCCAAAGTCTCGTAAATTGAACTGTTCAAGGATCCACTGTATTTAGTTTTTTCCCCAAAAAATAGAATTGTACAATTTCACTCACCTATGTTTGGATGTTTTAACAACCTGCATATCCTGGCTTCTCTTTCCAACTTTTGATGATCTGAAACAAAAACATCACAATCTAACATTGCATGAAATGGTTGTTTAATACATAAAAAAAACTAGTGGGATAGTAATGTGGAAATAATTTTAATCAATAGCAAAACTTTAATTATTGCAACATCACATTTACAGCCAATATAGCAATTCCTTCTCAACTATGCTTTTGCCAATCAGTTTTCTTACTCATCTTTGCCAAAAACAATATATACTTCAGAATTTGTTGTTTTAAAAAATTTTGAAATGTACCAACTGTATCTGATTGAGATGCCATGCCAGAGTTTAAAATAGTCTGTAATCCATGTGTAAATGTAATATAATTTTTCTTTTTTTTTTTGCATGTAGATGATGTATATTTTTTATGCACAACTCAAATATCTTTTAATATATATATATATATAGTGATGCCAAAATATGATAATAAAGTAAATGTCATTCAGACCAGAGTAATACTAGTGATCGTTCCTTTATTTTTTACAGTGAGTGAATGATTGGTTTAATGATCTATCATGTTTTCATTGTCAGAATGTCAATAATTTATTGTTAATTTACAAATAACAATAAATGTGTGGTTGAATTTTATTTTCTGGCCAAATATAAAACAGTGATAAATAATACAACATACTACTAATTAATAATTTAGTAACTAAGACAAGTAAGATGTTTGTTTCACCTATGTGTGTATAATAAAAATACACATCAGGACAAAAACATAATGCCAAGAGAATTACCTCTAAAGACAATTTTAAATGTTAATATAATCAGTGTTCCTTAGAATTTAACCAAATAAAATCAATTTAAAAGGCCTCAAGGTTTTATTTTTTAAATGACTAAATTTAAAAGAGTGTACATCATACTCAATAAATATCTATAATTAAATATAAATAGATATCTCTAACTTAATTTATTTAAGTTTTAAAAGAATATAATGTAGGCTACATACAAATTACAACACTACTAACTAAAAATATATTTATGAAGTTAAAATCAGTTAAATAAAAATCCACTTTCATCCAAAGTGGCATGCAGTGTTCCTTCATAGCTTGACGATCTCCTTCTCTTTTAAGATCTGTGTTAATTCATAAATCATAATAAATTAAATAGATTACTACTGATATTATATCAAGCGGATACTAGTAGGCTAGTTTGATATAGTATTATGCATTAATACTAGAGGCTAATTAGATAAGTTCTTGACTAGTTTTGTCAGAAGAGTGGACTTTTCTTTACTACTGTAGAAAAATCCTATAAAACTCAGTTCAAAAATTCTTTGTTAGAGGTTGTCACACCCTAGGGTGGATGGGTGGGTGGGAAATATAAGCAAAATCTGAAGCTGGCAATGAATAAAAAGCTAAATAGAATTACACAAAAGAATTGTCAGATGTCCTACTACTCATCATGCAAAGAAAAATCGGCATTTATACTCTCACTGAGCATAGCATTGCCTTACAGTTTACAGTATCTGAATCAAATTAAGCAATGCACAGTAAATGTTCAAGATAGGTCTAATTCAGATTAAATTAAAACAATAATAAGAAAAGTAACAGTTGTCAGAATTAAAGTTTTATTTAGTACAACCTAAAACTGCACCCAACAGGATATATAATAGTTTCAAGTTGGACAGACAGTAAATTATGTGTTTATATTAATATAAAATAATACTAGATATAATTAATTATTACTGGCTGTAAGTGATGTATCAAAAATCACGTATTCACAGAGTGCATATAAATGATTCCACACTGGCACAATTAAATACTAAAATAGCAATGGACTTTTTGCCCTCACTCAGTCACTGACTCAGAGAAATAAAACAAGTAAAGTCAAAGTAATACTTATTTAAATGTGACCAACTGTCACAAGAAATTAAAAATGCACCGTATTTAAATGTTCATTCCTTCCACAATCACAAATTCAAATACAGTTGAAGGCATCCATGCATTCGTGGGTGATAGCGACCGCTGCCTTGACCTGTTCACCTGTTGGCTTGCAATAATACTAATACAGTAATATAAAACTAATTTCGTATCGAAGTGTGCAAACAAATAATTTAGTACGTTCAAGAAAAAATGTGTTTGCTCTTACCTCTGGCTGACAGCTTCTTTGTGTTGATAATTTTTGCTGCAAATTCTAATCCGGTTGCCTTCTGAACACATCGTCTAACGATTGAGAAAGCTCCTCTGCGTGAGACAAATTCGACGGTGAAATATTACAATCGCTCAAAAAAAATTGTAAGGTTAGTTTTAAAAAATGTCTATCCGAAATATTAAACTGTATGAAAAGATAAATGTGTGCTACTTTGGTAAGAATCTACTGCTACTCAAGCTAAGGTTTTGCATCTGACAAACTGTACGTCTGCTCGAACATCAAGCCCATTTAAGTTTCCTCATTGTCACATAAATTATATCTCAACCAAATAACGTATACGTATTCTGAACGATTTAGTGGATATTATGAAGCCTGATTTCAAATAAATATGTTAGATCAATTAAACTATTAACTTACTTCCCTAGTTCTTCCTTTAATTCGTATATATCACCGAACTTCACAGCAGACGTCGGTGCGGCCATGTTGAATGCTAAATGATTCTCAGCATCAGTCTCGAAATATCTCGCGCATCCGGCGGGATTCCCACACGGATCAAAATGTGTGATCTCCCGTGAGTAGATGGCTAAGGCAAGGGATATAAAATAGCTTGTTAGCGTTTGTCATTCGAAACAAACAATACATTTAACGATCAAGAGATCAATATAAAGCATTTACATGCAAGATTTAGTGCTTTTTAAGCGTTATGTTATATGGTATTTTATTTTTAGTTATCCGAACTAGTGACTTCGAATGAAAATTTCTTTTTTTATGATGTTGGTTTGGAAGATGGGGTTAAATTGATAAAGGATGTATTATTACAGATTGCATAAATATAATTCAGAAATCGTAAATCACAATTAAAGTTAATTAATCATTTCAGGCACGTTTATTTTTAGTGTTGATGCCTGCCGAACTCAATGACAGGTATTTGGACAAGGTTGGCAGAGAGACCTACCTGATTACAGGTATGCTGATGACAGTTAATAGTTCTCTTCGTTATCGAAAGCCACTCCGCTTGATTAATTAAAACCAGAATACAAAAGACCGCCGGGTTCTTTGGGGTTTTTGGAGGTATATTTTATAAGGAAATTAAATTCAGTCGACGTATGTAAATATATTTAGGAACAATTGCTAAATGCACTTGACCGACCACTCAAAGAGATTTACATTGCGACTTCCATATTTTGCTTTTCTGTGGTGTAGGCGTGTGGGATAACGGCAGATCTGTAAAGTCAGGTCTGAATTAAAATGTGTCTCGTCACATTCTTAATTGATCCACACCAGTAGTGCATTCTCGACCAAGAGTTCTCTGCCCTCAGGCATTCAGTATAATAGGAACGATAGCCAAACGCGAAAATGACAACTATTGTCAGTCCTAAAGAAATGCTTCGATTTATCTAACAGTATTAGTAGAAACTCGTGTGACTTGCATGACACCTGTTTGGTTGGTGGGTGTGTTTTGGATTATATTTTTTAATACAAGCTATTGATAAATTATTTGTCTGGTCAAGGTCAACTTGCATGGCTGTTCAGATAGAAAATTATACTGGGTAAAGTCTCGGTTATAGGGGTGTTTATTCTAAATATCTTGCATCGGTTATTATACCGCTGTCGTGTACTATTTTTGGAAGAGCGGTAGTGGAAGATATTAATGAAAGGAGAGAGATAAAAAAAAAAAAAAAGGGGGAAAAAAGCTGACAGGTGTATGCGCATGTGCTTATCACAAGCAGAGATGGGACATGCTGTACCTTTGTCACAATACCGCAGCGAATGAGAAAGCAAAGGTCGGGGGTGTGTGTGGGGGGGGGAACTCCGTCAACAGCGCTGACCGCTACAGAGGCTCACAGCGGTATGCTGCACTGCATGCATGCCTCAATTCCAGAACTGGAACCGCGCAGTATATAAATTTGTTAACCACGCTCTGATTAAACGGCATTATAGTACTGGTAGCTTATATCAATAAATATTTGTAATAATCGTATTGTGAATACTCTCTAGTATTAAAAGTAGTATGCAGGGTCCTTGAAACTTGTGTCATACAATATATGCTTAAACCTTTTAGTTTCATTTATTCTTCCACCCTTGAGATCGTATTACCCGCAAATTTAGGCAGGAACCAAGATCATAAGTAACGTGATTGGTCGTACATCAGGAATATAAACAAATAGATGGCGAGCACCTAGTTACATCAAACGTGTAGTATAGATAGTTAGTTTGATGAACGAGCTGGTGACTTTGTTAAGTAGCAAAAGGGTAAATCGTGATCATTTGATGCGATAAGAATTAATAATAAAACGACAAAATGAAGTTTACAATTGACACAGTAAACTTTTACTTAGTCTATATAATTAGCAGTGTTTGATAGTACAGTTTGTAATGTTCTTCAGGGTAATTTTAGTATTTAATTAGCTCATACTTTTGAAATAAAGTTATATGTGGTAGAAAGACTGTAAGCTACATAATCAAAAATGTATATTTTTCAATCAATTTTTAAAAATGATTTCCACTCTCCCAACCCCCCACTACCCAAACAAATCGCCCATTAGATCAATCGTCCTACTGACCTAAAAATGGGAATAATAACTGGGGATCAGAAGAGTATAACTTTGCTACTTTGAGCTAAAATGAATGGTTAGTAATAGCCTTGACTACAACCGCTTAATAATCCTCAGAATGATGACATAGTCTAGACTCTGGAAAGTAGTCATGTGCATCAGGCTGTGTTAATAACAGAAAAGATGTGAATGAACATCAGGCTATAATTTATGCACCCATACAGACCCATGAATGACAGGAAAGCCGAAGCCAGTTTTCAGCTGCAGAAACAATGAGAGAGATGAAGCTTGAATCGTATGACAGAGTTATCTTTCTAAATTATAAATATGTCTTGGTCACTCTTCTAAACAACAGAAGACAGACAGACCTCTTAGGTGTGTGTGTTGGGGGGGGGGGGGCATTGGCATTACTACTGTTCCTGCAGACCTGCTGTGCCTGGGGGCCTTTCAATAGAAAGGGTACAATATTTGTTCTTTCAAAAAAGAAACTGTACTTGAATCGTGAAAAATATGCACTTGGTCGAATCAAGTTTTGGCAGGGAGCATGGCAAGATTCGACAATGGCCTAGCCCTAGACAAATTGAGTCTGTGGAGCAGAAAGGAGAGAGAGAGGGGGGGGGGCGTATGCCTGTATAAAATGGGGAGGGTGTTAGATTTTTTTCGAGGGGGTGGGGGTGGGATATGATTATAAAATATCTCTGTTACAATATAAAAGTATGTGTGACACCTCTTAGCATCCTTCACTCATTATGATTATTCTTTATTAATTCATAACACATAAATAAATGCAAGTGATCAAGAATCTTAATTTATAGTTATTAATAATTCTCCCCAAGACCCACATGTCTCTCACTTGGCGGATTACAAGGGTGTCGTAAACATATATGTGCACAAAAGGTTAATAAATTTTATTAAATCAACAATCAAATATACAACATATGAATATAATCAAAAGAGTGTTGACATTTACATCACAACAATTTTTGAGTAAACGTTAGACACTCGTTCATTTTATCCTAGAATAGACATCAGCAATCAAATTAACACATATATGTAATCAAATTCATAGATATGGTTTCATCATGAAAATGAGGATGGAGTTTAGAGAGATAATAATATTATAGTCAATATACATAACCTTTTCTATGATAGCAGATGTTGCTGGCATGTGTTCACAATCACGCGGTTTGCAACAAGTCACTTTATTTCTATTAGATGATGGTCCAAAGTACCCCTTCTAGGCACATTACACAATTGTTCCAGAATCTTCAATGTGCTCACAAGCACACCAGGGAGAATCATCCAGAACTGTTGTATGCACTACTAAAGGGATGTTCAAAAAAATCTTTATCAATAGAGACCAAATTCAAACTTCAATTTCTTTCATATTGATTCTCAATGGAATTCACAGGAATCAACTTACAGCAACGCATTTACTGATAAGTTCGAGGTCAATGCTGGATACACATACCAACAAGATCGGGAAGAGTACAGTAGTTCACTGCAGTCTGAAGCGATACAAGGTTGCAAAACATCAAAAGCATAAAAGGTCATGCCCCCTTCTGCAAAAGTCAAGGGCAGCTCTAAAGTCTCAGTCATATTTCTTCTCTCGATTCCTTTTTTCTCTTCCAAACATTCTCAAATTACAAATCCTGCAAAAATATTATTAGCTGGATACATGCAGAATAAGAAATATAGCAATGATCAAAATTCACAAATATAGTGTACAATGTAATCAAATTAGAAATAACATAGAAATAACGTTCACCCACATAAAACATTCTCCAATTCAAATCATAGATCAATAGCAAACATGAACGGAATATTTCTAAGTCCATTCTTTATCAGTCAGTTAACTTACCATAAGCTAACGATCGAATTTATGACTGGTTGAGTTATGTCAAAATCAAAGTGATTAAACTATAGAACTTTCTTCAACTTTTGGTCTATCCCCATTGGATGATATTGTTAGGAACAAGTATATAGTCAGAAAAAAAAAACTACTCATCCGTTTGGAACTAGTTTGGATTGCATCATCAAGTTGTAGCATATTCTTTACCCAAGTTGTTAATTTAACTCTGTTACTTATTAAAATATCATCATGTGCAGTACCGAAGATCATGTAGCGATGACATTTAACAAATTATACAACAATTAAGTTTAGAGATATGTATAGGCAAATTTACTCAGCCAGGCACTGTTTGAAAAGAAAAGAAATAGTAACTGAATTCTATTATCATCACTGTGATTATGTTGGAAACCTTTGGGGATGAGATAATATGATTTATTCACTAAGAATATGAGATATATTATTATTTTTTAATTATTTTAATAAAACTATTTGATTTTAGATTTAATGTAGTGGAATATGTGAAACACTGGAGCTATATAGTGCCAAGTTTCACATTCATTTATCAGTAGTGTAAGAAATATTATAAATGATTATTTTCAGATTGCCAGGATAAATATTTTCAGGTTGCTAGAATAAGGATTTGTTTCCAGGTTGACAGGATACAGATTTCAGGTTTCTTGGTATTCTCTGATGGACGATTTTAGGTCTAGGATAGGTGAAGCTGTGGGTTTTATTGAGAAACAAATACTCATGGTAAGACATTGTTGTGACATTGATGTTCGCCGAATCTTAAATACTATGTAGCAGACGTAATGCTACAAATTGCCAACAGCTACATAAGTCTTTGGCCATCAGGCTGGAGATTTGTGGTTTTAGATATTAGCTTTAGAAAGCAAGAGAGAAAACAAACCTACACTGAACTATTGCGATAAATTTGTAAACAACAACTAAACTGATAGTGATGAACTAAATTCACTGATTACTCTAGAGTCTAGAGATATGACTAGTGTTCTATATATATAGTTCGTTGGGCCACATCCTGTATTTGGATAAATAATTGTTTTTATCTCCTTTTGTTGATATAAATAATTATTCTCTTCAAACCACTCATTGTTAAATTCTTTATCAAATTTTTGTAACTTCATCCTGTATTGTTTGTATTGTCTTCGTATTGCTAAATATCAGTGATATAAAATGGAGACTTATGCGTACGTATTGTTTGTGTACAACAACCATCGCTATGTGGTAAGGCTAAAGAGGACCACAAAGCACTATGGATGTGGTGAGGCTAAAGAGGACCACAACGCACTATTGATGTGGTAGGTAAGGCTAAAGAGGACCACAAAGCACTATTGATGTGGTAGGTAAGGCTAAAGAGGACCACAAAGCACTATTGATGTGGTAGGTGAGGCTAAAGAGGACCACAAAGCACTATTGATGTGGTAGGTGAGGCTAAAGAGGACCACAAAGCACTATTGATATGGTAGGTGAGGCTAAAGAGGACCACAAAGCACTATTGATGTTGTATGTGAGGCTAAAGAGGACCACAAAGCACTATTGATGTGGTAGGTGAGGCTAAAGAGGACCACAAAGCACTATTGATGTTGTAGGTGAGGCAAAAGAGGACCACATAGCACTATTGATGTGGTAAGTGAGACTAAAGAGGACCACAAAGCACTATTGATGTTGTAGGTGAGGCAAAAGAGGACCACATAGCACTATTGATGTGGTGAGTCTAAAGAGGATCACAAAGCACTATTGATGTGGTAGATGAGGCTAAAGAGGACCACAAAGCACTATTGATGTGGTAGATGAGGCTAAAGTGGATCATTAAGCATGCACCGCAAGCACTAGGAAGTGATGGTTCAGTCAGGCATAACTTTTGAACACAGACCTTACACAGTTTTTTGAATTGCATTTGTAATTTGAACATAGCTTATAATGAGCAGTCTCATACAAAATGAAGTCAGTAGATTCACCTCTTTTCTGCCATTTTCATGACAGATAACTCTAATACTTATAGCAGAGTTTACAATCATAGATCATTTATCAATGATCTGTGTTGTGTAAGTCGTGGAAAGTATCAAAGCTCATTAAACAAACTAGTTTAATGTTTTAGTTTTGTTCCTGCCTCGATAATGAACAGCCACATGAATATAAACTACTCCCAGTAAGCCATAAAGTACTCACATATAGAGAGTGGGTCACAAGCAGGTTAAAGTTCAGTTTGTAGGGACTACGTCGTAATCACGTTGTCGTGAATCACTTTTGTGTAGAGTATCCATTTCATATCACTGAAGTGAAGGAAATTAACCACTTATATGCTGCACAAACTCGAGTGTCTCTTGCAGAGATTATCCATTTCATATAACTGAAGTGAAGGAAATTAACTACTTAATATATGTTGCACAAATTCAAATGTCTCTTGCAGAGATTATCCATTTCATATCATTGAAGTGAAGGAAATTAACCACTTATATATAGCACAGACTTGATTGTTTCTTGCGGAGATTATCTGAACTGAAGGAAATTAACCACTTATATATTGCATGGACTTGTGCGTCTCTTGCGGAGATCATCAATTTCATATTACTCGCTTGAAGAAAAATTAACCACTTATGTATTGCATAGAAAGAATCACTCACTGAGTCAGTGAAATTAACTATTTATATATTTGTACACACACACACACACTAATACTAATTTATAGGGAATTAATCACAATGGCAGAGATGTTGACGTAGGAAAGCTCTTACAATAATCTTTAAAATGCAGTGAACACTAATAAAGGTTACTTAGTATATATTCAAATAAAACACAAAGTATACATTCAAGGGGAAATAATCTTTCCATCAGATTGAATATTAAAGCTCGAAATATAAAGAGTAACACCAGTATCATGATTAAGACTTATAATCCTAATATGCATTGATGAAAACATTAACATTTGGGATGAGAATGAAGGTCCCCTTTGTCTTAGAATGTTTTACTTTTGTAAGTCGATTTAGATGGTTAACGGTTTTGAAACTTTCAATAGCAACACTTTGACGCATACAATACTTAACATACGTGTGTACTTTTTTTTTTATATAACAACTATTACATTTTCACATTCCTTCCCTGGTGACAGTATCTTTTAGTGATAAGACAAAGCTCTAAGCATTTATTATAATAAACAGTAACAATAAATAATATAAACCATATAATTATGATGACATGTACTTTATTAGCTCAGAGTAATAAACATTTACTGTAACAGTAAACATTACAGTAATGCATAACAAAAAATTAAGCATGTAACACACAAAAGGCGTTTATTTCAAGATGTAACGTAAGGGAATCAAATACGAATCAAAGTTAATGAGAGATCAAGGCATAGTTTTATCGGTAGAGAAGTTTAATACCGCGTGAATCACTCGCCTGAACGAAATTGGTCAGTCGTGTGTACAGAATCAGTCACCCTCGAGTAGTGAATTAAATATGTGGTCAGTCGTATGTACAGAATCAATCACCCTCGAGTAGTGAATTAAATATGTGGTCAGTCGTATGTACAGAACCAATCACCCTCGAGTAGTGAATTAAATATGTGGTCAGTCGTATGTACAGAACCAATCACCCTCGAGTAGTGAATTAAATATGTGGTCAGTCGTATGTACAGAATCAATCACCCTCGAGTAGTGAATTAAAAATATGTGGTCAGTCGTATGTACAGAATCAATCACCCTCGAGTAGTGAATTAAATATGTGGTCAGTCGTATGTACAGAATCAATCACCCTCGAGTAGTGAATTAAATATGCAAACACCGTCTAGTTGTAATGATCGTATGATGTTAAAAAAAAAAAAAAAAAAAGTCCACACGGAAATGAACCACCCACATGTTGGTACGGAATAAATCACCATCGTTGTGAATTAAGCGCATATATTATCGCGCTTGTACTAATCGACTAATATAATAAATAATGAGTGAGCCAAATATGTGAATTAACTACAAATTTTTAAAGAAAGAATGAATGATTCGTATGATTTAGTGAACCACTTATTTGTTTTAGTGAACCACTTATTTTGTACGGGCAGAATTAGCACATCCCCTGACAAGATTCGGTCATAAAATTTTATTATTATCAGCATTAACTTTTTCTTTCCGATAATTATTGGATATTATGCCCCTTTGCAATTATATAAAATCATTGTGATTTGATGCAAATCGTTTTGATGCTTCAACTGATTAAACTTATTCTAAGAGGTGAATCGATATTTGCTAGAAATAGAACGTCACTCTGAGAATATGCTTTTGAATAAAACATTTTTAATCTTTAAAAATAAAAACCTTTAGGCCTACAGATTGTGGAAGCAAATCCGGACTAGGCATGTCAGGATCCCAAATGTCAACGCCTAAGACCGTCTGTCACTTCCTAACTTTTAATTTATTGACACAAAGTTGTTTTCTTTGCGGTGCTTTAGAATTGTTGAAGTATATGTACTAATTTGTCTCCCCTTTTCTTTGCATACATATCATATCAGATTGCATACCAAGCAACGCTTTCAGTCAGTGCTTTATAATTGTCAAATGAGTGTACTAATTTGGCTTCACTTTTGTTATAATTTAGGTGGCTATACAAAGTATTTAATCATGTTATTTGGCTTTTGTTTAACTCTCTCTCTCTCTCGTTCTTCCTCTCTCTCTCTCTCACTCACACACACACACACACACACACACACACACACACACACACACACACACACACACATTACAAAATACATACACAACTATCACGTCACTGTGACACGTCCCAGAGGTCAGTACCCTATTCTGAACAACATATAAGAAAAAAGACAACTAAACATAATTTCGAATAATTTAAGAGAGAAGACTTAAGTTAACAATATGTACTCTATCAAGGGTCAGTCTAAATGGCAGCCAGCAATATGTAGAAACTACAAGGAAAGTGTAGCTATCAATTAAACAGAAAATGCCTGAGAAGTATGTGCGCAGTGCCTGGCTGTGCCCCTCCCTTGCCTCGTGATTCTAACGAATTGGTTAGCAGTATATTATTAGTAATGTTAGTGGTGTCGCTCTGTCGCAACGACTTATCTAGAGCACGGTAATAACCTTACTGCGGTTAAAACCTGGCCACTCCAAAGTTTGCCTATTTTTTTTTTTTTTTTTTTTATTTTTTATTTACATGTCAATATATGTTACAGAATTAAATAACTAATTATGTAAGACAGATTTTTAATGATGATTGTTTCTCTAATTTAGTTACATAAAAGCCCGTTGTTCGGTTTTCTGACGTAATTTAATCTAAAGAAAACACGCAATATATCGACTTTTCAACTATAATTAATAAATAAACATGCAGATTTTGAAAACAGCCAGCCTTATATCTTATTTAGTCAAGCATTGTTTGTTTTAGATGGGCAGTTATTTGAATGACGCTGTGCACAATTCTTTGTGCTAATATGTAATGTCGGTAATGTGGATTATTGACAGCCCTTGCTGCACACACTTTGCTATGACATGCTTTGCAGCCGAGAGCAGCGGGGTGAGCGTCAGTAACAATAGAGCACATAAGAAATTTTGATATAGTTGCATGTTAAACAGAAATGAGTTTGTGTGTGTGTGTGTGTGTGTGTGAGAGAGAGAGAGAGAGAGATTCTAAAAAGAGCACGACATACTGATAGGTGTTTTCTTCATTATTGTTCACAAGAACCACAGTCGGAATGAAGAAAACAGGTCTCAGATTCATTTACTTCTTCTGCTGTTACAATCGAAACTAAAATTACACGTGTGTGTGTGTGTGTGTGTGTGTCTGTGTGTGTGCGTGTGTGTTAGGAAGGCAATATATTTTTATCGGTTATAGTTATTTATTTTTGAAATAAGTATCGTGGGTTAAGTGGACAACCGCGCCCTAAGTGCAGCCTACGCTTAGCCTTCAACTCCGAAAATCACTTTCTTGTTTACCACATGCAAGTCGTGTCTCGCCCGTCTAGGTTAGGGGCCTACCATATGCTAATCAAGTGACACTCAACGTCCAGTGTTAGTAGTTATTTATTTTTTAAATAAGTATCGTAGATTAAGTGGACAACAACCGCGCCCAAATGCAGCCTACGCTTAGCCTGCATCTCCGAAAATCAGTTCCTTATTTACCGCATATAAGCTGTGCCTCGGCGATCTGGGTTGTATGTTAGCCAAGTCACCCACACACGCCCAGTGTTGGTCAGACCTCTCTCTCTCTCTCTCTCTCTCTCTCTCTCTCTTTATTTTTTTATTCCTTCTATAAACTTACATTTAAAATTTTGTAAATAGAGACTACAGTTTGTTCGTGACTACGTGGGCGACGTTTTAGTGGGTGGGTGTCACAGTCGACACGCTTGACATGCGAACTTCCTACACCGCTACTAAGTTACGTGTGGGTTTTCAGATCGGTTAACAAGCGAGTTTTCTGACACAATTTATTCGAAAGAGAACATGCCAGGCTGTAAGTTGTCACAGTGCATCCAGCATGAAAAGTCTGCTCGCTACTACATGTACTTTTTAAAAAAATCTTTTTACCTTACAATTAAGTGTGTATGCACTCTGTCACCGATCTCTCTATAAGTTTATTTTACTGATATTGTGAGGGAAAACGTGCCGCTTTATATCTCTTTAGCCAACTTGAATTCTGTTATGTAAGACTTTCATTTTCTCCATTTTTTATTTTTAACTCATTTGTTTTTAATTTTAATTCCAGTAATCAGTAATAAAACCTTGACCTACTTTCTCTGTTTCAGAATTCTGGCGAAGGCACATCCGTGTAAAGGCACTTTTGACATCGCTCATTTAAAGTGTGGTTTGTTTGTTTTCTATTTCAAGTCCACTTCTGATTTTTGCTGTTTTTTCAGATGGGTGCAAGCACTTAAGAAAAGTTTAATGTTTTAGTAGGCATAGGTAGATTGCCACGGGGGGAGAGAATGTAGGTTTGCGTGCCACGCAATGCGTGGGTGGGTATTTGGGGATTTTCTAGGGTGCAGCGGCCAACGACCTCCACTTTCTTATTTTTAACGTGCCCGGCCGATCTATAGTCCCTCCCAACGGACTACATATTAAACCCATCCACCACCTTGAGACGGGAAAGGGTTAAAATACTATCACTTTGAGCTGGGGGAAGAGAAAATCATTTAATTCACTCGACTGGAATCGAACCCCGATCACTTAAGCGACTGTCCTATCCACCTACTGCGTAAACGCTTGTCCCTTCATATAAAGTTATGATCTATTGTTTTAGTGTATGTGTGTGTGTGTGTGTGTGTGCGTGCGTGTGTGTGTGTTTGTTTGTGCACGTATGAGAGAGAGAGAAACCAATTTTTATAACTCATGTCTACACGCTTACCTAGTGAAGTTAATATTTAAGTTTTGGTAATTCTTTATTTTACTTTATTGTGCATGCGCACGCGAGCTTGTGTGTGTGTGTGTGTGTGTGTGTGTGTGTGTGTGTGTGTGTGTGTGTGTGTGTGTGTGTGTGCAGATCTATGCATGCACTCTCAGTTAATGAAGCTGATCATTTAAAATTGTGGTCTGTTGTAGTGTGCTGATAAAATATATTTAAAGTGACTGCCTGTTGTTATAGTCACTCTAGGCCTTTAAGGTAAATTGAAATGTATTTAAAGTGAAGGCCTAATGTTGTATTGTATCTAGGCCTTTAAACTCAATTAAAATTTATTTAAATTGATGGCCTGATGTTATATTGTATCTAGGCCTTGAAATTTATTTAGAGTGATGGTCTATTGTTTAAAGTGTCTGTGTCGGAGGCATCCACTAAAAAATGATGAAAATTACTATTTTACTTAAGTTATAGTCTATTATTTTATTGAGTCTGTCTGGGCGTCGTTTAGGCACACATAAAATCTTCAAAGCGGTTACACAACCGATAACACACTATGAGTTATGGCACGCTTTTGTAGTACATGTACATGTCTATCTATATTGGTAGGCATGTGTACAAGTGACAACATGAGTGTGTTCGGTGTATTGTTTTAGTCACGTGTGCCTGCTTTTAAACAAAATCACTCAACTGATGAAATCAATTACTAGATTTGCGTCTAGTTCACTAGTGTACGACTGGATGTGTGCACGTCTAGGCACTCCAATTATGAAATCACTCATTAAATTGCATGCATCTTTTTTTTTTTCATTTAGAGGACTTCAGCTTAATCAAACTGGGTAATCTAGAAAAGAGTTTAGGTTGGCATTTTTTCTTTTGTGTTTTTTTTAACAAAATGACTATTGATTAATTTTTCGGAAACAACCCAGACAATTACAGCGAAAGCAGCCTAGTCCCAAGCGGATAACGCGTTCAGTATGTAGCCAGCAACAGTCTGCATCCGACCTGTGCAGGCTATCAAAGCACATTTCAGTTAATGCTGCTCGCTGATATCACGAAAGGGTGCAATCGAAAAGAGAGAGAGAGAATTTGTTCTGGCAAGTTGGGCTGTAATGCTACGAGCGAAAGGAGTGAAGATTTAAGCGGGTGTTTTGTAAATTTTCTAAGTGCCATATAACCTGGGTATCGGCCAACAGCCAGATCTTTTCGAGTCTGATCTGCCACTGGATCTTTGGAGGCTCTATACGTCCTATATGACGCGGGTTTCTGCTTTTCTCCTATCCCACTAATTAGACATTAAGTCTTGGGCTAGGAAATGGTTAAGGATCGTGCGCAAGTTTTTCCTCCCTGAGCAGAGATCGAAGCCTCCTCATGTGAACGATAGGTTGTGTCTTGACTTCTGCGATGCCGCTTTTCCTAAACACACAAGAAAAAACCATTTAACACGTGTGCCTAAATGGGATTGCTATGGCTGTTACTATGGCCATGGTTGTATTGTGGTTGTAACTGTAAATGTAACTGAAGTTGTAACTGTAACGGTGCCTGTAATTGTGGCCGTCGTTGTAATTGTGCTTGTAACTGTAACTGTTGTCGTCGTTGTAATTGTGCTTGTAACTGTGACTGTAACTGGCGTCGTGATTGCAATTGTGCTTGTAACTGTAACTGTGGCCGCCGTTGTGATATGTGGTCGTAACTATGGTTGTGACTGTAAATGTGGCTGGTTTTAACTGTCGTGTTAACTGTAACGGTGGCTGTGATTGTAACTGTCGTTTTAACTGTAACGATGGCTGTGATTGTAACTGTCGTTTTAACTGTAACGATGGCTGTGACTCTGCAACTTTAGGCCGTGGTTTTAACTGTGGTTGTGACTGTATTTCACAAGTGTCTGTGGTTGTAACAGTAACAGTGGATATGGTTGTTAAGGGTGAATGCGACAGTAAGTGTACGGCCGTGACTGTTAAAAGACGAGAGCATTTGAAATATATTATCTGCTCAGCAAACTCGAAGATAAAAATGTAAAAAAGTGACATTTATGTTCCATACACTAATGAAGATACTGATATGTTATACTTTAATGTATAACTTCCTATTTTAGTTCCGTTCTTCGAGTCACGTACTGCATGAGTAAAACCTTGAGCCCAATAGGTCGAGTCACGTACTGCGTGAGTAAAACCTTGAGCCAAATAGGTCGAGTCACGTACTGCGCGAGTAAAACCTTGAGCCCAATAGGTCGAGTCACGTACTGCGCGAGTAAAACCTTGAGCCCAAAAGGTCGAGTCACGTACTGCGCGAGTAAAACCTTGAGCCCAATAGGTCGAGTCACGTACTGCGCGAGTAAAACCTTGAGCCCAATAGGTCGAGTCACATCGCAAGCCTAGTTTTCCAACAATGACCTTACCTCCGCCCCCCTCCACCGTTTCCCACCCACACCCATACACAAAATACACATCCGCTACATTCCTTGCTAACCCACCAACATTTGAACAATGTACACTGACGAGTAAGCTGCAAACACCTTTGAACAGAGAGAGGTCTGTATATTTCAACAGAGGAAGTGAATATCCTCTTTGAATACAAATCCTTATAAACAGAAAAAATAAAACAAAACAATCCATTAAGCACTTTACAGTTCGCTGAACCAGGAGCTATCTATCCGTCATAAATTCCACCAGGCATTGACATCGTGCAATCAAACGATTCTTGTGTTTTAACCTAGCATCAGTTCCACCCCCGAAGAAAAATATACCTCAGTAGCTGACATATAAGCAAAATTTATTTTGCAAAAGTACTGATTTTTAAATTTAATTTGTATGTCAAAATAATATTTTGATGCATGATAAATATCGCTTGCCAATTTCTCAGTAGCACAAAGAAGAAAAGTGTAGACAGCCAATCAATTCAACACCCATCTTTACATCGGTTTAATGCCTGTCTTAAACAATTTACTTGTCGTGTTATCGATTTCCTCTTATCGCTTTACTTTTAAAATATTACACCCATCACTTTAAACTTTCATTATATTTACACCCGTCACGTTAGTGCTTTCATTATATATATATACCCGTTACGTTAGCAATTATATTTACAGCCATAAAGTTAGTGCTTTAATTATATTTATAGCCATAAAGTTAGTGCCTTAATTATATTTAAAGCCATAAAGTTAGTACTTTAATTATATTTACAGCCATAAAGTTAGTGCTTTAATTATATTTACATCTGCTTTATCAGTAGTTTATGTTTACACCCATCACATTAATATTAAAATTCTACAACTTCGTTGTCTTCAATCATCAAGTTATGATAAGTTCTATAGGTTCAATGTAAAGGGGGAAGGGAGGGGGCGGGCATATGATAAAATGTCGTACAGTGTCGAGATGCTATGTTCGGTTTCATCTGCTTGTCTTCCGCACGCAGCGCCATTTGTACACATTCACCAAACGAGGCACACAGGTGCTCTGTAATAGTGATCGTGTTACAGTGGTACCTCGCATAACGAACGTACTGCTGGAACGAATTGTGTTCGTTATGCGAGGTACCACTGTATTTTATAAACGCCCGGCACACAGGTGCTCTGTAATAGTGATCGTGTTACAGTGGTACCTCGCATAACGAACGTACTGCTGGAACGAATTGTGTTCGTTATGCGAGGTACCACTGTATTTTATAAACGCCCGGCATACAGGTGCTCTGTAATAGTGATCGTGTTATTTTTATAAACACCCGGATCTGAAGTGACGGGATTGCAGACAGCAAAACAAGTAAATGACACAGCAGAACTACACAGTACGCATGTCCCACGGTACGATACACATTACATTGAATGCTTACTTATTATAATGTACACGAGTCACGAGTCCACCATGCATAATGCTATATCCTCCCACACCCTTCACTCGTTATGATTATAACTAATTACAAGTGATCGAAAATCTTAATTTATAATTATCAATAATTCTCCCACAAGACCAACATGTCTCTCATTTGGCAGATTATAAGGGTTTCGTAAAACTCTACTCTTTACACATAATAACATAGAGTTTTTCTGTCGCATAATGTTTCTGCAGCTGGAAACTTCTTACTAAAGGAGTAATAAAAATCCGTCTTTATTTATATTTAACGAGTCCCCATCCACCCGCTATTATTCCAACATAAGACTTAATATATGCGCAACAATAAATTTATTAAATCAACAATCAAATATACACTATATGAATATAATCAAAAGAGCGTTGACATTTACATCACTTCACAACAATGTTTGATTAAATGTTAGACAGTCATTCAGTTTATCCTAGCATAGACATCAACAGTCAAATTAACAGATAGATATATAATCAAGTTCATAGATATAGTTTAATCATAGAAATGAGGGTGGAATTTTTGAGAGATGATTATAGCCAATGACGGCAGCTGTTGCTAGTGCATGTTCACAGTCACGCAGTTTGCAACAAGTCACTTTCTTTCTTATTAGATGATGGTTCAATATACCCATTTCTAGGCACATTTCACAACTGTTCCAGAATCTTCAATGCGCTCACAAAGCACACCATGAGGAATGTTCCCGAATCTTCATGTGCGCTACCCAAGCACACTATGAGGAATGTTCCCGAATCTTCATGTGCGCTACCCAAGCACACTATGAGGAATGTTCGAGAAACTGTGTGAATTCTCAAGACCAAACTCAAGTTTCAGTTTCCAACATACTGGCTCTTGAATGGAATTCACAAGAATCAACTTACAGCGACACATTTACTGACAACTTCGACAACAATGCTGGATTCACACCAATATGATCCAGTAGACTACCGCAGTCACTGCAGTCTGAAGTGGATACAAGATTACAAAATCAAAATCATAAATTTAAAGGTGTGCTCCTTTCTGCAAAAGTCAAATTAGAGCAGTGCTAAATTTCGGATACATTTCATCTCTAAACTCCTTTCTCTCTTACACACATTCTCACCTTATAAATCCTGCAATGATGTTCATTAGCCTGATACACAAGAAGCATAAAAAATATAACATAGATCAAAATTAACAAGTATATAATGTAAAACATAATCAAATTAGTGAACATTTAAATAATGGTTCAATTGCATAAACCGTTCTCCAATAAAAGATCAATAGCAAATATGTACATACTAAGTCCATTCTTTCTTTATCAGTCAGTTAACTTACCATAAGCTAACAAAACATATATAACAATTAAGTATTAAAATAAGGATAGGCAAATTTACTCCACAACATGATCTATGTACAGTTTTCACTTCCGTGCTTGACCTTTTTATGCAAATAACAAAAAATGTTAACTCTTGAAGTGCGATAGATAGATAGATAGATAGATAGATAGATAGATAGATAGATAGATAGATAGATAGATAGATAGATAGATAGATAGATAGATTTCTTTAAATGGTCAGCTTTGTATGCCTTTGATACAGACAGTAGATCATCACTTTAAATATAGTCAGTTTTGCCAATTGAGTTTAAAGGTCTAGACTCAGAAAACACTAAAACAACGGGCCACTGCTGTAAATGAGCGTGAATGTATTGGCATACACACGTTAACACGCGCGCACATACATATGCACTACACACATAAATAAATAAATTACTTATTGTGTTGTATTTTTTTGTTTTGCTCTGAATGCAGTTTTAACTTCAGTGTCAACAATTTCAGAACAATTCCAGCGCGAAATCAAGGTAGCAACTGTTCGCCTGAATAGCTGACCCGTCTTTCATCTGTACGCGGAGATTGACAGCGCGTGCATTGCCTCGAGCACTAATACGATTGGCTGGCTACACTCAGACTTCAATCACATTCCTCTCATCTCTTTTATTGTTTGGGTTTTTTTTTTCTTTTGTTGCATAATTGAAAACTACACATTTATCTGTTTGCATGCTTTCCTTGTTCTTTCACCGCATTGTTATATTTGGCCTTTTCTTCAAGTTTGCTATCACAGATAATTCGTGTAACTCTGCTCGACGCTATTATCGATTACAACTACGACGGTGATCACCATATCGCGGTGACTTGACTTCAGCAGCACGTGATATTGCTTTGTTTCACTGAAAAGTGCTTTTCAATAAATTGTCGTATTTTGATATGAGGAAATAGGTGTTGCTTTCATGTTAATTTAGCGTGACTGTAGGATGTGTGCGTTCGTTATGTACGTGTGTAACCGGGCGTGTATGAGAGTACGAATGTCAATGAGTGTACACAATAGTGTGTAAGTGCTGATTTGTGCGTGCGTGCGTGCGTGCGTGCGTGTGTGTGTGTGTGTGTGTGTGTGTGTAACCGGGCATGTATGAGAGCACGACTGTCATTGAGTGTACACGATAGTGTGCAAGTGCTGATTTGTGCGTGTGTGTATGTATGTATGTATTGTACGCTGTAAATGTTATATTGTGTTAGTATATATATATATCAGTGTCAAAGACGTAATGCTATATTAACTAGATATGTATATTACTTGTGTGTGTGTGTGTGTGTGTGTGTGTGTGTGTGTGTGTGTGTGTGTGTGTGTGTGTGTGTGTGTGTGTGTGTGTGTGCGCGCGCACCATATGTACTGAATGCCTACCTACCACACAACCATTTTATTCACACAAAACATTCTTTGCTCATATTCCAAGATATGAATTTCACACCATATGAAATCGAAGTCATACAAATTTCAAAAATTCTTCTTTATGAAATTGTTTTAAATTAATATTAAAATAAACAAATATTAGCATATTTTTCTTTTATTCAACATATAATACAGTATCATGAATGAAGCATACCAATGAACTATTTTAAAATATACCTCGTACCAGATGACTTTTTCAGTTTATAGTCTTCCCCAAATCTTTTGGAATAACATGCGTATTTTACCTCATCATTCTTTCGTGTTTATAATTAACCTGTTTTCCGATACCAAACTATCATGAAGAAATACTTGTACCAGTGCAATTGTTTGTCACGCCCATTGAGAAAGATTGATATTAATTAAATTGTTTGTCAAGCCCATTGAGAAAGATTGATATTAATTAAATTGTTTGTCACGCCCATTGAGAAAGATTGATATTAATTAAACTGTTTGTCACGCCCATTGAGAAAGATTGATATTAATTAAACTGTTTGTCACGCCCATTGAGAAAGATTGATATTAATTAAACTGTTTGTCACGCCCATTGAGAAAGATTGATATTAATTAAACTGTTTGTCACGCCCATTGAGAAAGATTGATATTAATTAAACTGTCACATCGCTCAAGAAAGATTGATACTAGTTGTGACGCTAACGCCATCTAGTTAATGGTTATAATTTTTATTATTTATTAATCATCCATAATTAATTACACATGATTAGAATCTTAATTTATGTTATTAATAATTTTCACTTACTTGGCGGCTATGTGGGCACTGTAAATGTTTTCCCCCTTCCACAACATTAAAGATAAACATTTAACGTCACACACTATTTCCATATATAGGTGGAAAACTTCATACTAAAGGAGAAGATAAATCTGTCTTTTAATCTATATTTAGCGAGCCCCCGTCCCCCCACTTTCGTTTCCAACATAAGGTTGTCAATAAATTTAACAATAAATTTATTAAATCAACAATGGAATATGCATGTAGAAAATACAATGAAAAGATTACTTCATATCAATATCTCCACAAAACCAAATTTGAATAATTCCAATATTTATACAGTCTTATATTCTAACACATATTTCAACAGATTAGTTCAATATAAATCACAGGATAGTTCTTATAAGAGAGCAGAAATGGAGTTCTGGAGATTATAGCAATAATAGTCTGCACGTAACCTTGTCTAGGCGAAGCTGCAACAATCTATCCATAATCTTCACGCACTTTCGAAACAAAGACACAGGTTTATTGTCACAATGGGATTGTCAGTTTCACGTGTTTCTCTGCACATTGTAGAACACTGATGAGCTGCTATTTTCTCGAGGCTAATTTGGGTGCTCCATCGTTTCGCTCCCTCCAGCAGAACAACAATTGTTCCAATTTCCACTAATTTCCTTGTACCAGAAATTTCACATGTATCAGCATACTTTGCCATCTGCATCCAAAGAGTGCAGTGTACCCTTATACTTCCACAGAGCTATATGGGGACTCTGCCTTCTCAATCATACCTAAGGCTAACATAGAGCTGATTTCCTATTTTACAGCATCCCGTTTAGTGTAAGTTTAAACATACAGCTTTATGCAGTTCAGATTATGATCCCATAGTGAATCCATAGATTCTCACAGACCTGTTTATCTGGGTTTATCAGTAAAACATTGAAAGATTCATTTATCATGCTCCATAACTGTTGAGCATCAGAATATGAGAGTTGTGGATTTAAAATAATGTTACCAACAGTATAAATTTCTGTTAAACCTGGATGTGGTACAGATTCGACATCGTGTACAGAGGTAGCATCATCATCTATAATAAAAAAAGTAGTGACCTTGTTATCCAGGCATCCTTTATACACTTTCATCAGATTATCATGAAAAATTTCATTTAAATCTGATCTGAATTCGGAAATTGCACCAGTCAGTTTCTCGACAGATCCATAGGGTCCTTGCCATGATACATCTAATTTGCTTCAGTGCTGGGATAACAACAACACTCATTTACCAACATCAATTTTACATGCTTTCATTTTACATTTGTACAGATGTGATTATTTAGCCTTAACATTTGTGTACATTGTTGTCCTCTAACTTACACAGAGTCTCAATACAGTTTGCAAGTGATCACATATTGGTATGGGTTTTTTTACGGATTCTGCCAGCCCACTTTCTGTCCAATATTCTAAATGCATCCACATAGACATGGGTCCCCTAACAGTTCTACTTTAGAACAGTTTGAAGGGTAAAAATTGGGTTGAATCTTGTGGTACTTCATGCAATGCAAGCAAAAGTACTGGCAAATATGCATTCTGATCACATAGTCTTTCCATACAGTTTTCTCAAGGACTTGGTCAGAGTAGTATTCAGATTTGTTACTAAACCGTTACACATAGGATGGTAAGGGGTAGTTCTAAACTGCTTTACCTTCAATAGTTGATTAATCTATTTCATTAACTCACTTGTGAATTGAGTCCCCCCTTATTGGACAATATTTCTTCTACATGAAATCCTACATGCAAGAAAATGGTGAACAACATATTTGCTACCACCAGTACTATACTAATAGAATGAAGAGCAACGGCTTCAGCATAGTGCATAACATAATCTATAACAGTGAGAATTCATCTGTGTCCTCAACCCAATGAGGGCACAAATTCTCTAATGAGATCAATGGCTACATGCCTAAAAAAGGATATGAATTGTTAGGGGCTTCACCTAGTGGATCTGGGCATTCCATCTTTCTATTCACTCGCTTACAGATATAGCATGACTGACAGTACCACGTGACACCCACCCCCACTATACCTGGTCAATAAAACTCAGCCTCAACATGAGCTAAAGTTTTGCTTAGTCCTAGATGAGTGGCAGTGGTTGGGTGATGAGCCAAATGCATCACATTCACTTGATTGCTCAGAGGTACTACCACACCTGACTGCTATCAGTCCCTTCCTGTTTACAATTCAAGAGACTATCATTTCAATAGCTTTGCTGGAAGATTTATATATGCATGATCCTGAGAGCTTGGTCTTCTCTTGGCATTTCTCTTGAGAAATGTCTCTCAATTGTGCTACTCTGGACAGGGCCTTCTCCCCGTCATGTTCAGCTACAGTCTGACAGTCAGAAACAATTATCTGCCCTGCCATGAATTTTTGAATGAATCTGATGTGTCCTCACCATTGAGAACGTATTTACGTCCCATGATAACACTCTAAACACAATTTACTAGACATACAGCCTAAATGTATCCACATACATACTTGCTATCTATGTCTACCATCATATACACACACACACACATACACACACACACACACACACACACACATACACACACACACTCTCACACTCACACTCTCACACTCACACTCTCACACTCACACTCACACACACACAACCTTTGGTACTCAATGACTACCCTTCCTCTCTGCAATCTCTACACAAACCTTTCATACAAACAAGACCACACACAACAAACAAAATTAGAAAATATTTATCAGACTTAGAAAAGTGCACGCATCACACCCCTGGTCACTCCATCATCACGGGTACTACTGAAACACAAAGTACATGATTCACACCCCTAGTCAAACAAAGTACACTCACCACATACATCACACCCCCAGTTATTCCATCATCATGGATACTGAAACACCAGAGAGGTGGGTGGGTGAATAAATAAGGATTTAAAAACACACTCTGCAAAATCTTTAAGAAGTGCACCACCCTACACCCTATCCTACAGAACACCTGACATAATAGAGTAATCCACAGATTAAGGTTCGATCACACTACAAATTCACGCCGCAAATGGGCAAACAAAATCTTGATGCATTTCTAATCAGACAATGCAATTTTCTGATGCAATGCCCTCTTTATGAAAATGAAGGACCATCACTCAAAGACATAATCATACTCCTTCAAATGCCCTTCAAAATATACACACTTTCCTCGAAAACCAACAGGAAAAAAATCATTCATAACATATTTATTACATCCCTAAAAGGAATAGATATCCCCTGTCACCTTTAGATCCACAAGAAGCAGGACTTACATATATATATTAGAAAAGAAAAGAACAAAAAAGAAAACTCAGAAGCCAGTGTCCAGCTGCCTCAAAACACTGTTCTCCACACCTTTCCCTAGAGTCAAGCTACAGGACAATGGCCACATGGGAGCAACTCAAGGCTGACACATCGAATGGAAGATTAAAAGACTAACCCCGACTCTCAGACTCACGTGGCAATGAAGACGATGGGGTGGAGGGGGAAGACTAAGATTGCCTTGACCACAGGTCCACTAGCGGTGTTATCTCTGTCTGGCCATGGGAATACTATAGCTATGTGACCAAGCCAAACAGTCTAATTTCTAATAAATTACTAAAGGAATATAACTTCTTAACAAGTTTGCCTCGTTGGAGTTCTTGGCGTTGATACCCTGTATCAAAAGTAAAATATGTGGTCAGTTAATTGTGGACCCAATAGACTGTAATCTGATTAGATAGTTTGATCATGTGTGTGTGTGTGTGTGTGTGTGTGTGTGTGTGTGTGTGTGTGTGTGTGTGTGTGTGTGTGTGTGTGTGTGTGTAATCGATAGGTCGAAACTTGTTCAATCTTCAGTAAATACAGTAATACCAATGGTTTTAACTTAGACAGTAAGTTTTAATACATGCTCACACAATCTTAGTTACATTCTAAATGTTACATCATTGAAGCTAAAGTCTGACTGCTCACAATTTCTAAGTTACAGCTGGAATGTTCAAAACTTCAAAGCCTGGCAAGATTTTCTTGGGTCAAAACAAAAATCCTTATAGAAATCAAGCCAATATTCCCAACAAAGCTAGCAGCAAGCCTTATGTGCCGTGTCATAGTATTCTCTGTAAATTGAATCCTACTATACCATGCAGTGTTTTGCAACTTGTCTATCAGTCTAATCCCTGTATAGTAGGTTTTTCTCAACTTGGTTTATCAGTCTAATCCCTGTATAGCACGTTTTTCTCAACTTGGTTTATCAGTCTAATCCCTGTATAGCATGTTTTTCTCAACTTGGTTTATCAGTCTAATCCCTGTATAGTAGGTGTTTCTCAACCGGGGTTCTGCAAAATCCTAGGATTCCGCGAGAGGTCGCTAAGGGTTCCCCGAGAGTTTTTTTTTTTTAAAGGCTTGGCTTGAACCAGAGAGGAATTGTGACAAAACAGCCTGTGAATAAGTTTTGGCATGCTAAATCATTTTTTTAAAAATAAGATTGCTGAAGTTAACTTTTAGCTTGTCAAATTAATTTAGCAAATAGAGCAATTAGACAAGCCATAGTATCATCTTAAAAGCTAAAAGTTTCGTTGAATCAAACTTGAATTGTGACCCAAACCGCCAAACATACTTCTTATCCGGAAAGTGGGAGTATGTGTAAGTGGGTGTTTTGTCCTCCTTTTTTTATGAAATATTCAGTATACATCTCACTAATTGAATAAGATCTGTATCAAAAACAAAGTTTTAAGCAGAATAAGAACAACATGTCAGTAAACATTTATCATCATCATCATTTATTAAAACCCATCTGTAATTCTACATTAAAAGCAAAAATCATTTAAATTTATATCACATCGTCAATTATTCATTTTCTTAGGCAGTTAATAGTTAACAAGAGAAATTTGTAAATTGTTACTCTTCACATTAAATATTTATTTAAATTAAAACTAAATAAAATGATAAATTAAGTTACGGCAGTATTAAAAATACTTTTTCTTACTTTGAATAAGATACAAGTAAAAGTATTATAATAAAACTATTAGAGAACCACGATTACTATAAAATTTGGGGGTATCTCATAAGTGAAAACTCAAGTAGCTGAAAAATAAAATTATTCAAGTTGCTCAAAAAAAAAATGTTCGTGAATGTAGATGAGAGCGCGTTTGTCGTATCAGTGTATACGTGTCTATAGATGTGTAAGTGTGTGCAAAAATGCTTGTGAGTGTGGGTTCACGGTTCGAACTTTCAAGTGGTAAGTTTAAATTTGTGCAAAAGAAAAAAAAGCACTTACAAATACTGCATCAAACATTGGTAACATTTCGTCATCGGAAACCTTTTTGGTAGATCAAGAGGCTGGGAGGTTCATTTCTCTGAGAAAAGTATGAGAAGCTGATCTATAGTCATGGACTTATTACTTCCCCTTGATCTACATACAAGGTCGTGAAAGAGACTTGTGTTTGGTCATCTAACGTCTTTCTAAGAATGGAATTAGAATCACGAATATTGATCTGTATAAGGCCATAAAATAAACTAGTTTTTGGTCACTAGTTCTTAGAGAAACAGAGCTGGAATCATGAATATTTTCAACATAATTATTTACAGGAGTAGAGCTAGAATCATGAATATTGACTTCAACATAATTCTTTACAGGAGTAGAGCTAGAATCATGAATATTGACTTCAACATTATTTTTTAGTCAACTAATTCCTTACTGGAATAGTAATTGGTCACCCAATTCTCTACAGGAATAGTGATTGGTCACTACCATTCCTCTGCAGGAATAGTGATTGGTCACTGCTAATCCCTTGCAGGAATAGTGATTGGTCACTGCCAATCCCTTGCAGGAATAGTGATTGGTCACTGCCAATCCCTTGCAGGAATAGTGATTGGTCACTGCCATTCCTCTGCAGGAATAGTGATTGGTCACTGCCAATCCCTTGCAAGAATAGTGATTGGTCACTGCCAACCCCTTGCAGGAATAGTGATTGGTCACTGCCAATCCCTTGCAAGAATAGTGATTGGTCACTGCCAACCCTTTGCAGGAACGGTGATATTGTTCCCCCAATCTTCTGCAGGAATAGTGCTTGAATTACAAATTCAATTCGAAATGTCTCACAGCAAAAAATCATGAGAATGTTTTCTTTTTTTTGTTGAAAAAATTATAAGAACATCGTATTCCAGCAAAAATCAAACTAATTGTAATCTTACACAACTCAGATGATATAAAAAAAAAAAACCAGAAATCATCTTTAAAATTTCCTGTTAACAAAAACTTAATTAAGATTAAAATAACGCATATCGCATAAGATGAAGCGTGAATAACTGTTTCATGGAGGCTGGTTCAAATTTCATTATGAGCGAAATTGTGTGCCTTTTTAAAAATAAAAGTATTTACGTCACGGCCGTACTCACAAGCCCAGGATGTCTGGCTAAGACATGAGTTTGTTTCTTTTTCCGTTCGCTTGTTTGTCCAGTATTCGTTGTGGTCGTATTCCCTTCAGTGTTGTTCTGGTGACCGACTACATTTGTTTGTTCAGTCGTTCGCCAAAAGGAAAAGGCTGGTGTAAGTACTCACTGTCAATAAATAAATTTTTTCTGCACTGAAAGCAATATAAATCCATTTCCTTTGCAAATTCCCGCTCGGATAGGCAATATCTTAATTAATCGCTCACTGGCGGTTTTGCGGTACACACGATGTCATGACGCGAGAGCCACAGGAGATTCACCGGAAATAATCTCCCCATTATCATTTGTGCAACAGACTCGAGAATAAATCGAGGGAAGTATTCTATTTTAGTTGTAGTTGCGGTAGTTCTTTTTCTTGTTGTTGTTATTATTATTATCATCATCATCATCATATTTATTATTATTATTATTATTATTATTATTATTATTATTAAACGTCCGTGTCCTGAGATGAAATGTACATAATCAGTACCATAACTAAGTCAAATGTCCCCATATATGATGAATCCCAATAATATTGGTGATTGTTTTAATAATGAAGATGATGGTGACAGTGGTGGGGACAACTACCATGATAGTGCTGGCTATATTGATGGTGATGGTGTAACGACTTGGAAGATGAAACTGATGTTGGTGGCGTGGGGGGGGGTGATGGCGACGGCAATGATAGATGTAGACGAAATGAAAATGGAATGAGATGAGAGTCGTTGCCTTAGAAAACAAAGACGACGACTGCCAGAGCATGACTCGCTGGAGAACGCTCTGGTGATGGACGATGATCCCTGGAATGTGTAAAGTTGTAGAACCGCCAGTCATCTGACACACCGCCTCAAAGTAGTACCAATCAAGAGGCTACAGTTTTATAGCATCCTGGACTCAAACGTTGGCTGTTTAAGCCCTTGGTTTTGCAGTGCGGAAAGTTCTCTGATCGATACCCGGCTTTATTGATTTGTAATTTGTCCCATCCTGCATGCTTTCATTTGCTGCACTCGTACTTTACGCTGTTAGCGGCTAAATGCCAGGGCATCACGATTGAATGTCTTCCCTCACAAGTCTAACACGGGGAGGAAATCAGCTACGCACAATCCTTTGTGACGTATTTAAAAGAGAAGTCAGTGCTTGGCGCAGTGAATTTGACAACTCCTGTCAAGACATGGCCGGTTTAAAACCGAAGTGGATTCGCAGCCACACTTATGAGCTTGTAAATCTCGCGGTGCGACATATTGCTACCCACTTTACCTATCCCTTCACGAGAACTTTAAGGTCTGCGATTAGAACAAGTGTGTTGTCTTTAACAATGACTAGCAGAACATGATTAGTCTTAATAGATTGCATTAAAATAATTTCAATAATAATAATTTCAAGAGAGCATGGTGCGCCAACCGGAAGCAGTCACCAAAACAGAAGAAGTCAACATATTGTGGGACTTCGAGATAAGAACAGATCGAGTGATTCCTGCACGAAGACCAGACATTGTAGTTCTCAATAAGGCCAACAGAACAGCATCAATCTTTGATGTCGCTGTTCCAAGTGATAGAAACATAAAAACAAAAGAAAGAGCAAAAAATAGAAAAATATCAAGACCTCAGATTAGACATTCAAAGACTATGGAATGAAAAAGCAGAAGTATTATCTATAGTGATAGGAGTCTTGGGGAACAAAACAACTGAGTTGGAAGGCTATCTAAACTCCCTGGAAACCACAGACTTGCCCCACTACTCAAAGTAGTGCTCTTCGGAAGTGCCCACATCATCCGTAAAACCTTTGATCTCCTAGAAAAGTGAAAAGATTCTGAGACCTTGGTTCATAACTGACAGTGAACAGAAGTATTGGAAAAAGAAAACATCATCATCATCATCATCATCAAATACCCACATCTTTATTTGCGTCATTTTGAGAATTTGCAGCCTTTTGTAAACAAGCCTCTCCCACCCCACCTCTTCCCCCATTCTTTAGTGTTTTGAGTTGAAAGTCCGTTTCCAACCTTTGCAGGCAGGTACAAGTACCGAGGGAGAGTTTTGTTTTAAAAGGGAGGGAAATACATTTTAGAGGGGAGATAACTAATTTAGAATGGAGAGTGTGTTGTAGAAGTAAGAGAATTGTTTAGTAAGGGAAAGAATAAAGTTTTGGAAGTAGGGGTAGTTATATTTAGAAAGGAGGGAGTTACGTTTCAGAAGAAAGAGAGTTACATTTTGAAGGGAGGTTATTATGCTTTGAAAAGAAAGATTTATGTTTAAGAAAGAAGAACTTTATGTTTTATAAAGAAGATTTATTGTTTTAGTAGGAAGTTTTGTTGTTAGAAGGTAGAGTGCTTTGTTTTAGTAAAGGAGGGGGAAATTATTTTAGTAGTGAGTGTTGTGTTTTAGTAAAGATGTTTTTGGAAGGGAGTGTTTTCTTTGTTTTGTAGGGAGAGAATATTGTTTAGGTAATTATTTTTTAAATTATTTAAGAATTTATTGTTTTAATAAAGAGAGTGTTCTTTTGCAGAAAGAAAATATTGTTTTAGAAAATAAAGTGTTGTTTTAGAAAAAGAAGGGAAGTGTTGTTTTAGAATGGAGAATGTTGTTGAAGAAACGAGAATAGTGTTTTAGAAAAAAGAGAGTATTGTTGTAAAATGGATAGTGTTGTTTTGGAAGAGAGAGATGCAATACAAATGATGACTCAAAGTGAAAGACCATTATTTCTATGTTCACTAATTTGATTACCTTGTATATTATACTTGTTAATTTTTGATTGATGCTATATTTCTTATCCTACATTTGTATTGGGCTAATGAATATTGTTGCAGGATTTGTAAGCTGAGAATGTGTTTAAGAGAGAAAGGAATTTAGAGATGAAATATGCCTGAAACTTAGTGCTGCCTTTACTTTGACTTTTGCAGAAAGGAGCTTGCCAAAAGTGGAGAGATGAAAATTAATAATTTTTATTAATGTAACATATAAGGAAAACAAGCAATAAAATTATATACATGAAATTTACATGAAATATCACAAGGCATAAATTACAAGTTTAGTTTCACAATTATTCCTATTGTTCGATACTTTTACCAAATCCTTTGGACTAACAGTTCATAGGTCTCTCTAATTATAGAAGTGTATTACAATTGAAAATGATTTAACAAATAGGTTATGAATTAGAAATTAGAAATCAAAGGTTTATAATCAAAGAAAGGCAGTCAGACAACGATACAGAGTTCACATAAGTACGTGAATTCTGAAACAACTTGCAAGCCAAGTCCTTGACACTTCTGTATGTACTCGAGCTGAGACTTCCGTAAAGTGTTAAAATGTTGTTCTGCTGAAAGGATGACTTCACTTCAGGTGAACATTGAAGTTCAATGACCTCCAGTTGACAGTGATCAGGCACGGGCTTTACACTACATGAGAAAGGATCGCGAATGAAGTTGAATAAGTCCTTGTGCTCCTTGAAGGCATCAAAAGCGTTCAGTAAATTCCTTCAGCAATGTTTCACAATTGCAATTGTATCTTCTGAAGTCATTGGTACTCTTTCTGAAAAGCTGAATAAATCGGAAAATGACAAAGATTTCCAGCTTGCAGATTCAAACAGAAGAGCCCCAACTTCAACGTGAAGGACTGCAGCTCCTGGTACATATCAAAGATGAAGTGATCTTTACCTTGGAGACGCTGGTTGAATCTATTCAAGTGATCTGTCATGTCTCTTAGAAATGCCAAGTCTGCCAACCACTGTTTGTCAGTAAACACAGCCTTGTCTTTGCCTTTGACAGTAAGGAATTCACAAATTTCCATTCGCAACTAAAAAAACCGTTTTAATACCTTTCCTCGACTCAATCACCTGTGTGACACGGAATGTCTCGATATTCCGCCTCGATGTCTTTAAGAAATTACCTGAACTGTCGATGATTAAGTCTTCTGGATCGTATGAAGTTCACAGAATTAAAAACTAATTTCATGACATTGTCAAATTTCAAGACTCGTGCACAGAGCGATTCCTGGTGAATTATGCAGTAGTACAGGTAGACACTGTCTGTTGGAATTCCAGCAGCGCTTTAGTCCACGGAATTCTGAACTAAAACATGCCTGACATGTATCGCAACGGACGAGCGCGCTTCGGAATGCAACACTGCACAGCCACCAGCAACACATAGGGACACCCACACTTTTCCGGAAATCAACACCAGGACTCCACAACGACACTACCACAACAATCTACAAAAAGAACTACAAACTCTCTACACTTCAATCATAAACCGAGCCAACACATGCTACTACCAATTTTTTTTTTTTAATCGACAACTACTCAACACAACTTCACACACCCCGCCCTCTCCAGAAGACAGTGAGGAGAGGAAGATCCCTCAGAAGCAGACCAAGACCAAGAATATCTTCGGGAAAAACGTCTACTGCTGCTTCTCTGTGGATACGTCAGAGTGGGGGGGGGGGGGAGTAAAAACAAACTAATATTTCAACCTCTGCACTACTCCCGTGTTCAGATTAATGTTAAGAGCTCTTTGCAGGCCAAAATAATGGCAACATCCTAAAGTCCTCCGAAGGCTGCACAGAGCTGTCTCGGGCCGCGGTTTGTGCACCCCCCTGGATTGAGTGAAATATTAAGTATACAACTAATCCTAAGAAACCTCACAGTAGGAGTTAGAAAAGAAAGAAAAAAACTGACAAAAATTATGGATAGAAATATTATTTATGGTTTAGCAGATATACTAAAACTGATCTTTTATTTATTTATTTTGCACACAGTTTTAGGATTTCAAAATATATTCAACTAAGTCACTTCTTCCTGTGAGCTGATTTGCTTTGCGATATTAGTTGCTATGTGTCTCTGTACTGACGACACTTGTTACTGTAAGTTTGTCTATCTACCGATGTCGTTTATTGTTATGGATTAATCAGCGTACTGACGACATTTGTTATTGTAAGTTTGTCTACCTACCGATGTCGTTTATTGTTATGGATTAATCAGCGTACTGACGACATTTGTTATTGTAAGTTTGTCTATCTACCGATGTCGTTTATTGTTATGGATTAATCAGCGTACTGACGACATTTGTTATTGTAAGTTTGTCTATCTACCGATGTCGTTTATTGTTATGGATTAATCAGCGTACTGACGACACTTGTTATTGTAAGTTAGATTAATCTACGTACTGGTGTCAATTGTTTCCTGGACTGACCTACTTACTGATGTTTATTCTTGTGGGTTGGTCATCGTAGTGATGTACCTTGCTCTTGTGTGCTAGTTTATGTTTTGATGACATTTGCTTTTGTAGGTTGGTCTAGTTTACTGATGTCAGTTGTAGTCGGGTGGTCTAGTTTAGTAGTCAGTGGTAACTGTGGGTTAGGTAAGTTCGCTGATATCAGTTATTTTTATCGTAGGCTAGTCAAGTTCAGAGGTCATATGTGGGCTAATGCACTTATGTTAGTTATTTTTTTAGTCTGGACCTCTTCAGGCTATTATCTTTGTTTTGTTTTGTTTTGTTTTGTTTTGTTTTTATCTCACTTGTTCAGGTGTGCCTTAGTTCTTTGATTCATTTGTTCATGTAAGGGCTGATCTAGTTGAAATTATTCTAGTTGATTGCATTACTACAGTTATATCAGCTATTGATAGAATTTATCTAGTTTACTATTTTTGTTTAATTTGTTAATGTCGTTCAGGTTCGTTCAAAAAATCTGCAAAATGTTTGGGGAACTTAATTGATTTAGCCTGCATTAAGTCACTAAAATGTTAGCCAATATAGCCTACTAACGTCTAGTGGTGATAGATGATTTTGCACACGACACTTCTTGCAGCCGTCTCTCAGTTTTGCTTCTGCACTCATTCCGTGCTACACTGACCCTCTAGAATGACAAATATGCTGACTTATTAAACCTTCAAGTGTTGCTTGTCACAGATCAGTATATCATCAGTGGAAACTAATAATTGATCAATGTCTTCGCCTGGCGAATAAAATGCATCTGTTCGTACAATGAGCCCAAGCCAGCACAGCTAGCTTACAAACCGGCAATCGTGTATCAGCCTACACTCTTCTCCTTTTTTTTTTGTTTTTTGTTCTGCCCCCCTCCCTCCCCTCTCTCTCTCTCTCTCTCTCTCTCTCTCTCTCTGGTTTTCTATGCGTCTGGTTCGCTGTTTGTCCATGCTTGTCTGCTCTTTCTCTTTTTGAAATGGAAATTGTTCACCCTGACGTGTAACAAGCCAATGGCCTATATCGCAATGATTCTGAGTTCTCAGTCTCCCCCCCCCCCACTCCTCTCTCACTCACTCACTTTTTTTAGATGCTCTCTTTGACCCTTACTGTCTCTATCTTCTTGCAGTGTGCTTCTGCTTCGTTGTTTGTCTATCCTCTTGTTATCTTTTCTGTCTTCCTCCTTCCGAATTTTCAGTCTCCAGGACATTCTTTTTTTTTCATTCTTCTGCTCCCACAAGTTAGTTTCTTTCTCCCAGTAAACCTGTACTTTCACTCTCCCTCTCTCGTCTGTTTCTGTCTATTTCTGTCTTTTTCTCTCTCTCTTTCTCTCTCTTTCCATTTCTCTTTTACACACTTTGTCTCTCTCTCACACTCTCTCTCACACACACTGTATATCTCTGTCTCTGTGTATCTCTCTGTCTCTCATCTCACACTCTCTGTCGGTCTCTGTCTCTGTCCTTATCAAATACACTTTGATTTATTCGGTTATCTTTGCTTTTGTCTTGCTGTTTGCTCATAATGCCTGGCGGCTGCTCTCTCTCTCTCTCTCTCTCTCTCTCTCTCTCTCTCTCTCTCTCTCTCTCTCTCTCTCTCTGTCAAAGAATTTAGATAAGTGTTATGATTAATTATTTACGCAGCATAATCAGTTAGTTTATAACGTAGTACTGAATTCAGTTAAATTATACAATTTTCTTCTAATCAAAACAAAAACAAAAGAAACATAAAATCTTAACAAACAACGGAAACGTAACACAACGTGCAGGTAAATTTTGAAAATAACCTCATTTGTCCCCAAACAGTTCTGGGTGCATAAAGGGGAGGGAAAAAAATATCACCTACAATTCACTGGTGTTGTACTCGTCTGCCAGATAACTCCATTCCGATCACATTTTGGCTCGGCACCTCGGTGCAGGCGCAAAATGCAAATGCTCACGTGAGTTAAGTAATCAGTAAACATCGGTTGTGTGTACACTTACGTGCATACACGCACGCTGCACTCAAGGTACACACTGCCGAGATTGATTTAAAATAAACAAATAAATGAAAGTTTACATATTGGTTGCGGAGTGGACTGGTTTGGATACGTACCCTGAAATAATTAATGAGCTGCGAACGTTTTTGAATATTTAATCGGCATTGGGCTTTCCTGATGTCAAAAATGAACGTCCATCCGGTTCTCTCAGTTACTCTTAGTCTTTCTCGCTCTTGTACACGTTCACACGCAGGCATGCGCAAGAGAACACGCCACACTAGTCACACACACACCACACACACACACACACACGCACGCACACACACACACACACACACACACACACACACACATGCAAACACACGCAAGCCAGCTCTTTTAGCTTTAGTATATAGTAAGTGAATATCGTTTTAACCTCATGTGTAGTTGGCTTGTGGAGTAAATATTTTTGCCTCTGTAGTTCGTTGGGAGAGCAAATATCTTTTTGCCTCAGTGTAGGTGCTCTGGGGAGAATATCTACATCACCTCTCATTTGTTCGATGTTTTGCTTATGTTTGCACTGCACGTGTTATATTCATTATCTGTTTTCATATCTTATCTGAAGGGTTTTTCAAATTAACACCTCATCCAAAAATCAATCCCCTAGATGCTTTTTGCATCTGTCAGTTAAATCAACTAACATTGAAAACGGACGCGAAGTCCTAATCAATCACTCACGCACTAGCTCTGAATTACCGGCTGTTTTGTTTATTTCGCATACTTCATACACACTTACACAGAAACACATACACACATTGCAATGCAAACTAAATTCTTGGTACCTTTGTGCTTGGTTATGTATTATGCTACACAGTTCTTGTGACTGAGTTTTAGTTTTACTTACTCACGCGTAACTACGTATGTATGTTATGTTGTATGTTCTTGCTGAATGCTAGTTACTACTAACACATACACTATGCACTCTGTTTTAAGCCTGTACTACTAACACATTCACTATGCACTATGTTTTAAGCCTGTACTACTAACACATTCACTATGCACTATGTTTTAAGCCTGTACTACTAACACATTCACTATGCACTATGTTTTAAGCCTGTACTTCTAACACATACACTATGCACTATGTTTTAAGCCTGTACTACTAACACATTCACTATGCACTATGTTTTAAGCCTGTACTACTAACACATACACTATGCACTATGTTTTAAGCCTGTACTACTAACACATACACTATGCACTATGTTTTAAGCCTGTACTACTAACACATACACTATGCACTATGTTTTAAGCCTGTACTACTAACACATTCACTCTGCACTATGATATGTTTTAAGCCTGTACTACTAACACATACACTATGCACTATATTTTAAGCCTGTACTACTCTACTCACGCATAACTACGCACTAGGTTCTTTCTTGTTGGTTTTTAGTTTTACTTAAGCCTGTACTACTCACGCATACACTACGCACTAAGTTTCTGTTGGTTGTTAGTTGTACTTAATTAAATTTTAGCACTTATGCATAATTACACACAAAACTCCTGTTGGTTGTTAGTTTTATTTAAACTTGTATTACACATGCACACACTACACACCAAGTTCTTGTTGGTGGTTAGTTTTATTTAAACTTGTACTACCCATGCACACACTAAGCAGTAAGTTCCTGCTAGTTGTTAATTGTGTGCCCATCAACGCCGTCAAATTTTTCTTCTCTTCTCTCCAGATCATAGTAAGAAAATAGAAAGAGGAGAAAACCTTTAGTTAAATTCCGTGACTATAGTACTTAACCCAAGAAGGCACACTTACAGATTATTCGTTGATAATCCTAGAACTCTTTCAATCCATTTACTCAACGAATCAAAGGGAAACCCTACCAACGGACAGAAGGCGATGTCAATTATTGGACGTAATTGCTGCTTTAACAATTAATAACTACTACTAAGGATTCATAATCTGTACACCCTACCTAACCTGCTGTGAGCTAATTAAAAATATATATTAAGCGTATATGGGCAACATAGTGCACTTTGGGCGTTTATTGCGTTTAATTACTCTTAATTGCTTCCTACTTTCTGGTGATTTTCGCAGGAATGCGTTGCGTTACGTACCCTTCAATAACATCCGTAAGGCGCGCGTGGTTGTCGATAGCAATCTTTTAATCAGACTCAAAATAAATATATGTCAGAACAGACAGATCAAGAGCTTTCGCTCTCGGACATAAACACCAAGACAAATCGGCACTCAGACATTTCAGTACTGGGCGGCCATCGTAGGACAACTCACCACAAAGTACCAAAGCATCAGAGTGATCACCTGTCTTAAAGGTTCCGTTATAACATGTCAGCCTCCCCCCACCCCATGTTTCAGCCGCACAAGTTGATGAATACGCTCATAAATTATGTTGTATTTATTATGCTGTGTGCATGTTATTGGGTTAATAAGTACTGTTGCACGAAACTGTAAGTTGAGATTTGAATGTAAGAATAGAAATTAGAAATGATAAGTTGGAAAACTTAGCATTTGTTCCCTGATTATATTTTACAGAGAAGAAACAGCATTTTATTCTAGAATCTCCGGAATTTCTAGAATTTCCCTTTTTATTGATTTATAAACTGCTACAACAATGGTAGATTCGAGAAATCTCTACCCCAGCATGTAAGGATACACTGCACTCTGTTAATGTATGACAGCAAGGAATGTTCAACTACATCATAGAATTTCCGGTACAAGGAAGTTACTAGAAATTGCTCCATTGTTCTGCTTGAGGGAACTTATACAGTGAAGGAGCACCCAGATTAGTCTTGAGAGAACAGCTTTCATTGAACATTCTACAGCATGCTAGAGGAACATGTGAAGAACTGACAATTCTATTTGTAAACAATAAACTTTTGACATTTTTGTGACAGCATGGGAAAACTATTGCATCATCATCTTCACAAGTTATGTACAAGCTATTATCATTTATCTCTCTATAAGTCCATTTCTGTTCTCTGATAAGAAAGATCCTGTGATTTATATTGACACTAACCTGCTGAATTATGTGTTAGGATTTAAGACTGTTTAAGCATTGAAATTATTTAAATGTGCTTCATGAAAATATTGATGTCAAATAATCTTTCATTGTATTTGCTATATGTGTATTTGATTGTTGATTTAATAAATTTATTGTTAAATTTATTGACCTTACACATATTGATTGATAACCAATTAAAGACAGATTTTTCTTCTCCTCTGGTAAGACGTTTTCCATATACAGAAATATTGTGTGAGAGTAAATGCTTGATTTAATGTTGTGGAAGAGAGAAAACATTTACAGCGACCACGTATCCTCCAAGCGATAGAGACGAGTGGTGTCTTCTGGAAAATTATTAATAACGTAAATTAAGATTCTCATCACTTGTAATTAGTTATGGATAATTAATAATAGTATAATCATAACCAATAACTTAAGCGGCGTTAGTGTCACACTGAGCTTGTAAAATTGTTACAATGATTGTCATTTTGTACTGGATTTCTAATAAGTAGAAAGATTGTCAGTAATTGATTTCTTTCACAATACTGGGTTTGGAAATAAGTAAATTGATTGTCAGTAACTGATGTCTTGTATTGGATTGGATTTGTAAATAAGTAAACTGATTGTCAGTAATTAATGTCTTGTTTATTACTAGATTTGTAAATAAGTAAACTGATTGTCAGTAATTGATGTCTTGTTTATTACTAGATTTGTAAATAAGTAAACTGATTGTCAGTAAATGATGTCTTGTTTATTACTAGATTTGTAAATAAGTAAAATGATTTTCAGTATTTGATATCTTGTTTATTATTAGATTTGTAAATGATCACAATGGTTCTTAGAGTTCATGTCTTTTGCACTTCTATGTTAGTAAGATGTATTACTGGCTATGTAAGTAGAATAAGTGCTAATATATCTTTGATTACTTTGTTTGTAATTAAAGTTTAAATTAATTAAAGCTTCGTAGTGCAATTTGCGACAATCTGTGCTCCTCATATTACTGCGTCATGTCGAAAATTTTTATGTTAGAGCTATTCATTAAAAGTTGTCTCCTCTTGGTTTTCTTTAGTCTTTAGTAGCTTGATCTTCGCTAAATGCCCGGCCTGCTGTCAAGAAAACCGCTGTTGTATCAAATATAATTACAAGAGCTAACTAGTATCTATATTCATTGCAAGGATTACGTCAGAATATATGTGAGGTTTTTTGGCTTGGTTTTTGTTTTTCGATTTCAAGCGATTGCGTTGATAATTTACTGTAGCCTGCTTTGTTCGTTCTGCTGTCTAAGTAACGTCCTTCACCTTTCTACAAGATGTTTTTTCCGAAGCCTGCTTTATTCCTTATGCTGCTTGCGTAACGTCCTTCACCTTTCTACAAGATGTTTTTCCGCTAATAGCATCGATATGTCTTTTGCTAGTCTCGGTGACCTCAGTATAATCTCCCTTTCTTTTTCCCCCCTCATCCTCCCACTCTACCACCTCTCCCGTTTTGTGTTAGTCCTTTCCCGTTATCTTTACTGCTCATATTTCCCTCGTTCGCTTTTTTAACTGTAAACTCCAGGAGAGAAGTATTTTTGATTAAATACCAGCAGGTGCTTTTTGTTCTATAAGAAATCAATTTTTGCAATTACAAGTGTTTTGTTTAGTTTATAATTTGGTTTTCTCTCTCAATCTCTTTCTCCCTCTCTCTCTCTCTCTCTCAATCTCTCTCTCTCAGTCTCTCTCTCAATCTCTCTCTCTCTCTCTCTCTCTCTCTCTCTCTCTCTCTCTCTCTGCTGTTTGCACTGTTCACTGACCTGCTTTTCTAGTTTGATATTTGCATATATTGTTAGGTTTTGTAAAAAAAAAAATCTTATGGGATGAGTAAATATTTTGTTTATGAGTGTATAATTTGTTTAGTTTATAATTCTTATGCGAGGAGTGCATATTTGTTTAATTTATAAATCTTATTTAAAGAGTGTCTATCTTATTTATTTAATAAATCTTATTTGAATAGCGTGTATTGTGATTAGTTTTATAAAGCGATTTGTATGTTATGTTGTACCATTTTCAGGCCTGCTCTTTCAGTTTGACGAGGTATCGTTTTCTTACTTCTGAAACTCGTTCACACAAGCAGTTTCTTGAAAAGCGTCATTAAACATTAGCAGACTTCACACTGGTATTTCCTGGAGGACTTCCAGTAAACCTTACACAAAAATATTTCCTTTGAGGACTTCGAGTAAACCCTAGCAGACTGCACACAATATTTCCTGGAGGACTTCCAGTAAACGCAAAAATATTTCCTTTGAGGACTTCGAGTAAACCTTAGCAGACTGCACACAATATTTCCTGGAGGACTTCCAGTAAACCTTACACAAAAATATTTCCTGGAGGACTTCGAGTAAACCTTATGAGGACTTTGAGTAAACCTTTGCAGACTGCCCACAAGCAGTTCCTTGAGGACTGCCATTAAAGGAATGTGTAAAGATCGATCTTGAGAAAAAAAAAAATCAATGTCCAAGACTGGACTTGAACACATGATCTTCTGCGCCTTTATCCCAAGGACATCGTCTTCCTCAGTGATAAAGAGTTCCAGGATACATTCGTTAAATTCCTTATTTCCAAAGAAGGCATAATTTAGTGACCATTTCAAATGAAACTATTACATCCTATTAGGTGCAATTTGTGGAAGTACTTGAGTCTAAATTAGATCTACAGTGTGACATTTACATGTAAAGTGTTCTAAATTTTACGTCAGATTCAGTGACGCAAAACGTCCATACCCAGTTGAATGACAGTGTATGTTGCCGTTTTTTGTCTCATGCTCAAGAAGTCATGAAGCAGATGGTTTCTCTTGAAAGTCTGAGTAGTGCTTCATTCAAAAATAGATTCTGATTTTTTGCATTATTATATTTTATTTTTTGGTCAGTCAATGTATTTTTCAGCAGTCAATGTGTTACAATTTCTTTTATTGGGTACTGTAATACAGTATCCTCTGACGGGATTTTTTTGCCTGACACTGAACGGGTATTGATAAGTCTGGCAGCGATGTATTGAAATAGTGTTCACTTTATTTAAATTGACAAGTCTGGCAAGAATGTGTTGAAATAGTGTTCACTTTATTTCAATTGATAAATGTTTGTTGAAATAGTGTTCACTTTATTTAAATTGACAAATCTGGTAGCGATGTGTTGAAATAGTGTTCACTTTATTTAAATTGATAAGTCTGGTAGCGATTCCTTGGAATAGGGTCCGTTTCTATTTTAAACTGCTAAATATGGTTGCGATTTGTTAGATTAGTATCAGTTGTTTTTAATTGTGTCTGATTTTGTTTAAATTTTAAATTGATAATCATGGTAGCGGTTAGAAAAGTAGACCAACAGTTTTTGTTGTACTGTGTATTAACACTCCTACCTCTCCCCCCACCCCCACCCCGCTCCGATAGCCGTCAAAAATCCCCAGGAGTACCAGTGAACGTTGGCGTATTGTTGACCGCACTATCACATACGCTGTGACAACTAGAGCTGGACGATGTGTATCAACCGTAACAAAGAAACAAATCAATATGCAAACAACACACATCATTGGCCACAACATGACATGCACAGACAATAAACTGTGACAAGTGGAGTTGTACATTGCATATAAAAGCCTAAAGAAGGGAGCAAATCAATATACATACAACACGCCACTAAGTGCACAGACAGTAAACTGTAACATCTGGAGTTGTACATTGTACGACAAAACCATGACAAAAAAAGCAAGTATACTAGGCAGTAAATGATCAAAGCAATTAGTTATCAGTAAAAATTGACCTTTTGCAATAATTATTAATAAGAGCCAGTTGAAGGGAACATTCTGTTTAGAGGTTTTTTCCTTTAAAACTTCAATGCAATAAAGAATTCTTATACTTATTCTTCTTTCACTGAATGTAATCAGTGTCAATTTAATTGTCTCACTTGAAATAAAATTATTAATTATTGATAATTCTTAAATTTTCAATTTCTTTATTTAATCTTGCCGTACGCTAATAAATTCACTACTTTACCTACACAGATGTGCAGTTTTTCAGGGATAGCATTTAAATAGCCTGCCATAGTTAGGTCCCTTTGCTATGAATCATAAATATACTGAACAATACATACATTAATAATGATAGCAGCAAGGGCATGCTACAACTATGGAACGCGGGGTTCCCGTAGGGAAAGAAAACCAACACGCAATCAGGTGTCCGTAACCAGTCTACTATTCGTTATCTGCGAAGCGTTGGACAAACGCCTTCAGTCGTGGCTGCAAGCTCAGTCTGTTCCCTACACTGGATGCACACACACCAACAAAAAATTGATACACACGTTGATCAATTTTGTTGTTGTTTGCTGCTGTTTGTTCGTTTTTAAAATTATAATATTACGAAGTCGAAAGAGAATGTCGCGAAGTCCTGAAATAAAGAGTGCCATCATTTTTCGATTCTGAAGCAATAATGATATATTCAGCTGGTCACTGTACTCAGTGGCTGGTTCGAGCTTTCAGTTAGGGCTCGTGGTCTTAGGCACCTTCACAGACATCCAAATTGATTTTTTTAAAAATGGAAGAAAAAAAAACACACTTGAGTTTTCAAGCGTCCAAGCACTGGCACACCTAAACGTGTACATTTACAAACGTACATCACACTTACACATTTACATTCGCACATAAAAAAAGTAAACTCAAGCACACATACACACACACACACACACACACACACACACACACACACACAATAAACCGCACACACAACAACATTTGACAAAAGACACACTCGTAACTTGATGTTTAGATCAAACATTGAATAGTAATTGTAACCGGAAATGACGCACAGGTACATATCCTTTCCTAACTACTGAATAGTCACAATACCCCGGTCCCCTTGTCACAGACCGTGACATCGATCAGTGTATCCTTCTAAAAGTATATTATTTTGCGAGCTTATCAGTTATATTTATTATTTGCTTATAAAATACGCTACTTGCGTCATGACTTACGCAATGACGCGTCATGGCGCCACAAATGAACGCCAAGAAAGTGTCCTACAAAGACTGCGATAATTTATAAACGCAGGCAGGATACGGGCACTTTCCTATTGTTTAATTGCTGCTTTTTGTTGTTGGGTTTTTATTTGTTGTTTATATTTAGGTTGGAGTTTGTGTGATTTTTAAAAAGTATCAATCCATACAGGGAAAAAGTTTCGTTATATAAGTGGGTTTTTAAAAAAAAAAAAAGTAATATACAAATCTTTAAGCAATGACAGTCGCTGGAAAATCACATATACTGTGGACCTCATGCTTGTCTACATTTCAAGAAAAATCCATCCCATAATAGTGATAATAAAAGTATTGCAATTATTTTTTTGTTATTTTACCAAACTTTTGCTTCAGTAAGAATTTTTTATACATTTTAAAAATAACTGTGAGGTATACAAAAATTGATAAAGCAACGTAGTATTTTTTAAAATCTGTATCTAACATTTTAAGTAATATAAAGAAAATTTTAAAGTAAGAAGTGTTGTTTCGCTTTAAAAAAAAATCTTTTTCACAGGTTGACGTGAATTCGGCACAAACCGTGTCATGAGGTCACAGCCGTTAAAAAAAAAAACAAACAAAAAACTTTCAGGTATTTAATTTTGAAATGCGTAAAGGACATACATTTTCAGCCACGAGACAGGTACAGATAATTGCACAGAAACAGGTTGCTGGTGTCATGCTCAAGATCGGCTAAAGTCGGAGCTAATCTTCATGATCGGTCAAACTCGGAGGTGAAACATAATGATCGGTCAAATTTGGGGTGAAGCACATTAATTAGCAAAACTTGGGGTGAAACACAGAAATTGGTCAACCTCGAAGTGAATCTATGTGATCAGTTAAAATGAGAGTGAAACACGGTGACTTGTAAAATTCGTTTTGAGACAATGATCGGTTACACTCACGGTAAAACAAAGCATCGGCGTAAGTCTACGGGTGTACTATAATTATTCGTTCACTATTTATTGCCTATTGTTTAGTGTCTAGTCTGTCAGACTGCAAAATAATAAAATGAAAAAAATGGCAACAATATAATCTTATTCACCAGATACTATACTTATTTCGCTTAGCCACAAATAATGCAACATTCCTCGGTCACTAACAATTACAGTGTATCATTGTCCAGTCACTAACACTACTATCGCATTTCCCTACTCACTAACACTAATATTGCATTTCCATATCACTAACACTACTATCGCATTTCCCTACTCACTAACAATAATATCGCATTTCCATATCACTAACAATAATATCGCATTTCCATATCACTAACACTAATATCGCATTTCCATATCACTAACACTAATATCGCATTTCCATATCACTAAAACTACTATCGCATTTCCATACTAACACTAATATCGCATTTCCCTAGTCACTAATGTAAATAGTCAATATGTAAATATGCAAATATTAAAATGGTCAGTGTGTAATTTTTTCATTTCTTTTAATCCATTTTTGTCTGAATAAATTATAAAATCATCTATCTTATCACTTTCACATTTTTGCGATATTTCTTTGTTGTCATATCCAAGTAAGCTTTTATCTTAATTGCTTACTAAGCTACTTTCTTTAGATATAATTACAATTTTTCTTGTTTTAATAAAAAGGTTTATTTTTCTTAATGTGAATGTTCGAAAATTCAGAATTATAATGTGTATTTAAGCGTTTTCCTAATAATGTTATTTGAAAACGGCATTTTTTAGAGTTATAGAAAAGTGTTTATATTATAACTCTAAAAAATGCCGTTTTCAAATAACATTATTAGGAAAACGCTTAAATACACATTATGCTCATGCAACAAATATTCAGAGCTTGGAAAGGCCAAAGGTCACCGAATAACGAGATAAAGAGAATACTTTCTTCTTTATTTTTTTTTTTAAAAAGGCAATCACGCATGCGTAAATGCCAAGCACATAGAGGTCTATTTTAGTGGTTGGTGGAGATAACTGAAAAGGTGAAAGATTACCGGATATCTAGTCCAAGAGTCTGTTCTATTTAGCAACATGCGTAATTAACAAGTGCCTCTCACCGAAAAGGATTAACAACAATTAAAATACTTTAATAAAGCACCAAAAAAATCTATTTGTATCCTTAAAACAATGCGTTCTTTCATGACTTTTTAAATTTAACTCTTGTTGAACCTTTACAACAGTTGATATGTTGCCTGGATGTTTTCCGTTGAAGTTTTAAGAACTATATATATGTGTACTGTTACGTACACGGCAATAATAACCATACGACATTATTGTGTGATCCAATAACATCAGTCAGCCGATAACACCTCAAAGTCACGTGCAACACTCACTATTTTTCACTATCGCATGACGTCATGTTAACACATGCAATGTAAATTATACACTGTTGAAAATACCTGTCGCAAAAGGTAGGACAAATTGATGGATGATAAAATTAATTATATATTAGGCAATATAAGTCAACTAGTAATTAAAGTCTAAAGACTGGTACTGACCATTCTCAGTGACCCTAATAAATAATATCTAGAAATACAAACTGTTACAATATATATACTTGTAAGAAGGAATAATATGACGTATTTTAAAATTACAGTGTGCCTGGCACATTATGACATTTCATAAAATCAGTCTAGGTTAGCAACTCTGCTGAACCGAGTGTGGATTAAATTTTAATTTATAATGAAATAAATAAATTGTTGAAGTTTACAATTTTTAAAAGACAGAAATGGCAATCTATGAAATAGATTTTCAACAAAGAAGAAAAATTGATATTGCTGCAGTTTTGATCTTGGGCAATAATATTCCTTATTTTCCGGCTCGAAACTTCTCTCGCTTGACCTTGATCGTGGCCTCTCGAAATCACTGACGCGGGACGAATTGAAGCTACGATTACCTGTTGGCCGCATGTAGCAAGAGAAAGATGACAGGTCGTGCATTTTTATATAATTATATATGGCTGACTTGCTTTCATCTTTATTTCTCTGACGTCACTGTCCTCCGTAACTATATGTTCATCTGTTAAACATTAATTGATGGAGATAACTTATATTTAGCATAAATTTATTATCACACTTGAAAGAATGCGCAGCAGAAAATCTAAACTGATTAAAAGAAAGAATGGATTCATTCCGATTGTTAGCGAGAGCAGCTACGTGCTGTTCACTGTACCACAAACTTATAGACTGTTAGACTGAACATGTAGGAAGCTGATTTTTTTTTAAATCGTCTGCAATTGGATTTATAATTATCTTCCTAAAAATACTATAGATTTTAATTTCCTTATTGTTATATTGTAATGTATTGTGTGGTGTGGATGTACTTGATGATGTATTATAATAGTTTAATTCAATTTCCAATGAAGGTATATAAGTTTAAGAAGAACTTATTTTTATTATATGTATAATAAAATTATTGTTAATTGCTAAACTTCTCAATTCCTTGTTTTAAAAAAAAAATGAGGGAAACCTCGATCATGAAAGTGCCCATGAAAGAGATTGTTGAGTGGGCAAAAAGAGTCGGACTTGAGATTAAATGGAAAATGCCTTGCCTTGCCTCAAGAGGGTATTATGCCAGGTCAGCATATACTCTGGAGCATTGATTATACATATTTTATAAAGTATCACATCCAAGAGTATTAATTGTATATTTAAAAGATATATTTGTTCAAATTTAATCAATTTCTGTTGTGGTTAGGTACTATACTGATAAACATGCAAAATGATTTAAGGTACAATAAAATACGTAAATGAATTGTTAGTTGATAAACAGTATTCAGTTTGCTTTAATAATATAAACCTTTAACTGCAGCTTGCGAGGTTGACAACCTTGTGTAAAACCATTTAAAATACAAGTTTTAAATTTGTTTAATTAATCCGGCTCTGAACCGAGGGCACTCCTAGGCATGGAATTGGGAAAGGGGACGTAAACAGTCAAACTCACTAAATAACAACAGCTGTGCACCTAGGTCTTCTCTTTGAGGGCGATAACTCATGGAACTGACTAAGCAGCAACAACTTTGGACCGAGGCTATCCCATTGGGGCAGTAACTCGTTAAACTGGCCATACAACGGCTCTGGGACGTGGCCTTTCCTTTGAGGGCGATAACTGGTAAAACTGTCTAAACAACGACAGCTTTGGATCGAGGCTATCCCTTTGAGGGCAGAGTTTTGTTAAACTAAGCACCAACAGTTCTAGACCAGAGCTATCCTTCTGGGCATCGTCTAAGCGGAAAGCTCTTACAAATAGTTTTGAGCTATTCGCTAGGGCTGTATGATTTTCAAAACATTCGCATGGGTGCATTTCATAAGTTGTGCACATATATTTTGTTTATCGTTATTTGTGTGTTTTGATACGTAGCAAATAACAAAATTTTCAAAACTACATTTTACCTTACTCGCTTACTCTTAACTATGCCAGTAAATAATCAGCATATATCCGTCTGATTATAAAATAGCAATTATTGTGACTGAATTAAAACCTTGGCATTGTGAACAAATATATAAGAACGGTAATCGATTGATTGGCGACAACTGCGTGCAATATGAAAATGAAATGAAACGGAAAAAAAAACCTATCGATATTAGGTCCAAAGCCAACTGTTTGTCCCTTAGTCGGAAAACTCTTGCATCGTGATTGGGCAAGTTGTTTGTTACGTTATCTATGCGTGGTGTGATGTGTCAATATGTGGTGTGGTGTGGGGTGGGGTGGGGTGGGGTGGGGTGGGGTGGGGTGGTGTGGTGTGGTGAATATGTGGGGTAGTGTGGTGAGCCCGTGTGTAGTATGGTATGTCTATGTGTGGTGTAGTGTGTGTGCGTAGTGTGGTGGGCTATGTGCAGTACTGTATGTGTATGTGTGGGTGTAGTGTGTGTGCGTGGTGTGGTGGGCCTGTGTGCAGTATTGTATGTCTGTGTGTAGTGTAGTGATTTTATGTGCTGTACGGTGCCTATATTAGCGTGCCTTGGTGTGTATGTGCGACTCGTAATGTGTCTGGCTTATATGTTTTTATGTATTTGTATGCTATATATCAATGTTTGTGTGGTGTGGTGCTGTGTGTGAGTGTGTCTGTATGTAGGTGGTTGTAGGTTTGCGTGTATGTATAAAGTGCTATGTATGTGCGTAGAGTTTGTTTCCAGATAACACGCACAATACTTTTCTTAAAAGTGTAAACTACTGTCTAAATGACGTAACACTATTAAAGCGGCTATTATGCATTTTAAAGTATACATTACTTTTTAAAGATGATAAAATAATGCCTTTTGAAGGATACACTATATTTTTTTTAAGAAGAATACAATATTCTTGAACAAACTAATTGTTAAAAAGGATACACTACTTTTTAAACGTACAATATTTTAAAGAGGATATAATACTGTAAAACTGCTTTAATATTTTTAAAGAGGATATAATATTTTCAAAAAGGTTATAATACTGTTAAAGAGAATATACTACAATTCTTTAAGGATTCATTGCTTTTAAAGGTGATTTGGCATTTTGCAATAGGATATATTATTTAAACATTGAATAAACACTTTTAAATAGATATATTGTTTAAACATTGAATAAACAATTATAAAATAGGATATGTTTTTAAAAAATTGAATAAAAATATTTTAAATGATAAATTTAAAATGTTGAATACAAAAATGTTGAAAACATTAAGTATGTACTCTTGGAAGAGGATACAATAACTGTTTTGAAAGAACAGAATTCTTGAAAGAAGTTGCACAACTTCTAACGAGAATAGAATTTTTTTAATGGTTGTATTTCAGAGGATGAAATGTTTCTAAGGAGCATAGGATATCTTGAATGAATGTATTAAAGAGGATAATATTTGTCGAAGCGGAACAGAATTTCTTGAAAGAATATATTAAATAATGCTTCTGAACAGAAAAGAAGTGAATGAACATTCCAAAGGGACACATTGTTACAGATTCAACATTTATTTATAAGCTACACTTGAGTTATTATAAGCTACACTAGAGTTATAAGTTACACTAGAGCTATTTTAAAAGCTACACTTGAGTTATTATAAGTTACACAAGAGTTATAAGTTACACTAGAGTTATTTTAAGCTACACCAGTTTTAATATAAGCTACACAAGAGTTATAAGGTACACTAGAGTTATTTTAAGCTACACCAGTTTTAATATAAGCTACACAAGAGTTATAAGGTACACTAGAGTTATTTTAAGCTACACCAGTTTTAATATAAGCTACACAAGAGTTATAAGGTACACTAGAGTTATTATAAGCTACAAAAGATCAAATCAGGAAGCAATTTCTTTATGCTTATTTTTTTATATTGTTTACTGTTTGATTGTCTTTATGCTGATTGTTGTTATTGCTTGATTGTCTTTATGCTGATTGCTGTTGTTTGATTGTCTTTATGCTGATTGCTGTTATTGTTTAATTGTCTTTATGCTGATTGCTGTTGTTTGATTGTCTTTATGCTGATTGCTGTTATTGCTTGATTGTCTTTATGCTGATTGCTGTTGTTTGATTGTCTTTATGCTGATTGCTGTTATTGTTTGATTGTCCTTGTGTTAGGGACAAACTGGACAAGTAAGCTGTCCAAGTTCTCGATAGCAGCCCACCCGCCCAACGTGCTGCAGACAATACTTTAATGTACAATGAAACAACGTAGAGATTTGCGGGCTTTTTCTGTTTTAGAGAGAGAGTACAAAACATAGCTTTTGTCCACTAGGATCGCTGTTAAGAGTTTTATATTTATCCGACGCGCGCGCGCATGCGTACACACGCATACACATTCAGAGAGAGAGAGAGAGAGAAAGAGAAAGGAACAGAAGCAAACAAAACCCCTTCATAACAGAATCGGGAAAGAGCAAACATTCGTCTTGCCTTCTCTATTTCTCCCTCCTCTTTCTTTCTTTTCTCTCTCTCACTATTTCTCTCCTCTCCGTTTTATCTTTCTCTTTTCTTTCTTCCCCTTCTCTCTCTCCATCTCTCTATCAATTTTTTCTCCCTCTTCTTTCCTTTTCATCCGTCCTGCCTTTTTCTCTCTTGCCTTCTATTCCTTTTCTCTTTCTTTTGCTTTCCCTCTCATCTTTTATTTCTCTCTCTCCCCAATCCTTCTTTATTTCTCGCTTCCGAGAGATATCATTCTCTTTTAATTCTCTCTTCTCTTTTCTTCCTGACTTTCCTCCCTCCTTTTTCCTCCTGCTCTCTCTCTCTCTTTCTCATACACTGTCTCTTTTTCCTCCTTTATTTCTCTCTCTCTCTCGTACGCTCTCATTTCTCTCTCTCTCTCTGTTCCTCCTTCCTTCTTACTTTCACTTCCTCCCTCCTTCATTCTCCCCTCTCTCTCTCTCTCTCATATATATATAGTCGTATCGATCACACGGACGATGTCATTGCCGTGTTAGCTGTGAGATTCTTTGGGAAGCCGGGGTCCGGGTGTCTTTGTCTGTGGACAAGAACAGCTTTTCTCTGGCTTAGGAACACGTTAAGTGCCGGCACTCCGCGCTGGTTCCGTCGGAGTGCTCTGTCTGGCGTCTGCGGCGCAGTGTTTCTCTCCCTTAGAAGCTCGCGTAAGAAAGAGAAGAGAAAGACGTCACTACGGCTGAGTGCTTGTGAACAGTCTGCAAATGAGCAGTTCTTTTTTAGAGTGATGACGTCATCACGGCTGAGCGATTGTGAGTCCGTCTCCAAAGCAAAAGAGCAACTCTTTCGAGCGCGGTGACGTCAATGTGCCACAAAAAGAGAGTGATGACGTCAAAGGAACAATATATTCGATTGTGGTGACTGTCATGACTATCAACGGTGTGCGGGAGTGTGTGGGTGGGGGGGTGGGGGGTGGATGGGGTTATAAGGGGGTGGGGAATTGACAGCGGTTCAATAGCTGTTGAAGGGGTCATCAATGGGCGTGTGCCAGTGACCGTCTTGCACCTGATTAAAAATAATTCTGCTATCTAATTTTAGTTAACTGAAACCCGTATGAAATAGGATTTTTAAATAATGTTTTTAAATTCTTTATTATTTAGAAGGATACATAAATTTGACTCTGCCTGTGAAAAACAATAACACATTAACTAATGGTGCGGGAAACCAAGGAATCTTGAAAACTCAAAAAGCTTTTTAGGTCCACATTATACATACTATTGCAAATAGTTGTTGTTTCCATTGCATTAACCTTCATTAGGGCATCGCACTTAATAACAGCGATAGATAGAAGAACAATAAAATGGATTAATCCATTGAAAAAAATAAATAGCAGGTGCCTTCACTCACGTATATCAGTCTTTATAAGCGACTGTACCTTACACTGCATCACGAGCGTTGTTATCTCACGCAGTTCATCAGTCTCTATTAGCGACAACTGCTGTATCCTACGCACTGTATCCAACTGCTCCACTGCGTCAGTTTATAACAGCGAGCTCTGTGCCTACCACTTTTCACAACACACTTCAGTTTGCAATGGCAGCACTGTCTTATGTAGCTCGTGTGTGTGTGTGTGTGTGTGTGTGTGAGAGAGAGAGAGAGAGAGAGAGAGAGAGAGAGAGCACTGCTTGTGGGGTAGGGTTTTTTTTTCTAAACTGTTATTTTTAAAATGTACCCATTATGCCCGTCGATAATTTATCTGCTTTTCTCACAAATTTGTGGTTATTTCTTCATCATATCTAAATTTTCCCGAAATATCAAGGAAAGGCTTTATTTCCTTCGCCAGACCGGTTCGATCGAAAGAACTCTCATTCCTGTGCTGGTTTCATTTTTTTCATCCTGTTTCACTCAGTCGATTTCCAAGTGAAATGAATTGTTTAGTTGCCGTACTACACCAATTATTATTTGGCTGTAATACACAAATGATTGAATTGTTTGGTTGTAAAACACAAATGATTGAATTGTTTGGTTGTAATATACAAATGATTGAATTGTTTGGTTGTAATACACAAATGATTGAATTCTTTTGGTTGTAATACACAAATGATTGAATTGTTTGGTTGTAATATACAAATGATTGAATTGTTTGGTTGTTGGTTGTAATACATAAATGATTGAATTGTTTGGTTGTAATATACAAATGATTGAATTGTTTGGTTGCCATACTACAGCAATGATTGTCTGGTTATAATACACAAGTGATTGAATTGTTTGGTTGTAATACACAAATAATTTGAATTGTTTAGTTGTGATTGTCACAAGTCTGATAAAAATGTCCGACCTGATGACCCACTTAGCCTTGTTTACTTCAAATTCGAATATTTGAAACCCTTGACCCCTTTGTTCAAAGCTTCCTTTTTCTAGGCGCTTCTAGAACAGGTCAAGATGTTATGTAACTTTAGGACCATTGTCCAGTTCTCGAACCAACTACATGCTTCGCGAACAGTCACGTGATACGCAATATACCTTTCTATATATGTACCCACACGCTTCCGCTCCCTCACTTCGAGCACATTTTAGCTAATTCCATCAGCTTACTCGGGTCGTGAGAGGCAGCCGGCGCCATAGAGAATCAAGGTCGGCTCATGGTTCATGTTCACCCATGCCTCACCTGCACTAGCTTATTGGTGTAAGCGTGTCGAAATCCACTCTGAGGGCCATGCTGCAAAAATTCCAGTTCCTAGCCACTAACAAAGGGACATCATTCCTTATGCACCACGTGTGTCGTTAAAGGGGGACTGAGGGAACGAACCGGCATGACTGAGTGTTGAGACCAAGGATACAAGAATAGAGCTAAGTGCAAAATCAAGTGTACAGATCTCAAAGGAACACTTTCCTGGCAATTTAGATTGACAAAAATCAGGCATAGGCGCGTAAAGACAGAGTGAAGACTATTCGCGTTGCATTCGATTTATTGTTAATTTGTTAAACTTTATTAAATCTTATTTTCTTTGTTAATACCTCTTAGTAGTTGATTTCTATGCACAATAGACCAATTAGATTAATTCTTAGATTTGAATGGGGGCGGATGAGCAGAAAGATTGATGACGAGTGCATATTAATTTAGAGGGATTTAACTGTTTTCAAATCTAGCTAAAAGTTCGCAGTTTATTAGTCTGTAAATTTGTCGTCTGAACTACAAGACGCACTTTTAATTAGTCAGATAATAAATTGAGCAACCAGTCTGCGTAGAATATGAGAGGAAGAATTAATTATATTTAAAGTCTTTTAATTATTCTAAGCAGGGTCTTTAAATAAATACTGGAAACGTAACAAGTGGGGGCTCGTCCGGGATTGATATGTATTAAATTGTAAATTGTAACATTTTTATACATAGGGCGCATCATAACCTAGAAACGAACGAACGAACAGAATTGCCAATTGTTCTTTTGATTTTTGTATTACTGATTTTCTTTGCTTTTGTTGTGACATGTGCATGTATTCTTTTGCAGAGTAGCGTGCATGTTAGTTAATATATGTTTAAGCGTAGTTAAGCATTATGTTAGCTAAATGAATGATTTATTTAGTATTGTGTTACTGAGTACTTCATTGTGAGGAGTCGAAGGTTATACCGCCAGCTAGGAGAGTTATCGGTAGTAACAGACTTCGGACTATTATATTTAGGGTGCTAAGTATAATGTGTAATGTTGTATGGTAGGAGCCGTGACATTACGAAAGTCTTGGAACAGCGGACACTGTGACAAGCAGGTGAAACGTGTAAGAGTTAACGCGTAATTTATTTCGGAAGGTGTTCTGAGTAAATTAAATAATTTTTGTAAGGTCGTAGCCTAAAAGTTATTTTCGGGATAAGCGGAGTTATCGCCGACGGTTAAAACACACAATTCACGAGATACATTCTTATTGTAGCCAGCGCGCTAAGACAGTAAAATGGATCTAGAGCAGGTTATTGAAAATCTGAAAAGGAATGGTTCCTTATTAGGACACCAAGGTGACGAACTGACGAACTACATTAGAACCGAGCTAGTCAAAAAAGAGCAAGCGGATCTAGAGAGAGAGAAGCGAGCAGACGAACGAGAAATGAAAAAGTTAGAAGCCGAAACGAAAAAGCTAGAGGCTGAAACTGAAGCTAAACGCATAGAAGCTGATACGGAAGCCAAACGCATTGCAGCCGAAACAAAACGGTTAGAATTAGAGGTGAAGAAGTTAGAACTCACAAATCCAAACCGTGATCGCAGAAGCAGTGGTGATTCGCGTTCTAGCGATGGAAATAATCACAGTAGAATTGAAAACATCATTCCAAAGATAAATATGGTCCCATTTGATGAGAACAAAGATCAAATAGACGCGTATTTAAAAACGTTTGAAAAATTAGCCAGAGCAACAAGCATTCCAGCGGAACATTGGGCGATAAATTTATCGGGGTTATTGCAGGGCAGTGCGAAAAACGAGTTCAATAAGCTTAGCGATTCTGAGTCAGATAATTACGACACAGTCAAGGCTGCATTATTGAAACGTTACAAACTCACAGCAGATACTTACCGCCGTAAATTTAAACAGGCCACGAAAGCCAGTTCAGAGACGCACGCACAGTACATACGACGCGTAGCTGACTTGTTCCAAAGATGGATAGATCTAGCCGAAACTCCACAGACGTACGCAGGTCTTAGGGATGAAATGATAAAAGACCACATTCTCGGGTCGTACAAATCAGATCTACTGATTCACTTAGCAATAAGGGAAAAATCTACGCTAGAGGAGATAGGCAACGCCGCCGATCGCTTTGATGACGCACATTCTCAATTCTCGAACGCACACGCGAACAACAAGTCTCGACCGAATGAACCGCAGACTCGAAAGGATAAGAAAAATGACGGGAAGGCACCTAATGAGCGTGATGATAAAACATCTAAACCCGACACTAAAAACAAGTCCGACAAACAGAAAGATAAAAAGAATCTTGCATGTTACACTTGTGGTGATAGTGGCCATTTTTCACGAACATGTCCTGAAAAGAAAACAGCTAAAGTTTACGCAGTAGAAAGTCATACACCTAAAACAGAAAAGTCGAATCGAACACCAGTACAGGCAAACGGTCACGATACAATCGCTTTGCTTGATACAGGGTGTGAGCTAGACGCTATTGTAAATGCATCATTAGTTAACCGTACCGACTACACAGGGGAGACAATCTCTGTCACCTTTGCAAACGGCGAACAAGACATTTTACCAGTAGCTGAAGTCTCGATTGTTTCAGACTTTGTAGAAGGAACAGTCAAAGCGGCAGTTATGGAAAACTCACCGCATGACGTGATCCTTGGTTGCAAGTATGTTTTGCCGTGCAAAAAACAAACTTCAACTGAACCACCACTGGTTAACGCTGTAACCAGAGCAGCGAGTAGTAAAGACAAATCTGTAACTGCACCGATGTCTGCCGCACCAGCCGTAGATAAAGCAACAGTTAGCGAGATTAAAATATTACAAGCTGAGGACGAAACACTAGACAAGTTACGCAGACAAGCTGTACTTGTTAGTGACGTCAACACTGACGATTCGAATAAGAAAGCGTGCATTATTCTGAAAAAGGGTTTATTGTACCGCTATTCGAAAGTGGGAGACGAATTTCGGAAACAATTAGTCGTTCCACAAACCAAACGAAATGACGTATTACGATTAGGTCATGAGAGTCTTTTTGGTGCACACATGGGTGTACAAAAAACAACTAGTCGTATTACAAGTGAGTTTTATTGGCCGGACATCACTGCCGATATCCGTAGATTCGTGTTAAGTTGCGACACATGCCAGAGAACACAGTCTAAAAATTCAATCAGACCCGCACCGTTAGGAGAGCCTGAACTGATCAGTGAACCCTACAAGCGCGTAGCATTGGATTTGATTGGGCCTATAATACCCACATCAACGAGAGGTAATCGATACGTGCTGACCACTATTGATTACGCAACAAGATTCGCCGACGCAGTACCATTGAAAAATATTGATACTGAAACTGTCGCCGAAGCCCTTTTCGGTCTTTGGAGTCGTGTTGGAATTCCTACTGAAATTTTGACGGATCAGGGGAGTCAATTCATAGGCAACGTAATGAAGGAAGTAAATCGTTTACTTTCCATCAAACATCTTACTTGCACACCATACCACCCCCAGGCAAATGGTCTGATTGAAAAATACAATGGGACATTAAAAACAGCACTTAAAAAGCTCGCCACAGATAAACCGAAAGACTGGGACAGATACATCCCTGCCCTACTATTTGCATATAGGGAGGTGCCACAATCTTCCACCGGGTTTTCACCATTCGAGCTACTTTACGGACGTACTGTACGCGGACCGATGATGATTTTGAAGGCACTTTGGACTGATGAAAAGACAGATGACGAAGTTAAAACAACTTATACATATGTCACTGACTTAAGAAACCGTCTTGAAACTATAGGCAAGATAGCACGGGAAAACTTGACGATAGCTCAGTCTAGACAGGCAGAATATTACAATAAGCACACCAAACCTAGAGAATTTGAAGTTAATGACAAAGTGTTACTGTTGCTTCCTGAAGCACATAACAAACTTCAGATGAAATGGAAGGGGCCCTTTGTAGTTACCGCCAAGCTAGGGGGACTGAACTATAAGGTGCAGACAGGAAAGAGAGAGAAAATCTTTCATGTTAACCTACTCAAAAAGTACATAAGCCGTGAGGATCAAACCACTCAAGCTGATTTTGTCGTAGCGACGATAGTTACAGAAGACGAGGGGGATACTGATTGCGTCACTGGTACTTTACCAAACTGTCCTCTACAGACGGACGAAACTGTCAAAGACGTTAGGGTAAATGAAGCCTTGACAGAAAGACAGAAAGAAGAAGTGAATAAATTGCTCAATGAGTTCTCATCTACTCTGACAGACAAACCAGGGTTGACAGACTTAATAGAATTTTCACTGAAGCTGACTGACAACAAACCGATACGTTTGAAGCCGTATCCGTTGCCACACGCTAAGATAGATGACGTTAGACGTGAGATTAAGACTATGTTAGATCTAGGGGTCATAGAGAAGACTGACAGTGCCTACGGATCACCCATCGTGTTGATTAAAAAACGTGATAATTCGTTCCGTTTTTGCGTAGACTACCGCAAACTCAATCAAGTGACAGAGTTTTGTGCCGAGCCTCTCCCTGATCCGGATCTCATCTTCACTAAGCTAGCTAACGCTCATTACTATACCAAAATAGATTTGTCACGCGGTTTTTGGCAAATCAAGGTCAAGGACACTGATCGACACATACTAGCTTTCACTACACCAGTAGGAAACTACACATGGAAAGTTATGCCTTTCGGAGTTTCAAACGCTCCAAGCATTTTTTCTAAAATGATGCGGTCATTGTTAGAACCACTGTACGGACGCGGAGTTGAGAACTTCATGGATGATTTAATTCTAGGCACCCAGACATGGGAGGAGCACTTAACACTCTTACGAGATGTGCTAGCCAGATTAAAGCAAGCCAACCTCACTGCCCGCCCTACGAAGTGTGAAATAGCACAATTCTCCTTAGACTTCTTGGGACACAAGTTGAGTCATGGAACTATGTCGCCAAGTGAAGCTAAGATAGCACAACTTAAGGACACTTCACAACCGCTAACAAAAACACAAGTTAGAAGTTTTCTTGGTCTTGCTAACTACTACAGAAAATTCGTACCAGATTTTAGTGCCATTGCATGTCCTCTGACTGACTTGACACGTAAGAATATGCCTACAAAAGTAGTGTGGACTGATGCATGCCAAAACGCTTTTGACACACTGAAATCTAGACTGACTTCAGATTTAATTGTTAAACTGCCAGATCTGACAAAACCATTCTTGTTAAGGACTGATGCTAGCAACACAGGATTAGGAGCAGTGTTATTACAAGAACACAATGACACCAAACACCCAGTTGCATATGCAAGCCGTAAACTCACAACTACTGAACAGAAATATTCCACCAGTGAAAAGGAATGTCTTGCAATAGTTTGGGCCATAAAAAAGTTCGAAAACTATTTGTACGGAAAAACCTTTGTCATTGAGTGCGATCACCAGCCGTTGGCCTTTCTCGGACAGGCGCAATTTACGAACAGCCATTTAATGCGTTGGTCTTTGTTTCTGACACAGTATGACGCAAATATTCATTACATCAAAGGGTCTTTGAATGTTGGCGCAGATTATATGAGTCGTGCTTGATGCCATCAAGTGCCGGTACTGATAGAATGTTGTTTAATCAATTAACTGAACCCTACGGATTCCTTCCTGTAAATATGAAATATAGTTGCACACTTTATTTCTAGGAATGTTGAATTTTTTTTGGTGTAAATTTTTCTTCATTGTGGACTTCTACATTTTATCATACATAATTTGTAGGAGGCATTTTATCTTTGGTAAGATAAACGCCTCAAAAGCAAGGGGGTGTCACAAGTCTGATAAAAATGTCCGACCTGATGACCCACTTAGCCTTGTTTACTTCAAATTCGAATATTTGAAACCCTTGACCCCTTTGTTCAAAGCTTCCTTTTTCTAGGCGCTTCTAGAACAGGTCAAGATGTTATGTAACTTTAGGACCATTGTCCAGTTCTCGAACCAACTACATGCTTCGCGAACAGTCACGTGATACGCAATATACCTTTCTATATATGTACCCACACGCTTCCGCTCCCTCACTTCGAGCACATTTTAGCTAATTCCATCAGCTTACTCGGGTCGTGAGAGGCAGCCGGCGCCATAGAGAATCAAGGTCGGCTCATGGTTCATGTTCACCCATGCCTCACCTGCACTAGCTTATTGGTGTAAGCGTGTCGAAATCCACTCTGAGGGCCATGCTGCAAAAATTCCAGTTCCTAGCCACTAACAAAGGGACATCATTCCTTATGCACCACGTGTGTCGTTAAAGGGGGACTGAGGGAACGAACCGGCATGACTGAGTGTTGAGACCAAGGATACAAGAATAGAGCTAAGTGCAAAATCAAGTGTACAGATCTCAAAGGAACACTTTCCTGGCAATTTAGATTGACAAAAATCAGGCATAGGCGCGTAAAGACAGAGTGAAGACTATTCGCGTTGCATTCGATTTATTGTTAATTTGTTAAACTTTATTAAATCTTATTTTCTTTGTTAATACCTCTTAGTAGTTGATTTCTATGCACAATAGACCAATTAGATTAATTCTTAGATTTGAATGGGGGCGGATGAGCAGAAAGATTGATGACGAGTGCATATTAATTTAGAGGGATTTAACTGTTTTCAAATCTAGCTAAAAGTTCGCAGTTTATTAGTCTGTAAATTTGTCGTCTGAACTACAAGACGCACTTTTAATTAGTCAGATAATAAATTGAGCAACCAGTCTGCGTAGAATATGAGAGGAAGAATTAATTATATTTAAAGTCTTTTAATTATTCTAAGCAGGGTCTTTAAATAAATACTGGAAACGTAACAGTGATGCACAAATGACTAATCTGTTTGATTGTCATAATGTAGAAATTACTTATTTGTTTGAATGTCATAATGCACACACTTTATTTCCTTATTCTAATGTATCTACAAAGCAGTACCTGCCGGTTTCCAGACCGACTGTAAATACCTCAGTTATGAACCCTGGTGATCATTATAGCTTCTTGAGCCGAACAGATTTACCAATAGTTCCAAGGGTAATTGTGCTTTGATGTTTCAGGCAAGACTGAAAGGGCGTAAAAAGATGCCATAAACGAATCTAAACCAGCCCCAATATTCGCTTGTCTAAGTGTGATGCTACCGCCACCTAGTTAATGATTATTATTATTATTATTGTTATTGTTATTGTTATTGTTATTGTTCTTATTATTATTATCATGCCTCTTTCCACCACTTCTGTTTGACTGTCGGTTGTGATCCAAGGTCTCGGAATCTTACCAAGATTCTGGGAGATCCAAGGTTTTACGGAGGATGTGGGCACTTCCGAGGAGCGCTGCTTTGAGTAGTGGAGCGAGTCTGTGGTTTATTATTATTATTATTATTATTATTATTATTATTATTATTATTATTCATTAATCATCCAAAACTAATTACAAGTGATGAGAATCTTAATTTATGTTATTAATAATTCTCCAGTAGACACCACTTGTCTCTCTCACTTGGTGGACATACGGCCGCTGTAATTGTTTTCTGTCTTCCACTCTTCCACAACATTACAGACAAACATTTACCGTCACACAATATTTCCGTAGGTGGAAGAAAACTTCTTACTAAAGGAAAAGACAAATCCGTCTTTAGAATATTTAATGAGCCACCATCCACTCACTTTCTTCTCCAACATAAAGTTATCAATATGTGTAAGAAGGGCAATAAATTTAACAATAAATTTATTAAATCAACAATCAATCAAATATACATATGACAAATACAATGAAAAAGATTACTTGATATCAATATTTCCATGAAACCACATTTGAATAATGTTAATACCTGTACAATTTTATATCCTAAATTACAATTCAACAGATTATCGTCGATACAAATCACAGGATAGTTCTTATCAGAGAACAGAAATGGAGTGATTAGAGACAATAATATAATTGATAATAGTTTCTAATATAACCTTGTATAGGCAAGGCCACAATAGTCTTTTGCATGCTTTCCATAACAAATTCACTAGGTTATTGTTACATTATTACTGTCAATTCCATGTGTTTCCTTTCTCACATTGTAGAACACTGATTAACTGTTATTCTCTCAAGGCTTACCTGGGTGCTCCTTCACCATATTAGCTCCCCCAAGCAAAATAACAATTGTAGCAATTGTAACTTCCTTGTACCAGAAATTCCATGATTTAGTCAGCTTACTTTGCCACCATACATCAATGGAGGGCAGTGTATTTCTTACACTTACACACTGTAGTAGATACGCCTCACGTCTACCATGGTCATAGTGATTTATAATCAGTAAACAAGGAGATTCAGGTAAAACAAGGAATGGCCACTTATTCCCTGTAAAATATAATCAGGGAACAAATGCAAAGTTTCCAGTTTATTCATCTTTAACTTCATTCTCTCTTACATTCAAGTCTCAACTTACAGTTTCCTGCAACAGTATTTATTAGCCCGATCATGCACACAGCATAATAAATACAGCATATCAATTTTATGAGCATATTCATAGAAACAATGTCAAGTGTTTAGCATATGAGCATCTTAGTTCAACAATTTGTAGAAATAATAGTCTACTCACATACATCTCTACATAAAACACAAGAACAACATATTAATAGCAAAATGCACGCAATTTTTCTTAGTCCATTCTCTCTCAACCAGTCAGTTAAGTCACCATTAAGCTAATGGACGCCTTTCATGACTGGACTTCTTGCTACTTCAAATTCAAAGTGATTAGAAAATAGAATTCTCTACATCAGGTAAACATTTGGTCTCAGCCCATTCGCTAATCTCGTTTTTATAAATCGGAATCATTGGGTAATAAAAACCACTCATCCAATTGGAACTGGTTTGGATTGTATCAGCAATTTCTAGCAAGTTCTCAACTCAAGTTGTTTACTCCAACTCTGACGCTTACGAAAATACCATCATAAAGAGTGCCCAACGTCGGGTCACTTTGACAATTTAACAATTTATATAACAATTAAGTCTAGAAATAGGGATAGGCAAATTTACTCTACCAAACTAAGGCAGTTCGCTTTAATTGTGACTGCGGGCAACCTGACAGATTATCTTCAGAAAATTTTAATTTTTATCTACTTTTCATTCATTTTCCGTCGACGTTAGTAAAAGAAGGAAGCAATGCGAACTCCTTCAGAGGTCATTGACGGCTAAATTAATGTTTAATAATGTAGGTGGCGTTTTTAATGATGACAGGAAAATTGCGTTATATATATAGTTTATATATATCAGTAAAGTAAGAAATTATGTCATTTTAAGTAATGTTATATAGTGATGACATTATGTAATAATGATATATGAATTCGAGGGATGATTTCGATTACTTTTTGCAAAGGTGTATACAGATTTACTTTTTATTACATTTTTTTTTGTTGTTGTTGAAATTTGTCATTATTCGCGTAATCACCGGAAGTTACAAGACATTATTCCTTATGGATCACTTTGAAATCAGTCCAGATTCACGGTATAAAAATACGATCATGATAAACTATAACCAGAACAATCCACCTGTGAAAGGTAACTGAAAGACAGCGCACGATACCTGACCATCATAACCTCCATTCAGGTCTTCTCATCTAGCAAACCTAGTGCCCTCACGAAAGAGTGACGTCAGAAACATTACTCGGTGACCACATAAATAAAGGAATTATTACCCTTAACTGCATCCGACAACGACCATTGCTCCAAGCTACCGGCTTTTGTTTTCAATAATCGCCAGATGGAAGCTTATTGGACAAGAAATGTTTCAAAGGCAGACAATCGATCGCATTCGCGTCAAGGGAGGTTATCATCAGTCACTGGAGTAACAAGCGCCACAGATGTGCGTGCGTGCAATCAGTAACTAATCAGAAGCCGTGTGGATCAGTGCCGAAGCCTGCAAAATTACTTTTCTTCTTCTTGATCACAGACGCACAGATGTGCACTTAAAACTTTATGCGCTTACGACCAAGACAAAGAGTCCGCTCAGGACAGTTTGCCTAGCGTCTACTTTCATGATTTGCCTAACGTCTGCTTTCAATGATTTGCCTCACGTCTGCTTTCAATGATTTGCCTGACGTTTGCTTAAAATAATTTGTCATTGCGTCATCATTCAATGAATTGCCTGGCGTCAGTTTTAAGTGATTTTACTGATGTCTATTTGATTTCAATTATTTGCCTGGCGTGGCGTCTTCTTTAAATGATTTGCCTTGAATCAGTTTTAATTGATTTGCCTGGTGTCTATCTGATTTAAATTATTTGCCTGGCATGGCGTCTTTTTTAAATGATTTGCCTGGTATCTACTTTCAGTTGTATCCGCGAAGGTCTTGACAGAAGACTACAATGCAAAGCAAGCTGTTCGTCTGGGTTTTTTTTTCCTTCTTTTCATTTGAAGGGGAGTTAACCGTGCGGAAGATGGTGAGATTCAATTAGCTTTACTGGACAGCGACCACACGGAAGATCTTATACAAAATGAGGTTGTAGTTTTAGATCCAGTCTGCGCGCGAAATCGGGCGCAATTCGAAAGGATTCCCTCTTTAATTTACTTTTCAAAAGAGTAAAGTCCCTTGGCTATGCCACTGAAAGCGAATAAGACGTGTAGCTGTCCGTAAATTGGCTTTCCAAGATTAAGAACACTGACGGGCGTTTGTTCCGTTTTGTGAGTGTGCGTGTTTGTGTATGCGTGCGTGCGTGCGTGCGTGTGTGTGTGTGTGTGACTGAAAACGAGTAAGGCGTGTAACTGTCTGTAAATTTACTTCGCAAGATTTAAAAACATTGATGGGCGTTTGTTGTGGTGGGATCAGAATCGTTGACAGACATTCTTTGCGCCTGGAACGGCTTCTGGGTGCCAGAAAAATTACACTCGCCTTCATCGCCGGTGGTAACTGTCGATTTGCTGGCTTTCCGAGTTCGATCAAAGCGGAATGGGAGGGAAAGGCCGAGTGATTCTTGCTGCTAAATAATTTACTGGCGGTGTCCTTGTTAGTGTCTCTGGCAGTTCATTATAAACAGTTAATTCAGTCCATGGAAGGAAAAAAAACGTCGTTGGTGTATTGTATTTTTGTTTAGCTTAGATTTTTGGTTTGTTGTTGTTCTGGATTTGTTTCTTTAAAGCATTTTAATGTTAAAAAGTAAGTTTAGCGCAACCAAAAATTGTCAATCGCCGAAAATTGGTCAATATTAATTAAGTAATTAAGAATAGAAGTTTAAAAGCAACCAGCTGTTCCTTTCTCAAATATCTATGGTCTAACACTTCATTCTTTTAGTGTTTCTGGCCAAATATTCTATTGCTAAAAATTAATTTTTATTTTTTTTAGCAAAGACAAATTAATCAATAGTTCATAATTAAACATGTGACCCCAGGCAATGGCAATAGACTTAACTTTCACTATCACAATGTGACCCTAATCATTCGGACAGAGGGCAATGGCAATAGACTTAACTTTCTCTGTCAAAGTATGATTTCAGTCTTTCGGGCAGAGAGGTCAGTGACAAGAGAACTTCACTATCACATTCTGACGTCATTCGCACGTGCAGACAAACAAGACCAAAAAAATCGATATTTGCTTGACGTGACTCTCACATTCTGTCCCATCGCATTTGTTTCGACTGAGTCAGTTACTCAACAGAAATGTCAAATCAATACAAATGGACTTTCACTAATCTCTTTATGGTCAAATCCCTTTCTCTTCTAAAACACTGAGTAACACATTAATGCACAATAATTTCCACAAACAATTTCATGATCACATTAGTGAACAACACACATATCTCGTTAATACTGTATGATTTCTACACTCACTACAACGGCGACAACATACTCATCACAAGGTGGACGTTTCTAATTTCAATCAGCCAGTTAAGATTTCACTCGTCAAACAAACTCCCGACAGCTGAATCAACACGGACATTCGAATTTCAATCAGCCAGTTAAGATTTCACTAGTCAAACAAATTCCTGACAGCTGAATCAACACGGACATTCGAATTTCATTCAGGCAGTGAGATTTCACTCATCGAATACTCAGAAATACAAACAGCAAACAGCAATAATTTCAACTTCACAGAGTTGTCGTGTCTGTTAGGAGGGGATGTTGCGTATTGATGACGACACACACAACCACTAATTATTTTGACGTCTTGCAATCTCAAAAGGGCCAAAAGTATAACTTAAACGAGGCAGAATCTCTGAATTATAATTATAAGATAGATAGATAGATAGATAGATAGATAGATAGATAGATAGATAGATAGATAGATAGATAGATAGATAGATAGATAGATAGATAGATAGATAGATAGATAGATAGATAGATAGATAGATAGATAGATAGACACGCGCGCACACAGAGAACAGAACCTTAAATCTTCTTGCATTAAAATTGTTTGTCTCCCATTGTTTTCATGATTCTTGCAATTAATGTCAAGTGGTGAAAATTGGAAGAGAATATGCGTACACAATTTAAGAGATTAATGAAACAGATTCCACTAGTTCTCATTAAAATATATTATATATTCTAGAATGCATAATGAATTAATACTTAAATGGCCGTTCAAAATCAGTCATTAAGATCTATTATCAAAAGTGAAATAGTAAATGAATTATTTGATTAAACAAGTAAATAATTTCAAGGAATAAATATTTATGATAACGTGATTTTTCTAAAGATGTAAAGCGCTTGAATCCCAGTAGCCTAATTACGAGATGCAGGTAGTCGAAATGCGGGTTGCATATGATATAATTATATGTGCCAGTGCCATGATTTTGAAATCGAAGTAACCTAATTACGAGATGCAAGTGGCCTAATTACGAGATCCAAGTAGCCTAATTACGAGATGCAAGTGGCCTAATTACAAAATGCACGTGGTTTAATTATGGAATGCATGTCGAGTGTCATGATTTTGAGATCCAAGTGGCATACTACCAGGACGCATGTGACCTAGATTTAGATACAAGTAGCATGATTTCGAGATCCAGGTGCTTAATTACGAGATGTACTAGGGAAAAAAAAGAAAAATTGATAATTATAGTAACTGATAATGTTTTCAATCTTAGTGAACAGATAAGTTCTTTGTTGTTGAGTAGAGTTGGTGTTTTCTATGTCAATTGTGTCAAGAAAAAAGAATGCACTATGATTAGAAACCACAGCACCTATCATGTGGCACAGTATAGCTGGCTCATTGGTCAGGTTATATGATTGCATCAATTTTTTTCAGATAAATCATTAGCAATTGTTTTTTAAAGTATCACATCAGAGTTAAGGAGCAGAAGCCATATTGATTTTCTTTTAATAGCTGAACAAATAATAGAAAGAGATGAATCATTTTCTCAAGGGTGAATTTTTTTTAAATCTTGCTGCGGTGGAGTAAATTTGTTTGTCCTTATTTTTAAACTTAATTATTATATAGTTTGCTAAATGCCATAACATGACATAACCTTTAGGTACTGCACAGGACAATATTTTTGTAAGTTCCAGAGTTAAAATAACTACTCAGGTAAAGTATATGCTAGAACTTGCTGATATAATCCAAACCAGTCCAGAGTGGACGAGTAATTTTTTCTACCCAATAGTTTATGGTTTACAAATAATGAACTAGCCAATGGATAGAGAATGAAACTTACCTGTTGAAGAAAGTTCTATATTCTAATCACTTTGGTTTTGATGTAAATCAAGTTTGGTCATGAAAAGGCGATTGTTAGCTTAATGAAAGGATCAAGCTTTTCTATTGTTTCCCTTTCTGCTTGTACACTTGTGGTGGATTCGAGAAATTTCCGTTCTAGAGTGTGATAGTTGTGGTGATTCACTGCACCCTGTTTGTATGCATCGACAAGTGTGTCCGACTCTACTGTGGAACATTCTAGCAAAGGGAGTGCTAGAAGTTCGTTATTGTGATTGCCTACTTGAGAAGCTAATATGGCGAACGTGTACCTAGCTTGGTCTTGAGGTATCTACGGTGTTGGAACATTCAAAAATGTGATTAACAGAGCCCTTGGAAGACTGACTATTCTATTGTGAACAATAAACTTGTGACATTGTTACGAAGTGCGCACCGAACAACTGTTGTGTCTTATGTCATTGAAAATGTTATGTATAAACTATTATCATATCACTCTATAACTCCATTTCTTCTATAATAAGAATAGTCCTGTGGTTTATTTTTGATACTAATCTGACTATTGAATCATGTGATAGGATATAAGACTGAATAAGTATTGAAATTACTTGAATGTTGTCTCATGGAATATTAATGTCAAATAACATTCTCATTGTATTTGCATATATGTGTATATTTGGTTGTTGATTTAATTCATTTATTGTTAATTTTTTTAACCTTCTTGCACATATTAATAAAACATATGTTGGAGTGACAGTGGGTGGATGTGGGCTCATTAAATATAATTAAAGACAGATTTGTTTCTCCTTTAGTAAAAAGTTTCCACCTGCAAAAAATATTGTGTGAAAGTAAAACACCTGTCTTGTTGTGGAAGAGAGAAGACTTTTTACTGCACACGAATACTCTGCCAAGTGAGAGGCGAGTGGTGTCCCTTGGGAGAATTGTTAATAAACATAAATTACGATTTCTCCATCACTTGTAATTAGTTATAGATGATTAATAATAATAATAATAATAACCAGTAACAAAGGAATGCAGCATCACAAATTTGCATGATTTTTTTTTCTACAAGTGTTGCATGTCCAAAAAAAAGCGCTCCTTGGTTGAGAAAATCATTCTTTAAAGACACGCTATTGCAAGGAGAGATGGCATCTAAGTTAATCAGAACTCTGACTCACAGACTTAATGATAGTCAGGCTTTTTTTTCAGCTGTCGACGGGAGTGTTGATATTAGTGACTCAGACCAGGTGGCAATATTCATAAGAAGAAATACAATATTTTGTGATTGTTGAAGAGAAGTTCGATTGAGGCCCAATGACAGACATGCCAATGGGTCAAGCTATTTATGATCATGTCAAGCACGTCTTTATAAAATTAAATCTTTCAAAAGGACAGACCCTGTGGTTTAACAACTGATGAAGTATCTGCCACGACAGGCAGGCACAATGGCTTCATCATCCTGACGCAGAAATCTTTGTCCCGCATGAAATTATCCCGCATCATTGCATTATTCATCAAGAGCAAGTGTGTGCAGAGGTTATGGATTTTAAATATGTGACGGAACATGTTGTCGCTGCAGTCAACTTCATACGACCCAAATGACTATCATAGAGTTTCACTTTTCTTGAAGGGGTATGATTTGATTATAATGATGCAATTTATTTCACTCAAGTTCTTCGGCTGGGTAGAGTTGCAAGACTGGCCAGATTCTTATATCTCCTAAATGAATCAATGTAACTTTCTTGGAAAACGTGGGATGGGTGAAAGCTCAGTGTTACCTATTGACATTACAAAACGTTTTCCAGATTTGAATGTAAAATCACAAGGGAAGGATAAGCCTGTTAATAAAATCTTTGAATGTGTTCAAGCTTTCATTACAGTCTAGAAATGATCCATAGGCTTAGATAACTATGAAAAACCTTTTTCGTCTACTCACACTGGCTTCAAGAACTTCAGATATACTGCTCAAATCAAAGAAGCAGGCATTAGCAACCAGGGAGTTATTGTCCCTTTTGTAGTCAACCCAGATATAATGAAAGAACGTGGCCATAGATTTTCTCTAGCCCAGTCCAATCAGACATTATAACAGAACCTTACCCAAATATTTTCTGTGGAGCAGTCAAATCAGTCATTAACAGGAACGTTACTCATAGGTTTTCTGTACAGCAGTCAAATCAGCAATTAAAAAGAACGTTACTCAATGATTTTCTGTAGCGTAACCAAATCAGCCGTGATGCTGGACGTTACTCATAGATTTTATGTAGTGTAAACAAATCAGCCATGATGGCAGGACATTACCCATAGGTTTACTGTAGTGCAGTCAGTCGTGATGACAGAACGTTACCCATAGATTTTCTATAAAATAGTCAGACGTGGTTACCGGACGTTATCCATAGGTTTTCTGTAGTGCAGTCAGTCGTGATGACAGAACGTTACCCATAGATTTTCTATAAAAAAGTCAGTCGTGATGACCGGACATTACCCATAGGTTTTCTGTAGTGCAGTCAGTCATAAAGTCAGTGTTTCACAGCAGTGAACTTATTTTAATACTAGTGCGGTACAGAAGCACGTTTTAAACTAATGAAGAAATCACTAAATTTCTACACACACACACACACACACACACACACACACACACACACACACACACACACACACACACAGAGGCACGCACGCACACGCACGCACACGCACGCACACGCACGCACTCACACACCTCATAAAGTATATTGCCCAATTATGTTTAAGGATGTGAGAACAACAAAGTAATTGGAATTTGCTCTGGCTAGATAAACGTGGTCAAATCCGACTTGTTAAACTTTCCAGACGACCATAATCTGACGATCCAATAAAAACAGTGATCATCGTCTTGTTCATTATTTACGCTCAACGGTCACTTCCAGAGGTCGTAATGTTTTCACAGACGGTGAGGTTAAAGGTCACCCAGTTATTTTCCTTTGCGAATTTAAGTCGATTGTGACATGAGAACTTTATCCAGTCAATTTTTTCTTGCTGTGCTCCGAATCATGACTTCACCTGATAGGGTTCTAAAAATTTGTCTATTTTTACCCCACCCACCAAATAAAATTAAAAACAAAAAATAATCCTACTTTTTTAATTATTTTCTGTTAACGGTACTGAGATAGAATTTGAGATCACCCGAATTAACCCACCAATACTCCTCCCGTCACGACACTATAGATTGATGATCCATTCCACGTTTGCCTGATGCAAACTGAATAGGCCCTATCGTTGAGCACAGTACAGACCGCTTTGAGTGTTTATTTTCGTCAGCACCACTTTTCTCACTGTGGATCAGCTCACGACCTCTCTTTACAGTTATTCTCTGCAATAAATGTATTTCTTTATTGATTGTTTGTTTTGAAGATAGAAGATCTTGCAAATCTGTCCTCTCTTCTCAAGAGAGACTATGCTAACACTGTGCCAGACTCCCGATCGATAAAATCAACCAACCAACCGACCAGTTTCCAAGACCTGGTGACGGCATTCTCACTGCTGAGTACCAGCGACATGATTTTCGGTAGTCCGTGGTAACGGGAAACAATCCAGCACCAAAAAAAAAAAAAAAAGAAAGCATACTGCCGCGAAGCTTGGCAATGCGGGTGCCTTGGTGATAGAGCGTCCAATCTGCAGCTACCGACAAGCTATTAATTCATGGGCCAGACCTCGTGAGCGGGGTAAATAGCCATTGTTGTCGCCAAGTTCTTGTTCGGGTCTTGAATGTGCTTGTCAGACCTCCATATTGATGAATAGCATCCATTCCATTTTCAGACAGGCTTGTACGCGATACAGCTCCATTATGAGGAAACAAAACGTTTGTCATGTGTTTGGATTGTTGAAGAAGAAGAAAGAAAGAAGAAAACATATTAATGTGCACTTCGTTGTCTTCAGCCTTCTTTGAAACATGACTAAAGACGAATTATTTTAATAGATAGCGTGACGCCAACGCCACTTAGTTATTGATTATGATTATTATTATTAATTAATTAATCTTTCCTAACTAATTACAAGTAATGAGAATTTTAATTTATGTTATTAATAATATCTCAATAATTCTCTAGAAGACACCAGTCGTCTCTCTCACCTGGTGGGTATGCAAGGGCTGTAAACGTTTTCTCTCTTTCACGACATTAATGACAGATATTTACTGCCACACAATATTTCTGAAGGTGGAAATCTTCTTACTAAAGGAGAAGACAAATCCGTCTTTAATCTATATTTATCGATCCCCCCATCCACCCACTTTTTTCTCCAATATGTGTAAGAAGATCAATAAATTTAACAATAAATTTAATAAATCAACAATCAAATATACTTATGACAAATACAATGGAGTATGGATATTTCATGAAACCATGTTTGATTAATTTTGTCTACACAGTCTATATCCTAAAATACAATTCAAAAATTCAATGCAAATCGCATGGTAGTTCTTTTCAGAGAACAGAAATAGGGTTATTAGAGATAATAGTCTTTACATAACCTGATTTAGACAAAGCTGCACTTGTCTTTTGCACTCTTTTTTGCAACAATGTCAAAAGTTTCTTGTCTGCCGTCAGCTCCACCTGTCTCTCTCTCCACACATTTTGAAAAACACTGACAGGCTGTTATTCTCGCAAAGCAACACCTGGTGCCCTCTTTCACCACGTCAAGTTTCTTTAAGCAGAATAACAATTACAGCAACTCTAGTACTTCCTTATACCAGAAAATTGCACATGTAGTCAGCATATCTTGCCATCATACATCTCTTTGGAGTCTAGTGTATCCTCCACACTTACAAACTGCTTCCCACCACTATCACGGTTGGTCATAGTAGTTTACAATCAGCACACCAGGAGGTTCAAATCATACATATAGAAAAGGCTGCTTGTCCCTGTAAAATATAATCAGGGAACAAATGAAAAGATTCCAGTCCATTGCTTTATAACTCCATTCTCTCTTACATTCCAGTCTTAACTTACAGTTTCCTGCAACGGTATTTATTAGCCCCATATATGCACACAACATAATAAATACAATTTAATGTTTATGAACAGATTCACTAGGAACAATGTCAAGTGTTGAGCATACTATGTACACGAGCATCTTAGTTCAAACATTTGTAGAAATAATAATATATTCACATAATTCATCTCTACATAAAACACAAGTATAACACATCAATAGCAAAAATGCATGAAATATTTCTAAGTCTGCTCTCTCTCTCTCTCTCTCTCTCTCTCTCTCTCTCTCTCTCTCTCTCTCTCTCTCTCTCTCTCTCTCTCAACCTGTCATTTAACTCACCATTAAGTTAATGGCCACCTGTCAAGACTGGACTTCTCTGCCACACCAAATTCCAATGATTAGACAATAGATTTCTCTACAGCATGTAAATTTTTAGATCTCAGCCCATTGGCTGGTTTCATTCTCATAAATCATAACCATTTCAAGTTGAGAATATGCTAGAAATTGCTGACGTAATGCAAACTAATTCCAACTGGGTAAGTAGTTTTTAACAATTTATTTAACAATTAATTTAGCAATTAAATATTAAAATAGGGATAGGCATTTTTTACTCTGCCACAGATAGATAGATAGACAGATAGATGGATAGATAGACAGACAGACAGATAGATAGATAGATAGATAGATAGATAGATAGATAGATAGATAGATAGATAGATAGATAGATAGATAGATAGATAGATAGATAGATAGATAGATAGATAGATAGATAGATAGATAGATAGATAGATAACTGTGGATGAGTTGACGGATGCGTGGATGGAGAGCAGGAAGGAAAACAGAAGGCTAGACAAATAAAATAAACAAATTTAGAAGCAATGGACGAGTGCGTTAATCAGTGGATCAATGTATATATGTGTGGTTGCTGTTCTGTGCGATTTTCATATTTGTTATTGTAACCTATTAAATGATTCATTTCATCTCGAGGTAGCAGTCAGTTAATCAGACTGATTTCATCTCGAGGGAGCAGTCATTGAGCTGGATGGCTCATTATAATTATCTTGCAGATAGAATGCAGCAGATTTTTCAAAATAATAAATTGTATTGATTTTTTTTCTACCGAAAATGACACAAGCACGCCTCTCTCTTTAATTGTATATTCTGAACAAGAGGCATTTTAAGGAAATGCTAGATGGGAAGAAAGTCAAGTTCAACCTGTTTAACATTCAGCCGATTTCTCAGTGGTCGTTCCCTGCTGCAGCTCAAAGCGTGCGACTGCCAATAGATCTCCACAACAAACTGATATTTATGTCTCCCGTTTGAGGTTATTTCTTCTTCATTCACTTCTCTTGCGTGCTAGGCACAAATGTGTCCGGTAAAGTGCAGTTGGTTCCCTAGTGCTGTCACAGTATTTTGCGAGCGTTGGCTAGTTTCATTTCTCCTGCTATCTCTAGCATTACGTCAAAAAATGGCATTCTGCCTTACTAGCTATTTGTAACATTACGTCAAAAAATGGCATTATGCCTTACTAGCTATTTGTACCATTACGTCCAAAGTTTCATTCATCTAACAAGCTATCTGTTTACCGTTCCTGTGAGAATGGTTACTATCATTACGTCATTGCTTTACGTCCAAAGTTTCATTCTTCTAACAAGCTATCTGTTTACCGTTCCTGTGAGAATGGTTACTATCATTACGTCATTGCTTTACGTCCAAAGTTCCATTCATCTAACAAGCTGTTTACCGTTCCTGTGAGAATGGTTACTATCATTACGTCATTGCTTTACGTCCAAAGTTTCATTCATCTAACAAGCTCTGTTCCTGTGAGAATGGTTACTATCATTACGTCATTGCTTTATGTCCAAAGTTTCATTCATCTAACAAGCTCTGTTCCTGTGAGAATGGTTACTATCATTACGTCATTGCTTTACGTCCTATTTGCCTGACAATCATGATCACAATCTCTTGTCATTAGGATTGTTGATTAACATTATGATTGTTGTCAGTTAATGATCTCGCACTTCGTCCATTGTAATTTTTTATTATGCAATAATGGCCTCGAGCATGATGACTTGGATGGTGTCTCATAGATTTTTCTACTTAGATTATTTTTCATGTCAAAATCTCTTGTGAAAGTTGGACAGAAATGCATCCCGTGTTTAATCTTACTTCTTCCTAGCTATTGTTATTTCCATCTCTTGTACATGTGACCTAAAAAATGTATATTGCAGTTAAACCTGCAAACCTTTTATCCATTGTCATCTCTTGTATATGTGACCTACAATGTATATTACAGCTATACCTTCACATTATTTAGTTATTGTTATCTATTAGTAGATAATAGATAACACTGTTAACTACTGTTATTATTATTTATTATTATCTATTGCGATCGTTGTCTGGCATTATATCTAGCAGTTCGTGCTAGCTATCTGGTTGTTGTCAGGATCCCTTACTAGCTATGGCTCTCGTGTGACAATGTACTGTCCCTGTGTTCCAATTACGACAAGAACTCTACACTTATCTGGAAGGAAAGAACACGAGTGTGCTTAAAACCTACTGGATACTTACATTTTTAGACAAGATTAGCATATCTCTCCGAACTGTATAAAATCTACATCCCTTGTTAGTGCTGAGTGTTAGAACCCAGTTCTCTTTTGAGTGTTAAGTGTTAGAATCTAGATCTCTTAAGTGTTGAGTGTTAGAATCAAGATCTCTTGTTAAGTGTTGAGTGTTAGAATCTAGTTCTCTTGTGAGTGCCGAGTGTTAGAACCTTGTTCTCTTGTGAGTGTTAAGTGTTAGAATCTAGACAGATCCCTTATGAGTGTTGAGTGTTAGAATCTAGACAGATCCCTTGTGAGTGTTCAGTGTTAGAATCTAGACGGATCCCTTGTGAGTGTTGAGTGTTAGAAATCTAGTCAGATCCTTTGTGAGTGTTGAGTGTTAGAATCTAGACAGATCCCTTGTGAGTGTTGAGTGTTAGAATCTAGACAGATCCCTTGTGAGTGTTGAGTGTTAGAATCTAGACAGATCCCTTGTGAGAGTTAAGTGTTAGAATCTAGTGGCGCCGCGGGATATTAAAAATTTTCGAAGGAAACAGTTGCCGCCATACTATGAGCTGTCTCACGCTAGCACTTTGGTCCCAGTTGGTATGAAAGTATAGACGTTAACGCCTGTCATTTCCTACCAACGGTGACGAAAATGTTAGCGTAAGGCAATTCAAGGTACCCCCCACCCCCGAATAGCAGATAACAGATGTCAATGTGTAAGGCGGTAACGACATCTAATGGACACCGCGAGAATCACTAGCCACTGTGAGGTTTGTGCTTGATTCCGTTTCAACACTAGATCGCGCTGAATTCCATTTGATGACGTGTACTCGTCCCTTCTGGGACGTTCGTAACCTCTAGACCAGGGGTGCACAAACTTTTTAGGCCAGAGGGCCACATTTCCAATTGATAGTGTATGGAGGGCCGCAAGTCAGATTGCACATGGATGACAACAGAAATAATGAAATACATTCGTTTTTGCCTTATTAACCTAGATTTAGTCTTTATTAGTGAGAAGGGTGAGCCTGAATGTTGTTAACAATATTTGGTTCGAGTTTTGTAGTCGCCAGCCTCAAAATCGAACAGAGATTGTTGTCGTCAAATTCGATCTCAGCTTGTTCTTGTTCATGTTCATTACTGAAAACGTTTGTTCACACAAGTATGTGCTGCCGAATTCTGACAACAACTTGCAAGCCAAGTCCTTGACATTTCTGTTTGTGCTCGAGCTGAGACTTCCATAAAATGTTAAAATGTTGTTCTGCTGAAATGATGACTTCAGTTCAGGTGAACATTGAAGATCAATGACCGTGAGTAAAAGGCCCTGATGAGTTGGCAACAATATGTGCTACTTTGCAACTTGCACGAGCAAAATACTTGTTTTCTTCAGACTTTTTGTGAAGAAATGTTGCTGTGCTGACAGACCTTTTAACAGTTGCTCAATTTTGTTGTTTCTCCAGTGCCTTTTAAGTCATCAAAAGTCGCAGCTGCTTTGTTTTGTAATGCCGCTTGCCGTTGAAGTCCTTCATTACAGTAACAGACTCACAACATATTAAGCACATAGCTGCTCCATTAAAATGCCGCATAAAGTATTTAGCCTCCACTCTTCTTTAAACTGATGATTTTCGTCTTCAATTTTAGGCTTCTTATGTGCAGGTTTCTGACATTAACAAAGGGCAGTAGTTTAAAAACAACTTCACTCCGAAACAGTGTAATTCATTCAGTACATTCCAACCAGACATCCACAGCCACATATTCACACACACTGACTGCACCATCCTTCCCCCCCCCCCCAGTGTCACCTCACCCCATCCCCAGACTGAACTTAGGCTGGCTGCCTGCCGACTTGGGTTTAGATATAGACACTCTTTCTAATGCTATTTGATGTCGCCATACATCAAAGATGTGCAGATACTACTATTTCAACAGTACACCTTTGATCAGCTGAACTGAACAATGTGCCCAATACACAGCCTCTCACCTCAATACCGCATCCAGCGTTTGTTTTCAACACAGCACAAGATGCTTCCACGGGAAAGCAAACCACTGTTCTACTCCCTTGTTCAGATTAATGTTAAAAGCTCCTTGCCTGTTACAAATAATGGTAACATCCTAAAGTCTTCTGGGGGCCGCACAGGACCCTGTCGGGGGCCGCATGCGGCCCGCGGGCCGCGGTTTGTGCACCCCTGCTCTAGACCTTTCTCGGTTCTCAGTTTTTGTATCGATTCTCCACACGGCCTTTAGTTATCGGAGATCGAAACAGCTGAAAGGTGTTGTGATCAAGTGTGTAGCGAAGTTAAGTGAATTATTTTTTTAAAATGTAATTCTTAGCGTGCATAAAAATGGAGAGGTTTGTAAACATTCAACGCCGTGAGAGTGACGATAAGGATGACGCGCCTCCAACCAGTGGCGGAGTTGTGGAGATGCTGTAACACGATGATATTTATTTTCTACTCTTGGCTTTTACGTCGATAGATCTCAACGATGAAGAACGACGCAGTGTGTGTTGAGTGTGAAAGTTCTGGCACCATAGTTCTTGCTTCCAAGTCAGCTAAAACGCCAAACCAATCATCGCAACGAAGAAAGAAAGTTAAAAGAATTGAAACAACAAAAAGGTTCTTTTTATTAAATATGCATCGACACCAAGCAATGCTTTTGTTAGCGTTCTACGAGGGGACATACAGAGTCACGATATGTTAAAAAGCCCAACATCATCGCAAAAGAACTGATTCTACCAGCTGCAGTAGTTATGATAAGCACTATGGCTGATGAATCTGCAGGAAAACTGTTTTCAAAAAGTATCTTTATCCAACAATACTATCAATCTAAGAGTCCAAGACATGGATGAAGACCTCCAAGATCAATTAATTGAAAGAAAGAAAGGGAAGGAATTCTGGGTTGCAGCTGGATGAGGCCAAGGGCAGTAACCAGGATGCTCATTTGATTTTCTACGTACGGTTTGTTGATGGTAATAAAGGTGTGGGAGAACTCCTTTGTAAAAGAACTACTGCAGGTAGAAAGGCTCAAAGACTTGTTCGAGACTCTTGACACCTTTATGGCTGAAAACAATTTAGAGTAGACAAAGTGCCTTAGAATCTGTTCCAAAAGGTGACCACTCTATTTCCGGCTGTGGAAGTTTGCGGGCACTCATTACAAAGCAAAGCTCCAGATGCACTGTCAATCCATTGAATAATTCACAGGAAACTTCTTGCATCAAAGTACTCCACCGAATCTGGTCCTGGAATGTGTGGTGAAAGTGGTGAACTTTATAAAAATTAGGCCAAAGAAGGCAAGTTTAAAATTAAAAAAACTATATGAGAATATATGAACCGAATACACAACTTTGTTGTATTACTGCGACTCGTGATGGCTCTCCTGTGACAATATACTGTCCCTGTGTTCCAATTACGACAGGAACTCTACACTTATCTGGAAGGGAAAGAACACGAATGTGCTTAAAACCTAGTGGATACTTACACGTTTTCGACAGAATTAGCATATCTATCCGAACTCTATAAAAATCTGAATGCGTTCAATTCTCCCTGAAGGGAAGCAACCTGCATATTTTGAAACTGGTCGAGGTTTCAGCTTTCAGGGGAAAGAAACAACAATAGAAAAGAAAAATGAATGAAGAAGGTGGCAAAAACTGTTTACACATGTTCAGCAGTTTTTTGTGACATCCAATGAAGTTGATTTCTCTCACGATGTAAAATCTGTTTGTAAATAGCACCTATCACAGCTTAGTAACTGATTTGAAAAATATTTTCAGGAAGATAATATGGTGAAGTTTACATGGATTCAAGTCCATTTCAAGGCCAACTCTTCATCTGAATTTATTTCTGCAGAAGAAGAAAATCTTATTGAGCTGTCATATGACAAAACATTGAAAACAAAATTTGGCACGGAACTGAGTTTTGGATATCAGTAAAAGACGAATATCGCTAATAAGTGTTAAAGCTTGATGATTCCTAATTCCAAATACGACGTATATCTTTACGAAGCTGGGTTTTCGGTGGTCGTTGTGATAAAAAGTACAATGCGGAAATAGACGTCGGGCAGAAAATGAGGGTCGGTGTCTAATTTGATTCGAAAAGAAACTTAGTAGTGACCAACAAGCTCACCCACCCCACTAAAAACCGTGATTGTCCAAAACTGTGTAGTGACCAACAGGTTCACCCACCCCACTAATAACTGTGATTGTCCAAAACTGTGTAGTGACCAACAGGCTCACCCACCCCACTAATAACTGTGATTGTCCAAAACTGTGTAGTGACCAACAGGCTCAACCACCCCACTAATAACTGTGATTGTCCAAAACTGTGTAGTGACCAACAGGCTCAACCACCCCACTAATAACTGTGATTGTCCAAAACTGTGTAGTGACCAACAGGCTCAACCACCCCACTAATAACTGTGATTGTCCAAAACTGTGTAGTGACCAACAGGCTCAACCACCCCACTAATAACTGTGATTGTTCAGAAGTTAAACAAATATATAACTTTTTCTTTAATTTAAATTACACATTTCATTTTTTTAACCTAATCTAACCGCACTAACAAAGACACAGTTAGTACGTGTTTTCTAGCTTTGGAATAATCCTGATGCACTAAGGGCGCCATGAACCGAAAAAGTCTGGGAACCACTGGAGTCTCTTTGCGAGTGTATGGTTTTAAATATAGGGTCCAACATTACATTTTGCCCGCTGTCTAACTGATGCCATGATTGCCTAGATCCACATTTAGTTCATTCTGTTAGCTGAGATTATGAATTAGACATGTGTGAAAAATGGTTAAATATAACAAGTATTACGTATTACAAAACAGTACCACATTGTATTTTAAAAGTTTGTATGTAAATGTCTGCTTGTTCAATGCTTACAGTTGGGTCAAAATGCCCGATTTAATTGTTTAAGAATTCTTTACAATAAAATGTTATAGAAAGAAAACAAATTGCACTAGTATAGCTCAGCGTCGATTATCAGAAAGTCAATTATCCGAATCGTCAGTTATCCGAACTATCGCCGCCGTATGGCCTTGATGTCCGCCCCGCGAACTTGGTGCGTCATATCCTCCAATATCCATTAAAATACATGAGTAATAACGTTCTATTCAATAATTTAATTGTATTTCCATTTACACTTAGTTTTGTATAAAGTGGGTATGCTGTGTGTTTGATTATCGAACTATTTGATTAACCGAACCTACCCTGCCCCATTTAGTCCAGATAAACTATGTCCTAATGTAGTTTAAAAATAGTTGAGAATGTATTTGCATAAAAAGAATTAAAAAATAAGGAAGGTTGCGTTTGCCCTAAAACTGTCAGAAAAAGGGCTGTTTGCATTAAAAGTCTAAGAAAGAAAGTCTGTACTTGTACTAAATGTCTAAGAAAGGCTGTGTTTGCACTAAAAATCTAAGAAATAAGAAAACTGGGTTTGGCTTGTTTAGTGCTTGAGCTAAAAGTCTAAAGAGGAAGGACGGCTGCGCTTACTCTGAAAGTCTAGAAAAGTATAAAAATATTGAAATAATTATTGTCGACATCTTAATTATAATATGTCTATATGTAGTAAAAGGTAATCAAACAGCAAAATCTTGCAGCACCTTATTAGTCTCGCCAAGTGCTCCCAGCTCTGGAATCGGAATCAACCACAAAAAAACAGCGTATTACGGAGCGCCCTCTAGGTTTCTGGTCAAATCAATCTGAAGTGATTCCAGGAGTCTAATTTTAAACTTCACTGACACAGTAACCCTTTGCTCACTGACACAGTAACCCTTGCTCACTGACACAGTAACCCTTGCTCACTGATTCTAAATCTCGGTATTATTGTGATAAGTTTTTTTTTTCTTTTACTTCTCTTTGGGTGAATTTCTTTCACATGTCTCAGTGTCGAGGAAAAAGTATAAAACACTACAACAGAAAATGACAGATGTTTCACTGGAGCAAAATGATCTTTGTCTCTGGCAAGGAAAAGGGGAATGAAAAAATACTTGCAGAACTCAAGAAAATCAGACTTAGATATGTTCTGGAAACCGAATCAACAGTAACGTCACAAACTGCATCAATTCAACGTTTTCCGAAAAGATTGATTACAAGTATTTTTGCCTGGCTCACGCCCACTAACTTCTATTTTAACGGCTGTCGCCGACAAGGCCATTAATTACATTGCTCCATACGAACAAAGCAAACATTAAAAATGAAGATGAAATTCCATATGAATTAAATGAGATATATGGACTTATTTACTGAAAATTACGTTTATCCCGAATTCCCCAAAACTACATGACAACTGAAATTCTGTCTGCTGAGCCCGTGTGCCGTATTCGGGCTCAGAATCTCGTCAACTGCCTTCCCTTTTCCCTCCACCGGCGTGTTCCACTGGCCTATTTCCTTAGTAATCACGTCTTGATTAATTCTACTCGGCTTGTGGAGCACCGAGAGGTACTAACAAAGACACATCCTTCTTGGAAAGATACAGAATGGGCCAAACGAATGAATTTACTGCGTGAGTTATCTGACGGGCTGTATCCTCCTTCCCCTTTTACAAATGTCGAGCTAAGGGTTCACGGGATAGAAAGTGACGTTCGTGCTGCAGTGAGCTCACGTGCGTGTCTGCATTAGAAAATTTGTTTAAGGATACGTTACGATGTATTAGCCACGTTCAGTGAGGATCCAATTAAATCACAGAGCAGGAACGACACATGTACTGCCATCAGCAGTGAAGAGGTTAAAAACTATATCAGTATATGGGTTGAGTTAAAATTGGAATTGTGGGCTTAGACTACGCGGGGAGACTACTGCGCGAGCCTAAACGCACAGTGACGTTTATGAGTATGCAGCGCGCAAGATTACGTAAGTTATTTGAGTATCCTACGTAATGTGCAAGGTAATTTATAAGAAGTCATTTCACATTAAGTGTGATTAATTTACATGAAACATGGAATTTAGAATGATTTTCCGCAAGAAAAGAACATAAGTAGGAATCTAAAAATATGAGTTCATCAGCACTAAATTTCAGGCATATTTCAACTCTAAACTCCTTTCTCCTTTAAAATTCTCTACTTACAAAATCCTGCAACAATTTCATTAGTCCAATACACACAACATAAGAAATATAGCATCAGTCAAAATTCACATGTGTAATGTAGAACATTGTCAAATTAATGAAAATAGAAATAATGGTTCAATTACATAAGCATTCTCTAATTCAAATCATAGATCAATAGCAAACGTATTAAATATTTTAAGTTCATTTTTTCTTTATCAGTAGGTTAACTTACCATAAGCTATAACAATCGCCTTTATGACCGGACTCGAGTTATGTTCAAATTCAAAGTGATTAGAATAGAGTACTTCTGCAACAAAGTCCATCCCCCTTGGATGAGTTTATTATGAACAAGTGTGAGACTGTTAGGGATAAGCAAATTTACTCCATCACGCGTAGTAATGCAGTTTTACACACTTAAGTATTATTACTGTTTACATGCAGAAGCAGTAATGCAGTTTTATATACATAAGTAGTAATAGTTTTTGTATGCAAACGTAGTAATGTAATTTTACATACAGACTTATTAATAGTTCTTACATATAGACATGTAATAATGCAGTTTTACATACAGACGTATTAATAGTTTTATATGTAGTCGTAGTAATGTATTTCTACATACAGACGTGTTAATAGTTTTATATGTAGACGTAGTAATGCAGTTCTACATACAGACGTGTTAATAGTTTAATATGTAGACGTAGTAATGCAGTTCTACATACAGATGTGTTATTAGTTTTATATGTAGAGGTAGTAATGCAGTTCTACATACAGACGTATTAATAGCTTTATATGTAGACGTAGTAATGCAGTTCTACATACAGACGTATTAATAGTTCTTGCATGCAGACGTAGTAATTCAGTTTTTACAAACAGACGTAATAAAAGTTTTCACAAACGCGGAAATACAGTTTACACAGACCAGATGTTGTAACTGTTTACACAGACCAGATGTAACAGTTTACACAGACCAGATGTTGTAACAGTTTTCACAGACCAGATGTTGTAACAATTTACACAGACCAGATGTTGTAACTGTTTACACAGACCAGATGTAACAGTTGTAACAGACCAGATGTTGTAACAGTTGTAACAGACAGATGTTGCAACAGTTTTCACAGTCGATTCCAGTAGAGCTGTTTTAAAAGTAACAAGTAACCTGAAAATTTCGAATTGTTGATCTGTAGATTTCTTTAATTAAAAGCACAATTATTTTTAATGGTCAGCACACGACTGTTAGTATGAGAATACGATTACTTTTTCTGACCTTGAGCGCCAAAATTGTGCACGATTCGAACCATGAGCCACGACAGTCTGTACAGGCGAGCAGCCTTGATTGAAAACCGTGTGCATCAGCGCTTTTATAGCTGCCGTCAGCAATTTTAATCCGTTCCATCACTTCAGGTGCTTTTCGTAATGCACTTTTCTTCAATTCAATCCTGCTGAAAACGTCTCTCAATATTGAGGGCTGGCCCAGCCAACGTTCTTTTTCAAGTAGGTCATCGCCCGGAGTGCGGTTATAGTGAGACAGAAAAGGGCATTGATAGATCGTATTGTGTTTGTAAGAAAGGCATTTATTTCTGTATAATATATTGTGATAGAGTTTATGAATTGTATAAAATGAATAATTAGGTTTATTACATAAAGAAGACGTAGAGATTTGTACTGTGAGAGAGCATGAATAAAATTTGTACCGTAAGTAGCCATTTATAGATTCACTGGACTGTGTAATTGTATTGTACCGAAAGTAGCCATTTACAGATTTACTGGACTGTGTAATTGTATTGTACCGTAAGTAGCCTTTTATAGATTTACTGGACTGTGTAATTGTATTGTACCGTAAGTAGCCATTTATAGATTGTACTGTACTGTGTAATTGTATTGTACCGTAAGTAGCCATTTATAGATTTACTGGATTGTGTAATTGTATTGTACCGTAAATAGCCATTTATAGATTTACTGGACTGTGTAATTGTATTGTACCGAAAGTAGCCATTTATAGATTGTACTGGACTGTGTAATTGTACCGAAAGTAGCCATTTATATATGTATACTGTGGTTTGATAAGGCATTTATAGATGTGTACTGAACTCTCAGTGGGCAATTATTATTATTGTATAGTAAGAAGATATGTACTGATGTATTTATACTTTGAGATTATTGTTTTATATCGTGGCATTATTATGTAATAGTGTGAGAGAGGGTTTACAGGTGTTATATAAGATGGTATTTACTGTTGTGTGTTAAACATTTGGACAGAGGACATGTAAACAGAGGACATGTAAAGAATGTGTTGTGCTATAGAGGGTATGAATAAATGTGTATGATACCATGCAGGGGCATTTATAGCTGTATATTGTAATATAAGAGGACACTTAACGATGCCTATTATCCTGTGAGTGGGCAGTTTATAAACTGTAATGTGTGTCATTTACTGAAAGAAGGCATTGACAGATTGTATTGTCATCAATATTATTCTTAGTGCGAGAATATGTGAGAGTGTGTGTGTGTGTGTGTGTGTGTGTGTGTGTGTGTGTGTGTGTGTGTGTGTGTGTGTGTGTGTGTGTGTATGCAGACACTGTTTGTGTATGAGAGGACATTTATAAGATGTATTGTACTGTGAGAGGGCGTTTTCTGAGGGCTATTCAGAGATATCATGTAAATGATATGGTGCATGAAGGGGACCAGAACTGCGCAGAGCCACAATGTTAGTTTCTGAAGTAATTTGTATTAAGCTTTTGAAAGTTTAATTTTTTACAACAACAAAAATGGCATGCTCTTTTTTGCAAAAAGCCAAATTAAGGCAGCACTAAAGTTTTAGTATATTTCATCTCTAAACTCCTTTCTCCCTTACACACTTTCTCAACTTACAAATCCTGCAACAATATTCATTAGACCAATACACAAACAGCATAAAAAAAAAATAGCATCAATCAAAATTCACAAGTATAATGTACAACGTAATTAAATTAATGAGCAGAAATAATGGTTCAATTACATAAGCATTCTCTAATTCAAATCATAAATAAATAGCAAACATGTATGAAATATTTCTAAGTAAATTCTTTCTTTATCAGTCAGTTAACATACCATAAGCTAATGAATGCCTTTATGACCAGACTCAAGTTATGTAAAAATTATGAACAAGTGTGAGAGTAAAGCTACTCATCCGCTTGGAACTGGTTTGGATTGCATCACAAGTTCTAGCATATTCTCCACTTGTTTTGTTTACTCCAACTCTGGCGTTAACAAAACTATCATCATAAGCAGTGCCCAAGGTCGGGTCATGTTAACATCATCACAACAATGCTTTTAGCTTCGGATGTTGCATCATGTTACGACCGTAGTTGTACGCTGTATTTGACGCTTTATATTGGAGAAGTTGAAGATGGCACTTGAAAGAAGAAAAAGAAAACTTACAATAATATTTTAAAAAATTAAATGTAAAGAGTCGACTGGAGCGGAATACTGGATTAAATTCTATTGCACTTGGAAACGCTATTAGCAACACTCTCGCAGCAACACTCTCGCCTAGGATCAATAATGCTGGAATACTGCAGCAAAAGTTGTGACAAACACAAGACACCAGTGCAGGGATGTAATTGTCGATCTTCTTAACCTCAGGAATTCACAGACGTACAACATTAGCGAGCAAGTAATTAACTGCTGATCATTTTGACGTCTTCCTATTACAAACATTTGTCATCAATATGTGTCATTGCTGATCAATTGACATCTTGCTTGTCATCACTCGTTGACTGATCATTTCATGGTTTACTAAACATACTCTTTGATTCACCAGTTCATGGATTAATAAATACGCTACTTGAATCACTGGTTCATAGTTTACTAAAATACTTGTTGACTCACCAGTTCATGGTTTACTAAATACACTCGTTGACTAACCAGTTTATGGTTTACTAAACATGCTACTTGAATCACCAGTTCATTGTTTTACTAAACACACTTGTTGACTCACTAGTTCATGGTTTACAAAACGCACTCGTTGACTCACCATTCATGGCATACTAAACACACTCGACTCACCATTTCATGGTTTACTAAACCTATTCATTGACTCAATACATCATGGTTACTAACCACGCTTCTTGACTCATTAGTTCATGGTTTACTAAACACACTCCTTAACTCAACATTTCATGGTATACTAAACATTCATTGACTCAGATTTCATGGTTTACTAATCTTAATCCTTGCCTCACTAGTTCATGGCTTACTAAACACTCTCATTGAATCACAAATATATGGTTTACTAAATGCACTCCTAAGATCACCAAATCATGGTTTACTAAACACATACCTTGGCTCACCAATTCATGGTTTACTAAACATGTTCATTGACTCACCAGTTCTAGATTTATTAAACAAAGGTGTTTTGACTCACTAGTTCATGGTTTACTAAAAACACTGCTTGACTGACCAGTTCATGGTTTACTAAACACACTCATTGACTCACCAGATCATGGTTTACTAAACACACTTTGACTCATCAAGTTATGATTTACTAAACACACTCCTTGCTACAAAAATCATGGTTGACTAAACACACTTGCTGACTTACCAGTTCATGGTTTACTAAACACACTCATTGACTCACCAGTTCATGGCTTACTAAACACACTCAATGACTCACCAGTTCATGGTTTACTAAACATGCTCCTTGATTCAACAGTTCATTGTGTACTGAACATGCTCTTTGAGTCTGTCACTTATTGGCTTAATGTAGCATGCACACTCACCTCTTCTAAAAATAGACTACACATAAACCTACCTTCTAGAAGGGCTGGACCTTATTTTCTTAACCAATCAAAGTGCAGCTCAGCTGTGCATATGAATTACCAGAAACTCACCTTATTTTGGCTCCTGGCCTTAATAAGTTAGAATCACATTACTAACTCATTGCTGGTTATCAAATCAGTAGGAAATCATCCTCTGTGTATATTACTGCCAAAGGTATGTGGTTTTTGCTTGACTAACTAATATTATATTCATGTTTATCTCTTGATGTTAACTATATTATATATTGTTATTTTTTGCTTATGGTATTTAAATGTTTGACAACATCGTAAGAGTGTTCTGTCAGAGAGCACATGAGGATGATTTCTTAGCCCATGTGTATTTTACTGGCAGATTGGCACTTTATTTGAGAATTTTATCAAGTGTTGAACCACAAAACAATGCCAGGACAGGATCACTTAACTTTGGATGTTGACTTTGATGAATATTGCACCAGAAAGCAACATCAGAGAGCAACACCAGAAAGCAACACCAGAGCAGAATGACATGCATGCCAAGGACTTGTTCAATGGACCGCATGCACGTCTGAAAACAATATTCACTGGGACACTAGACTACATCTCAGGAGATCCTAAAGTTATGTAATTATAAAGTCAACAACTGTACAGCTTCGGTCAAGATACAATCGAATTCACTTGTACTTTAATCAACGTACTTTTAGAGTTCACTCAGAAGTGTTCAGTGTTCTCTTATAAACTCATTTATAGTTCACTTATAAGAATAAACTAAATAATTACTACAGTGCCATAGAACTCAAAAGGAACATTATCTTATGACACCACGTGGTCCTGATTATGAATTTAAATATGTACAAACTCTAATTTTAACTGTTGAACTTTTGCTACATGTAACCGTGCTGTCTTGTGTTATTTCTTGTTGAATACATTTAATGTTGATACTTTGACCACTCGTATTAACTTGACTCACTTAAAATATTATACATTGTAGACTGTCATCTCTATTGACTTACTATGCTTGCTGTTTCAGGGGACTTAATCTGTGTTCTAGAACTATCACTCTTCTATTCTACATTATCTATCATTCTTCTTTCTAAGACTTGTGGCCAGCCAGAAGGTATGTTTTGGGGGATTATCCTAAGGTTATGATCAGTCCAGGGTGGTAGAGAATTAACATCTTGCAGATCTCTCAGCAAAACGTCACTGATTCACCAGTTCATGGTTTACTAAACACACTCGTTGGTTTACCACTTCTTGGTTTACTAAACACACTCATTGGTTTACAAGTTCATTGTTTACTAAACACTTGTTGGTTTACTAGTTCATGGTTCACTAAACACATTCGTTGGTTTACCAGTTCTTGGTTTATTAAACACGCTCATTGGTTTACAAGTTCATTGTTTACTAAACACTTGTTGGTTTACTAGTTCATGGTTCACTAAACACATTCGTTGGTTTACCAGTTCTTGGTTTACTAAACACACTCATTGGTTTACAAGTTCATTGTTTACTAAACACTTGTTGGTTTAGTAGTTCATGGTTCACTAAACACATTCGTTGGTTTACCAGTTCTTGGTTTACTAAACACACTCATTGGTTTACAAGTTCATTGTTTACTAAACACTTGTTGGTTTACTAGTTCATGGTTCACTAAAAACATTAGTTGGTTTACCAGTTCTTGGTTTACTAAACACACTCATTGGTTTACAAGTTCATTGTTTACTAAACACTTGTTGGTTTACTAGTTCATGGTTCACTAAACACATTAGTTGGTTTACCAGTTCTTGGTTTACTAAACACACTCATTGGTTTACCAGTTCATGGTTTACTAATTACACTTATTGGCTCTTGTGTTCAAAGTTGAATATACATTCTCGATAGTTCACCAGTTCACGGTTTAATACACACTCGTTGGCTCACCAAGTCATGGTTTACTGTACACACTCGTTGGCTCACCAAGTCATGGTTTACTGTACACACTCGTTGACTCATTAGCTGAAGCTACTTGTACCGGTCAATTTATTTACGGTCAATATCCAAGCAAGAAAAAAAAAATAACAGAGTTTCAATAATTAGCCTTCCAGAGCTCTGTCACGAAGCTATAGGGGACCGAACGAACGGATCCAGGATGTGACGGGCAACCGTGCTGCTACTGGGAAATAACTCGCGGCGGTTTCCAGGAAAGAGTCTTCAATATGGATGTTGTCATAAATATTTGATTACGAATAATCATTTTATAAACAATAACACATTTTCTGCCATTTCAATATTTTGCGGCATCAATTGCCAACCCTAGCGCCATTTTCAATAGCGCCTGCCGAGAAGTCGCATGACCTGAGGTCACAACAAGAGTAACTTTCTGCACGGCCTTCATTTCCATAAGCGAAAGAAAAGGTTGAATAATCTGTCAACAGGTCACGAGAGCATAACATAAAATTAAGAGCTAGTAAGGATAACGAGTGCCATGAAAAGCGGTTGTTGCACTCTCGGCCACCACAAAAGATGCAAGTGATCCAAAGTGGTGGTAACTATAAAAGCGTCAAGAGTTGTACTCATGAATTGCAAAATTTAGATCCTAGACTTTAGTGTCACGATGATAATTAATTTACTTCATGGACTTTAATATCAATTGATGAAAATTGTATCATAGACTTTAGTTCACTTGACGAAAATTATGTCATATACTTTACTGTCACTTGATGAAAATTACGTCATAGACTTTAGTGTTACGTGAAGAATATTATGTCGTTGGTTTTAATGTCAATTGATGAAAATTACGTCGTAAATTTTAATATCACTTGATGAGATTACGTCATAGACTTTAATTACATTTGATGAAAATTACGTCATAGACTTTAGTGTCGAGTGATGAAAATTACGTCATATACTTTAATGACATTTGATGAAAATTATGTCATAGACTTTAGTGTTGAGTGATGAAAAATTACGTCATATAATTTAGTGTCGAGTGATGAAAATTACGTCACATACTTTAGTGTCGAGTGATAAAAATTACATCATAGACTTTAGTGTCGAGTGATAAAAATTAACTCACAGACTTTAGTGTCGAGTGATAAAAATTACATCATAGACTTTAGTGTCGAGTGATAAAAATTACGCCGTAGACTTTTGTGTCATTTATTAAAAAAAATACATTTTGCTATGAATCAAAAAGTATCCACATCTTGATGAAATGCAAGTTTTGCTTTTTATGTCATAATATATTTAAAATATGCTAATTTATTCAAGGATTAAATGTCAAAGTAAATTTTAAAAAGTCTGTTGGTCAAGTGAAACATATATATAAACCACAAAGTAAATTTTGTAAATGCATGAAAAATGAAGATTATTTTCCGTATTATTTATAAAATCATAAGTATCACCATTTAATTTATTGAAGCATTAAATTTCTACACAAATAATAACGTTTCACTTTATGTAACTAGTTATAGTTATATATAATTGAAGCAATAAATTTCGTTATAAATCATAAAATGTCAACTTGCTTAATTTATTTTGACAAAGGATTAAATTTCTATCAAATCATAAATTATCAGCTAGTTTAATTTGGTGTCCGATTAAATTTCGTTAGCAATAATAAGGGTATTAATCTGTGTAGCTTGTTAGAGGATTAAAGCGATCGTAAACGTGGGTTAACGTGGTGACGTGCATAGCAGGAGTCTCGACGTAACGTGTAATGTGATGACATGCAAGACACGAGTCTCGACGTAACCTGTAGAGTGTAGAGTGATGAGGCGCAAATTAAACGAGAAAAATCAAAGCCATAAATAAATCATTGAGTGAGTTATGAAGTGAAAGCATGAAAGTGTCGATATGCGCATGTGTATGTATATTCACTTATTTGTATATATCTCTCTATATATATAATGTATTCACTTATATAGATATGTGTGTGTGTGTGTGTGTATCTATTCACTTCTGTATATGCATGTGTAAGTATATTCACTTATGCATGTGTGTATGTATGCACTTATATAAATATGTATAAGTATGTATACTTGATAATATGTAAGTATATGTGTAAGTATTATGTGTGTATGTATAAGTATGTATGGTGTGAAGATTTCAGTTACTCTCCGATGCAATTATGCTCCAGCAATATCAAAGACCTGCTCTTTCTGATTTTTAACTACCAAAGGATATTTAGCGTGCACGACCTGCAGCATATAGAACCTGATTTATCGTCCCATTCGACGAGCTACATAAACTAAAGCATGACACACTGAGCTACAGAACAGTATGTTTTTACCCCAAGCGGGGATTGACTCTCGGTCACACGGACGAAAGGTTCGTGTCCTACCTTCTAAACACCCGCCCGTCCCTTAGAAATCGGATTACTGAGCAAACAAACTATAGATGAATAGCTATGTACCGAAACGTCAAGTTTGCCTTTATTTAAATTAGTACTATGTGCAGGATGTTATTTACAATTATTTCTGATGTTTCCTTCGCGTGACGATTTCTCACTGAGCGGACAACCCGCGAAGGCAAGGTAGACAACTCTCAAAACTGGGTATGGCTCGCATGACACACAAAATACTAGAGTGTTATGTGTAATAAGCGCCACTGCGGCCTGTGTAATGGGGAGGAGGGCGTGCGTGGACGTAAACTGACAGTCAAAGATGATATTCGGCAACATAGCATCAATAATATCAGTCAGACAATCTGCAACATTCAAATGAACTTTAAGGTCAATCAAGTGAGATAGTGCTACGAGCAACAACAAAGCCAGAAAGACTGAGACATCAAAGACATAAATAAAAAAAACAACTTATAAACTTTGCTAGAATAGTAAAGCCATAAAGATTGAGACATCAAAGACAAAAAAAAAAAAACTTATAAACTTTGCTAGAATAGTAAAGCCATAAAGATTGAGACATCAAAGACAAAAAAAAAACAACTTATAAACTTTGCTAGAATAGTAAAGCCATAAAGAATGAGACATTAAAGACATAAAATAAAAAAAACTTAGCCTATAAACATTGCTAGAATAGTAAAGCTAGAAAGATTGCGACATCAAAGATATATAAAATTTAAAAAATCTTATAAACATTGCTAGAATAGTAAAGCCAGAAAGATTGAGACATCAAAGATATATTTAAAAAAAAACACAACTTATAAACATTGCTAAGAATAGTAAAGCCAGAAAAATTGAAACTACAAAGACATAAAGCAATAAACTTACAAACATTGCCAGAATAGAACAGCCAAAACAATTGAGACTACAAAGACATAAAGCAATAAACTTACAAACATTGCCAGGCTAGAACAGCCAAAACAATTGAGACTACAAAACAAACCAGTAAACTTATAAAATTCTAGAACAACTACGCAACGAACGATGGAAACTAGTAAACAACAGCGGAATAAATTGATAGCTGTCCTAGCTCAGTAGAGCATCAGTAAAGATAGGTCTCAAACAAATTACAGTAAAGATAGGTCTCAAACAAATTACAGTAAAGATAGGTCTCAAACAAATTACAGTAAAGATAGGTCTCAAGCAAACTACAGTAAAAAAAACTTGCACATTGTTTAACTCACCCTAGTCCAGCAAAGATCGGTGAATTGAGGCCTCACATTAATTAATGCACAGTAAAATATAGGCAGCGTTTAATTCAAGATAATGTAAGTTTGTGTGTGAGAGTAAATTAGTTTAGTACGTGTGTGTGTATAGTGTGTGCGGAAGTAGATTAAGCCTACTTCAATGTCAGTGTGAGTTTATACGCGTGATTTTAAAAAACGTCAAGCTCGGGTGGGATGTTAGTGCGTGCTTATGTGCCTGTGTCTGCATGGGCAAGATTTTTAAGATGAGAATGTTTATAAGAGAGAAAGGAGTTTATAGATGAAATATGCCTGAAATTTAGTGCTGCATTAATTTGACTTTTGCAGAAAGTACGCCTTTTTTTTTTTTTTGCTCCGGGCAGCAGTAACTATTGTACTTGCTTGGATACGGTGGTGTGTGAATCCAGCGTTGTCGTCAACTTATCAGTAAAACGTATTGCTATAAGTTGATTCGTGTGAATTCCATTTGAGAGCCAACATAGCAAAAATGGTGGATTGAGTTTGGTCTCGAGAATTCACAAAGATTATTTGAATATTCCTTCTGATGTGCTTGATAGCTCATGTGAAATACAGGCCGATTCTCTACTGTGTGCTGAGTTCGCTGAGGATTCTGGAATAGTTGTGTAACGTGCCTAGAAGAGGCCGTTGCCTGAATAAGAACGATAGTGACTTGTTGCAAACTGCGTGATTGTGAACGCAGCCGCCATCTTTGAAAAGGTTATGTGATTGATTTTCATTATTTTGATCGATATTTATAGAGCATGGAATGTCTATATTATAAATATTTATACAGCAGGACAGACTACAATATAAATATTTATAGAGGTGGTCTATAATCGAATATTTATAGAGCAGAAGGTTGGACTATACTACAAATATTTATAGAGCAGAAGGTTGGACTATACTATAAATATTTATAGAGAAGAAGGGTGGTATATAATACAAAAATTTATATAGAAAAATTGTCTTATACTACAAATGTTTATATAGCATAAGGACGGCCTATACTACAAATATTTATAGGGCAGAAGGTTGGACTATACTACAAATATTCACAGAGCTGAATAACCTATACTACAAATATTATTAGAGCAGAAGGACGGCCTATACTACAAATATTATTAGAGCAGAAGGACGGCCTATACTACAAATATTATTAGAGCAGAAGGACGGCCTATACTAGAGCAGAAGGGTGGTATATAATACAAAAATTTATATAGAAAAATTGTCTATACTACAAATGTTTATATAGCATAAGGATGGTCTATACTACAAATATTTATAGAACAGAAGGATTGTCTATACTACAAACACTTTACAGCAGAAGGATGGCCCTTAATATAAATATTTATAGAGAGGAATGATGGTCAATAATACAAATATTTATGTAGCAGTAAGATGGCCTATACTACAAATATTATAGAGATGAAGGATGGTCTATACTACAGATATTTATAGAACAGAAGGATGGCAAATTCTGCATATATTTATATTACAGAAGGATGGCCTATACTGCAAATATTTATAGATCAGAATGATGGCCTATTATAGAACAGAATTCTCTAAACTACAAATATTTATAATAGAAGGATGGTCTATAATACAAATATTTATAACAGGATGGTCTATAATACAAATATTTATAATAGAAGGATGGTCTATAATACAAATATTTATAATAGAAGGATGGTTATAATACAAATATTTATAATAGAAGCATGGTCTATAATACAAATATTTATAATAGAAGGATGGTCTATTATACAAATATTTATAATAGAAGGATGGTCTATAATACAAATATTTATAATAGAAGGATGGTCTATAATACAAATATTTATAACAGGATGGTCTATAATACAAATATTTATAATAGAAGGATGGTCTATAATACAAATATTTATAATAGAAGCATGGTCTATAAAACATATATTTATAATAGAAGGATGGTCTATAATACTAATATTTATAATAGAAGGATGGTCTATAATACAAATATTTATAGAGCAGAATGGCCTATGCCTTTATTACAGGACAATATACAGGCACCTCTTCTTGCTTTCATGATAGTTATTACAGAGATCTCAAATTAGTCTTAACAGGAAAATGCAGGGTGCAGTATTCACAGAAGTAAGTGTGCTCAAGGGTTAGCTTTGGGAAATACAGCTTTCAGAGAAAAATATTGTATATTTTCCAACACTAGAATTACAACAATCAAAAACAGCAAAGTGATAAGAAATGCATTGACAAAATACTGCATCAGAATCACCAAAGATTTTCAAGATTGACTTTTGTAATTTAAAAGGACTTTAGAAAGACTTTTCAACATTTCATAATCCATTTTCTCCAAAGACCAGCAGATATAAATTATTGACTTGCAAAGCAATTGTACTTTAGGGAATAAATTCTCCAGTGGTGACGTGGGAGCATTCTGCATATAAAAGGTTCAAATTATCCTAAGTTTCCGATTCCTACTGACGAAATTTTGCCTGTTCAGCACAAATTACGTTTGTAAGAAGCTGTTTTCTGTCATGAACGTGAAAAAAAATCAAAAGATGTTTTCATAATTTAAGATGAATGCTCTACTTAGGGTTGCAACAGCACAGTCACTTGTTTCAGAGTTTCTTGCAGTGATCCAGCCAAAGACATGCCACACAAAGGGAAGTAAACCAAAGGGAAGTTAGTGCCATTGATTTATTTGTTAACATTTTGATTGCAATACAAGGAAAGTTTTATAAACTATTTCTACACTACCATTACTGATTTATTTAATAAGGTTTTATTTTTACTGGTCAATCTGTAGAATTGAGTTTGACACCCCTGAATTATGTACAAGCAATCAGTATTATTTATTTAAGTGCATGGAATTAAATTTACTTCTTTAAGTGCAAAGAACAGTGACCACAAAAAATGCAACATGATGTTTTCAGCACACTAACTGAATTAGAACTCGAAGCATAATTATGTGATATAATGGTTTATTTTAACAATCCAAAACGATTATATACTAGTTACATAAACACACACAAAGCATAGATATGCAAAAACAATAATAAAAGTAATATAGATATTCACCAAAATGAATTTTAAAAAAATAAAACACCTCATCAAATGTCATTGCATTAGTAGTTCATAAGTTTGTGCTTCAGATAGAAATCCACCCACCCCTGGATTTTTTCATAGCAAAAATTACTTCTCAAATATAATATTGTTTCACTTCATATAATATAAACAATTATAATATTATTACCTACAATAAATGAGAAAAACAACTTAACAAATAAATATTTTGTAAATTGGGGAAAATATATTTTAAAAAAATATTTTCAATTCATGAATATCAAAAAACATTATTGAAATTAACAATGCACTTATCTGATTACCAAAATAACTTAAAATTAACAATGCATTTTTAATGCAAAAACTTTCCATATATCATTATACACTAACTTAGATGTCATTAAAATTTACAAATCAAGATTTAAGAAATAATTAAATCAAAGAAATAAAGAAATATTCTAATACAAACATCTTGCAATTTTCCATTTTATTTAGGCAGAAATTTTCCAATGAACATAAACAGAAGACAGGATTTATTCCAGAATGCATAATCACTTTAAATGTGTACTGAAATTAACTGTTTACAAGGAAACAAATGTTGATATTTGAATTAGTGCAATAAGTATTGCTTAGTTAAGCAGCAATGATCAAACAATATTTTAAACAGCATGAACTAAAAAAAAAATTCATGATTACTTCTTCATATCTGAATAGATGCAAATGTACAATTAAAATAAATCTAGTCTCAATTTATAAAACAAAAGCAACCCCAAAATAGATTTTCATTTTACATAGAAACCATACTACATATAATACACACCAAGATCTCTATATTATTATGCAAATTTCAATGTTATGAGAATGGACTTGCAAGATAATCAGTGAATTGTAAAAAGGCCTCTGCAAGATTAAGATTTTTACTCTTCTGTACTTGTGCAAACAAAATTACAGTAGCAAAAAATTTTAATATTGCAAGCTAATGCTTCATTATTATCAAATGTAACAAAATTTATCAGCTATAAAAGTTGTTATAACAAAGAATTGGCTATAACATATTCTGTAAAATTTGTGCAAAAAAACAAAATAATATATATTATTTTGTAGATGTCAATTGTAAATTTTGTCCAACAAAATAAATTGAATGTTTTGTAAGCCCCCGCAAAGTTATGAAGTTTTGGATTTGAATATGCAGTTTACAAATAAGGATTTATAAATTCCTAAATCAAAGAAACTTTATAATACAAATCAAGCAATTTTGCAATATATTTTAGTCAGAAAATTTTCAACATAAACAGAGGCAAACTAATCCTATCCATGTACACTCTAAATGTCTGTAAAAATGAAACTTTCATACTTAAAAGAAATATTATTCTGAATAAATGCAAAAATTGGGATAACAAATAATAATTAACAATATTTTAAACTGCTTATAAACAAAATCAAACAACATGGAATCTGCACAGAGGCAAAACATATTTTCCAATAAATCTTTTTTCCAAAAGAAAAGAAAATAACCTTTATTACCTATCTTTGCTTAACACATTCGATGGCAGAGGGCCATGCAATAGCACAACCAGACATTCGTGAAGAGTCCCATACTAGCAATGGCCTAATTTTTAGGGCTCATTCTTTTGATATGGGAATAGATAGAAACCTTGTATTGATCATTATTTTTCAAAAGATGAAATTTATGCTCCTCCTTTATTTCATAGTCATGTCAGGGGGCAGATTTCATTTTTTGCTAAGCTTTTACATTTTTCAGACAACAGAATGCCTGCAACTGGCACCATATCCAGAAAATCAGAATGATTTTGATCATTTCAGATGAGTGTTTTCATGAGTTTATGGGCCTGGTGAGAATATTTGTATGGATGAGTCTTTGTTGCTTTGGAAAGGTCATTTAGGTTTTAGGCAGTACATAAAATCTAAACACGCATGTATCAAATCATATGAAATCTCAAACTTTTATGGGCGATGAGGCGTCACTGGATATTTATCCAAAATTCCACTGAAACACCCCAAATCACTTAGACTTTATAAAATTTATTATTTGGGGGTGCCAGAACACATATCTCTTAATTAAAATTCAACACTGTGAGTAAACTTTGTAAGAATAATCATTCAAGATCAAGAATAGGAAGAGAACTTTTTATTATATATTTATTTTGAATTTTAAATAATTTTTAATAATACTTGTAAAATTCTTTAGTATGTTTAGCATACGTAGCAATTTAAATTATTTTAAAAGTCCATTCATAATTACAGACGCTTTTCATTTGTAAGTAAGCTCGCCCATTCAATTATCACTGAGTGGCAAAACAATCTGCCAGGATGATGCTTAGCATAACTATGCGACCTGTCAGGCAAGAAATTCAAGCCAAAATGAATCTTCTCTGTGATAGAAACTGTATTGATATATAGACGATATGCCTGTTAAAGATCTCTATGTTATTGTGTGAATTTCTGGGTTAGAATGGACTCATGAGATAAACAAGAAATGTAATGGCCTCTAAAAAAAATGAATGAAAAAAATGATTTTTATGTTCTGCTCACAATACGAGTCTGTGCATCTCACTAAGAGCAAAAATGTGCAAATGAAAGAGAATATTCCATAGAAAATTTACTGACTAAATAAAGTATTTAACAAAGAAAGGGCAATAAAAGGTTGTAAAAAAAAAGAATTACAGATAACAATCTATTGTAAGCTGTTTTTAACAACAAAAATACATTAAAAAGTTTTGGTAAAACATGTTTAAAAAAAATTTAATATTTAAAAATAATTTCTTATAAATAATGCCCAACAAAAAACGTACTAAACGAGATTTTGGTTTAGGATTTGAATTTGCATATAAATATGCTCTGAAACCTTCCATTTAAACATCATGATTTACAAAAATATTTAAGGTCATAAGAATTTACAAATCAGGATTATTGAATTAAATTCTAAATCAGAAATGCAAAGAGGCTATTTATACATATCAAAAATGTATTTATTTAGGCAGAAAGCTTTCCACTCAACACACAATAGAAGCAATAATAATTCAATATGATTTAACCACACCAAATGAAAATTGAAATAATCTGTTTACAAAGAAAGAAATGTGGATATTCTGAACAAATGGAATAAGTAAATATAAAGCAACACTATGTAAATAAATAATTAAACAATACTTTTATTTTTCTTGGCAGCAACCCCAAAAGGCTGGATGAATAATATTAATATAATCCGCTGGATCTGGCCCATAATGCCCAGAGGAATGGCTCCTCTCTTGCCAAGTATTAGGAATTAGCAGTCATTCCAAGCTAGTGTCAGAATGATGATGCTATATACTCTTCATTGAGAAAGGGTTTCTCTATCAATCCTTCAAGGATAAGTTGGGCATACTTGCTTACACTCATGTATTATATAAGGAAACTGTAGTTCAAAGCAGTCTTATCATTAAAAGTCAAATGGACATGCATAAAATCAAATCAAAACACATCTTTTTCAAGGAATACAAATTAGGATTTACATGCTATGACCCAAAGATTCATAGCAAGTATAAAGATAAATTTAATTTGTGCATTAATCTTCCATAAGTAATTTTAAAAAATACATAATTTCAATCAAATCCCATGTGTCAGTTTTCCTCCTACCAATGACAAGAATTTGGAAAAACACATTTTAACAAACTGTAAGCAGTCCCCCCCCCCCCAATCCCCCACTCCTCAAAACAAAATAAATAAACAAACATGCCTATTGTTGGTTTAAGCTAATTCCAATACATTCTTTATTGGATTTTATTTATGTCCAAGCACAAAATTAGGTGGACAGTGAACACTAAATAATAAACTTTATCAAAAATTATTTGTTTTACACATATATATTTATTTATTATTTCTAGGTCTGATGAAAACATTTGTATTTTGTGACAAAAATAACATGGAGCTGGATGGCCCAGAAGAGTAGACTCTCATGCCAGAGACAGGTGCTAGTAAGACCCACCCTGAATATTCAATACACTGCTACAAAGGTTGTGCTGCCAAGACCCACCCTGAATATGGAATTTTCCTATTCAATACACTGCTACAAAGGTTGTGCTGCCAAGACCCACCCTGAATATGGAATTTTCCTATTCAATACACTGCTACAAAGGTTGTGCTGCCAAGACCCACCCTGAATATGGAATTTTCCTATTCAATACACTGCTACAAAGGTTGTGCTGCCAAGACCCACCCTGAATATGGAATTTTCCTATTCAACACTGCTACAAAGGTTGTGCTGCCAAGACCCACCCTGAATATGGAATTTTCCTATTCAATACACTGCTACAAAGGTTGTGCTGCCAAGACCCACCCTGAATATGGAATTTTCCTATTCAATACACTGCTACAAAGGTTGTGCTGCCAAGACCCACCCTGATAAATGGAATTTTCCCAACTGACACTTTTAGGAGGTTGTGCTGGCAAGACCCATCCTGATCTATGAAACTATCCCAAATGATATACATTTAGTTGGTTGTGCTGCCAAGACCCACCCTGAATATGGAATTTTCCTATTCAATACACTGCTACAAAGGTTGTGCTGCCAAGACCCACCCTGATAAATGGAATTTTCCCAACTGACACTTTTAGGAGGTTGTGCTGGCAAGACCCATCCTGATCTATGAAACTATCCCAAATGATATACATTTAGTTGGTTGTGCTGCCAAGACCCACCCTGATAAATGGAACTGTCCCAAATAATATACATTCAGGAGGTTGTGCTACCAAGAACCCACCCTGACCTATGGCATTTTCCCAACTGATACACATTTAAGAGGTTGTGCTGCCAAGATCCACCCTGATCTATGAAATTGTCCCAAATGATATACATTTAGGAAGTTGTGCTGCCAAGACCCACCCTGATCTATAGCATTTTGCCAACTGATACACATTTAGGAGGTTGTGCTGCCAAGACCCATCTTGGTCTACAGCAGAGGTGGGCAAACTTTTAAGACTGCAGGCCGGATAAAACTGTTGGAACAGTTCACGGGCCGGATAGACAACCAAAGGTCACAAAGTCCAAAATATAAAATGAGAACAAAAGTAATTTTAAAAGATGTATTTTATGTAAAAATAAAAAATAACTCAGTTTCAACAAAAAGTTAATGAGATGGATGGTGTTGCTTACAATGAATCAGTGATTCAATGTCCGGCTTAATTGATGTGGTTGACAAGCAAAGAATATCATTTATATGAGGTCAGAGAGTTGAGAGCAAATGTGACTCTTAGTATATTTCATCTCACAGGCCAGATGGCAATATTAACTGTGAATAGCTTCGCAGGTCAGACAAAAAACCTTTGCAGGCCATATTTGGCCCACAGCCCCTCCCCTGGTCTACAGAATGTTCTCAGTCGACATGCAGTTGTCCCCAACTGTGAAACAGAGAAACCTAAATGAATCATGTTCAGTGTTCACGTTATGAAGTGCTAATAAAAATCAACATATTACTATTATTAATTTTAATTTTTAAAAAATGACAACTAAAAAATGCATCAGAAGCAAAATCAGTAAAAGAAATTGTTTGCACACACACACATACATGTGTGTGCGTGCCTCTCAAAACTTCCAGTAATGTCAACAAATTTAAAACCGTCAAAGTATCACAGAACTAAAGCATATAAAGTCAAATGCCTTGAATGGCAGGAAAAGTTAAACTTATAAATGCAAAAACTGTGAAATAACAAAGACCTCAGAAAATTTGTAAAACATCTTACAAAGACACAATAAAATGTGCTAGGATTCAACCTCAAAATACAAGAACCTAAATGCTGCAGGTTCACTAGATCGATGCAGTTATCAGTACTTTATACTTAGTAATATGAGAAAAATAAATAATTAGAGAGGTTGCTTTGATAATCCATAACTTGATACAGCAATACTGTAATAGCAAAAACAAATAAAGGTTCTGCATTGTCACTGTCAATAACAAGTAGTTAAACAGTAAAAATGTAACATGAAAAATGGTATATCTAAATTTTTATAACAAAAATGGTAATTAAAATTTTTATAATAAAAAGATCCCACATATTGTTAGAGCATGAGAAATGTACAATTAAGATTTGTTATCTTTATTTTTTTTCTAAATCCTTCTATAAAGGTTTTTAACCCCCCCTCCCCCTTTTATTGTAGGTCATGTAAAAGTATGTGCAAAAATAGCTGGACCTTGCAACTAGAAAAATTTTAAAGTCAGCAACACTTAATCCAGTTAATTTATATGAATGTCTAAAAACTAAAATGCCAAAAATGTTCCAAAAATGCCTCACCCATGGCCTACTCTGTTTATAGATGTCATCTTGATATGATACATCAAACAGCACTGGGAAAGCATTGTTCAACGTTTTGAAATTACGATAAACATTTTTTTCCTTCATGAAGCTGACCCTAGAATACATAGATCTGTCCTCTTAATATTTCTATTGTACATATTTTCAAAGGCACATTAGAACACAAAATATAAGATTTTACTTGTAGTTACAAAAAGGGGTGAATATTCCATTCAATAAGATAGCTTATTCTGTGTTTAAGACTGTTACAATTATTAAAGTAATAAGAATATTATTCTGTGAAATTACAATTAATAATGCCCTTCAACTTTAAAAAAAGGTTACATCCCAATTATTAACTGTGACTGTCTTTAGAATGACCATAAATTTTATAACATATATAGTTATCTGTGGCCACCATCTTTTGCTTCACCAGTTTTAAAACCTTTTATTTCACAATTAGCAATGACCACATGTTTTAGCTTTACCACCAATTTAAAAATGTTATAAAACAGTTAGTGTGATCATCTCAGCTTCATCAGTTTTAAAATCTTCTATTTCACAATTAGCTGTGACCACGTTTTAGCTTTACTACCAATTTCAAAATGTTAATAGCACAGTTAGTGTGACCAACATCTTTTAGCTTTACCATCAATTTAAATAGCTCTGACCAACATAATTTTGCTTTATCAATTTTAAAATGATGCACATCACATCTTTTAGCTTTACCATTAATTTTTCAAAATTAAACATCTATGACCAAGATCTTTACCTCTACCAACAATTTTAAAATATGCTATAGCTCATCTGATTAACACCTTTGAAAACAGATGACATCACAATAAGTACTGTTCTTTCAATTTTACCATTTTCTTTGAAAATAAAGCATATTACGTCACAACCAGCTGTGACTATAAGGATGCACTTAGGGAAGACTTAAGAAATCTCCAGTCAGCAGACTAGTATATATTACAACAGATGTAAATTTCGATAGGAATAAACGCCAAGCCTAGCAGTATCTATAAATTATCATTTTATGTGTACCAAAGCATAAACTTTGTGTTATTTGAAACTAAACGAATGACATAATGAATATATATCTATAAAATCAAAATTTTGCAACTCTTTCCTTTATTTTAATGCTATGCTAGGTTTATAACAACCTTTCAAAGTACTGAGTTTCACAGCAGAACAGTTACCTTCCTCAGTGTGGATATGTGCCTATTCATAACGTTAATCTAATATCAGAATTTAATAAAACCAGCTATTAGCATGCTTTTAGAATGTTTTATTTTGTGCACAAATCGCAACAGTTAAACTCTTGCACAAACCGTTCCTTTTATGGACACTTTCCTAAGTACCCTATTTTATTATTAATTAACACTTATTAATTTTGTCCCAAAATATCTCCTTCATTCAGCACCTCTTAATCAATGCACTTATATGTATTTGTTGTTGTTGGGAGGTGGGGTGGGGGGTGGGAGCTGGGTAGAAAATATTGAGAGAAACATCTGCTTATATTTTATACAATATTAATCTGCCTGCCTGTTTGGAGTCGGGTCTCTGATGTCAAATAAAAAAATTCATAACTGGTTCCAAGTGTATGTAGTAGTATGTGGCTGAATACTGGGGTACTGCATACATTCATTAAATTTAATTTCAGTGAAAATACTATTTCCTTTTAAATGAAGAATTTTATAAATAATAAACACAGTAGGAGAAAATTAATTCTTTAGGGTGATCTTATTTCCATTATAAAAGAACACTAAAGCTGTTGTATTAAAATATAGAACTTGTACATCTTCTGTCCATCACTTTTCCTCTTCACAACTGTCACTTACACATAAATTTTGACTAGATCTCTTTCTGTCACTTACACATAAATTTTGACTAGATCTCTTTCTGAAAGTCTGTTTACCTATAAAATAAATCTATCAGACATTATCAACGATTCCAAAACATCAAATTTTACATATCATGCCAGCACTTCCATGTATAGCTTAGCTAAACAGCAAATTTTGCATAACAGAATCTTGTGGTGACTACAACATGCAATCAGGACTAAAAAAAATAAAATAATAATAATCATGATGAAAGGAAACAGACATATTCTTACTTTATTATGCTAAAGACTAAAGTCTTTCGGTGACCTGATATGAGAAATGAAGATCTGAAAATGAATCAAATCTTAAACCAAAAGAACAGTAACTCACAACTGCAGCTCTGGTCCAGACAGACTCACAACCAAATGCTGTCTAAACAGGTGTGATTCTGGCACCAAAGACAACTTAGCATTTGATACAAGGAAACAAACAAAAGAAACGCAGATTTGAAACCAGAAACATTATTTTGAATCAAAAATCATAAGCACTTTTTCAATGGTAAAAAAAAATTATACAATGCTCATCTGTCATGGGGCTACTTCTGTACAATGGCATGTGATCAAACATTTTAAGTGACACTATGAACTGGCATATAGTCAGGGAAAATAAACAAAAGTAATGCAGATTTGAAAACAGAAACATTGTTTTGAATAAAAAATTATAAGCTTTTAATACAATGGTAAATAAAAATTATACAATGCTCATCTGTCATGATCAGATATTTTTTAAGTGACACTATGAACTGGCATATAGTCAGAGAAAATAAACAAAAGAAATAGATTTGAAAACAGAAACATTGTTTTGAATCAAAAATTATAAGCACCTTTACAATGGTAAATAAAAATGATACAATGTTCCTCTGTCAATGGCTATTTCTGTACATAGAACATGTGATCAGACATTTTAAGCAACACTATAAACTGGCTTATAGTCAGGGAAAAGATTCAAATATGTAAAATACCACCATTACTCTTGCTTTTTAGAATACATCTTGGGCCATTAGAATTTCAGCTATTTTTGGCTTTTAAACATGATAGTTTTACTCCTGTCAATCTGTCAACAACAAAAGACTTCCTGGTAATACATGTATTTATTATAGGAACAATGAATACTACCTGATTGTGAATAATAAACAATGACTACAAACAATGCTAATAATGCTTGATTCTAAATAACAAAAAATATCATTCCTTAACAAATTATATAAATCAGTTCTGGAGAAAAATGTGGGACATCAAGAGGACTTTCAAATCTTGTTGGCACTTACGCATATTTTTAATATCATTATGCTGCCTGATGTCAGTATTCAAATATTTAAGAAAAAATTCCAGCAAACTGTCAACAGAAAATGTCTGATGATTATCAGCCATTGGGTGCTAACAAACTGGCCAAAAGTAGATTTTAAAAAAAAATTTTTATAATTTCCATGAAGAATTTAAAAAATTTTAAATCTTTGTCAGCATTCTAGGGCAAACAATGGACATTCCTATTCATGTATATCTTAAATGGTCCTAGTGGTAAAAATATCAGCAAACATTCCCAAATGAGATTAATTTTACTAAAGTTTGTGATAAAACTTTTAAAATTCAGATAACAATTACAAGTGAGATACATCCAGTAGCAGAACACTCCATCTAAAGTACAAAATATATATTAATCATGATGCTCGTTATTACATATCATCTTTGTCATGCAGTTTTTTAAGTACAAAATATATATTAATCATGATGAGCTTTATTACATATCTTTGTCATGCAGTTTTTGAAGTACAAAATATATATTAATCATGATGAGCTTTATTACATATCTTTGTCATGCAGTTTTTGAAGTACAAAATATATATTAATCATGATGAGCTTTATTACATATCTTTGTCATGCAGTTTTTGAAGTACAAAATATATATTAATCATGATGCTCTTTATTACATATCATCTTTGTCATGCAGTTTTTGAAGTACAAAATATATATTAATCATGATGAGCTTTATTACATATCTTTGTCATGCAGTTTTATTATTATTTATATTTAAATTTTTTATATATAAATTGCTAAGCCACAGAAAAACAACGTTAAGGATGACAAAGCAAATTCAATTGTACTTATGATCAATCCAGATGAAAATTTCCTCTCTTGCAATTAGATAAAATTTATTAAAATTCTTACTTTAAAACTACACATTTGTTTATCTAAGACTAAATTGACTTTAAAGCACTTTAATGATTAATGACTAAGCAGGTTAACATTTATAAGAAACAAGGTTGAAATTTTGAAAATGTGTGAATTTATTTTATATGCCTTAAAATGGGGCCAGCCTTATTTTCCATTACAGACATCAAATGCCTCAAATGAATGATGTAAAAAAAATGGGTGAATTTATTTTATATGCCTTAAAATGGGGCCAGCCTTATTTTCCATTACAGACATCAAATGCCTCAAATGAATGATGTAAAAAAAATGGGTGAATTTATTTTATATGACTTAAAATAGGTCCAGCCTCAATTTCCATTACGGTCATCAAATGCCTCAAATGAATGATGCAAATTTACAACTGTAACAGATCTCCAAAATTAAATGTTAAATATAAAGTAAAGATACTTTATATTAAAATAAGAAAATAGGGAAACAAACTAACAAAACAATAAGAAATTACAAAAAACTTTACAATAAAATCAATAGGAAAACCAAAAAACCACTTAGGTAAACTTCTAAATGTGACAAATATTCAATTTTTCCTTGTTTAATTAAATAATAATCTTATTAAAGCTCCATGTATCTTTTAATAATTACAGACAAAATACACAAGGTCTTCACACAAACTACTTCAACCACATGAAAAAAAAGTAATATAACAAAAATGAAATGAATCCACAAACAAAACGATAACATATAAAGATATAGAACTTACTAAAGAGAAACAAATAAAATTAATTTAAAAAATATGCAGCTAGAACAAACAATGACACAAGTGAAGGAGTGCCATTTGTGCTGACGAAAAAGACACATCTCACAGTGCTCTTCTTGCTGGTGAAAAAGACGTGTCTCGAAAAAAAAGAGGCAGTGCTCGTCTCAATCATACAACAGACATAAAAACAATTATAAATCAGGACTAGTAATACTCATACTCTGAATGATGACATTGCATTTTACACTGAAAAAAATTAGCTGCACAGTGACATTGACAAAATTTACATTTGAGTAAGAATTAGTCAACACACCTACATGATTCTCTACACCTAAATTACAGAGTTGCACATAGATAATTTTCTATATAGATTTCTAATATGGGCAATTCCTTTGGAACTCATTGGCTCCTAAATTGAGAAGTGCCTACATTAGAGATAACAATATAATTTGATTAAGTTAGTCTTAATAAATTCACAAGACATCAAATAGAAATTATAGACTGGCTAAAACATTACTTTGTCAAACCCTGAAAGAGAATTACATATTTTAAGATTATGACAGTAAACAAGGTACAATTAGTAAAACCACACTCCATTTTTTTCAATCATTTCAATATCTTAAATGCATGACAAGAAAGATGAGATAATAAAGTGTCTATAAAATGCCAACTAAAGGGGGAAAAAGTGTTAAATCTGCTATAAATCTTAAGGTATTTGTACTTTATTATAAATCAGTTAAAAATAATTCATCAGTGGACCTGTATTCTAAGGCAAATAAAGGAAAATCATTGTCTTAATTCATATATTTCAATAGATGGATTCCACACTATAAAAAGAGCAAGAAATAGTTCTAGCAATCTATAGTGTGTGAAAGGTGGCAACAAAAGTGAACACATAAGACAACATAAAGTGTGTGATAGATAGCAACAGAAGTGAACACATAAGACAACATAAAGTGTGTGAAAGGTGGCAACAAAAGTGAACACATAAGACAACATAAAGTGTGTGAAAGGTGGCAACAAAAGTGAACACATAAGACAACATAAAGTGTGTGAAAGGTGGCAACAAAAGTGAACACATAAGACAACATAAAATGTGTGATAGGTAGAAACAAAAGTGAACACATAAGACAACATAAAGTGTGTGAAAGGTAGCAACAAAAGTGAATGCATAAGACAACATAAATTGGTGAGAATTAGCTTAAGTTGTGAAAACTATTGTGATGAAGAGGGTGGCCGAGGTAAGCAACATAAAGTGAAGAGAATTAGCTTAAGCTGTCAAAACTACTGTAATCAAATTAAATTTGAGAAAGAGGCTAACACAAAAAAAAATTCTTTTAATTTAAATGATAATGAAAAAAGTCTGAGCTTGCCAATGTAAATAAATTGATGATACTAAGCATGTATTGTGATCAACATCATTAAGTAAGCAAAGGTGAAGGATACATGCAAATACTGCATATGGTAATAAGGTGTTGCAGTTGTGTTTTAAAATCATATATTTTGTCTGTGTTTATACACTTTAATATTGTATTGTGTGAAGTCTGATCACATATGTCACCAATACTATATTTCTGCATTTAAAAAAAAATTACTAATGCTAATGAAGATGGCTACTGTCTTCTTAAAGCTTGTGACTCTGCCCGCCAGCAGATGATCCAAAGATACACTGGGTGAACCAGTGACAATGCAGCAATACCAATCATGATAATATTGACCTGGAAAAAACATGAACAAATATTTTATTTAAATAAAAACATTTCAATGGCCAAGTTTTAGAAATTAAACTATTGATAAATTATTAAGAAGTACAAAAATGTGTTTTTTTTAAAAAACACTTTAATACCGTCTGCATTTTTAAAATGATAATATTGACCCGAGGAAACAAGTCATGAAAACTGATTTTAAAAGAAAAACCATTTTAACAACTATCTGCATTTCAGAAATGATAATACTAACATAAGAGAAAACAAATATTATAATGTCATTAACAACAAACACTTTAACAGATGTCTGCTTTATAGTAATGATGGGGCCCTGCTTACATACCAGTGGTTATCAGCTGATCGCAGAATAACATCATATTAACTAAATACCAAAATCTGTTAAATAAATAAGCCCTGCTTATTGTACCACTGGTTATTTGAATCAGCGTTATTTACAGAATAAAAATTCAGGGAATTGATTCAAATCAATAAATTATGCTACACTTCTTTGTATTTTTTACTTGTAAAATTTTATAATGGAAGCAGAAAAGTAATGTAAAAATATTTAACCTAACTTTTCAAGTTAAATACACTTAAATAAATATCATTCTTATTATTGGCTATTATCTTTCTTAAATTAGTATAATGACACTGGGCTAAAATATTTAACAGCTTTTGGTATTTAGTTAATATTATGATATTCTGTGAAACAACTGATTCTAATATGTTGTCTTCTAGATTTTACAAAAGACACAAGACAGACACCATTGATGGTTGAGTGGGGCCCGATTTATTCTGTCAGGCAAAGGAACATTTTATTGGCTGTGCATGCAAGTGTGCGAATATTTATGTAATGAGTACTGGACAAACAGACGAATGAAACGAAACAATACAAATATGAACTTTTTGCCCCTCTTAAAAACTGTGATTAACGAGTTTTTTTAGAAAGTGTGAATTATGTTTTATTTGGGACATCTCTCTCATACAGTGGTTAAATCAATCATACTCCTTTTCAATGTAATACACTCTAGGGAAGGGGGAGATGAAAATGATGAAATTAAAAAAATTGAAAATAAAAGTAAATACAAAATTCTTGTGCGGTAAATTGCACCACTAACAAGAAGCAATTCATACACAAAAAGTGGATTTACCACTGTATAAAATACAACAGCGTATTAAATAAAGAAATGATTTTTATTTTTAACCAAGTTGAAACAATAAATAATTGTATTAAAGTATCACACTTTGCTATAAAATATCCCAAATTTGTCCACTAAACTCTACTTATTCCTGCAAACTGTGACATTGGGGCTACCCATGATTAGTAAATAAAATACTCTTATCTATCATAAAGTTGTGAAAATTTACAATTTATTACGATGAACATAGCAATCTGTGCACAACTCAAGTTGGAAGAACAGTGAATTAGTATAACAACAAACATAATTCTTTATTTTAGATTTGTTTGCAGTTTAAAAAATGTTCAATGAACATAGTCCAATATTTAATAATGCAACAAAACAATCTGCTCAAAAACTTTTATCTCGAAAGACATATTTTCAAACTTGAAAACACTAATACGGGTCTGCAGGAGTTCCCATTTTCAATTTTATTTTTCAACACACTTCAGTTTACAAAGTGCTTGCGAACAGAAACAGCATAATAAAATTTATCCCATTTTATATTAAAATGAAATCAAATCTGAAGGTTATGATGGTTTCAAAACCTTAAATCCATGGCCGTAGTTATATCTTTGGAGATCGTCAACTGCCTCATGTTTTTTGATAAATTCAGACCATCCCCAAACCTACCATTTCTCCTAAAATGTCCTCACCATATGACTTGTCTGTTTCTCCATTCACTTGCTTTTATAAATTCTCCTAATTCTTTATTCATTTTAGTAATATGCTAACAATTTCCTTATGAGTTGATTGGCAGCCATTTATATTTTTTTGTACATTAACTCCCCACAAAAAATATCAAACTAAACAAGAAAACATTTTCTAAACTGACCAAACAATAAAATTCAAATTGGCTACCATTCTTGTGAAGAAGTTCTAAATTGGAATTTTTAAAAAACATATACTATATTAGTTATGTTGTTTCCAAATGTTCATAGTGCTCTAAGTTGGAATTCCCAGTATCTTATCTCTATTCTTTTGAACAACAAACCATAAACAAATTAAGTGAATGCCAAAGCATAAAAAAACTCAGCTGTGACATGCAAATGTTTTCACAGCATTTTATTTAAAATAAACATGTTTATGCACAGTGATGGTGAAGAAAAAGGGGTGGAATATTTCTTTAAAAAATAAAAATCAAGAATACCTCAACTAACTCAAGGATTTGTAGTCAAATCCAAGTACAAGAACAAAGTAAAATTCAAGTACTTTTTCAATGTTTCTACAAACCCTGCTTTTCTAAGCAAATAATATAATCGATAGCTTTTACATGTTATAAAGGGTATGTGTAGTTCATTCCATCAGTGTAGAAGTATAATATATGGCAGAGGAGATAAAGTCATAAGTTTAATTCAGTATGTTCAAGGCTCTGTTATTGAGATTAGTTTTGCTGTCAAAACATTATTAAGCATTAAGAAGGAAGATTATGACAAAGATATATATGTTATCTCCTATCAACTAACACTCCTAAACAAATCTTATCAGTTTTATACAATTTCATCTAGAAATATCTAATTAACCCGAGGAAGGAATAAGACAATAAGCGCACAAAATGAATAGTTAATTAAAAATATCTAAATTGTGAAAATGAAAATTTTCTGACAACTACTCACAACCCAGAATCCAGAAGCTTCAGCCCAGATGAAAAAACCAAACTGTAACAAGCATAAGATTCCACCCGTAACAATCATGAGGCCATACATCAGTCCAAAATATTCACTTGGAAATCTGTAAATAATGAATAGAGCAAACACATTAATCACTATGTGTAAACAAAAGCAGGGCTCTATTTTTTAGAATTTTTTTTTTTTTTAAAGTAAACTGATCTGCATAAATATACTGAAATCTACTGTAATACTTTATATGTGCATAAATATACTGAAATCTACTGTAATACCTTATATGTGCATAAATATACTGAAATCTACTGTAATACTTTATAGGTGCATAAATATACTGAAATGATTTTTCATCATCGAGACTCATTAAATATTTTGCCATCGATTCTAAATGATGCTCAAGTCTGATATACTTGCAGTTTAAAATGTTTTTGTTTTAAAATTAGCAATTTATGTAGGTACAAAAAATATTGAATTTGGGAGGTCTTGGTGGCAAAATATTGCCTGTCACAGCTGTAAAAGCTCAATTTATTTTCAAACAACTCATGTATAATTTTTGCACTAACGACCAATTGATTCACAAACCTCATATAAACTTTCACTCATTCCATATCCTAACACACCGCACACACCCTGAAAATCTCCATAACCAAGACTATAAAAGCAAAGCAATCCCTCACACTTCCTACTGACTCCAGGCCTCATACAAATACCCCATTATTTTCAAATCCAATTTGACCACTATCCCTGGAAATCTCCACAACCATCTTAAAAGCAAAGCAATCCACACTCTCCACTCATCCAAGCCCCAGACACGTGATCCTGGTCCAACCACAAAACTCCCTCTCCTAACTCCAGCTCCCCTCCCCTCTCCCCAACCTCAACCTGATCACATCAACTGCCCCATTCCATCTATTCTAGTAATCATTCTCTCCCCGTTTCCCTCTAAAATATACACCAGACTACCTTCAATATCTCCCATTACAGTAGTTCCCTTCCCAACTTCAAACTCAAATTCAGTACCCGACCTAGAACTCAGAGCCTCAACTACACCTCCCACCTCATAATAACCTCCACCGCACAGCCCCCTTCATCCAATTTCCATTAACCTGAACACCACCCTTTCACTCCACAGATTGCCATCAATGATCACCTGTCTGCTCACAAAAGATGACAATATAAATATTTTTGTAATTGAAAATTACTACTACTAAAACACTGATAATTGCCAAATGACCTTGAAATAAGTGATTAGTTAACATACACACTTTAAAGCAAATCCATATTTCATGGAGAAAGTTCAACAAAAGTTGCACTTTTACTATTTCAGACAATATTTGCAAACCAGTCAAGAACCCTTAAAAGTAATACATGGAATATAATGTATTAAATGGTGAGGAATCACCAAGTTTAATATTTTAGTGACAGGAAATACACGAAACTCACAAGGCACTAAGGAAGGCTGTAGCAACACTGTAGAGAAAAGATCTGAAAACCGTGATGACAAGAAAGGAAATAATCAATGCCTCGATAGCATTAATCAGAACCAAAATTGACAGCACAATACTCAGCAATGATGTCAAAGCCAGTGGGATGACTGCTGGCATTACTTCGCGTCGCAACTTGGACACAGATTTATTGCCTGATGTACAAAAAAAAACCAAAAACAATATTATAATCAACAATTTTTTTAATACATGACACAGACATCTCTATCTATGTGGTTACATTGAATAACAAGCATGTTGTTTATTTCTGAAATCCCTGACGTCATTTAGCCAAGTACTGTTTACTTCTGAAGTCTCTGGCATAATTTAGTCAAAGACATTTAATTTGCAGTTAAGCAGAGATTCTGCAAATATTTGTCAATTATTATTGATAAAATCTGCCCCAGTACTGCAAATATCACTTTCGGTCCATCCCCACTGGATGAAGTTGTTATGAGCAAGTATGAGACTATTAGTCAGAAAAACTACTCATCCTCTCAGAACTGGTTTGGATTGCATCAGCAAGTTCTAACATATTTTCTAACTGAATTGTTTACTTCAACTCTGACACTTACAAAAAATACATTCATAAGCAGTGCCCAAGGTTTGGTCATGTTAATATTGGCAACAAATATATAATAATTAAGTTGAGAAATAGGGATAGGCAAATTTACTCTGCCGCACATAATTTATGAGAGATCATTCTGAAACAATTCCACAGCAAGCAATAACTAATAATAATGTTGTGTTATGTCATGTGTAACATGCAAATTAATACATATAATCTATATTTATAACTCAAACTGCTTACCACCAAATAATCGTGTGTGAAAATCATAGACAAGACCAGCAAAGGGTGAAGTGAAAATTCCGCAGATCATGACATAGGTCAAAACATTGGTATAATGGCTCACTGGAACAAAGATATAATTTTAATATAATTAAAATCAGTACTGCAAAACAACAACAAAAAAGATACAATTTTAATATAATTAATATCAGTATTGGGAAAAAAGAAACAAAGTGTTTGATGGTAAAGAATAAAAACTTGTCAGCAATATACAAACAGTATAACATTACTACGACACACGCACGCACGCACACACACACACACACACACACACACACACACACACACTTTCAATACAGGATGCAGTTTATTATACATATATCCAAGTTAAAAGATCACTGAATCCCTCTGATGCATATAAGTTTTAATTATTCTGAATCTAAAGAAAAAAAGTTTTTTGCTTAATGTTAATATATTAACAAAACATTTAGCAGCTTACAAATGATAAACACAGAACAGAAAGCAAAAAGTGTTTCCTTCATGAAAGATTTGATACCATGCATATGTAGCAGCATTTCTATCATTAAAAATTAAATTAAATTAAATTAAATTAAAATTCAATTCAATTAAACATTTACCAATCAAAGTAATGAAAATACTTAAAATTCTTGTCCTGGATATATATTAAAAACAAAAGCAGATCTTCACTTAAAGGGATTAAATCACTGTAAACTCTAATAAAAGTGAAATGCATTGCAGCAAGATGCAATATAAATTATATTTATAAATGCAATTAAAATAGTTTTTTAATATTTAACAAGGTGCATTTATCAGAACTTTTGAATAAACAAAAACGAAGGAGCTAATAGGATACAAATCATAAACGAAATACTGGAGTAACTTCTTTAATGGTGGACTAAGTCTAAACAAAGACTTAACAATGTGAACAAATTCACTGCAAATAATTTCAGGGAGATTAAAACACTAATTATTTTACAACAACAACAAAAATTAAATAATTAGTAACATATCTCCACCCATGAATCCCTAAGGGATATTCATTTAGTAGAAAGTTTAAATTAAAGCAGTCTGTTATCATTAGTGAAAAAATGTTTAGAACAATTAAAAGCAACTACTTAAAATAAAATATATCAAGTTTGAAAATAACAAGATATTAAGGATTCAATTTTACCTTCTTCTTTGGTAGAGAAGCTACTGAGCCAAGAATTGAAAGATGCAAGAAAGTAATAAAAACGCAGCTGCAGCACTGATAGCCAGACAAGGTGAAGAATGTACATTGGTGAAAGAATGCAGGACTTGAGAGAGCGCAGCTTTGTGGGTGACTGATTGAAGGATGTCTGTTTTTCTTTTTTCGCCTCACTGTCAAGTGGCTGCAATGCTTCTTTGTCTTCATGATCTGTGCATACAGAATAGATAACTTACAGTTATTTGAGCAAAATAGTGTGTATTGAATACAGCTGGCTAAAAAGCACAGATGCAAGACTTTTTGGACAAGATATTTTAAATCATTATTTAAACAATAAATGAACATTTTAACAATCACAATGTAATTTTACACTGTGGGTAAATGTAAAGCCTGGGGTAGGGTACTGGAAATTCCTATTTGAAACACTCGTAAACTAATTAATTTAAAACATCATATTCCACATCTGGGAAGGGGCTTCTTTTCACCATTTTGAATTCTGCATTTCAGTCACTTCAGAAGAAAAAAAAATTTTTTTGTAGAACTCAATTTTCTTCCCTACTTATGTATGCATGAAAAACATTACTGCTGATCAACTGATGTGGAAATTATTAGTCTATATCAAAAGACGAATTAGGAGAAATTATATCAGCAAATAATTAAAGAAACATACAAGTGAGGAATCACCACATACTGGGCAAGATAATGGTAATTTTGGGTATCTTCTGAATTTATCACAAAACACAAAGCAGTTGATGATCTCTGTATATTATATAACGACAGCCATAGGTTTAAAGTTTTGACCACCTGAGCCTATAAATTTAATTTTCCTCAAAACAAGGTCAGGATATTCTAGTATTTCTAAGCACAGTGAATAGTGCTGTTTGAAGCACTTTGTGAAATGAAACATGCTAATAAATGAAGTTTAAAAAAAGGGAAAACGTGCATAAGTTAGTGTTTTCGGGTTTGAATATGTTGGTGCCCTGCAAAATAAAAGCATTCTTTTTATAAATTAAATTTTTAAGAATTCTTTTTATTGCATTTCAGATGTTTTAATATTGAAATATGTTCATTTAACATTATTGCAATATTTTTTTAATTTGTAAGAGTCTGAAACGAAGAACTAAGTTTGTCAAATTCAGATATCTTCTAACTTGCTTCATGGACAGACAATTATTACACTCATCAAATAAATAATTAAATTTTCACCAATTTGAAAGATAAGAGTACTTTTACTGACAATAACTGGCATCTGATTCACTAAGCAGTTCATTAAACTTGTTCTTCATTCAAAAGTTTGCAAATATTTACATTTTATTATAGGCCAACTTGTGTCTTTCACATCACTGACTATTCAACTACAATGTATACAAGATTCAAAGAAATAAATGCAATTATAGCATCATATTTATATAAGCTTATAACAACCATACTTTTAAAATACAAATTACATACATCTAGTGAGTGTATCTAAGGACACATAAAATTCACATAAAATCTATTCGTCTGGAAATACAAAGGCAAAAATGAAATAGAATTTATACAAGAATAAGTACTCTATGAAGTCATTGTTGTCACTATCATTTTTCTTCTTATTATTATTATTCAAATTTTATACTTAAATAAGAAACCATCAGCAACAAAACAAGACATCAGTCAAAAACATACATTGAGTTAATCAATATATTAATAATATGTGAACTTACTCTCAGTCAAGGTGGGAACCTCAGTCTCCTTGGTTAATTTTTCTGTCATCTCTTCACCATTTTGTTTGATTAGTACACTGGTTGGCTCTGGCTTAGAAATAAAACCTCGAGGAAGAAAGAAGAAAGTACTGACCAGGGTCAACAGGTGTAGTAAGGTGATCACCAGCATGGACCAACGCCTGCTAATGCCACTCTCATGCAAGAGCTGAAAGGAATAAACAAATGTACTTACATTTATTCTGCTTCCATGTTCAAGCTTTTGGGCTATGCTAAAAGCCAATTCTCAGCCAAAATGCTGAAAAAGTCACTACTCTTTATCACAGTAATTCTCTACACATGATGATTTTCAAATCTCATGGCAATCTGAACTAAGCCAAGAAATAAATAGCATCCTTGGAATGAACAGTGCTGCACACTCATTAATGCGAAGCACAATTTGACATACTATTTTTATTTAAATCAAGCAGCAGCATAGAAGCCATTAAAAACCAATGGTTGAAAATAAGTACCTTTATATTACACTAAAAATTTTTTTTATTATTTTTACTTAATTTTGCTTCTCTTAACTGGCATAATTTGTGCCAGAAAATTTGTGGGTCAAGAACAAAACATTTTAGGGATCAGTGATTTATAGTGATATCACTCTGAATAAATCAGATTTTAATGTATGCAACTTGCACAATTCACACTAGACTTAAGGCTTTACTTAAATTTAAGACTTTCTTATTTACTGCCAATTTGTAATCTCACTTTACATATAATATGGCTACCCAAGCATTTGAAGATCATTTTAAACATTCAATGGCTGAGAAGGGAATTCCAAGACTTAAAGATATTTTAGATATCCAAACTACAAATCTAAACATATATACAGCAATGGCAAATGTGAATAACAAAATGAAAGACTCTCATCCGCAACAAGATATATTTCAGGCTGTTTCATTTGGGATTACTACTGGCACAGGTCTGCGTGCAGCAGGCAGTTAACAATTTGATTTTAGATCTCACTTTATAAATTTGCACCAGGTCAGTATAGACACAGCACTTTTAATCATGAGTCTGATGACTTAGCTGAGCCAGTCTTATAATTTAATACAGTCATGATACCCACAGACAGCATCTTGTGTGCTGCAGACATGACACCCAAAGACAGTAGCTTGTGTAATGCATGTTTTTGACACCCACACACATTGGCACCATGTGTAATACAGGCTTGACACCCACAGACAGTTCCTTGTGTAATCTAGGCATGAGACCCACAGTATGTACTAATGCATAATGCATAATGCAAGTATGAATCCCACGGACAGTGCCTTGTGTAATAGAGGCATGACATAACAGACAGCATCAATTGTACCTTGTGTACCTCCTGGCATGACAGCGCCTTGTGTAAACAGGCATGATATAAACAGAGAGCATCAATTGTACCTTGTGTACCTCCTGGCATGACAGTGCCTTGTGTAAATACAGGCATGACATAAACAGACAGCATCAATTGTACCTTGTGTACCTGCTGGACAGTGCCTTGTGTAATACAGGCATGACATCCATTGACAGTGCCTTGCTAATTAATGCAGATATGGGGACACCCAATAAAATCACCATATGTAATGCAGGCAATTTTCTTGTAAAAATGGCTAAGCACATATGACAGTGTTCAACAACAACAAAAAAAACCCCTCTACTTTCCAAAACAGCATTTTCCCACTACTAAGGATATAAATTTACAAGGATCAGTGGCTGACCAGCATTACTGTTGGTGAAAATATACTTTGCATAATCTAAAACAAACATAGGCAAAAATAATTCTGAAAATAAAAACATCACTACTTTCCATATTAACTGTTTCCGACACTGACATCAATTTACAAGGATCATCAATTAATTGGCAATGATGCTGACTTGGTAAAAAAGAGTTTCCCTCAGATAAACTAACTGTGGTGAAGTAAATTTGCCTGATCCTATTTCTAAACTTAATTTATATAATTTGTTAAATGTCAGTGTGGCATGACCATGACCTTCAATACGCATGCTGATATTTTTGTATAAGTACAAGATTAAAATAACAACTCAGGTAAAGAGTAATCTAGAATTTGCTGAAGCAATCCAAATCAGTTCCAAGCAGATGAGTAGTTTTTCTAACAGTCTGACACTTGTTCGTAACAATTTCATCGAAAGGGGATAGAACGAAAGTTACTTTGTTGAAGAAAGTTCTATATTCTAATCACTTTGATTTTGATGTAACTCAAGTCCAGTCATAAACGACAGTGGTTAGCTTATGGTAAGTTAACTGATTGATAAAAAAAGAATGGACTTTGAAATATTTCGTTCATGTTTGCCATTTGATCTATGATTTGAATTGGAGAATGCTTATGTAATTAAACTATTATTTCTGTGTTCACTAATTTGATTACAAAGAACCAGTGCTCATTATCTTGTGTTATTTATTTATATCGCCATCCCCGATCATCCTTTACATTTCATTTTGACCCACTGAAATGATGTCAAACAAAAAGAGGAAAGCTGGCAGTGAGTGTTGTGTATATCAGGATAGATGGAATGATGTCTATTTTTTTGCTCTCTCTAAGAAAAAAACTTATTTGTTTAAAATGTTCTGAAACTGTTTCAGTCGTAAAAGAATACAACTTAAAAAGACACTATGAACCAAACACTCACACTATGAACAAAGAAAAGAAAAAATTCAAAATCTGAAGAAAGTGTTGGCTTATCAGCAGATGGTTTACCAGAGAGTTCAAAAACAAAACCAACAACAATGTAAGGGCAAGCTTTCTTGTAAGCAAAAAAATTGCTAAACACTCAAAACCATTTTCTCACAGTGAATTCATCAAAGAATGTCTCAGTGCAGTAGCGAAAACATTGTGTCCTGGAAAGAGAATGAAACAGACAATATAAATCTCTCTCGTTGGACAGTGGCCAGGCTGATGGCAAAGCTAGCAATAGCATGAAAGAAGCTGGCTAAGAAATTTAGTGTCTTTTCAAGTGAACTTAGATACAACTCAACTAGTGATTTTCATATGAGGAGTTGATGCCAGTAATAAATCCACCTAGGAAATATTGTCCCTTCAGCCGAAGAAAGACACAGAAGACACAACAGAGGAAGACATTTCAAGAAATAAAACGGCTTTAGATAAATTTGAATTTAACTGGCCAATGTTGTGTTGAATAGCGGCCAACAAGGTGCTTGCAATGACTGACTCACATATAGGTGCAGTGAGACAAAGATTAAAACCAGAACTGAATAGAAAGAGTATAAACGTAGGATCTATGCATCCTTTACTGTTTTATACATCAACAAACCCGTGTGCTAAACCAATTAAATTCAACAATGCAATGACAACCGTAGTTTTCTGCTTAAATTTTATTAAGGCAAGAGCTTTAAATCGCCAACAATTGCAAGAATTTTTCAGTGACCACACGACTTTAACAATTTTTTGTGATGTATGCTGATTGAGTAGAAGAAAGGTGTTGGAGTGCTTTTATGACCTGAGATGAAGTAACTATTTTTATAGACGTGAAAGGAAAACCCATACCTGGTTATGTGATCTTGTTTTTTTTGTGGACGTCACAAACACTGGGTTTGTTGGTTCAAGAGATGTATGGACATAACTTACAAATTCATTTGAAAACAAATTTCATGAAACAAGTATAATTTTCACACATTAGTCCATAAGAGCAACAAACATTGATGTTAACCAGTTTGCTGATGACTTGAAGGATTTGAGAAGTCAATTCAATGTGAGATTTCAGAATTTTCAAGTGCAGGAATTTGGTTTGAACCGAAGATATTTTCATTTCCATTTGACATCAAGAATATCAAGAAACCGCAAGAATATCACTGAAAATGGAACTTAGCGATTCAAAAAGTCCTCAACAAAACAAAGACACAAAATCTTCCTTATTGATTTTTGTTATTTTCAACTCAGGCATTATTTTAAACTCAGAACAATGGCCTTTTCAAACACGACACAAAAGTTGTTTTTTAACCCACTTAGCTCTTCCTTATTTCTTCCTGAAATACAAGAGAACAAATAATATGACAGTGATACTAAATATAATTATATATTGTGCTTATTTACTGACAGTAAGTAAACAAACTCAAATAACATATCCATCCCATTAGAGCATTTGCAAGTATAAACTATTCTAGTTTGTATAATCAGGTGATAAACAAGAATAATTTAAACACATTTGCACAGATATAAATATTAGTAAATAACATTATTTAGCCCTTAGACAAAATACAAACTGTTTATTCTATTACAGACTTTAGGAATATCTGAACAAAAACAAATAAATAAATGAGCCAGAAGTAATTAAAAATACAAACCCAATCAACCAACCCCTTCCCCCCACACATATAAACTAACCATTTTTCTCTCAAGAGAATAGATCACAATAAAGAACAAGTAAATGCACAACATGTATGCACACATGCGCATACACTCTACACATGCATAACATATATAGGGTGCACAAAAGAGACACAGTTAAGCACACTTAAACAAACACACAAACAAATACAAGTTGAAAATCGAAAGAGATAATTATCTTCAGGATATTGTTTTGAATTCAGTTTATATATTAAATTTTAAAATGTTTCCTCATTCCGGGACTATTTTTTCCTTTAAAAGTTTAATAATTAATTCAACTTCAATAATAATACAACCAAACAAATTAATTGTTAAGACTTGACTTGACTTCATGACTAAAGAAATGCACATCAAACTGAAATGAGTATAGAATAAATTCTCCATTTGATGCCACCTACAGAATGTGTACGCCATTCGATGCCACCTGTAGAATGTGTACAACATTTCATGCCTTTTTCAGGTACTACATACCCAATAGAATTATATTTATTTCAGTCATAAAAGGCTCACAAAATGTCTTTTTTAAAATTTCCTATCAGTATAAGACATACAATTATGAATCAATTATCTAATATATGAAAGATATACAAAGATCCAGAAATTTTTCAAAACTGGAATGAAGTTACTTTTTTTTGAGAAACATCTCTCTTGCAGGCTTTTGTCAGGCTATGATTTTATAAGACATTCTACTTGCAAGCTTTGTCAGGCTATGATTTTATAAGACATTCCACTCACAGGCTTTGTCAGGCTATGTCTTTATAAGATCTGCTTACAGGTTGCCTTTGTCTTTATAAAACATCTGAATTGCAAGCTGTAAACTCCCAGTTGCAGGTTGTCTCTCTTTATAAAACATCACACACACACACACACACACACAGGCTACATCAAAGTTGTTTCTAAGACATTCCATTTGCAGACTATTAGACTTTGTCTTCGTAATTCATACATTCATTAAGATCCTAATTAAATAAAGAATACCTTAGGTGAATAAAAGTATTAAAACAATTTTAAAAAAGCTTTTAAATCAAATAGTGAAACACATGTATACTGATTTAAAAGGCAATTTCAACTAATGTACACAATTTAACATAATTGAGCAACAATGTAACACAGGTTTACATAAATGTCAGCAGATTTTACTATTTCAAGAAACTTTAAAAGAAGCACTTGAGAAGATTAAATATTTTATAGATAGAGATAGTGGTGGACAAGATTGAATGGACAGAAGGATGGTTGGATAGATGGAGGGATATGATTATGATATTCATATTAAGCTCTAGTAAAGTGAACTAAAATATTCTCACAACAAAACGCTTAATAACTGTTAGATCAAACATTCTTTGTATTTATATTAGTTAGACTAAGCATTCTTTTGTACTTGTATTAGTTAGATCAGGGGTTGGAAACCTTTTTGTCTGAGAGAGCCATGGACACCACATATTTTGAAAAATAATTCTGTGAGAGCCATACATTATGTTTAAAACTAAAAATTCAAGTAAATGTGTGCATTTTGTGTAATTTCAACACTAAAAGTACAATAATTACGTCTCTGAATTCATTTTAATAACATTGTTATGCTGTTGCTAATCAATAATGAGTATTTCTTACCATTAATGCGACTTCTGGTGCTGCATGACTTTGCTGATGGCTTTGTAGTCTGGTTGATACGTGGTGAGGTTAAGCTTCATGCAGGCGTTGAGTCTTTAGTAGACTTTAGCTCATTTGTAGAATGAAATATTGATATGCAAATAATATGTAGATCAAAGGAGTCTAAAGAAACTTTTTTTTTTATAATCGAACATTTGTCTGCGAGCCAGATGCAGCCATCAATAGAGCCACATCTGGCTCGCGAGCCATAGGTTCCCGACCCCTGAGTTAGATCAAGCATCCTTTTGTACTTGTATTAGTTAGACCAAGCATTCTTTTGTACTTGTATTAGTTAGATCAAGCATCCTTTTGTACTTAGTTACATCAAGCATTCTTTTGTACTTGTATTATTAGTTACATCAAGCATTCTTTTGTACTTGTATTATTAATTACATCATGCATTCTTTTGTACTTGTATTACTAGTTACATCAAGCATTCTTTTGTACTTGTAAAGTTGTATTAGTTAGATCAAGCATTCTTTGTATTTGTATTAGATCAAGCATTCTTTTGTACTTGCATTAGTTCAAACATTTTTTTAGTACCGCCATCAAATCAATCATTACTAACTTTCAGTTGTTAATAAAGACATTACTTCTATTTACAAGATTGTTCATTATTACTTTAATCTGTTACTCTATTAGTGAAAGTGTTCATTATTTAAACTAGTTAAATCAATAAAAAAAAATTTAAAAAGAAGTATGAACAAAAATTATTATATTATAATTGTTAAAAAATTCTTACTTTAAACTGTTATAATTAGCATTCACTACGTAACCTGTATTTGTTTGCTCAAATATTCATCACTTTCAGTTGCTTCAAAAATTCATTAATTTCTGTTGCTTCAAAAATTCATTAATTTCTGTTGATTCAAAACTTCATTAGTTTCAGGTCCATGCTAACACTCATCTCAGTTATCACCATTAGTGGACCGCCATTATCAGGTCATGTGACGGTGATGACTGCTGTATACAATGCATCTCCTTGTGACAAGTGTAACTGTACCAACATGAATGTCAATTGTTCGGGGTTGGGCTTGGCCATAATTCCGCCTGGTCTGCCAAACACCACTATCATCATGGATTTCAGTTACAACAACTTAACAGTTTTACCTGACAACAATTTCTCTGCATACAACTGCCTTCAGCATCTTGACCTCTCTCACAATCATCTCCACACTCTCAGCACTGGCGTCTTTGTTGGGCTGACATTTCTCAAGAGTCTAAACCTTTCTTGGAACAATCTCTCTCTGAGCAATCACACATACCCCCAAGGTGTTTTCAGGCCTATGAATGCTTCACTAGTTGAGCTCCGTTTAAACAGGAACAAGAATTCAAATGTCCACAGTTTAGCCTACCCAGACGAAGCACTATCCGATCTGAAAGCACTCCATACACTCCACATAGACGGACTGCCAAATCCCCAGTTTGGTCCTGGTTTTCAAAACATGTCATCACTCAGAAACTTGAGTTTTGTAGGACTGGGTTTGGGTTTTTGCGAAATACATTACCTAGCAAACAGTACTTTTCTTAATTTTCCATCGTCACTAGAATTCCTCAACATGTCTGACTGTAATATCAGCTATGTGGAAGTGGATACATTTCAACCACTAAGAAATTTGAACATACTGGACCTATCAAACAACATGTACTTAGGCTTCCATACACTTGGCAATGCCATCTATGGTCTCCAGGGTTCCAATCTAAGTGTGCTACATATTAATAGAATTATTGACCCGTTCATGATGTTCATCGTCATTACTGACAATGACACACACTACTTCAGGAATACAAGCTTGGTAACCATTTATGCTGAACAAAATGGTGTGGAGGTGCTCTGCAGAAATGTTCTAAAGAACATGCCGTCCACACTCAAAAGTGTCTTTGTCACAGGAAACCGTCTTAGATTTGGAGATTATTTTAAGGACTTAGGTGAGCTGACCAACATTGAACACATATTTAATGATGGTAGTGTAAATTCTTTTCTCCCTCCTGATCGATACCCTCATTTTTATTATAGCAATCGATACCCTCATTATTATAGTGATCAAAGCTATTGTAGTGAAACATATAAGACACGTGATGAAAAAACCAACGATGTATGCCAGGAGAGCACTGACACAAGCAATGAAATCCAACCGATGAAAGCTTTAGCATCTCAGGGATCAGACTGGGATTTGACTCAGGTGAAGGAGTCAAATGCCTTGGTTTATACTTTGCCCCCAAAACTGACAGAGTTTGTATCGCGATATAACCAGTTGCATTACCAACTGATCGATATTACTTTTAACCCCAACAACAGTCTGGTTAAATTGGATCTGAGTTGTAACATTCTAGATAGGTGGCTGGGTCCTGTCTCTGGCCTTCTTCATCTTAAGGAGCTTAACCTAGCAAATAATTTTGCCTATGAAGTGTCTCCCAACTTTTTTGAATCATTTCACAACATTACACATTTATATATAAACAAGAATGCATTACGTCACAAAATTCAATATGATGAAGGATCTCTTTTCCAGCCTCTTACAAAGTTAGAAGTTCTAGATTTATCAAAGAACACTCTTAATGTTATCCCATACAATATATTTCAAACTTTGGAGAATCTAAAGATTCTGAATTTGTCCCGAAATGAAATTTTTGTTTTTAATATCAATATGGAACACATGATGAATTTACGCATGCTTGATCTCTCATCCAATCACATTGCCTTCTTGCCCAAATCAACAATGGATCACCTGGATGCAGTAGCAGAGAGGCTCCACCCCAATGAGACTGTTAGTGTCAACATGACCTTTAATCCCATTTCTTGCACATGCCAACATATAGATTTTCTTACTTGGATTCAGGATTCTAAAGTGGATTTCAACACAATCGATGACTACTCTTGTGCTATGTCTGACGGGAGTATCACAACAATGCAAAACATCCTTGACATCATCAGAGATCTGCGAAAGACCTGCAGCAACTTCAGTGGCATGTTTGTAGGTGCTGTGGCATGTGGGCTTTGTTTGCTTATTGCCCTTGCCTCTGCCATCCTGTACCGCTTTCGCTGGAAACTTCGGTATTTATATTACAGCTCAAGGCTGGCATATAAGCATGCTCAGAGGAAAGACTCAGACCATTTCAAGTTTGATGCATTTGTATCATATGCAACAGAAGATTCTGACTTTGTGCATGGGCAACTGATGCACCATCTAGAAGTTCAGTCAAATCTTCGTCTGAACGTGCATAACCGTGACTTTATTGCCGGGTGTCCTATTCCATGCAACATTGTGGCAGCTATTCAAGAGAGCCGACACATGCTAGTGATTCTCACCCGAAGCTTGCTGGCCAGTGATTGGTGCAATTACGAAATGGAGGTAAGACTTCTTTTTATGGAGTTTTACTAACAATTACATGATAAATGCAACAAGTGGGACATAACGTTAACTTGCTAAATTAGTTGTGATAAGTCTACTTATAGTTATAAACACAAACGACTGGGGGAATACTGGCACAAATGTAAACTTTTAAACAGTTAAACAACATCGATCTAATGATTAAAATGGTGCAGATTAGTAGAACTAGAAGATATTCTTATAATATTAATATGATAAAGACTTCTAGGAGGTCTGTCTAACAATTAAAGATATAATAAAGATAACTCAATTTTGTCTCTAAACTAGATCAATAAAGATAGTTTGTATAAATACTCAAGAGCTAATTAAGATAGCTTAGTTGTGTGTCTAAGGATAAACAATATCATTAAAGATAGAAAGTTTTATAAATGCACATAAATTAAGACAAGTTAGTTGTGTGTCTAATGATAAACTAGATCAATAAAGATAGAAAGTTTGTATAAATGCACATAAATTAAGATAACTTACTTAGTTGTGTGTCTAAAGATAAACAAGATCAATAAAGATAGAAAGTTTGTATAATTAAACAAAATCAATAAAGATAGAAAGTTTGTATAAATGCACATAAATTAAGATAACTTACTTAGTTGTGTGTCTAAAGATAAACAAGACCAATAAAGATAGAAAGTTTGTATAAATACACATAAATTCAGACAGCTCAGATGTGTATCTAATGATAAACAAGGTCAATAAAGATAACTATGTCTATGGATACAAAGTTTAGTATATAGTTAAGTCATGTGTGAAAAGATAAATAAATGAGAGCAACAAAGAGAGAGAGAGAGAGAAAAATTGTAGCAATATAAAAAGATTAATGGAGAAAGTTCAGTCTTGTGTGTAAGAGAGATTGATAAAGTGAGAGGAAAAGTATCTAATATACAAAACTTAATATAGACAGTTCAGTAATTTGTGAAATGATAAAGTGTCTAATATACAAAACTTAATATAGACAGTTCATTAATTTGTGAAATGATAAAGTGTCTAATAATTAATATACAAAACTTAATATAGACAGTTCAGTAATTTGTGAAATGATAAAGCATCTAATATACAAAACTTAATATAGACAGTTCAGCCGTGTGTAATGATAAATGAGATCAATAAAGAGAGTCTAATATACAAAAATTAATATAGATTGTTCAGTTATGTGAGTAATGATAAAGATCAATAAGAGTGAGAGAAAAGTGTCTAAAATATATAGATAGTTCAGACATGGGTGCAATGATAAGTGAGATCAATTAAGAGAGAAATTGTCTAATATACACAATAGAGAACGGTAAAAGCACCTATGGGTGCAGCAACTGTATTGATTACTGAGAGTGTGCTGCACCAATAGGTCAAACAAAATTTTAAAATTCCACAAGTGAAAAAAATGTAGCAAATGAATAATTCTAAACAATCCTTACATTAAATTTTCCTCCTTTTGAACTTGATCATATAAAGTTGCACATTTTTTCCACAATATTCTAAGTAACTTAAACTGTAATCAAAATGGCATATCATCCAACCTGCAGGAAGGCTTCTTACTTGCTAGAAACAGTAGAATTAGTAATGCAAGAAGTTTTCTCATAGTAAAAATGGATTGCATCAAATTTTAAAGATCCAGACATTGAACACAATATTTATTCTGGCAAGGCTATGTACCAGAAAAGCAGAAAATGACAGTGACAGTGACAGGATCAGTTTGTGATATGTGAATGGCTTAAATGTGAGCAGTTTTATGCAAATGGCTTACAATATATGAACAGTTTGTGAATTGTGCAATGAGATTTGGACAAGGTCTGGACATCTACTTTTCTTGAGGTTGTGATTGCCATGATACTGATAGTCTTAAAAAAAAATTAGAGTGAATTTTAGTGAAGAAACGAAACAGTTGTATTAAAATACATAAAAATGAATGTTTGGTGAGCCAAATAAAACAGCTTGATGGCTGAAAATGGCCCATGGGTCATATGTTTAAACCTCTGGCCTACTGTATTTTATAAGGGTGCTACAAAAAAAAAGGTAGAGTACAACTTGAAATATAATTCCATATTAGTAATAATATCAACACAACCACTGAACCAGTATCCCTCACTGAACTAGTTTAACAAAACAGTAATATATGTATTCATTTAAAATGTGTATTATTCTAATTTCTATTAACTGTTGAAATCACACATATACACATTCTGGAAAGTGACTGTTATTTATTTGCTGTATATGCAGATGGCCACCATGGAGTCTGTGCACACAGGTCGCGATGTGCTGTTGTTCCTGTTGTATGAGAATATTCCAAGTCATGAATTACCACGACAGGTACTTTACAACCTGCAGTCTTCAACATACATCCAGTTCCCACATGAAGACATCAGCTTAATGGACGACTTTTGGCAGAGACTGACACTTGCAATTCATGAGTAAATTTGTCCAGACAATCATGAAGCTTTCAAATTTTATGTTTTGCCGTTATGTACGCTCTATCAGTTCCCTTACTTTATTTGTAGTTGTTCTGAAAAAATGTTGTATTTTGCTACTTTTTTTCTTTTATTATTTTGATCAGTATAAACATGAATAAGCCATAAACAGTATAACATCCATTTCAAGTCACCTTACAAATTAAAAATAATCAAGGGATCAGGGTGAAAAGCTACCTTCATCAAATGTTAGATTTAATACTAAGATATGGCCTGAGGCAATGTTTGGCAGTAAAATCTTTTTTCCTGCATAATTTTTTAAGTTTTTTTTTTAATACTAATTTGTCACTCTCGGTTCTGTGAATGTAAAATAACCATCAATTTTATATTATAACCATCCATTGCTATGGAAACTAAAGTAAAAGGCCATCATTTTGGATTTCTTAGAAATAATCTCAAGTTTCCAAGTTAAAAGTTAAAAATTTCATTTTTTCCTCTTAAGTGTACATATGATCGCATTTGCATTGTGCAGAAAGTTTTCTTCTTGTCTATTTTACTTTTTTAATTATTTATTTTGCAAACTGACATCATTTTTAATGCTATTTCCCAACTTTCAAGTCAAAGAGAATAAAAACTAAAAAATCTAAATTTCTTGTCATTATGTAAATAACGCTATATGGCATAGTAAATTTGCCTATCCCTATTTTAAAATTTAATTGGTATATAAATTGTTAAATTGTCAGAGTAATCTGACCTTGGGCACTCCTATGATAGTATTTATGAAAGTATATGTGTTGGAGTAAACACTCAAGTTGAGAATATGCTAGAAATTGCTGATGTAATGCAAACTAGTTCAACTGGGTGAGTAGTTTTAATTATCCAATGATTATGATTTATGAGAATGAGACCAGCCAATGGACTGAGATCAAAAGTTTATATGCTGTAAAGAAATCTATTGTCTAATCACTTGAATTTGGAATGGCAAGAAGTCCGGTCATGAAAGGTGGTCGGCCTTTAGCTTAATGGTGAGTTAACTGACTGATTGAGAGAGAATGGACTTAGAAATATTTCATGCATTTTTGTGTTTTATGTAGGGATGTATTAGGTGAGTAGACTATTATTTCTACAACTGTTTGAACTAAGTTTAGGATTCTAAAATTTGACATTGTTTTGATATACTGTATTTATTATGTTGTGTGCATTTATTGACTAATAAATACTGTTGCAGGAACCTGTAAGATGAGATTGGAATGTAAGAAAGAATGGAGTTATAAAGCGATAAACTGGAAATTTAGCATTTGTTCCCAGATTAGGTTTTTTACAATTTTAAGTGTTTAGCATATTACATATAAGCATCATAGCTAACAATTTGTAGAAATAATAGTCTACTTGCATAATACATCTCTACATAAAGCACAAGTACAAGGTATCAATAGAAAAAAACGCATGAAATATTTCTAAGTCCATTCTCTCTCAGTTAGTCAGTTAACTCACCATTAAGCTATCGACCGCCTTTTATGACCAGATTTCTTGCCACTCCAAATTCAAAGTGATTAGACAATAGATTTCTTTACAGCAGTAAACTTTTGATCTCAGCCCATTGGCTGGTCTCATTCTTATAAATCGTAACCATTGTATAATAAAATCTACTCATCCACCTAAAACTGGTTTAGATTATGACAGCAAGAGTCTAGCACGATCCCTACGTGCATGTCCGTGTGTGCGTATCTGTGTGTCTGTGTGTGTGTAGAGAGAGTAGACCCTTGCTTTACAAACAGGCCAATAAATGAAATTTTGGTTAATGAGTTATCTCTCACAGCCATTACCCAAAATTTAATTAACAAGTTCAATATGATTAATGAGTTGGAACCAATTCTCATTTATTGCATTGTGTGTTAAAATTTTACAATGATTAATCATTAATAATTTTAAATGATTAAAATTATTTTTACCTCAATTAAATTTTCATTTAAAATTGTTTGGATTTGCTGATTTCACTCAGGTAAACAGTCCATTTCAGTTAAAACAGAAAAAAATGGCAGATAACAAATCATTAAATCTATTTCAGGAACATTTCAGTAATTTATCATAAGAGCATAGCTTTATAAAAGCTGTACTTTTAGACTTTAAAATAAACATCTGTAACAAATACTTTTTGATGATTTGTAGAACTAATCTATTTTAATAGATTAATTAATGACATTCAGTTAAATGATTCAGTTTTGTTTTTAATTAATACCAACCCTTATTATATATTGCAAATGTGTTTCTGGGAAATCTAAATGAATGTAGTAAATAAACAGATTAAAATATTATTCACTCTTAATATAATCCTTAAAATACACCTCTATACATTAATTAATACCCCCACCACCCCCAAACAAAGCTATTTCAAGCTTGCTAAAAGTAAAATGAAATAAAAAACTTTTAAAAATATTTTTTAAATATCATTCAAGCTATTATTATTAAAGGATGATGACAACAGTGTACCTTGTTTGTTTCATAAAGCAACAAACACCAGAGAAATATAATATTTATCAATATTCAAGTGCCAGATGGAGAGTTGTTTTTAAAATTCAGGAGTGCTAAATGACTATGAGTCACTTTCTGATTAGTGCACCATGCCTTGAAAACTGCAAAAAGACTGTAAAAGAAGTATACAGAAAACACAATGGGCTCATAAGGGTTTTAAGCAGGTCTAAAAATAATAACCTTGGTAATAAAACTCATTAAAGAACATTACATCACACAAACTTGTGTCCATACCTTGACCACTAGCATGACCCCAGCTGATGCATCAAATGCTCCACAAATTAATCCAATAACGGTGGAGCTGCCTTCATTAAAAAGTACGGAAAACTGCAAAATAAACAACACAAGCCATATTACTTGGTTGATGATATGTGTTGGAGCATCAAATGCTCCACAATTAATCTAATAAAGGTAGAGCTGCCTTTATTCAAAATAATGGAATACTGCAAAATAAACACAAGCCATAGTAACTGGTTGATATCAGCTGGTTAAGCTAACTTAAGATGAAAAATATAGAAAATCAATACCAAAAACACAATCTATATGACTTTGAACACATCAGCTGAAGCAACAACTGCTAAACATATTATTCCTATATTGTTAAACTTATGTGAACAAGTGTTAACCTGTTGCCTGGTACAGTGCCCTTAGCGTCACAAAACGTAAATGCATCACTATGGTACAGTGACACTAGAGTCAAATGACAGCGTATGCATTTTCTTTGTCTGTCAACTAAGCTAATCAGTGTCAAACAAGTGTGTATTTCCCTTAGCAGGCACATGTTATCACTTCTACAATTGGACAGTTAGAATTAGACTGTTCATTTGATCTAAAAGCGTTTTTTTTTTTTCTTCGTTGCCTTCATTCATTGAGACAAGTTATGGCGTCTTCATCGAAACATGCATTCAGCTTCATTTACTGGCTGTCATTCAACTGCTGACTCTGATATTGATGAGGCTGATATATAATTCTATTTATTTGTCAGAAAATTAATATTTCTGGTCACTAGGGATTTATATCAGAGATGTTGCAGCATATGTCCAAATCAAAATCAAAATCAAAATGGTGTGGCATGGCCTGAGGCGTTTGATTTGGCACACTCAACACCGCATGCTGGAAATAGCGAAGTGCAAATCCCACTGGCAAAAGATTGTACAAAATTCAATATTTTTCAAGCATCTTTTCCTGAGAATATAGTGCAACAAATTGTCGAGTATACAAATACATATACGCTGCTGCATTACTGATAAATCCAGAAAATACTGAGAAATCTTGAATCGATCAGTGGCTTGGTACTGTTGTAAGCAGAATTTATCAAGTTGTGAGGCTTATCATTTTCAAAGGATAGATTGGAAATCTATTATTGACCATTATTTTTCTAATGATCAAATTTACGTTCATAATTTTTTTCCTAAAGTCATATCAGGCCGTAGATTCCGTTTGCTGCTGAGTTGCTTAAAATTTCTCAGACAACAGCATGCGTGGCCAGAGACTGAATTCAGAAAATCACATTTTCTTCTGTGTATTACATCAGCAGTTTGTTTGAACATTTATTTTCATACTTTACAACACATATAATTGAGCAACATCATATTTTAAATTTATTTATTGTTCATTTACAATTTTTTACATGCATTATGTCTTCTTCAGTGTATTTACATTATTTCATACTTCTTCATTGTTTTCTTTTACTCATGAGGAAATCGAACACACATTCAGTACTTTTAATCTTGCCTGACAATTTATCTTAGTAGTCATTGTACCAAACAGATTTTATCAAAATAATACATTTCTAAATTTTACTGATAATGATCTATATTACAAAATGTTCTGCACCTGGATTTGTGATCTACTGGTTTCAACCAGTCTGTGGCTTACATTTTATTATTCAGATTTAATTATATCTATTACTAATCTTACCATGCAAATGGACATGTTGGAAAAAAAGTTTCTTTCTATTCACTGAAATTGTTTTCAAAAGTGTGCATTGGACTCCTGTTTGATATATGGAAAACAAATAGTGTTTCTTTACTTCACTTGGAAGTGTAAACTATATTGAATGGAATTTTCACTGGAATAGTTAAAATAAAATGTTCTTTTACTCCTGTGATGAGATATATGGAAAACAAACAGTGATTCTTTACTTCAGTTGGATGTGTAAACTATATTCAATGGAAGTTTCACTGCAATTATTAAAAAAGAATGTGCATTGGACTGTGTTTTTTCTGTCATGGATGATCAATTGAAATCTTTCACCAGAAAGATCTATTTGTAGGCATTTATTAATGTTTACTTTCATTTACAAACATTTTTTTTAAAAACATACATTTATTTATGAAGCGGAATAACTGAATTTTCTATGAGTCACCACTTCATCTGAGTACAATCTTTGCATGAATTTCAAGAAAGTTGAAAGTGTTCCCTTTTCTTCAGTCTTGGTTTCCAGGGAGTTTATTCAAATAGCCTTCCAACTCAGATATTATGTTCCACAAGACTCCTATCACTACGGATATCACTTCTACTTTTACATTCCAGTCTCTGGATTTCTAATCTGAAATCCTGGTAATGTTTTTTTCCTCTCTTTTGATTTTAATTTTTCTATCACTTGGAACAGCGACATAAATGATTGCTGCTCTGTTGAGACTTTATTGAGAACTACAATGTCTGGTCTTCGTGTAGGAATTACTCATTCTGTTCTCATCTCAAAATTCCACAATGTGTGTCTTCTTCTGTTTTGGTAACTAATTCCAGTTGGTGCATCAATGCTCTTTCTGGGGATTTTACATTTGTTCTCACATAGATTTCTATGTATGAGGTTTACCATTTCGTTGTGCCTTTCAGATTATTATTATTATTATTATTATTATTTAGTCGCTGAGCAGTAAACTCTTTTATCTTTACATTGCTTTTAACAGAAGTAAGAGCATTTTGATATGGGCATTTGCACAGACTGAGATGATGTAGATGCCAAGTTTGTTTTTAAAAAGGGCACAACAATGAAGAGATCCAATGTTAAGAACTACAGATCTTTACAAGAAGAGTTTTCTGTTAATAAAAAAAATGTTCTATGACTAATATAATATTGGAACTAATCTGTGGTATGGGCATTGTTAAGTAAACTATTCTGTTCAAGACTCAATAAACAGTTATTCTTGTATTACTGCTACTGCTTGCATATGTGTATATTATCTTATTGTGAATATTCGTTATCTGAAAAATAAATATCACAAAATTAAAATTATATTTATTATAATCTATAGTATAATTATGTTAAATGTCAGTACTTTTTGTTGAATCCATGTATAATGGCTATAGCACTACTGTAACAACGAGGTTATCTTTTTAATTATGTATTTTATGTAAACGTGGGTACAGCACTGTTCAACAATAAAGTTTTCAGGCGCTTTTTAGTGCTTGAATACTTTGTCACAAAACCTTCAGAATATTAAGACGTGGCTCATGATTTCTGTGTAATCAGTAATAACATATTTAACACCTATTATATATGTATACAATACATACATACCAAGCATACATTTTAAAATTTTAAATATGAAAAGTGTGTATTATATTTTAAAATACTGAAACAAGCAAATGTCAAACATGTTTGTTGTTTAGTTAAATAGATACCATAGTGATTACTTTAGTAGGTCAATCATGACTGCAATTATGCATAGTTTCAGAGATATCATAATTTATTCATTTTTATTTCAATAAAATGTTTACAATAAAATGAAAAATATAATTTATTAAATGACTAACACAATTATCTTTCATATATTTAGATTGGGTATATTTTGCAGATTAATTTGATAGGTGAACCATCTCTGTATGATGTACAGTTTCTGAGAAATAACAAATTTGCTTATTTATGTTATCTGTATTTAAAACACTTGGTTACTCTTTTTTTTCTTAAAATTTGCTGAAATTTTCAGTTTCAAATAGTTCCAGTTTTGCTGCAAAGCCCTTTGAAAAAAAAAGCCATTAACTACAAATGATTTAACAATATGTGCTCTGGATGTACTTTGTTCATCAGGTGCATAAGCTATGATGCCACTAATATTTCTATTTGTGTTTTGTAAGCAGTATGAAAGAAAAAGTATGTTTTCCTTTGGAACTGATAATAAACTGAAATATCAATTATGCATTAGGCCTGCTGTTTCTTCTCTATAGTTCATATCATTGTATCTCTTCAATGTTATGCCACATGACTGTTTATTTGGATTGTTGGTCTGTTTTTCAATGTGATTTATTTGAATTGTGCTGATCTTGACAAATCACACTTCGCTATATCTAAAAAAATTGTTGATCATACAAGATGACACTAAATTAATAATAATATCTCAAAAGCATTATAGCAATCATAATTATTTTATTCTATGCCTAATTTTATCAAATTATATATTTTGAGCATAAAAAGATTAGAACAATAAAAATTAACTCAATAAAAACACTATACACATTCATATAAACTTCTATAGTTTATTTCAACTAAATTTGAAATACTATACACATATCTATTTATAGTTTATTTAACCCATGTATGCATGTACTTCTTGGATCTTGCATCCTTTATCTCTCCAAATGAACCCCTCTGAGTCTATTCTAAATGAAGACAGTTTAATGGAGAGAAAAATGTCATTCTTTATTCAACATCAGTACCATACAAAGCCAAAGAAACAATGGCCATTGAGAGACACGAAAAGAAACAGTAAATAACAATTTAAATAAACATTAGAAATGCCTAAATATAGCATACCTGTGCATTTGTAAAAATCAGAGGAGAACCACCAACAGCCAAAAAAGACAATCCAGGGAAGATTAGCCAGGATGAATCTGTGTAATAAATGATTCTCAGTTACTAGATATGAAATACAATTTCCAACAATGCAATTTAACCACTCTTGATTTCATTGATTAAATTTTATGCATTAGGGATAAAATTTAATTAATGAAATCAAAAGTGTAAGCACTGTTGGTGAAAGAGGTTTTAATTCAACAGGTATTAAATGCAAGTTTTAATACATTTGCCCATCCCAATCACTGAATCAGTGAATCTGTTATGTGTGATGAATTCTTAAAATATTGGAAAAGCAGAGAATTAGCATTAGTAGGAAGTGAGATAAAATTGCAGACTCTCCATAGCAAATTTTGGATTCTACCACAAAAAATAACTTTCAAACATGGTTTTTGTTTGTTAAAATTTATAAAATTTCAATTTTATTCTGATAAGAAAATTAATTATATTAAATATTTAAACTAAGCAATACAATAAGTAATTAAGAAATGCATTTATTTCAAAACAAACAATTCATCCTGTATTAAAAACATTTTAATAAATAAGAAAACTATTCAACTAAAGCAGACTGTTAAGATGATTTATTAATTCCATAATTATTGAACATAACTATTTCCTCTGAAGTATTTACAAGATTACTCGTAAGCGCACATTTTAAAAGTTATTCAAATATTTAATTGAATTTGCTTCAAATTGTCACAACATAGCATAAAGTTTGGAGAAATATTTATTAATATATAGATACAGTTATTATTTTTTTTAAAAAAACACAAATTTAATTATGTCATTTTATTGTGGGAGCCTGAAACTGAAAAAAAGGCTTATCAGAAACTGTTTTAGGTTTCATAAATTTTACGTGTATATATAAAAAGAATTTTAATAAAACTACCAACACTCTTTAAAGAATTAGAATGCTAAAAATCATTTTAAAAAATGAATTGCACTGCAGTTCAAATATGATATGCAGCAGATTTCTATAAAATAACTCATCCTTTGATTCTTAAAAATGAAGAAATCTAATTAACACACACACACAAACACACAAAATGGTGATTTGGCTGTAATCCATTTTCTGAAATTCAATTCTATAGTCGTATAGAGTGGCTAGTACTAGTAGTAAGAGTGAGTGATCATACTAAATGGCTCTTATTGTAATTCAATTAAAATGTTTCTCACAAGTGAAACTCTGTCAATTCCACCCCAAGCTGTACATCATTTTTCTCACTGAAGCTTATTTAATTCCAAAATCTTTGCTTCTCAATGAACAACATTTAATCCTTTACTCGTGTGCATGTGTGCCTGTGTGTGTGAGTATGTGAACTCCAAGGCACAAACAACAAATTTTACCTTCAGAAGTAAATCCCACAAGAAAGCCACCGATAACAAAACAAACCCTGAAATACACCAAGTTATATATAAATAATGCAATTCACACAGTATTAAAATATACCTAGAATGTTGAAGGGGGGGTGGGGTGATGCAGATGTGCATTTTTTACAGCAATCTTGCAGATAATTTGAAACAAACATGGAAAACAGTTTAGAGCAGCCTTTCTCTACTTTTTTTTTTCCTGGAGGAACCTTTGATTTGAAAGAATTTTCAGATCTCAGGGAATCCCTGCATAAAAACGACTATATCTATGATGCTTATTTTGATTTAGAGTATTTGCAACCTTTAACACAATACAGGAACAAGAAAACAGCTTCATGCCTTTTCCTCATTTACCAGTTATCACAACAATCCAAGGAAATGGATACACTTTGACTTCAAAATGAGATCTTCTTTCTGGAGAAACTTGATCTCATTTAAGTTTAATTTGCATTCAGTCCTATGGATTGAAGTATACAAACAGATCAGGTGGATGGCATGTTAGACTTAAAGGTGAAGTGGTTTCCTTGAAACTAAATTGTGCAGAAAAAAAAAATTCTTTAAACTTTTGTTATAGGATCATACATCTAAACTTTATCTAAATACATCAACAACAAAAAGGCATTTCAAGAGCCTAAAGAAAATCTGGGTGTGTTTAAGTGTATCATAGTATGGCAGGGGTCTAAAACATGAAGAAAAGTAGGTGTATTTAAAGGCATGCATAGTATGGCAGGGGTCTAAAACATGAGGAAAGGTTGGTGTATTTAAACGCATGCATAGTATGGCAGGGGTCTACTTTAGAACCTAAAGAAAAAGTGGTCTGCTTAAGCACATTCATAGTATGGCAGGAGTCTACTTTGAGTTGAAGAAAGGGTGGTGGAATGACTAAAATTAAAAGACCAAAGGTGTGGTGAGGGTGGGAAAGGTAACTTAAAAGAGTGAACTGATTGGTCTGACAGAGTTGGCTGAGGTGATATCATCTGTTTCAGTGTTTGGCAACCAAAGGATCAACAGTATTGCTCATTAATTTGTACATGTTTCTAGAAACTAATCACAAACAGTATATCTTTTTAAAATATTTTCTGGTTTACATCCAGCATGTCTTTTCACCCAAACAAACTAAATGAATTACCAAATGAACTAATGACTCTAAGAAACAAAAGAATTAATTGATCACTAGTGATAAAATATTATAAGACAATGCATAGAGAAATAATAATAGTTTTCAACATGAATTCTAACTGTGCAAATGCACAATGTAAAAAGTATCTCATGAGAGAACAGACTAGTTTGAGTTATTCTTCTGACCTGCACTTATGTTATTTGAGGAAAATATGTCACATCATATTCTTTCCCTACCCTCATTAATTTAACTTACCAACTTGATGCTCATGAAATTTAGAGAATTTATGACATTAGAGAGAAATCTTTACTGGTAGTATTCTCACCATTGTTAAGAGTTTATATTTTTATACTGTTTCTGTGATTCATTGCACACAATCTTTAATTATAATTCAATATCAATGGACACATTTACTTTCAGTAACACAACAGTTTGCAAAGCCTGGGGTCATAATCTTCCAAATAAACATTGACAATCTTTTCTCTCCAACTTTCTTGTCCAATCCCATTGTCTACATTATTTGATGTGCTTTAATGATTTACAAACCACAATGCATCACATATCAAGTCTAAAAGTTTGTATATAGACACTGTCAAATAAAAACTCGAACTTACTGCAATTATAATCAATCTTTATAATAGCAGTGCTAAATGCTAAGACTGAATGCAGTTTAAAATTACTCTTAACAATTTTGCTTTTCTAAGGAAAATGAAATAAAATAGTAGAAACCAAATGCCACTGCTGCAAAAAACTGAGAATTCAAGAAAATGTCCCAACTCAGACAAGACAATCATGACTAAGGCTTATTAACTAGAATTGTCAGTAATAAATGAAATTTTTTTAAAATCAATTTTGTCCATTCAAAGCTTGTTTTATTTTTCAAGTTAAGAAATAACTTAATTAACAGCTCCTATCAATAAAAGGATTGTCTGTGAATAGTGTATGTGAATAGTAATGCATCTATAATCTACAAGTTTACTTAATTTTTTTTAATAATTAGGTCAAAACTGAGCCTTCAAGATGATCATCAAAAGTAATGCTCTTCATTCAGCTTTTTAAAAAAAATCTGTCAGGGAAAATGAAAGTCAGTTTTTTAAATATATATATATATATAATTTTAGTTAATAACTTGCATTTCACAAGTTGTTAATGTTAGTCCTAAAAGAAATGAAGGACGAGCCAGGATTATATAAAGAATAAACAACAGTCAAAACCTGGGTTACAGTGCATAGCATATTTTAATTTTTATGTACTTTTGTAAGGACTTACAGGCCACAAAGTCGAGTAACTCTGGTGCCAAACTTGAAGCTGATCTGGCCCAATACAGCACAGCCAATGCCAAAGAACAAAGAGCCGATTGTAAAAACTAGTGACAGCATACTTTCCTGTTCACGACAAGTCTTTTCATGTTTGCTCATATAATTGCTTTCGTCTGTTTTATTACTGTCAATAGTGGTAGTCTGTAATTCTGGAGGGACTGTGTTCATTGTTGAATTTGTATCTTCTGGACAGAAGTAGCCATACACAGAGTCTTCTTTCAGGACAAAAACAAGTGATCCCCAGCCGTACACCAAACCCCCAAACAAAATGCATTCAAAAAATGCCCATATAACATAAATAATGCGATATTCAGGATTGCCTGCCATGTTTTTGTCTGCAAAGAAAAATAGAAAAGGTTCATAAATACATTAATTTCCTTTCTATTAAATTCTGAATCAATTCTGACTCTAAATATGAAAGTATTGAAACTAATATTTTCTTCTAATGAATAATAGTAATAACTAATTAAAATGCCTAATCTTATTTTTTTCAAAGCTCTAAGTGCTTTACAAAACTACATAGACAGTAAATAAATACTAGTAATAACTAATTTAAGTAATTAAAATGCCTAATCTTATTTTTTTCAAAGCTCTAAGTGCTTTACAAAACTACATAGACAGTAAATGAATACTAGTAATAATTAATTTAAGTAATTAAAATGCCTAATCTTATTTTTTTCAAAGCTCTAAGTGCTTTACAAAACTACATAGTAAATGTGTAATACTAATACAAGTAATAGTAACTTATCGGGTAGATGAAAAAAAAATAAACATGAAGATGGATCATACACAGATCAAAAATCAGAGTAAATCAAGAAAGTGAAATAACAAGTTTAGTATAAAATAATTTTAAAATTACTGCTATTAATTATTATTTTAACCTCCACATAAGTTATCTTTATATAAATATTAATCTCCACATACGACATACATATATATATATATGTATACTAACTCCACATCAAGTTGTCTTTATATATTGTATAGTAAACTACACTTAAGTTATCTTTATTCATTTTTCACAGAATACTCAACAAATGTCACCTTCTGGTAAATCTGTTTAGATATGTTATTGTTAAGAATAAGACTAAGGACTGTATTTCTTCTTGCAAAAAAAACTTTTTTCTCTAAAGCAAAACTGAAAACTCTGAGAGACTAACATAGTAATCAATATAAATCTTAAACATACAATAATTAATGAGTATGGCAATATAAAAATGCACAATATATGATGATAGGAGGAAAAAAACCCAGAAATATACCAAAAGTATTGCTAAATCAGTAAATGAAAGACTGAGAACTGGTATATTTCCCAAAGTAAGTGACCAGAAAAAGCAAGGAATTTCATCTGAATAGCAAACATATTTTTTTTAATTTGCAAGTGTACATTTATTAAACTCAATTCTAATGTTTAGAACTCTCAAGTTCCATGAGTGGTAAATTTTAAGACTTAAAGCATATTGTTGCAAAACTAAAAGGTCTTAAATAAAAAACCAGTGGCAATATAAATATTACTATGTGAGAAATTGAGGTTTTCTTCGAATGAGATCACTCACTTTTTAAATCAATCTTTGCATTGCAGCGCGTGTACAGGTTAGTTTATGCTTTTCAGAGTACGAGCACATTCCCGCGTTATCGCACAGGCAGCCATTACGTCTTTACCCCAAAATACCGCAAGATGGTACAAGTTGCTGTTATGTAGCCTTCGATTGTAACTGATACTGCTATAAAACAAATATGTATATGATTGCAAGCGTGTTAGGGAGAGGGGAGGATTCCTGTCCAACAGGCAAATCTTTACGCTATAACCACCACCATCGATCGAATCCCTTCCATCCCTTACTGCAACTTCCATCTTATGCAGACCACAGAACAACTGTACACAGTGCTTCTATATTAAACTTTAAGATATTGAATACTGATTCATATTATGACAGTTTGAAATATTGAGTCAGTGCACATCTGCTTTACTTATTATAATGCTTCTAACATAGTTATATTTAATTCACCGCATTTTGCTATCCATCTCAATTCTACTTCTAATAATTTATATATAAAGTTCAAATTTAAGTGTACTGATAACTGACAAAATCACAAATCTTATCAGATCCCATAACCTACATTTATTTGTCGCAACTCTCGTCACATGAATATCTCTTATATATTTTTCCAGCTCTGTGTATAACGCATTTCTTTGAGCACGTGGGAGTTTGTTTTTATCACACATGGCCAGCTTTATGTTGCATTGTCGGTTCAAAATACTTATAGAAAAAGACCGAAGGTCAAGGTTTTATTTACTCGTATTTTCACTAGCGTTGTGACTTTTTTTGTTTTGTTTTGTTTTGTTTTTTGTTTTTTACATGCTTTATGTAGCATTTGTTTGTTTGGGCAACTTTGCTCAGTCACACTATCTAACAAACAAATTAACTATCAACCTATCTCTCCACCTATCTATCTTATCACCATCTTCATAAGGTGACGTCTAAATTCCTCTTCCTTTACTGTTTAGAAATGTACACGTAAATGTAATATACTCTCTCTCTCTCTCTCTCACACACACACACACACACACATACACACACACACTCACATACACCTATACACACAGACATTCAGACTCTAAAAGACCAAAAAGTATAGTGTTTCATTGATCAAATACTTCAATTTATACTGCTATAATTTTGCTCTCTCTCTCTCTCTCTCTCTCTCTCTCTCTCTCTCACACACACACACACACACACACACACACACACACACACACAGAGAGAGAAAGAAATATATCCAGACATACAGAATCTGTACAGTGTGTTCCTTTGATTAAATGCTTTCATTTATTCTGCTATAATACAAGAATTGCGTGTCGCATCTTCACACCTTTCTATAAATTGTGTAATTGATCATTTCTGCCTTGGTGATGGTAAACAGCGTTCAATGGGAAATAAGAAAATAAGAATTGGTAAATAGTGCTTGAAAAAATTCTTTTCCCCATAATCAACAATCAAATATACAACATATGAATATAATCAAAGAGCATTGACGTTACATCACACTTCACAACAATGTTCGATTAATGCAAGACAATTGTTCAGTTTATCCTAACATAGACATCAGGAGTCAAATTAACATATAAACATATAATCAAGTTCATAGATACAATTCATCATAAAATGAAAGTGGACTTTCAGAGAGAAAACTAAAGCCAATGCACATAACCTTTTCAGTGATGTCCACTGTCACTGGCACGTGTTCACAATCACTCAGTTCACAACAAGTCACTGTCTTTCTTACTTAGATGATGGTCCACTGTACCCCTTCTAGGCACGTTACACAACTGTTCCAGAATATTCTATACACTCACAAAGCACATCATGGAGAAAATCGTCCAGAACTTCACATGCACTATCAAAAGCACATCACACAGAGTGTTCTAGAATCTACTCAGCACACTACTAGGAATGTTCAAAATAATCTTTGTGAATTCTTGAGAACAAACTAAAGTCTCAATTTTTACAGTATTTGCTCTTGAACATAATTCATAGGAATCAACTTACAGCAAAATGTTTACTGATAAGTTCAACAACAATGCTGGATTCACACACCAACATGATCCAGTTCAGTATAATTAGTAGTTACTGCCGTCTAAAGCAGATCAAAGAACATCAAGGAGGGAAAGAGGTGTGTTCCTTCATAAGTTAATGATCACCTTTATGACTGGACTCCAGTAATGTTCAAATCAAAGTGATTAGAAGATAGACTTTCTTCAACAAAGTAACTTTCAGTCCATCCACATTGGTTCAATTTGTTATGAACAAGTGTGAGACTATTAGTCAGAAAAACTACTCATCCAGTTGAAACTAGTTTGGATTGCATCAGCAATTTCTAGCATATTCTCCACTTGAGTTGTTTACTCCAACTTTGACACTTACAGTGCCCATGGTCAGGTCACTTTGACATATAATAATTTATATAACAATTAAGTTTAGAAATAGGGATAAGCAAATTTACTCCGCCATAAGTTTATTTTAACAACAATATGCCATATTACCTCTTAAATTGAATTTATTCTGCCTGTTTCATAAGTGTATGATAATTCAGTTCAAACTACAGCTAGTGCTACTAGGACATGCTGTAGCCAACTGAGCTATAGAGAGAGTTCGCTCAGTGCTGTGGCCTCATAGTCATAGGCATGCCCAGTCCACAACTTGCAGAACAGATCACGGAGATTGAAAATGGAAAGGTGAAATACGAAATGCTCGAGCTGCTGGCACTGCCATCACAAGTCCTTTACAGAGCAAGGTTATCAACATGATAGGCTATATCAAATCACAAATACGCCTTAGACGAAGTCCAAATGATATATAGATGTCTCCGAAAGGTCCTTTACAGAGCAAGGTTATCAACATGATATATCAAATCACAAATACGCCTTAGACGAAGTCCAAATGATATATAGATGTCTCCGAAAAGTCCTTTACAGAGCAAGGTTATCAACATGATATATCAAATCACAAATACGCCTTAGACGAGTTTGACATCTTACTGCTTTATTTACACTTATTCAGCATATGGAACAGTTTTAAGTCTTATAATTAATTATTACTATAGTTTCACATAAGACAACTTGTGATACTCTCCGGTTCTTACCCCCCAAATATGTCTTGAAATAATCTATGCAAATATAGTTTATGCATTCCTATTTTAAAAAATAAGCGCTAGAAATTTTAAATACTCATTTCAACTTTTTCATCAATGTGTAGTCCCATTTTAAATTTAAATTCATTTACCGCTGTGGCTGTGGCAATGTACATTTAGCAATATAGGTGCACTTTGCTGTAGTGGGAGTTGCGGTAAGATGCAGTGAGTTGTGGATGTAATCATCATCACATCTCATAAAAATACATTTAGAATATTTTACTGCACTATTTTTCTTATTACTATCTGGTGTGATTATTTATGAAAATGTGTAACACTTTTTTTCTTGTTACTATCTGGTGTGATTATTTATGAAAATGTGTAACACTTTTTTTCTTGTTACTATCTGGTGTGATTATTTATGAAAATGTGTAACACTTTTTTTCTTGTTACTATCTGGTGTGATTATTTATGAAAATGTGTAACACTTTTTTTCTTGTTACTATCTGGTGTGATTATTTATGAAAATGTGTAACACTTTTTTTCTTGTTACTATCTGGTGTGATTATTTATGAAAATGTGTAACACACAGGGTTGTGGAGTCGACGTCGGAATCGTGGAGTCAATTGGATTTTAGTGGAGTAAAAATGTCCGGACTCTGACTCCAAATTTTACGAGACCTGAGGATAAAGCAGATCCACGTTTGAACCATGCGGGATGATGGTGGTGATGGTGGTGGTGGTAGTGGTAAAAAATGAAATAACATCTCAAGTTCGTTGTTTATTATTAATTTTGTACATTTTGAGCAACGAAGTGAAATTACTCTGTGAAGTTATTGAAATAGTGAGCTATCAAGAAAAAAATATTCTGCTCTATAAATTAGAAATTCGATTGAAAGGTCTACAAGAGGAAGATGAGACGTAAGCTGGGTCGTTACATGACGTCATCACCTTCATCTTCATCAAACAGGAACCTTGAAGAGTTTTAAAAGGTATCTAGATATACTGTAATGATTCAAACGTCGTCGTTTAAATTTAGAAAATTTCGGAGAAAATGAAACTCCATTATATCGAACTAAATTCAAAAACTGAGCGCTAAAAATGCAATATCCTGCTTGTCTGAGATTATTCAAGATGCCATTCTGTCACAACAATACGTTGCCTCTGACTCATTGTGAAACGTTTATTTTCTGCCCTCAGAATCGTCAAATCCAATGTAAGAGCAGCTATGAAGACGGACCTATAATATAGAAACAATTCAATTTAGATTTTAGGTTTTATTGTACTATATTATTATTGAACGATTAAGAAACTAGTTTTAAAATTTAATCTATGAAAACCACGTCTTCATTTGTTTTGTACCTATACCATATAAATGCATATCTCTATATAAATATATAATTTATGCAATATGATATCAGTAATAAACACTTGGAGTCGGAGGCGGGCTCCTAAACTTGCAGGAGTCGGAAGTTTTTTCGGCCGACTCCACAACCCTGGTTACACATTTCACGCTTAACCATTGTTGTTGTTTGGTGTTTATAGTTCGTAAGGACCCACACACACACACACACACACACACACACACACACACAAGTTTCATTGCATTTAAATTGTTGTATCCCTGTGCATTCTTTCAATAGCAATGAAATATATCGGAAGCATCTGGAGTACATGCGTACTTACACAATTTAATTTGAGAGGATGTGACAGCCGCCAAATTGTACTATTATTACAGAGGTCGGGGGTCATTTTTTTGTTTACTGCATAAGTTAAAAATAAATGTGGGGGTTTTTGGATTTTTAAAAAGTAAAATTTGTGCACAGTATAATTGCGATGCAAAGGGAAACAATAAATCATGACGTTTAGAAAACTTAAAATAGGTAACCAAATTCTTTGCCTTTAAATTTGAAAATAAAAACGGGTGGGCTGCACATAATCAGTGAGTTTCACCTGGCCATAACGACTATGGTGAAAAAGATACCCACTCAGAAAGTCCACAAAGAGAGTGGAGTTCAACCTGACCAACCTCTGAAAGGTACCAGGCACACCGGAAGAAAAGTACGTGGGATATAGACTCACCTTAATCAGAGTGTCAAAATTGACATTACTCTGAACAACATTCTGAATTAATCGTGGAAAGAAAACAAGTAGGTCTATGATTCAGTGCATCAATATTTCGCCAGACTGTCTTAAACTCTTCCTTCTATCTAACTCAGATACGAGGGGGGGGGGGGGAGGGTATTCCACCATAATATAGAAAATGCGGAAAGAAACATGACAGATACATAAGACAAAGACACGGGACAGATACATAAGACACAGACACATTACAGATACATAATACAAAGACACAGGGCAGATACATAAGAAAAAGACACAAGACAGATACATAAAACAAAGACACGTGACGGATCCATAAGACAATGACACAGGACAGATGCATAAGCCTAAGACACAGGACATATACATAAGACAAAGACACTGGACTTATACCTAAGACAAAGACGCAGGACAGATACATAAGACAAAGACACAGGACACATACATAAGACAAAGACACAAACACCATCATCATTTGAAAACTACCCGCTGGCCACCCCCAAACCAAGAATGACCCAGATAACCAAAAACACTGAAGAAGATGCAGAATCGCAGAATTTTAAAACAAAACCAAAAAACAAAAGATTAACATCAGTTCTAAAGGACTAAAAATCAACAGAGGCCCAAGACCAAATCTTGTCCCTTACAAAGGAAGAGAGAATTAAACCATGGTCATTGAGGGGAAACACATGGACACCCAGACTGAAAGTCGGCCAGGCAAGTGGCTTTCAGAGAAAGATACACTGGACAGCTTCTTCATATTACACACACACACACACACATACACACACACATACACACACTTCTCAGTTCACGGGAACATTCTCAGCGGTAGAACCAAACTCGATAAATACAGAGGGAGAGGGAAACAATACCCCCCAAAAAACAACAAAGAAAGCGGCCTAGAACTTGCCTCCTCATTTCATCAGAAGAGAACAGAAACATCAGCATCAGGTGCCGCCTTCATCCACAGCATGGGGGAGGTATTTTTTTTTTTTTTTTTAAGTGATTTTTTATTTGCTGACTTCATGAGTTCTGTGGTGGGCAGAGTTGTTCTTTTTTTTTTGCCCCTCTGTCCCTGTTTCATTTCCTTCAATTCCTATGTGGCTGGGGGTCCATAGAAATTAGGTGTTTGTGTTCTTTTCTTTGAGTTTATTTAAGAGGTGTCTGATTTCACAGATTTCTTGGTTTCTGTTTTGCGTGTTGGTGTTGGCGATTGCCTGTAGAGACAAGTAGGAACTCGTGAATATCAATAAGGAGGGAGAGGGGATGATGATGATAATGTTAGATAACCTTTGTACACATATATACATGCACCTCCTCCACTATCATCAACACCCATGCTCTACTTATACAACCGAAGGCAGAGACAAGCAACAACCAAACAACTGAAACAACAATAGTATAGGAGGAACAGCCAGCAGTAACATCTACATGGGGGTTGTATATCACGGGTCTGTATACCTACCTACAAAGTACAGACTTGATGTGGTACTAACCTGGACTTTGTAAGATCCACCACCACCACCCCGCCCCAGAGCAGCAAACAACTCCGGTAGCTGCAAAACCGCCCAGGCACAGAGAAAATGGAAAACACAGAACAGAGGAGAAATAGACAACAGAAAGAAGGCGCGAAATTCGCCAACAAAGTTTTGTCCCACTTTCCACCCACCCCACGGCCTCTCGCTTCCTGGCGAAATCGGAGAAGTTGGAAGCACTCCCCCAAAATAGCCAGTCAGTTGCGGGAAAGATGCGTGAACTGCGATAAGCCATCCTGCATATAAATATTGCTAAGGCCTGTTGGGCACAGCTCTTGCCAGTGTTACGTTACATGCTTTAGGTTTGAAGTAAATCACAGAAACATCTCTTTAGCTCATAATGAATTGATAACGATGTTGTAACACACGGTTTAGCGTGAACCGACATTTTATTTACTATATATAACTCAAGGACCTCAACTTCGACTGTATTGTACCGCCTGTCTGATCAACTTATCGGGAGCGCTATCAATTTTTACCAAAAGAAGCAGCTCTTATAACTTAACCCTCAAGTTGACCTCTTAATTAGAATTTAAGTTTTTATATATTAGTTCACTTTAACCTTCAGTAACTTGTTACAACTAGTAAATGTTGTAACCGTGAAGTTTCCATCATTTGATTTGGAGTTTACTGACTTTCATCCATTTTCTGCACTGACACAATATAAGGCCTATCTTCAAATGCTTTATTGCAAATTAAGCACAGCTCAAAAGAAACAGATTAACAGTTGACTGTTCCTTCAGACATTTAACAAACGATAATAAGATATAAGTGTTGTCTGAATACTATTATACAGGCATTTCACGCTAAGGTACATTGGGGTTTGGTAGTTTGTCGACCATTTGACCACACCCTATGTAGAAGTGTTACCGAATCCAGAATACTTCTTTGTAACAGTACCGACATCACTTACCGGTACGATGTGTCAGGAGATTGATATAGTTTACTTACTGGTTGTGGTGAGTTGTGATATATTGTAGTTAGTGGTTGTAGTGAGATGTGATATATTGTAGTTAGTGGTTGCGGTGAGTTGTGATATATTGTAGTTAGTGGTTGTGGTGAGTTGTGATATAGTGTAGTTAGTGGTTGCGGTAAGATGTGATATATTGTAGTTAGTGGTTGCGGTGAGTTGTGATATATTGTAGTTAGTGGTTGTGGTGAGTTGTGATATAGTGTAGTTAGTGGTTGTGGTGAGTTGTGATATAGTGTAGTTAGTGGTTGTGGTGAGTTGTGATATATTGTAGTTAGTGGTTGTGGTGAGTTGTGATATAGTGTAGTTAGTGGTTGTGGTGAGTTGTGATATAGTGTAGTTAGTGGTTGTGGTGAGTTGTGATATAGTGTAGTTAGTGGTTGTAGTGAGTTGTGATATATTGTAGTTAGTGGTTGTAGTGAGTTGTGATATAGTGTAGTTAGTGGTTGCAGTGAGTTGTGATATAGTGTAGTTAGTGGTTGCTGTGACAATTCTTAACCGCTATTCTCAGTAGAATGGAATTATCGTTCAGTGATAAAAATTATTCTTACAGTATAAATGAAATTAATCTAGGATTAATGTATTGATTAATATGTAGAAATGAGTGCTTCACATTTTTTTTGCTAGTTTACATGAGTGTATTGAATATTACACTTAGTGGTTGAATATTACACTTGATTGCTTAGTAAATTCTAATGCAGTTATGATTAAAAAAAAAAAAAAACCTTTTACAAAAAACATTCCCAGAATTAAAAAAAAAAAGTTTAAATAGATATCAATGTCATTTAAGAACAAATACTTAAATGCGGAATAAAATGTTTAGCGTTTTCTTTTTGTAGTTTGCTTACCTTAACCTTTGGACCGCAAAAACTGTCGTCTGTCTCACTCTGTTCCCAAACACAAACATAGGCTTACGTCAGTAAAGGATGAGATGCAAGTGTTGCATGTACAATATATTAATAATTATATGCATCCTGTTAAGATAGGATGCGATATGGGGCAGTGGTTGTGGTGCATAATTTATCGCAGCTCACAACCGATGTAGAAGACTGATCAGTTTCACAGCATTACGTACATAATTGTACTTAATATTATTTAATTTTATAGCAAACAAGATGAAACAATTAACTCATGTAGCAAGTTAAAACTTCTATTGTATGTGGCTTTATTAAATGTTAATATTCTTAAACATGTTTAGTTCTGAAATAAATTAGAACTCAGCTTTTATTAATGAAAAGAATTTTATTACACTAATTCATGCACATCTATTTCAATAATTGTGCATATATGACAGTATGGTGGAGTAAATTTACCTATCCCTATTTCTAAACTTAATTATATATAAATTGTTGAAGTGACCCGACCTTGGGCACTCCTTATGGTGGTATTTTTGTAAGTGTCAGAGTTGGAGTAAACAATCGAGTTGAGAATGTGCTAGAAATTGTTGATGCAGTGCAAACCAGTTCCAACTGGATGGGTAATTTTTATTATCCAATGGTTAAAATTTACGAGAACGAGACCAGCCAATGGGGTGAGATCAAAAGTTTACATGCTGTAGAGAATCCTATTGTCTGATCACTTTAATTTGGTGTGGCAAGAATTCCGGTCATGAAAGGTGGCCATTAGCATAATGGTCAGTTAATTGACTGATTGAAAGAGAATGGACTTAGAAATATCTTGAGCATTTTTTGCTATTAATATGTTATACTTGTGTAGAGATGTATTATGTGAGTAGACTATTATTTTCACAAATTGTGGACTTAGATGCTCATGTTTAGCATGCTAAACACTTAACATTGTTTCTAGTGAACCCGCTCATAAAACTATTATGCAGTGTGTGTGTATCAGGTTAATAAATACTGTTGCAGGAAACTGTAAGTTTAGACCTGAATGTAAGAAAGAATGGAGTTAAATAGGAATCAACTGGAACTTAGCATTTGTTCCCTGATGATATTTTAGAGGGACAAAGCAGCCTTTCCTTGTTGTATCTGAATCTCCTAGTTTACTAATTACAATCCCCTATGACCGTGGTAGATGTGGGAAGCAATTGCTACATTGTGTGAGTGTAAGGAATACACTATACTCCATTGGTTTTTGGTGGCAATGTATGCTGACTACATCGAGCAATTTCTGGTATAAGGAAGTTACTAGAAAATTGCTAAAATTGTTGTTCTGCTTGAAGGAGCTTATAGGGCAAATGAGTGCACAGGTTAGCTTCAGAGAATATCAGCATGTCAGTTTTATGTGAGGAGAGAGATAAATGGAATTGACATGGACAATAAACTTGTGATTCTGATATGAAAAGTACATGAAAATGACATTGCAGCTTTGTCTATACAAAAAGGTTGTGGAGAAGCTATTATTATCTCTAATCACTCTATTTCTGTTCTCTGATAAGAACTATCTTGTAATTTGTATTGACACTATTGCTGAATTGTATTTAGTATATAAGACTGTATAAATATAAAAATTATTTGGATATGGTTTCGTTTTGATGTCATGTAATCTGTTTCATTGTATTTGTGTTTTATATAATATATATATATGATTGTTGATTTAATAAATTCATTGTTAAATTTATTGATTTTCTTACACATATTGATAGTATTAATTTGGTGAAGAAAGTGGGTGGTTGGAGGCTCGCTAAATATATATTAAAGAAGGATTTGTCTTCTCCTTTAGGTAAAACATTTTCCACCTATTGTGAAGCGGTGAGAAAGAGATAACGTTTACAGTGCCCACATATCCGCCAAATGAGAGAGACCAGTGGTGTCTGCTGGAGAATTATTAATAACATAAATTAAGATTCTCATCACTTGTAATTAGTTATAGATGATTAATTAATAATAATAATAATAATAACCAATTAACTTGGCATCACAATAACATATCTACATTTTAATCTGTTATATTTTTATGTTTAATTTTAAATAAAATCCGGATGCAGCGGTGGACCTCGACTATGGCTTGAATTGTGAAGAAAACGTTTCTGAAGGTGAAGCTGAGGTGTGACACAAGCAGTGACATTATAGACAAATATGAATCCGTTATAAATAATGGTACGTTTGTTTGACTATTTAATAATTAAAACAATACCAAACACCATATTTAGTTAATTCAATTGCATCAGCATATCGAACAACAGCCTAGTCTGTCCTTGATGTCAAGACGTGATTTGTACGTTCACTACCCAGTCCGTCCCTAAGGTCAAGACGTGATTTGTACGCCTGTGTTCTTCGCTGTCCTACCATCTCGATAACCGCACAAATCGAATCCTATCACAGCAGACCGCATAGTAAATTATAACTCTCACAGTACGCGGATTAAATGATAAGAATATTTAAGCATGTTCAGCCTCCATTAATAAATTGGAACCACGAGCTGATCGACACATTTTTTTTATTGATTATACTAACAAAACAGAAGTGTCCAGTGAACGCTGTCATTGATGTCACGTTATACATTAAAGACGGTTCAGAGGACAAGCACATTGACATAACTGTATTTATTGTCACAAAGAACATTGACCGAATTAGTATTTCGTGTGACTTGCAGCACGAATACAGGGTAGTAGCTGGGATACAACAGTATGTGGTAGATGTGGTGAAAAGACGATCCAGGAATGTAATTAACTCGAGTCAATTTACCACAAACACCGCAATGCGTTTGTACTTGCTTTAAAGTATTTATTCTTCATTAGGTATTAATAATAATCCAATTAGAATGTGTGTGTGTGTGTGTGTGTGTGTGTGTGTGTGTGTGTGTGTGTGTGTGTCTTTGGAGGTGGGGGCTACGTATATACACTGAATTGGTTGAATGTGCACTCAGTTTGCCGGCCCAGTGACCCAGAATTGTCTACGAATTATATAGTGCGTAAGGTTATTGGGCGGACTTTGATCGGCGTTTTTTTTTTTTTTTTTAAAATGAAGCGATAAGATCTGTGAGATGTATGTGTTTGTGGAATTCCCTGGGCATAATCTTGCGTAAAGTTGTCAGAGATGACAAATACTGCTGTCTGGAGCAGGTAAACTGACTGTTCGACAGGTCGAAGTCTTGACAAGTCTGTCCGAGGAGACACAAAATCTTTATCTTGTCAGAGCTGCATTTTGTGATAGTGTTATCAACATGGAAGTAGGGAAAATGTACTTTTTTGCATCTAAATGAAGGAAAAAGCCGTGAATGGACGAGAAAAGGACGGGAGGGGGGGGGGAATGACCGCTTCTAATTTCACCCAGGTTCACATTTAGAAAGAAAGGAACAATTCTTTACGATTGTCCGCATTAAGAGAAAAAAAAATTGTTTCTTAGAATTTTCTGAGAAAGCACATAAGGTGCAGTTTGGATCGCTGTCTAAAGCTTAGATATTTTTTTTCGGACGGGCAACACCACGGAAACCAGTCTGAATTGATAAAATTAATTTCTTGTGCCCGGCTTTAAATTATTATCGAGTGAAACTATTATCCCATATTGTGCGCAATGTTACTGAACACTAATCACTCTACAAACTTTAATTCTGACGAGTTTTGCTTTTTATTGTTTTAATTCAATGTGAATTAGTTTGACAATCTACCACAGACAGAGTATACCTTAATTTTACGTCAGAAACTTTATGAAGTGATGCAGGTGTCAACCCCTAACCCGAACCAAATGACTAGTAAATGTTGACATTTCTTCCTCGAGTAGTGGAACACTTTTCACTATAAATCCTTCTCACTAAATCTGTTTAGTTTTTCAGTCACTGATTGGTCCGTGTATATCTAAAATTAGAAGTGTATAAGGTCTCTAGGGGTCACAAATGCTGATTGACCTTAGCGTAATCCATGTAAGAGTTTGAAAAACTAACGATTTTTCCGAAAGAAAATAAACTCTTCTGAATAAATTTAATGTCTCTTTGGCTTGTGGGGAAAGTGGGTTTTTGACAATCATTTGCTGGTGATTTTAATGGTGTACTACTGTTATTTTGTGGTAGCTTTTCGCTATAAAGAACACTAGTAATCTATTTAAAATCAAATAGGGAGCTGGTTCCCCTATAAACATTATATTAGCATAATTTGACTTCATTAAATAGACATTGCAATGGTGCTCAATTTATGCAAAATGTAGTTAATACAATACGTTAATTTTATTCCAGAAAGGAAAGCATTTTTCAAAAAACTCAATCAGCACCTTCTGTAGAATAATGCAGAAGCTAATGAGAGAGGAATTATGTATGTTCTTTACTAAGTAATCTAAAGCTTGATTCATTTTCCTTTACTCTCCACAGACAACACATACACCCTTCTCTCCACTAAATGTTCATAAAACTTACATTGTTCAAGGATTCAACAAAAAACAACAACAAACAATTATCCATTTAATATAAACTGATATTAACAAGTATACTTCTTTTTCGATCACCCAAACAAGTATAATAGTAGCTCAGACAAAATTAGTGCTGTCATGGAACATACGTATACTGAGGGCGTGTCAGATTGTCGTAATTTACTAACTGATTAGTAAAGGTGATAGAAATACTGCTTAAAGCTAAAAATAAATACAAAAATGGTACACATTACCCGAAATTGTTTTCAGTTAAAAAATTCTACAAGTGATTCCAAAGACGTGATCAGTAGTTTCACTTCTCAAACTAAATTTATTTAACATTAGCTAATAAGGATACTTGTTATTTAATGTAAATTTCATAAATGGCATGGGGTGTAAGTCTTAAGCCTCACACTTCTGGCTGTTATTGTTCACGATGTAGGTAATGGTTAGAATATGTAATGAAAAATAAATACGTCTTTGGTGAATGGTCGCTCAGAAGAAAAACCCAGCAAAAGCATTATTTCAGCAAGCATGGAGCGCATCAGTCTGATCTTTGAGCTGACTGGGGTGTTTCTGTCTTTCCAAACTGTCTTCAGCCTTGCCATTGCTGTTATTGTCAGCACAATCCTGGACAGTATTTCTGTTTTGATCCCTCATCTGTCACGATGGCTCCTAAGTACTTGAATTTATTAACTGTTTTCAGTTTCTGATCACCAGTCATGATGTCATTGCCAATGCCACTGGTGTTGTTGGTCATCAATTTGGTCTTCTCTGCACTGATTTCCATACCAAAAGCAGTAGCTATCCTGTCCAGTTTTGCCACCAAATGAGCTAGCTCTTCCTCATTTCCTTCAAGGCCATCAATGTCATCAGCAAAGCGTAAGTTCGTTATTGTTCTGCCTCCAATACTGACAATTCCTTCATGGTCTTCCAGAGCATCTGTCATGATTCTTTCAAGGAAGATGTTGAAGAGAGTAAGTGAAAGCAAGCAACCTTGTCTGACACCCACTGTTGTCCTGAACCAAACACCTATTTGGCAGTTGAAGCAGACTGCGCTGGTGGCCTTGCTGTAAAGGCTTTCTATGACTTTGATCAGGTTGGCATTGATGTTGTACAGCTTCAAGGCGAACCAAAGGGCTGCATGCCACACCCTGTCAAATGCCTTCTTAAAATCTACAAAGACATGATAGAGGTTTTGTTGGTGCTGGAGGTATTTCTCACATAGTAATCTAAGGTTAAAGATCTGTTCAGTTGTGCTTCGCCCTAGTCTGAAACCTGCCTGTTCTTCAGCTATGATTTTCTCTGCCTGCAGCTTCAGTCTGTTTATTATGATCTTTAGCATGTCTTTGCTTGGGTGGCATATAAGACTGATCATATGATAGTTCTGACATTGTTGCAAATTGCCTTTTTTCGGGAGAGTTATTATGAGTGATTGAGTCCATGGTGTTGGCCATTCCCCTGTCTACCAGATCATATTGCAGATTGTTAGTAGGGCGCTTATCATGGTTCATCCCCCACCCCTTCTTGGACTAGTTCTGCATGGATGTTGTCTATTCCCACTGCCTTCCCTTTTTTCAATGATTTCACTGCAGCCTCTACCTCTGCTCGGAGGATGGGGTACTTGTCAGTGTTGGTCATTGGTGGGGTGTTAAGTATCTCTGGGTCCCCTGTAGGTCTGTGGTTGTATAGGTAAACTGTCTTGATCTTCTGTAAGACATTTCCCTCCACTATCTTGATTGATGGAGGAGCATCCTTGTTTTACACTGGTCAGGTCGTTCACCTGTTGTATGCCTTGCTATTAATCTTCTTTAGATTATTTTCTATTTCTTTAGACTGGTCTTCAATCCACGTCTCCTTTACCTTTTCTTGATAACCTGGTTGATTTCCCCGTATTGTTTTGCTCCTTCTACTTCTGACTTCTTCTTTAGCTCTCGATGCTTGTCACACAGATCAGGGATGTCAGATGTAACCCAAGGTTTCTTTGCTCATCAATGTTTGCCAAAGATCTCATTGGCTGCTTGGTCACTGCGGTGTTAAATATGCCAATCGATGTCTCTGCATGTGTTCTCTGCACTAAGAAGTAACAGTGTGCAAATTTTCCTCCTATCTTTGTTTGGAAGATACCTCTGGATCTTTGACAAGCTGAAAGTTGAACTTGATTCTTGTGGGGCCCTGTTTGTTGACTTTCTTCAGATGTAGTTGGAGGGTCATCATCACTAAGTCTTGGTCACTTCCAATGTCTGCTCCTGGAAAGCTTCTTGTCTTGGCAATGTTTATACTGGCATGGAAACGCCTCTTCACCATGATATAATCAATCTGGTTATGATATTCTCCATTCAGGTTATGCCACGTCCATCTTCTGGATGCTTTGTGTGGACCAAACGTGTTCATCACTTCCAGATCATTAGAGCTGGCAAATTCCAGGAGCCTTAAGCCTCTGTCGCTTGTCTCTGTTTTGCAGTAGTGTCCACGTGCCTTTCCAGTTCTCAAGGGCATCCTCTCCTATTTTGGCATTCCAGTCTCCTTGCACCACAAGAATGTCTTTCTTTGTGCTCTGGTCCAGGACTTCTTGCAGTTGGTCATAGAAGTCCTCTATTTCTTCATCATCATGGTCTGTAGTTGGAGCATAAGCTTGTATAATAATGATATTGAGTGGGGTTGCCCTCAACTGTATGGTGATAAGCCTGCTGGAGACTGGCCGTCAACTCATGACAGTGTTCATGATGTCTTTGTGGATGAAAAATCCGACACCAAGTTCATATTTATCATCTCTGCCAGAGTAGTATAGCTTATGACCGTCCTGCATTCATGTTTTCCCAAGGTTCTTTCATCGTACTTTTGCATAGTCCCAGGATGGTCCAGTGATATCTGTTTATTTCATGTGTCAGTTCCTCTATCTTTCCAGGCGTTCTTAATGTTCTGATGTTCCACATACCAATGCTGATGTTGTTTCTGGCATGGAGTTTTGATGGTTATGGTTATGTCAAATTAATTAATTAATACACAAATTAATTATGTCAAAGTCTAACTATCATTACATTTACTGTACATACTTATATGCTCGTTACTTTTTCTTGTGTACATGATTATTTTGTATTGAGTTACTGTATTTTTTAGAGAATTTTTGTTTAAAGATTAAGTGTTCTTACAAGGCACCATCATAATTTTGAGTAGTATGTAGTAGTATTATTTATCTGCAATAATTATAATACTGTCTCTATTATATTTTATTAGTTTTCTTTAATGAGTGTTTTCAATGTAAATATACATTTGAATATTTCTACAGATTAAATAATTAAACCATGGTTTAACTAACATTACATCAATAAAACAGTAATTATAATATTTACTGTAAGAGAAGCTACAGTTTTGTCTTTTATTCTAAATCATATTTGTGTGTGTGTGTGGATGTGTGTGTGGGGTGTTGCATGACCAATCTGAACTACATATACTTTTATCTACTGCTAGGATACACAGAACAAGATGCTGGTGTGTTAAAGTATCAACCTTTACAGAACAACCAGATGCCATCATACACACTGGACTGGAGCATTTCATTCCACCCACCCACAAATAATACACACATTATCTTGCTGACTGGAGCATTTTAATCCCCCTCCCCAAATAATACACACATTATCTTGCTGACTGGAGCATTTTAATCCCCACCACCACCAATAATACACACATTATCTTGCTGACTGGAGCATTTCAATCATCCCTCCCCCCCAAATAATACACACATTATCTTGCTGACTGGAGCATTTCAACCCACCCATCCCCCTTTACAAATAATACACACATTATCTTGCTGACTGGAGCATTTCGACCCCCCCCCCCTACAAACAAATAATACACACATCACCAAGCCAACTGAAGAGTTTATGAACATATCAATTCTACTGACTAAAGAATTAGGAACATATTTCTCATGTGAGGCCACACCAATTCTACTGACAAGCATTTATGAACATACCTCCTATGAGAGGTCACATCAATTCTACTGGCTGATGATTATGATTGATAATGAATAGCAGAATTAGCAGTGTGAAACAATGTATTCTGACAAAATTGATTATAACATACATACAGTCACATTCTAAGAATATAATTAAATAACACAGAACTTATCAAAATTTTAATGCAAGTCAATTCATCATAATTCTAGGTATCGTTTATACCATGAATAAAACTGATGTTGAAAAAAAAGAAAGATTTTTTTCTTAACCATAGCTTATTAATATACACAATATATATTTATTTTCTCTCTCTCTCTCTTTGATAGTTTTGCTCAGTTATTAAAATGTATATAAAACCAATAAAAATGAGCCATGTTTCAGTTCAAATATAATTTCTGTAGAATATACTCATATGAAACCACAAGGAACAAATTGATAATACAAAAATAAATAGGTTATGTATACAATATAAACTTTACAACTGCTAAGTTTAAAAAAAAAAGATACCACGCAACATAAAAATTCTAATATGTTATAGTTCACAGTAAAAAAAAGCTACAATTTTATAGCCTTCAACAGATGATCACATTTACCACAGTGACATATTAGCAATGAGTGAGCCTAGTGACATGAAAAATGTACCTCTATTCAGATAAGTTTATAATACATAAATAGGCTTATTCATTTTATGATTCAATTAACATTGTTACAACTGTGTTGTCCTGATGAAGGCTCTTGTAGATGTTGTGTACTGTGACCCTATAATGCGTTTTGTTTATTTTTGCACTGGTCTAAAGTGTATGACATTTTAGCGACTATAAAAATTTACCTGCATTGCACCAACGACACAAATATATGGTTATCAGAATAAATATGCTAGAAGCAAAAAAAGTGTCAGATGTAATAAATGTACAAGCCTAATATTAATGTCATTAATGTTGGACAAATAAATACAATTTAAAAATAAAATTTAAACTTAATTTTTTAATGAATGACATCATCTATCGAATTCTGTAAATTTCTCTGACAGTAAAATAAAGACCAGTGTTCACTTGTGTAAATCATTAAATATCATCTATACGAAATAAATAAGGAAGAAACAAAACATTATCAGGATTTAATGCAATCTCCAATAAGAGATTACAAGAGGAAGAAAAAACATTATTTGGACTTAATGTACTCCAATAAAGAGACTAGAGGGGAGACAACTTGTCAATGAAAAATGATGTTCCCCTTTGTCATTACTCTGCTCAAAAATGAAAACAAGAAAAAATATATTTTATTTCAGTGAATACTGAATTAATAATAGTATAATCGAAACACTTTCATTTGTGTTATGTATACATTTTAAAATAAACACAAAATATTAGCTAAACTCAACATCTATACATGGAAAATATTTCCACTACATTAATTAAAATGTATATATTTACAAATTGCAGAACTCACAACGTTTTAATATGTAAATTTGACAAAAAGACAATCTAAAACAACAAAAAATTATGACCTATCCTGTGCTGCTTGACACATTTTTTCTTTTGTCTGCTGCAACTCTCTGCCACATAGAACAAGTTTTTCATGCAGTCATAAAAGTTTCATAATTATATTAAATTATGAAAATGATGGTATATATTGAATTTTTTTTATAAATTAACCATAAAACATAATACACTGTACATTTTAATTTTTATATGTAATTATCCAGAAGGCTATTTAGCTTAGAGGATTTTGATATTTTATGTTTCATTTGTTTGCTAAACAACTTACTATTTAACTTTTTTTTTTAAAAAACAAAAATGTTGAAAGCAAATCTAATAATGATGAATATTGTTGAATTATACTATATAAAAAAATCAATATATAAATAAATTGCAGTGACTTTTTAACTAGACTGCCTACAATCTGCAAATAATGGCAGCAATGCACAACCTAAATATGTATGAGTTATGATCCTTTGCCTGCTAATCAGTTTTAAATCTTACACTGCTCTAAGCTGGGAATCATGACTGTGAACAGTATAAAGTAAACAGCATTTAGTAGGTTTGGATTATAGGAAAACATTTCTGTGTCATATTTTGACAATTGTCTTAGGCACTTGATCATTAGCATTTTGTCTTGAGAATAACAGCATTTTTACCTCAAGATCAATAATAAAAACAGTAAAATTTACCTCAAGACTTATAACGAAAACAAAATTTACCTCAAGATTGATAATGAAAACATTAGAATTTACCTCAAGTCTGACAGTAAACAAACTGATATTTACCTCAAGACCATTAATGAAAATATTTACATTTATGTTACTCAAGTAACAAATATGCACCTAGCTCAAGATTGATAACTGAAAACACATGTAAAAAGAAAAATGCATTTGTATACACAGCACAATTTGGCACTTTGTTTTGGCATAAAAATGTAATCTTTTAATGTGTATCTTGAGGTGAATGTGTAAATTATTTTCTTCTATTGTGCCGGATTTAGTAACAATATCCACTAAAAGAAAAACTGATTTTGATTGAGGCTGAAAGAAACAGTCATATTTGCTCTCCAAGAAACAGGAAATGGTTACTAAACAAACTTTAACAACAAATTCAAGCTATTAAATGGTGCTACCAATCAGTATCTGGTATCTACAAGAGCAGATTTAATAACATTTATTAATACAAAATTATTTTTGTTTAAATTGTAATTATGAACTGTTTACAAATTCTGCTTTTGAACTGTTTGTTAAAATTACTTGAATTTGATCTGTTTGTAAAATTTCTTGAAAAATATTTTACTTTTGCACAAACAACCTTACTAATGAGTAAAGCTTTAAGTAACCACTAACATTTTACCCTAAGATGAAATCATCTCTGAGCATTTTAAAAGTTTGTTAAATTGTTTCTTTTCTTTAATGAAGTGAATAATCTTTTGGAAAACCTATTACATATAACATTTTTCTGCCCAGAATTTCTCTTTATTTCAATTTTTTGTGCAAATGCAACCAAAAAATAGGCACTCCTGCTTGTGATTCAGGGATATGATTTGTGCAATGAGTTTGTAATTCTTTGATTTCAAGTAGTTTTTGAGATTGGCAAAGCATGGATACATTAATCCTGTAAACTCTTTTGAGACAAATTATTTATTACAAATAGCTGCATGAACAACTAAAATGGAAATTTTAAATATATAAAAATCCTTTAAGAACCCACTCACATATGCACACATATTTTAACTTGAATTTTAAAAAAAATATTATAAACAAAACAAAACAGTCACAAAAGAATTATTACTCTGTAACCAACATCATATGTACATACAAAGACCCAAATCACACAACACAATGTGCCAAACTGCAACTAACAATCTATTTTCACAATATAAATGCCTTGCAGACTTGAAAACTATCGAAATTTGCTATATCGCCTTTGACCCAAGATGTTCATGAATCGCACTATCAGTGTCCCAAAGAAGGTGCTTGCACACAGCATAATAGTGGAATAGTGCACCCACAAGCACAAAGCAATGCCATACGGCATGCGCAAATGGTAGGATGCCATCACATTTGAAGAAAATCACACCCAGCACATACGTGATTCCACCAAGTGCCAGTTCAAATAGGCCAGAAGATTCCTTCTGCAATACATGGACGTTATTGTTTTAAGTGGTGAGGATGATGCATCTGAATGAAGAACACTTTTTAAAGATATTTATTTATTTATTTATTTATATTTCTGCATTGAGCTCTTATAGAAAACAATTAACAGGATGAAAAATTTAAGTTTATTTCTTTCTTTAGAGAAAAGATGATTTTTTTAAATTTAAATTTTAAAGTTTGCACACAACACTGAGAAAAGTTGGAAAGTAAATAAATTAATCAAATATGTTTAACTAATTTTGAACCTGACAAATAAAATAAAATAATGAAACATTTGAATAAGAAATAAAAACTTTAATAGGCAAGTGTGGTAGAATAAGACTCTATTTGCCTATGTCTAGTTCAAGACTTAATTGTTATATAATTTGTTAAATTGTCAAAGTAACCTGACCTTTTGGGCACTCCTTATGATGGTATATTTGTGAGTTGGAGTAAACACTCAAGTTGAGAATATGCTAGAAATTGCTGATGAAATCCAAACCAGTTCCAAATGGATGAGTAGTTTTTTATTATTGAACAGTTAAGATTTACAAGAATGAGCCCAGCCAATGGGCTGAGATCAAATGTTTTCCTGCTGTAAAGATACCTATGGTCTAATCACTTGAATTTGGAGTGGCAAGAAGTCCGGTCATGAAAGGTAGCCATTAGCTTAATGGTGAGTTAAACTGACTGATTGAGAGAAAATGGACTTAGAAATGTTTTGTGCATTTTTGCTACTGATATGTTATACTTGTGCTTTATACAGAGATCTATTATATGAGTAGACTTTTATTTCTACAAATTGTGAACTAAGATACTTGTGTGTAGTATGCTAAACACTTGTCATTGTTTCTAGTGAACCTGTCCATGCCATGTGAATGTATCAGGCTAATAAATACTGTTGCAGGAAACTGTTAGTTGAGACTTGAATGTTAAGAAAGAATGGAGTTGTAAATGAATAAACTGGAAACTTAGTGTTTGTTCCCTGATGATATTTTTACAGGGGAAAAGTAGCCTTTCCTTGTTTTATCTGAATCTACTGGTTCACTGATTATAAACTGCTGTGGTTGTGGTAGATGCGAGAAGTGTCTACTGCAGTAAGTGTAAGGCAGGGGACACCAACCTTTTTTATACTGAGAGCTACTTCATGGGTACTGAGTCATACGAAGGGCTACCATCTTCTGAAATATAACAAATTTACTTAGTTTTGCAGCTGAGTTGTGCTATTTTTAGAAAGGCCTGCGGGCAACTCATGTGGTCTTTGCAGGCAACCTTGGTGCCCATGGGCACCGTGTTGGTGACCCCTGGTGTAAGGAATACAATGCACTCTGTTGATGTATGGTGGCAAAGTATGCTGACTCCACTGAGCAATTTCTGGTACAAGGAAGTTATTGGAAATTGCTATAATTGTTGTTCTGCTTGAGGGAGCTAATACAGCAAAGGAGCACCAGGTTAACCTCAAGAGAATAGCAGCTAATAAGTGCTGTACAACACGAGAAGAGAAAATCATCCCGAAGTGTTTCGTGGAAATATTGATGTCAAGTAGATTTTTCATTGTATTTATTATATGTATATTTGATTGTTGATTTAATAAATTTATTGTTAAATTTATTGACCTTCTTACACATATTGATAACTTTGTGTTGAAGAAGAAAGTGGGTGGATGGGGGCTTGCTAAATGTAGATTAAAAGATGGATTTATCTTCTCCTTTATTAAGAAGTTTTCCACCTACGGAAATATTGTGTGATAGTAAATGTTTGTCTTTAATGTTGTGGAAGAAAGAAAACATTTACAGCGCAGGGCATACACAAATGTTGAGATACATACCTAAAATAATGATGGCAGGGTAAACACAAATGATGAAATAATGAGGCAGGGTATACACAAATGATGAGATTCATGTCTAACATGATGGCAGGATATACATGAATGATGAGATACATGTCTAACAAAATGATGGAATGCATACACAAATGATGAGATACATTTCTAAAATAATGATGGCAAGGCATACACAAATGAGGAAATTACATGTCTAAAATAATGATGGCAGGGTATACACAAATGATGAGATTCATGTCTAAAATAATGATGGCAGGGTATACACAAATGATGAGATTCATGTCTAACAGAATGATGGCAGGATATACATGAATGATGAAATACATGTCTAACAAAATGATGGAAGACACACACAAATGATGAGATACATTTTTTCTAAAATAATGATGGCAGGGCATACATAAATGAAGAAATTACATGTCTAAAATAATGATGGCAGGGTATACACAAATGATGCGATTCATGTCTAACATAATGACAGCAGGATATACACAAATGATAAGATACATTTTTAATATAATGATGGTAAGGCATACACAAATGAAGAGATACATGTCTAAAATAATGATGAAATACATGTATCAAATAATGATGGCAGAGTAATATACAAATGATGAAATACATGTATAAAATAATAATGGCAGTTAATATACAAATGATGAAATACATGTATAAAATAATGATGGCAGAGTAATATACAAATGATGAAATATATGTATAAAATAATGACAGCAGAGTAAGCACAAATGATAAGATACAGTTCTAAACATAATGACTGCAGACACCAATGATGAGGTATAGGAAATCATAACATACCATGTCTAAAATAACGATGGCAGGGCATACACCAATAATGAGATAAAGTGCAACTTCAAACCATTTATATCTGCAAATAGAGAAATGAATGAATAAGATCAACCATCCTTTGAATTACTAAAATACCTAAATACTTAAATATTATGCCATGCTTGTAAAATGTACTATGCCTTCAACAATCTCTTGAATTACCTATATTAACTAATTATATCACATTTACATAATAGTTAATAAACAAGTAAAACGTTCTCTGCATCCTCCTCTCCCTGAATTACCATTACTATACTTCCCAAATAGTTTAACATGCCAGTAAAATGTTCTGTGCATCACCAACTGCTAAATTCCTTAATTACATCTGTGAAATAGTTTAATATGCAAGGAAAACATTCTGTGCATCACCATCCACTAAATCACCTTAATCACATTTGTGAAATAGTTTAACATGCAAGGTAAAATGTTCTGTGCACAGCGCTATGGCTTCTCCCACACTTCAAACTATAAATAACATAAACTGCATTTTGTCTGTTGAAATCCATCATTATTATTTCTTATTGTTGCAGATTATTACCTTAAACTATCCATTGTTCTATTAAAATCCCTTTTATTTCCTTCTTCTTCTTGCTCATTCTTTCACCTATCAATTTTAGTACAATTCTGTGTGATGGGGGACAAGCCAGGTTTATGGTTTATTTTTTGACATGTGTATATCCTATTACATCATTTATGACCATTGTTCAGTTCTAGCAGAAAGGTGCAAGAGAAAGACCATTCACATAAAACTATCAATCATCCTGCAAAATGTTACAAAACTTAGGATTTTTTAATTTCTGATATGTATTTTACTAATAAATACTATTTTTACATTTGATTTAGAAGAAAAATATATATGCAGTAGTCTATCTGTGACATCACTGGGCACCCGTCACTCATTATGGTTATTATTTACTAATTAATAACACATAACTAATTACAAGTGATTGAGACTCTTAATTTATAGTTATTAATAACTCTCCCACTTGACCAAAAATGTCTCTCACTTGGCAGATTATAAGGGTGCTGTAAAACTCTACTCTTTATACAATAATAAGATAGATGTTTTATTGTCACACATAATGTTTCTGCAGGTGGAAACTTCTTACTAAAGGAGTATAAAAGTCCCTATTTAATGAGCCCCCATCCACCCACTATTACTCCAACATAAGGTTTTAATATATGTGCAAGAAGGTTAATAAATTTAACAATAAATTTATTAAATCAACAACCAAATATAGAACATATCAATATAATCAAAGATCAGTTTATCCTAGTATAGACATCAGCAGTCAAATTAACATATAGATATAATCAAATTCATGGATATGGTTTCATCATAAAATGAGAGTGGAGTTTGAGAGATAATTATAGTAATGTACATAACCTTTTCAATGATGCAGCTGTCATTAGCGCCTGCTCATAATCAGACGGTTTGCAACAAGTCACTTTTCTTTCTTATTAGATGACAGTCCAAGGTACTTTATAATTTATACAACTGTTCCAGAATCTTCAATGCCCTCACAAAGCACACTATGGAGAAATGTTCCTGAATCTTTGTGTGCACTATCCAAGCACACCACAAGGAATGTTCAAGAAACTTCGTGAATTCTCGAGACCAAACTCAACCTCAATTCCGTTGTATTGGCTCTCGAACAGAATTCTCAGGAATTAACCTGCCAAATTCAAACCACAAACAACAAAATAAAAAAAATGTTAGTTTATATGTCTAACTTACTGCTCATGGAAGATATATTGATAAAGTATGCCACCAACAGCCATGATCCATACAATAAATAACATCTCTTCAGACCAAGAATGGAAGTCTTTAAGAAGCAACCTGTGCAAAAAATTAAGATATTAATGACAGATAAATTAAACCTTAAAAAGAAGACATTTTGGGGGAGACCCACCCACACATTCACTGTCGTTAAAAACTGCTGAGTCATTTGGTCAAATGTCATGGTCAGCAACTTTAAAAGTTATTATTTTGCCATTTAATGATTTATAATCCCACAAGTTGAGATGGAATTTGATAAGTCGACATAGTAGAGCATTTCTTGTGGTAATAATAGTAGTAACTATTCTTGACTTAACTAGTCAACTACTCAACTAACTGTATGAATTAGATTTTCCAATCTTCTAAGTTTGACTATTAAACTGTATGAATTAGATTTCCCAATCTTCTAAGTTTGACTATTAAACTGTATGAATTAGATTTCCAAATCTTCTAAGTTTGACTATTAAACTGAATGAATTAGATTTCCAAATCTTCTAAGTTTGACTATTAAACTGTATGAATTAGATTTCCAAATCTTCTAAGTTTGACTATTAAACTGTATGAATTAGATTTCCAAATCTTGTAAGTTTGATTATTAAACTGTAAGTAAAGAGACTAAACAGATTATGTTATAAAATACCATTATGCCATAAGTAAAGAGACTAAACAGAGTTCCTACCATGCTAATATATATTTTCATTCTAGATAATATGGAATATTTAAATGAAAATTTATATGAACTTGATCCAGACAACATCTGTGATTGATTCAGTGAAGTGATTTTAACACTGCCCTTGTGTTATTTGAACAAAATGCCATTTATTTTATCGGTCACTAAAAACATTTAGCTGACAACAGAAAGCTCTTCCAAGAAATTCATATTATTGTTAAAAACTTCAGACCATAAAAAAAAGCTTACTTCTATTTTTCTGTTCATATTATGTGTCTTACATATTACAACACACATTTTTCCAAAATAATACAAGTAAGTTCCAAGTTGAACAATTTACTGCTCTCGTAGAACATCTAAGTTTAATTAACCTTTTAACTTCATTACACTAATTAGGAGCTAACAGCTTATCACTGCTACCAGTTATTACAATAGAGTGAACCTAATAGTTTATGAAATGTGGTAATCTCACAAAAATTATGTTACAGTAAAAAAACTGAAAGTATAAATAAATACTGTAAAATATTTGTTAAATAGTATGCTCTAAATGTCAATGAAAGAAGGTAGAAAGGAGAAAACATTTGCAGAATATAAAATGTGGTGTACACCAAAATCCATGCAAAAAATACTGACATTTCAAGCTGAATCAGACCCAGTCTCTTATAAATGCAAACAGAACTAATCAAAACCAAAATTAATTATGTCAGTTATGTCATAGAGACATTATGAAATGTAGTTCAAATATGCAGGTGTTCAATAACAAATTTACTTCAGACACAAAAGTATTAAGAAAAATACTTTGGACACAGAGGTGTTAAGAAATTAGTTGGGACATTCAAGTACAGGCATTCCTTAATTAACGACCTACCTGTTTAATGACCACTCTGACTTACAACCAGCTCTCCAGCACTCTAAATTGTCTTTCTTAGTCTTAATCTTGTTCTCACAGTCAGTCAGTATTTACATAAATGATTAAGCTCCTTGCTTACTGATCAATTCGTTTAATGATCTAGTCGTAGGAACAGAACTCGGTTGTTATGTGAAGAGTATCTGTATTAAGAAATTTAATTTAGACTCAAAGAGATGTTGAGAAATTTTAGTTTGGACACTGAAGTGCTGAGAAGTTAAATATACAGTAAATACTCACCAAGGCGTGTAGCTTGAAGCGATGAAAATATAAATGATGGCTCGATCTCCTATGTGGAAAAAATTCTTCCAGTCTCTGTAATATTAAGTATTAAATCAACCATTTAAATTAATTTTTGCATTAAAGTTTTACAAGTCCTGCTTATGATAAAAATAATAAAAGGATAATATAGCAAAACAAAATGATAAATCTATATGAAAAATAACAATTTGAAACAAAGAAATGCATTTTCAAAAGGAAAACATAAATACAATGGATCAATGATTATACAATTTGAATAAATAATGACACTACCATTCTTACTGATACAAAAAAAGATATGTCTTGAAAGTCCTCTTGAAAATGACCATAGTATCTATGCATCTCAGCTCACAAAGCAGTCTATTCTAGATAAACAGTATGCAGACTTACATTATACAGACAGAATGGGGATAAGAAACATAATAAATAACTTTATATGCCTTACAAAATTCTGCAGGATATGCTTAAACAATCACCTCAAATATCAACATCAGGGAATATAATTACTATAATTTTACAGACACATTATAGAGACACCTAAAAAAAAAGTCTTCCTCCAGATGTTTTGTAAGAAATAGAGAGATTAGCAGGGAAAGCTAGCCCGAATACAATGCTATTGAAAATTGGCAAGGTAGAGAGAATAACAATGAGAGCAAATGTGTATGAAATACCATGCAACTAAGAACTGAGACTTGAGAGCCAGATTATGATTAAGACACAGAAAGCCACTGATATACAGAACAGACTGCAATGAAAGTTAGACTATATACAAGAAAAGCTGTTAGACAAGAGAAACATAGAACAACGTGGAAAGCTGTTTAGAATCAAAAGCAGAAATGCTGACAGTTGGTCTGTTTGAGAACACATTGAAAGCTTAGCAGGCTAAATGAGATGTTATAGAAAGCTGTAAACATCAGGCTATATGAGATGTTACAGAAAGCTGTAACAGTCAGGCTTGAGATGTTATAGAAAGCTGTAATAGACAATATGAGATGTTATAGAAAGCTGTAACAGTCAGACTATATGAGATGTTATAGAAAGCTGTAACAGTCAGACTATATGAGATGTTATAGAAAGCTATAATAGACTATAAGAGTTATTACAGAAAGCTGTAACAGTCAGACTATATGAGATATGGAAAGTGCTGAGATACATAGGAGGTAGTGAAATTCAATATAAAACATGGAAAACTGGTGAGAATGACACAAAAACAGATTGGTAAAAGCTATATATGCAATGACTTGGGCAATTGCTGAGACAGAAAAGTGATAGCCAACTAACATGAAAAGCTGTTTTGTCTCATGCAAGCATGCACGCACGCACGCACGCACGCACGCACGCACGCACGCACACACACACACACACACACACACACACACACACACCATAGTTTAGAAATAATAGATTGGAAGAATAATTTGGAAAAGACATCAAAAACTTACCTAAGCCACCCAGTGTATGAAATGACATGAAAAACTGTTGAGACAGAGAAGAGAGCGAGGAGGGCTAGTCCATAAATAACTGCTACTGTCATGTGAAGATTTGAGGTGGCCAAATACACCATGAAGATCAAGGCGGCAATGCTTGGAACAATCCATGCCTTGAAGTATTAAAGTATTAAATATAAGAGGCATAAGGATAGAAAGCGAACTGTAAATGAAATTTTTAAATCTCAAAACTAAAAAAAGTAATTTGAAAACAACAAGCAGTATAATATACACTAAAGAAGATTTAGCCATTCCTGAGTTGGTATGGCATAATAATGTAAAACAGATTTAACCTTTTTGCCAATGTATGCATATACCAAAACAAAGTTTTTGGGTGGTTTTGTGTGTGTATGTGAATGTATGAGGTAGCATGGTGTACACTGCAATAGATTAGCCAGAGCTTTTCTTTTTCTTTCTTTGTTGTTGATATGCTGGCAAGACACACAAAAACAAATTTAGCCAGTGGCCAGCATTTTTTGGGTGATGGTATAAGCTAGTATATGTGCCAGAATATGGAATTGATAAGTTCTTTATTTTTCTACTTTAATAAATAATCATCGCAAACAATACTACTGAAAGCCTATAGATTGAACTAATTTTACCATTGTTTTTATTTGAAATATTACTAGAATATATTTAATTTAAAAATTAAAACAAAACTTGTCAAAGTTAAACGATAATTTTAAAAAACAATTTATTTTAATTATAAAACATTTTTTCCCTGCAGGAAATATTCCAAATATGCATTTAATTTCTTGCAGAGTTACTTTACTCTGACTCTCATGCCAGGTACCCTTAAAAATATTTGTAATATTTAATTAAAACAGAAAATACAAGTATAACAATGTAAGAGTGTTCACTATTCATGCATAATTATGTTCTAAATGTGAAACTAAAAAAAAAGTGTAATCAAAATAAAATTCCTAGTCTGACAGCACGATAACACTGACTTGATACATAGACTGGAGTGTTGTATGATGTACAAGTATATATTAATGAAAACATGATCATGGCCATCAATTAAAATATACTCCATGTGTAATGAAACCTTGATCAAAGCCATCAATTGTAACATATTCTTTATTCTTGATCAAAGCCATCAGTTATAACATGATCATGGTTACCCATTAAAACATACTCCATCAGCATGTGTAATGAAAACTTCATTATGGTCATCAATTACAACATATTCTATGCATAATGAAAACCTTATCATGGCCATCAATTACAACATACCCTATGCTTAGTGAAAAACCTGATCATGATCATCAATTACAACATACCCTATGCTTAGTGAAAAACCTGACCATGGTCATCAATCACAACATACTCCAAGCATAATGAAAACACAAATCAAGGTCATCAATTACAACATACTCCATGTGTAAAGATGTTTGCCAGGTGTTCCACATCTGTTGGTTTGTATGATTGTCCTGGAGGCGCTCGATCATTCTTCAACCTGAAAGTAAAATGGCAGTCAAAAGCAAACAGGAAATAAACAACAAAAATGCAACATGTGATAAAATATTGGTAGGCATAACAGGTGCTGCTGTCTGAGAGGGAAAGGTGCTGCATACAACTTTCTGTATGATAAATGTATCTTTACTCAAGTTTTTATTATGCTGTGCTGAAAGGTCTTCAGTCAATCAAAAAATAACAAATGAAAAGCCCACAAAACACATAACAATGAAATCAGTTACAATCTGTGACAGGCACCCCTTTGTTACTGATCATTATTATTATTAATCATTCATAACTAATTAAAAGTGATAGAGAAATCTTAATTTATGTTTATTAACAATTCTCCCAGGAGACACCACTCGTCCCTCACTTGGTGGATTATATGGGTGTAGTAAAAGTCTTCCACAACAATAGGACAGACATTTTACTGTCATAATATTTTCGCAGGTGGAAACTTCTTACTACTAATACTAGAGTAATAAAAAAATCTGTCATTTGTATTTAATGAGCCCCTATCCACCCACTATTACTCCAACATATAGTATAATAATATTCACAAGAAGGTTAATAAATTTAATAATAAATTTATTAAATCAACAATCAAATGTACTTACAAAAAATTCAAAGAAAGATTATATTATTTTACATTAATATTCTATGAAACAATGTTCAGAAAATTTCGATACTTATTCAGTCTTCTATTCTAACACACATTTCAGCAGTCAGATTATATTTAGTATCAACCATAAATCACAGGGCTATTTTTATCATAAAAGAAATGATAATAGTTTGTACATAACCTGTTCAATGACAAGCCACAACAGTCCTTCATGTACTTTCTTAACAATGTCACAAGTTTATTGTTTACAATAGAATAGTCAATCTTCCACATGATCTGCTAGGCATGTTGTAGAGTGTTCCAACACTGTAGATCCCTTGAGACTAATCTAGGCACATGTTCGCTGGAATTAGCTTCTTCAGTAAAGCAATCACAGTAACAAACTTCTAGCACTCCTTTTGCTAGAAAGTTCCACAGTGGAGTTGGGACACAATTGTTGATGCACACAAACAGGGTGCAATGAATCAACACAACTGCCACACTGTAGGATGGAAACTTCTCAAATCCCCCACAAGCATACAAAGAAGAAAGGGGGAAAAAAGGCCCACTCCTTTTATAAGCTAATAATCAATCGTCTTTTCATAAACAGACTTGAGCTACATCAAAATCAATGTGATTAGAAATAGAATATAGAACTTTCTTCAACAGGTAAGTTTCAGTCTCTACCCATTGGCTCATTCGTTATTTATAAACCTTAAACTATTGGATAGCACAAATTACTCTTCTACTCTGGACTGGTGTAGATTACACCAGCAAATTCTAGCATATTCTTTACTGAGTTATTTTAACTCTGGTACTTACAAAAATATCGTCATGTGCAGTACCCGAAGGTCATGTCCTGTTGACATTTAACAATTTATATAAAGGTTAAGTTTAAAAATAGGGACAAGCAAATTTACTCCGCCACACAACCTAAACAGAATAAGTACTTATAGACAATACGTCTTAAGAGCCTAATACAGAAAATAAGATTCTATGTCATACTATAATACATTACAATAATTTTGTTTCCATTAGCTTTCCAACCATTCCTGAGTAAATATAATTTTTGTGCTATCAATGATCATCAAATATGGGCAGGGATTGAGAGTTTTAGCTATTTTATGAATTATTTAAATAAAATTTAAGACTAAATTATTTGAAACAACTTTTCAACGAAAACAAAATGTTTAAAATTACTTTAAAATCTAATCAGTAATAATTTGGGGTACGGTGCACCTTGGGAGTTGTAGTAGGTTAGATAGCCAATCAAAAATTAAAGTCAGCTGTTTGTTCCAAACGCCTCACTTCTCCCTGCTAGTGTTCAACTGAGCATGTGGGTAGGAAAGGGGAGAGAAGTGCCATAGAATTAATCAATGTACAAGCCCATACGCTTCTGTCAGGTCCTACCTTTACGCCCCTGATAATTAAATCTGCCTGAATTTCAATCTAAGTAAATATAAGATTTAATATACAATTTCAACATATTTTCAGACTAGTTACCTGCATTATTCATTAATATTCAGGTACCCAAAACTCAATCATCTGATAAAATATTTGTATTTTAAAAAAGCATATTTGGTTATATATGTAATATTTTGCAAAATAAGTGTGTGCTATAATTAAAATTTCACAAATGAAACTACATGCAGAAATGATTTTACTAAATAATGAATATTCTTACTAGTTGATTGCATTGAATGACTTATACGAATTATTGTGTTTAATATGATATAGCCTCAACAAAGAGAACTCTCACAAAGTGATTTTTAATGGCTGTCCAATAAGTTTACCACAGTATGTGTTAATTCTTTACCCCATCCCACCCTCCATTCCCATAAACAATATGTCATGTGTTGAAAACACACACACACACACACACGCAAATGAAAATTAAATCAATGAAATACAAGTTAAAACTGCCTTCTGCAATAGAGATGAACACATTTTAATATCATTATATAGAAAATTAATTCTGAACAGAATAAAATTAGAATATTTTACAGGAAATGAGTGTTGTATTTTTTTGTTGAATTTTTAACAATTCATTACTGTTTTAAAGCACCAAATAATGCATTATTCATCATTCATCATGTTTATTAGGGCTTTTCTTAAAAAAATTGAAAAAGCTTTCTTGCTTGAAACTGCTCACAAAGATACTAATTACTATTGATTTATGATTACATGGCTAACTTATAAGAAACATATAAGACTGGTTTAACAGGATAACTTATAAGACTGGTTCAGCAGGATAACACATAAGACTGGTTTAACAAGATAACTTATAAGATGGCTTAACAGGATAACATATAAGATTGGTTTAACAGGATAACTTATAACAGTGGCTTAGCAGGATAACTTATAAGACTGGTTTAACAGGATTTTTGTGATAAAAGAATAGGTATGCCAGGTGCTTAATTTATGTCTTTCCAAGCTGCTTAAGTGTCTCTTAAATAGGCCAAAGTTTTACACTGTGACAATGATCATGGTTACCAGATTTGAGGTATAAATGACTATGTTCTATATTACTATTGTGAGTCAATATTTACAGGTTTGAGGTATGAAATGACTTAATGTTCTACATTAGCATTGTGAGTCAATATTTACAGGTTTGAGGTACAATTGACTATATTCTACATTAGCTATGAGAGTCAATATTTACAGGTCTGAGGCATGAATAACTACTTTCTACATTAGCACTGTGAGTCAGTATTTACAGGTTCAACATATTAATGGCTATGTTCTACATTACCATTGCGAGTCAATATCTACAGGTTTAAGGCATGAATGATTGTTCTACATTATCATTATAAGTCAATATATTTACAGGTTTGAGGCATAAATGACTAAGTTCTATATTACCATTGTAAATTAATATTTACAGCTATGAGGTATCAATAACTGTGTTCTACATTAGCACTGTAAATCAATATTTACAGCTATGAGGCATAATGACTACGTTCTACATTACCATTGTAAATCAATATTTACAGCTATGAGGCATAATGACTATGTTCTACATTAGCGCTGTGAGTCAATATCTAATGCTGTGAGGCATAATGACTACGTTCTACATTACCATTGTAAAACAATATTTACAGCTATGACTATGAGGGATCAAATCAATGACTACGTTCTACATTAGCGTTGTGAAACAAGCACTTGTCTTGAATCGAGCAAGTCCCCTGTCGGAAAAAATTAGATACAAAATGTTGAATGGAAATCGGAAAAAATTAGATACAAAGTGTTGAATGGAAATCGGAAAAAATTAGATACAAAGTGTTGAATGGAAATCGGAAAAAATTAGATAGTGTTGAATGGAAATTGGAAAAAATTAGATACAAAGTGTTGAATAGAAATTGGAAAATACACTGGAGCGCGCTTTCAGTTTTCAAGTCCAGAAGAAATTCAGATGACAGATATACTAGTATATCGCCAGCGATCTCTAGAAGGGTGGAAATCTTACCGACTGGTAATTCTCCACGATCCCTGGCACAGTATGCTGAGCTAACTCTAGTTTATCGGATGGGACGATAAATCGAAGTAGTGTGCTATATGCGGCGAAGCGCGTTGTTAATGGATTAATTGGCAGTTCAAAATCGGGAAAAGTTGACTGTTCAATATTGCACTGAGAAAAAAACTGCTCTAGAAAATCTAACCCATGCTCAGTGTACTCAAACATACTAGTCATGGTACTATATGTCCCATCCTGAACAATTGTTATCACATCCTTCCTAGGCGTTTGCGCCCAGCGGCCCAGTGCCCTTTTGCAAACTTGTCAGATGAAAGTGAATATATATCAAAACCGAGCAAAGGTCGGCCCGACAATTGCACAAAAGTGGCAATAAAAACTAGAAAAATAGTAAATGTAAACATGTCAGTGTACACATGCAGTAAATTTATAGCTCTGTGGTGGTGTCAGCAAGCTCTTCAATCATAGAGCGGTAACCGAGGTAATACAACAGCTAATAATTAATTCGGTGGCACTGACAACGTTTACAGACGAATAAAAAGACAGTCTGATTACAGACTGTATTCACTGCACACTTGTTATACTTAGTTCCATTATTCAAATCGGTCACAAAATTAAAACATAAATAAATGTAAACTGATTTTTTATTTTCCTTCTACTGAGGTGACGTATGCGCTTGTCTAAATGTGTACTCGCCTTCTGAGGTCCGTATTGGACGAGACTTGGCGAAGTAACTTCGTCGCCATGACCAATCAGAGTTGATCTGCAGAGCAAATCCCTTTCAGCCACCCCTCTGCTGGAATATTCAGAATATACCCGCCGTAATGCCAGCGTTGTAGCTGACCAGAGCTACACAATCACCGTCGTATCATTTATCAGTAACCAAGCGTCGCCATTCATGTTATAGTTTGCTGTCGGTGTACGCGCGTGCGTGTGCAGCGCTGTTATCTGATAGACGGTCAGTAAATCAAGGATTGGCTAGCGAGCGAGTACAACTGATGATTAAAAAGTTTCGCATAGTAACACGCAAACTTTGTGCTTCCAATGTTAATCCCGGTGTTGTAAACCCTTTTTTTTTACCCCCGCGGGGCTCACGAACAACGCTGCATCAAGACAAGGCAGGCTCTGTCTTGAGATATTATCATTTAGATTTTAGACTATTTCGTCTGGTCCCCTGTTCACTTGCACCGAGCCTGTCGCTCGAACTTTAGGCCGGGGCTCTGCTTGCGGGGCTGTGGCCAGTTCAACAACGTCTGTGGTGTTTTCAGCTTGCGAGTGACAGTCGGAGATTACACGTACACATACGCACGCACACAACACTGGAATCCTCGACCGTAGCTGTGTGTGCAGCAGTTTATGGCAACCAGTTCCAGGCTAACTGCAAAACCATTCCTTCTCCTGAGTTCATTCAGTTTAGCTGTGTTATGTTGCTCGCACACACGGGCTAAAAGCTCTCGAAGTCCCAACTTAACCATATTATTTTCTTCTCCGTGTGCGCGGCAATTCATCTGGTTGAAAAATAGCACGCTACACGATCTTGCGGCTGTTTACGGATTCAGAGTTCGTCGAAACCGGCAAAGGCCTTATTCAGTTCTATGAAGGCCTTTTTCCTGCAAGTGAATTGCCAATCTGCTCACGAGATAAACAGTTTTCCTTTTCTAACCATGTACAAACAACACTTTCATGTCGAATGCCCAAGCAGAAAAAGTGCGAGATTTTATTTAAATATAAATCTTTCTTAGATCTGGTTATATCAAACGGTCGAGTTATTTTGGGATACGGCAAAAAATCAATAATTCTGGAAATAGAATGCTGCAGTGTAGGGAAGAGTGGCATGCATTCCAAGAATTTCCTAAGCAATCGATAATAGTAAATAAAAAAAACCAGCAGTAGCCATCTAGCGGTAAGACGTAAGAGACTTAACATACACGGCTCAAATTCAAAGCATCAACATAGAACTAATTAATGTACTACTAAATAAGATAAGCAAGAGGCTTTAGGAGTTTAGGTTATTGTTTCTTTTTCTTCTTTACGTTAACTTCTTTGCCCCACAGGAATTGCGTGAAAACTTTTCATCTGCTAGATGTTCTCAGTTTTGGGGGGATTCCTGTGGGACCTTAGTTATTGTTCATAAAATGAGATGTAAATACTAACGGGCCACTTGAAAACATTTGGTTTTGCACAGTTTATAAAACTGTTTAAATTTTAATGATGTCGAGTTCAATAAGAAGGAAGCAAGAGGTTTGGTAATAATCTAAGCTAGAAGCATTTGACTCTCTTTTGTGCAAATTTGTGTTTTCCAGTCTGAATCATACAGCGAAAGTCAGTAGCCATCAAAATATTGGTTCAGAATAACAGTAATTGTTCTTTCAGTATGAAATGGAATCGTAAATACTTTTCTTTTCAAAGGGGGTGCTATTTTATTGGATGTGTTTTTGTTGTTTAAAAAAATGTTTGCTTTTTTGGTTTCATTTATAAAGTGTGACATTTATACATTCAAATGCATATTACAGCATGCTTTAATGTTGATTTGGTCTTTATAAATAACAAACTGTAAATATAAATATTTTAAAAATGGACTTTAAAAAATATTTTCTGTACCTCTAATCAGATTTACACCAGATATTAAGTAAGACAAACTGCATTGTTATTGTGCTCAAATTTAGCAACAAAGTGTTCATGCTCAAATAGCACCATTGTAAAAGTGTGAAATGAACAGACTGCTCTCTACTTGGGTCCCAAATGTTAGGTTGAAAACCCGTGGTGAAAACTACCATCTAATGAACTGGGAATTATACACCGACTTTCCTCTGTTCAGTGTTAAAACTATAAATTAGTTATATCAAAATACTTTGTACAAAGTGGACTTGACTTAAAAATTAATTTACTTTGCTACAAACAATGATACTACAATTAGGATAAGCTAATAAAAAATAGAGGTAAAGAAACTTGTTAACTTTAGAACACTAGTGCAAAAAAAAAAGAAGAGTGCCTACAGCTACCAGCAGATAATACAAACACTCAGGTATTCAGCTAGAAAAAAAAATATTACTGGCAATTAATGAAATACAGAAATTTCACCACAATAATTTACACTCAATGGATCATAAATGAAAATATTGTTTTATTTCAGACAGAAATGATCTGAATCTTTGCATTAAGATACAACAATATCAAATACATAAAAATTAAAAGTGTTTATGTGTGTGTGTGTGTGTGTGTGTGTATTGTATATCTATTTTCATTTCTTTCTTTATACAATTTTACAAGTAAGCAGGTGCCAACAAATTTATGGTAATGAAGAGCACTTCAAGTACTAATATAGTAACAAGTAACAATACTCCTCTTTTCAAAGTATATGAGATGTAACAGTAACAATGACTTCTCAAAATCATACACTACAACTCCTTTGAACAATGCAACAGATGAATATAAAGCAATTTAACTCATAATTTAAATGGGGAAGGTTAAACTGCAAATTATAATCATACTGAACTTACTCTGAATTTTAGCATCAAAGTAAGTCTAGCTTGGTAAATACTAACAACAGTGAGGACTACACCAGATTGCAGATTTCACAATTACATTGAAATTTGTGAAGTCAAAGTATCAAGAATGACAATGAAACCAGGTCATATGAGAGGCTGGCACTGTAAGGATTGACCTATGAGAAAGTGCACCTTTAAAACAATAAATTTCTAATCTGACATTCTGCTTATTACATTACAGAAACCAACCAATAATGTTCTATTCCATATATTTTTTTGAGTTAGTTATAAAGGCACACTCAGAACTAGGGTCTTACCATTTTAACAACTAACCTGCTGCATAGCAAGTTAAATTTAGGTATTAGTAGCATACTTTATTTTAAAATATACTAAAGGAAATGAATGCATCATTAGCAAATATTAGCTGTTATCAAAAATAAAAATAATCTTTTATTCAAAATGTTTTCACCACTGCAATTTTTTTTTTAAATCAGCAATTTTTGCTGTTATTGTCAGACTTAGACAAAAATGATATGTGATATGATCAATGATGCCTCTGACCACTTTAAAAATAAAACAACAGATTGCTGTTGTTACGTTTCCAGTATTTCTTTATAGACCCTGCCTAGGATAATTAAGGACTTTAAAGATAATAGATTAAATTAATTCCTTCTCTCTATCCTATACAGACTGGTTGCTCAACTTATCATTTGACTAACTTAAAAATGTGTCTTGTAGTGCAGACAGCAGATTTACAAACTGATAAATTGCGTACGTTAGCTGGGTTGGAGTCGTTAAATTCCTCTAAATTAATATGCATTCGTTATGTCATTCAGCTCAACCGCCCCCATCCAATCCACGAAATAATCATTAGGTCTATTATGCATAAAAATTAACTACGAAGAGGTTTAACAATTAAAAATAAGATTTAATAAAGTTTAACAATTTAACAATAATCAAATACGAGCGCGAAAGTCTATTTCTTAATTCCGCACGTGCGTGCTTATTACTGTTCCTTGAGAAAGAGTGCCCAATTGTGTCTTATTGAATTTTAATCATCTGAGGGGTACTCAGCTTTAGATCCTCGTGACGCCTGGTCTCTTTATTCCAGTCCGAACCGGTCTATCCCACAGTAGTTGCACCAGCGGAAATGCACGTGGCATACAAGGAAAACTGTCTTTTAGTTCGCCAATGGTGTACTTGAGATTAGACCAGCATACGCCTACTCGTTGACGTTGCTTTACAATGGTGGTGGACCTTTCTGGAATAGTTGAACTCTCTCAACAGAGTTCAAACCGGCTTGTACAGGATTTCAAGGACGAAGACAAAGACGAAGATGTCCAAGCTCAAAGATGAAGACAAGGACGAAGATGTCTAAGCTCAAAGACAAAGACGAAAATGTCCAAGCTCAAAGACCGACCTATGGAAACAAATGTGTCCCATAATCGTCTGCTAGCCATTTCGCTACTTAAGCACGATTAGTTCAAATGCACGAATTAGAAATTCGACTGACGCGTCGTTTACAATTTTAGATTAGAAAATATAATCTTCTCACGCATGTTACATTTAACAGTGCATGACGTATGAATTATCAAATATTTACAATGTTAAAATTAGATTTCATACAAAGGGATAATTCAAATCAAGCAAAGCGCTTCACAATTTACAATTAAAATTACCCGCAATAATTTGAATTACATGAGGAATTCATATCGAGCGCAGGCACTCCTGGCTCTAGTGAATTTAAAGTCAATATAAATTAAAGTTACAATGGAAAAGAGTTACAATGATTTATATTCTATAACTTATAGGTTTTCAGTCATTTCAACGAACCGTGCTCAAGTTATATAGCAATACATAGTAATATATAACACAAGTACATACATAGCTTAAATATACAGAATACAATCAAATAAAAGTGATACCTTATGAGAAGTCGAAGTGTTTATCTCATCTGTCACGCCGGTCTGTCCGTTCCTATACGACTCGCGAATAGCTGGCGTGGCTGTCGCGTAGCTAATTGTATCTCCGAGTGTCGGGCGGATGCGTTTTACCAATATTTATAAGAAAGCATAGAGCATATCACGTGATGGATCGCGTGGCATGTAGTTGGTTCTAGAACCTAGACAATGGGCCTAAAGTTACATAACATCCTGACCTCTTTGTTGGAAGCTTCTCGATATGAATATCACGAGAGAGCTCCAAACAAAGGAATTTCAAATCTCGATATTTGAAAAATAAACAAGTGGGTCAAACAGTCAAGACATTTTAATCAGACTGTGACAGCTGTTACTATCATATTTAGACAAAAATGATTTATGATGCCTCTTACCACTTTAAAAATAAAACAAGTTGCTGTTATTATCATAGACATAAATGATATATGATGCTTCTGGCCACAGTTTGCTGTTATTATCATACTTAAACAAAGTGATATATGATGCCTTTGAGCACTGTAGAAATAAAACAAATAAATCAACAAGTTGCTGTTATTAATTATCATACATAGACATAAATGATATATGATGCTTCTGACCACTATAGAAATAAACAAGTTTGCTGTTATTATCAAACTTAGATATATGATGCCTTTGAGCACTGTAAAATACAGCAAATAAATCAACAAGTTGCTGTTACTAACATATTTAGACAAAAATGATTTATGATGCCTCTTACCACTTTAAAAAAAGCAGAAATGATACATTTACATGCAATATGTACTGAAAGTGAACTGTTTGCTTTGGAATTAATGAATAGCAAAGATGGTTGGTTCAATGTGCTAAAGCTAGTTTCTCACTGAAGAAATGACTGCTTGTGTACCATAGTCAAAGACAAGCTTACCATATATGAATAATTCTAGTTTTTCTTCTGCAAATTCTTTATTATATTTTAAATCTTATACTATTTTGAGAAACCATAAAATGTATATGTATAACTATGGAATCTCACAAAAAAATGCTGATATTTCCATACCTGTTTCAATATTCATGGCCAGTAGACATGAAAGACTACAGAAAAAAATCAAACAGTATGAGAAATTAAATCTTTCTATCATCTACAGCCAAGACCATTAACAATTTTTAAAAGGTAACTGCAGAGATATGAATCAGACAATAGGCTATTAAAAGATTATTGATTTAAGTGTGATTCTAAATGAGATATAATATTTCTTGTTTTTTAAATTTATTTCTTATAAGTACATAAATATCACAGAGTGGGCAATATTTTTTCAAGTTATTAAGTCATTCTGTGCATATGCGTGTGTCACTATTTAAAAAAAAAGGGGGAGGGGAATAACAATGTAAAGATAAGTGCTTATATATTACAGCAGATTCTGTATCATATGAATACTCAAGCAGCAGTAATGGTGGAATAGGGTCAAGTTCATAAAATATTAGGCACAAAGGATTGTTTGTAGAAAATTCAGATATTAGCTGAAATACTGTGACTGTATCAGCATTCTGATTCATGGCTGAGGGGGTGACAGGTCAGGTAACAAGATGCTATAAATTTTTTGTAAGTTTTCACTTTGATATGAAAGAAACTGAACATTGATCCGGTATACTGCTGAGATTTTGACAGGAAGTAGTGAAAGCTTATTTCTGCAATGCAGAACCACTGTTTACAACTGGTATTTATGTGACAATTATACTGTAGAAAGTGCAATTTGCATAATTTTCTAAAAAGCAATATTTGTAACATCTGGGGGGTCTGATTGTTAATTTATGATTACAGCTGATAATATCCACTGCCTCTTTGTTGCACAACATTCTCTCATGGCACTGCATAGCTTGTCACTATTTTTGCTGTACAAAGAGCATATTTCTGCACTGCAACTAAAGGTTGTTTGAGCATGCATTCAAGAGGAGAATGCATTTACACATGTAGTATTGTGTTAGAACATGCTTGTCAAGAGGAGAATGCATGTATATACAGTATGTAGTTGTGCAGCAGTTGGATTTTGCATAGTTTTTAAATGAGATTTAATGTCACTGGTTCACCCAGGTCTATTAGTATTAATCAAGCTAATGTTACATAAGGAAGTGTAAACTGATAAAGGTTTAGGGACAGACAGAGCAAGATGACAAATGGTATCTAAGTGGTCTGATAATAGATCATGAGAGACAGTAGTGGAAATCATACTATCTCCTTCAGGTTTAAATTCGATTCAGTCTATTATTCAACTGTTTGTGGTCTGGAATGCTGGCAGATTATTCAAAGTTTCAAGTATATGATGTGATTATAAGAATTTTGACAAATGTGGGTCATTGAGGGTGGTAAAAGTGAAATCTGAAATCTCATAGAATCATCTTCCCCCTACCACTGGTAAAATACCATTAAAGAAAAACTAGAAAATATTCTATTTTTTCTAGAAAAATAAAAAATCAGTTACTTCGTTATGTCGCAAAAATAACTGAAAGACCTGTTTTGAACATCATTTGATAGATATTGAATATATTTGAAAAAAAAAAGTGGTAAAACTGAACCAAAATTTGAGTCGATTTGGATTTTTTTAAATGTAATGAGCTAAAAAGTTTTTTTTATATCTTTATCATTACTTTAAAATCCAACAGATTTTAGTTTCATAGAGAAATAACAGAAGTTGTTTCTGGTACACTAGTGACCTTAATACTTGTAAATATAAATATAAATATAATACTGATGATAGAAGTGCATGCACATTTATCACAATTCTTCAATCTCTTTAGTCTATTACATGTAGTTTTCTTGTGTGGTGGCGGTTGCGTTAGCTTCCTCCCTCACTAGTCTTGGTCTTGGATAACTCTGGAGGTTCTTGGTTCACTTTCCTAAACAATGTGAGCTGCTCAATAGCGAAGGCCACCTCCCCCCATCTCACACGGACTAACTTAATTACAGAAAGTACTCTTTGCGTTACGCTTACGAGTATGTACAATCAGACTGTTGAGCATCCCACTATGTTTTCTTTTTCTAAAAGCTGTTATCATAGTGAAATAGAGTTATCTCTTCCTAGGTACTTTATGCGTTGGCACTACACTTGTCATCACAGCACGCAACTTTAAGATTAAAATTAATAATTTCATTCTGTCACCCATTTGTAATATTTTTTATTGTAGCGAGACAACAAAGCCTCGTTTTAGAATAAGTCAGGTTGCAACATTCTTTTTATTTTGTTTGTACCTAAAGTTAGAAAGTATTAAAAGTACAGTGATAATAGCATTTGGTTATCATAGCCTATGATTTTAATCAGATAAAACAAGCGAGAATAACTGAATTAGCACAAACTCAATTTTCTAACTCGTAATAATTGAATGAGTTCTCACTTTGTGTTTAATGGAAAACAATGTAGCCAGAGGCTTTTAGGTATATAAATATGAAAACGACTTCGTGTCTGCAATTGGAATCACTAATATTGATAAGTGTTGATAGAGTCATAATCAGATCTTGGCAAATCTATTTGTAAAAGTTCTTTGAAAGCTCTAGCCTTTAGAAACTTTGTTTTCTCGTGAGTGGCATTACTTGTTGATCTAATATATAATTTCCAAGTTCTGCAAGATTTTAATGTTGATTTATGGTATGCATATTATGAACCTCTGTATTTAAATTTTTTGTATGTGAGACCTTAATGAGAAGCATAAATTTGTTACCGGGTATATGTTTGTGTATTTAATACTAAAATTGTATTGGAGAAATTTAATATTTTTGAAATATGATCTTACTACGATACTTGTGTACACAATTTGAATTGTAATGTTAAAGTTGAATTTGTATTATGAATTGACAAATATGTTTAATCTTGGCCCTACATTTATACTAACTGCAAGTATAACTATCACATGAACATTATATCAGTTTTATATGTCCTTTAATTATTTGTTTTATGCACCCAAACTTATATGGTGAGTTCAAACCACCTGACATCACTTTTCAGTCTGTTACTGTTAGGAAGATATCCTTTGTGCTCATTTCAGTTATCAAAGTTTTAAATATCTTCTTTTATCATTGTTAGCTAATCTGTAACTCAAGATTATGATTTAATCAAATTAGAAATTTTCAGAATCGCTAATAATCTTTACACGATGGAGTCCAGGGGAGATTAACAAATAAACACCATTCAGTTGGAGAGTTACACTTAAAACTGATTTAAGTCTGTGATCTGTAGTTCATAATGGGATATTTATTTTCACTAATATATTTTTTTATTCCGTCTATTTTTATCAGTATGTTTTTTACTTTTCAATTCATCAGTAGGATTTGAGGTTGCCATTACCTGCCTCAGGGGTCATAGATCTACATTTTTATCTATAATAATTTTCTATGGATTTGTTGTATTATATTTCTCTTTATGAGAAAGCAGTTAGCTTGTTGATCAGAGAAAATCATTTCATCTCCCATGCTCTTCCGGTACAATGCAATAGAGGGTAAATATATTCTTTCTCTCAGCCTCTTATAATCTACTCATAACTCAGTCTCACCAGTCTGGGTAATAAATGGATTTTGATAACTGGTATTTGAGTTTTTGATCAGTAGCTTTAGAACAATAACAAAAATATCTCGAACCAATGATTTAAATTAAAGCTAATTAGACATTAATTAAGGCGTAATAAGCAGATTAGCTTGTGAAAACATTTTACAAAATGCTTAATAATTGTATTGGTAACCTTATAGCTGAAGGAAGAAACCAAACAACACAACTAATATCCTTTATTTTTATTGTATTAAAGTATCCCCTAGTCTACCTGGATACTCCTCCCCTCCAAACACACCACAAATTGCTGACTACCACCTTGAAGGTAGTCAACAGCACTGCACAAATAAAATGGTGTATGTACCTACAAACTGATATGTTCATATTAAATCCTATTTACTTTATTTCTTATAAGCAGAATTTTCCTGCTTAAAATGGCTTTATTTCTAACTAACTATAGATAAGGGCCTCATGTAAATGACATAACAAATGTAACAGATTATACAACAAAATGCAAGATGGTTGTGACATGTTAAATTTTATTGTGATAAATGGATAAGTGCCAAATTGTACAGTAAAATAATGGGTAAATATGTCAACAATGCACAATGCAGAAGAGTTCTTGTGCTAGATTCTATTGAATTCCATGTTGACCAAAGATTTTTTAAAGGGGGGCAATTTAATATACAAATTAATTACCATTTATCTAATGATAATCATTTGTCAGAGATTTTTAGCAGAGTTTCAGAAATTAATCTCTATGGTCCTGGTACATCATCAAATCACATTATTCACTGAATAATGGTTTTAATGATTTTCTTCTTTTCAGACTCCCATTCCCCACCCTGCAACCCAATTAAGAAATAACACATCATAGTGTTTTTAAATGTAAGTGTGTAATTATATATTCTATGATGACACTATCTCTGAAATGTGTTAGTAAATAACGAAGGCGATAAAAATTTTAGATGCACAGATATTTAGTGTTTCCTAATCTGCAGTTGTGAGGAGACTGGAAGTTCATTTTAGTTTGTTTCGTCCTGTTGGTATGATGAGGAAGTTGGATCACATTCTGTTCTGGCTTGGCTTGTGTTGTGCTTTGACAGTGCAAGCACAGTGTTATATTTGTGATGGTATGTCCTATTCATCTGCAATGACTGATGGTGTATATCCTAGTGCTACAAGAGGCAGTATTCAGTATTTCTGGATTGTGAAGTGTCCAGTGTGAGTTCTTGATTTCTGGACTGTAATCTTCAAATTCCACATTATCTGATTGCTTCAACACAGACATGGGCTGCATTATGAATTTTAAAATAAATATTTTTTCCTTTTTAAACTGTTCCTGCACCATTGGGAGAAACTGCATTAATGTGCAGTAAAATACACCAAAGTTTGCATTATCTCATGTCATATTAATTATTATGTTTTCATTTATAATTTTACCATTGCTTTGCATTTTTGATGATTTTAATAATTTAATTCTTTTATTAGTGAACCATATGTATGACTGTGAAGTTATTTGATACACACAGGAACTGTAAAATGTGTGACTTACTGATAATAATTGTCTCTTACCCTTTCAGTTGATGCAATCAGATATTTACAAAGCAGTGCTTATTGTCCATTTAAGAGATGAAAAAAGCTTCCACCACTATTGTTAAATTATATTATTTCTAATTGTTTTAATAAATTGTAATGTATTGTTCTCTTATGCTTTAGTCTATTTTGTTCATAGTCTGCATGTTTGATTCATAATAAAATGTCACAAAACTGATGGGTATTTGATGCTGGTCTAGACTATATCCATTGAGAATAAATAATCCTGAATCTAGGGATACAGTGCCTTTAAGATGATAAAGATTCATTTTAGGTCAGATTTGATCTAGTCAGATGTACAGTTAAGTTGTATTAGTATTAAATAACTAAAGCATTAATTTATATAATTTGTTCAATGCAATTCATTTCCCTGATACTATGTTGGCTGGTACTATGTGTGCTTATTACATATGTGACGTTTCAAATTACAATAAATAATACTATTGACACACCAACTTTTAGCATTAATCAAACTCTGATCTGGTGTATAATTCAACACTTTCTCGATATATATACAGCATGGCTTAATCACTCAAATTCTGTATTTTGCTTAAAAAAAGAAAGAATTTAATTTTTAATAAAATGATAATTCACCATTCACCCACATTAATTTTGTTCACATTTTATAAACAGAAAAAGAAGCCACAGGTTCAATCTCTCAACATCACCCTCTTGCAACTATGTGGTGACAAATGCCAGAATCAATTAAGAATTAATTCATTGGTTTATAGTACACTGAATTTATTCTGTCTGGTGAAAGCAATAATAGTACATTACATAATTCTGTCTATCTTCCTGAAGGAAATGTGCACTCAAAATTTATTTTCAACATCTAAGTCACTACCAGAAACAGTTCCAGATTTGTTCAAAACTTCTGCATTAGGTACTGGTTCTAGTGGTAAATGGATGGGTTCCTTTGTTGGTAAATTTTGGATAGATTCATGCTCCTCAGCTGAGGGATGGCCACCTTCCTCTGTCTTTTGACAGACATCAGTTGAATGGCCAGCCTCTTCTCCAATCTTCTGACGGACATCATTTTGGCCAGCCTCTTCCCCAGTTTTTTGACAGACATCATTTTGGCCAGCCTCTTCCCCAGTTTTTTGACAGACATCATTTTGGCCAGCATCTTCCCCAGTTTTCTGACAGACAACAGCTGAATGGCCTGCCACACTGTCATCTTTATTTGAGTTGAATGCTGGGATATCTAGTGATGATGCACCATTCTGTAATTTATCAACTTTGTCACTTATAGATTTTCTATCATCCGTACACATTTGTTTTGGGATTTCACTGACTATTTCTAAGAGATTGTATTTACGGAAAAGTGAAAAATCTGCTGCCACAGCAAAGCAGCACACCCCACACATGACTTCAATCATTATTGTCATTTTGGGGCTAAATGGGGTGAAACGTGTCAAAACATTGGGAAATGCATCTGTAATGATCTTTTTCAAGGATGATATGGTCATTTCACGTCCCAGACCACTATTGTTTCTAGCTTTAAAAGTAATGTGGTATGTGACTTCATATTTTGTATCAGTAAAGAATGGTGCCAATGCTTCCTCAGCCATACTTGTAATGTTGCTAAGGCTCGCTTTGCAGGTTCCAACAACAGGCAAAAGACGTAATGCATATCTTGACTTCTGTACTTTTGTTTTTTGAAGGTCTGAGAAAATGTAATGAGCCAGTTGTGAAGGGTCTGGGATTGATGTCTTGATAAAGATGCAATTTTTGGCACCAGTCTGACAGTTTTGAAAGCGACGATCACAAACAGCTGAAGTCTTCAAACTTTGTACCTCATTAGCAATGGCCTTTTCTATGTCTTCTTCACTGTCTCCATCACTGTTATCAGCTGGCAGAGATTTACTTTGATTCTGAAAAACAGATACTATCAGATTTATTATTAATTATTTTATTAACATAATTAAATGGCACACAGACACAACAATACAATTACATTGGTTAGTGTTTCTCTGTGCAAAGGAATTGGTTTGATAAAAATAACCTTTCAGACTTGTGTCCTCTCCCAAAATATGGATGGATAATAACTGCAAGTGAATCATAAATAATTATCTAGTACAAAGTGAATTATAAATAATCATCTAGTCCAAAGTGAATCATAAATAATTATCTAGTTTAAGTGAGTCAGAAAAAATTATCTAAAGTGAATCAGACAAAATATCTAAAGTGAATCAGGAATAATTAATTATCTGAAGTGAACCAAAAATAATTTTCTAATGTGAACCCGGAATAATTTTCAAGTCTTCATCCGTATTAATTAGAGAAGTTTAACCATTAATTTTTATAAAAACTTTTTATAAAGCGTAACTGAAAACAAGGTTAGAAAGAGAAATAAAAGATAATACAAGAAGCATCTAAAATTAAAAATGAAATGGTTAGATGAATATTTTTTTTTAATTCTAAACAGTAAACATTTTCCAACAAAATTTAAACAGAATGCATTAATTTGGTGATTCACATCTTTGACAGCTTACAAATAACATTTAAGTATATATTCAGGTAGTAATACCTTTCCCACACAATGTTGACATTCATGAGTAAATGAGAGGTCACTTTTTTTGCCATCATATAGGACAGCCATCTTCAGGTATTATACTAACTAATCATTGCATATGGGTGAATCTGCTTAAATTCACAATTTTATTATTAGTAAAAATGCATAATTCAAAACAAATTGTATTTTTTCTTGACCAACATTACATGAGTACATTACTTCTCTGAATAAACTATCACCAATCATGAATAATTAATCTCTCCCATTCTTCATTGCTGAAAAAATGTGTAAGATTCCCTGAGATTAAAAATTTAAATAGTGATGTTGGCATCACCATGTGCTAAGTACATTGTCAGATGCAGTTACTAGAAAAATTAAGCAAAGAAAATCTTTTACCTCCCCCCAAGAGGGTTATATTACACAAATTAAATTCTGCCATAAATGCTGTTGGAGATATAAATGTTCATTAAATATATGTACAACAAGACTAGAGCCATAAAACAAGAAAGAAATATTTTCACTTCCTTTCTTTCCCTTTACTGGTCATATTTAGTAAATAAAAATATAAACAAGAGGGCAAAGCTTTTAAATTTAAGTGATTTAACTGATAAAAATTTAACTGAAAATCTCAACACTGAAAACTGCAGGAGTATAAGAATTAAGATTGAAATTGAAGTGATGATTAGATCAGCTTAAAGAGACCCTAAACCCTAAACACAAGAAAATCATAGATATTATAACAAACCATAAGAGAGAAAAAAGGATTTAATATAATTTAAGTATTCATATTTTTAAAAGAGTAACATCTTAAAACTGAAAAAGTATCAATTAGACTGAACTTAGTTACTTCCCTTGGTTGCAAATGTCAATTAAAACATTTTTTCAGTCTTGAGTAGTTATAATTCAATGGATTTTACTGTCAAAGAAACAGTCCAATTTAGTCATATTATACAAATGTCTCTCATAACAAACAGTAAATCAAGATACTTGGTTTTATTGCTGCAATTTTCCACAGCCCAAATTAGCTCTGCTAATATAAATAACTTTATGAAGCAAAAAGTAACATCATTTTCACCTCTTCTGGACCATATAGTTTATCAGCATACTCATTAAGAATGTTGTATGCTTCTCTCACAGCTTCCTTCTCATGCTCATTGCAGGTGATGATAAACCCTTTCAAGCCAGGAGCAAGGTAATGTCCTGTCTTTTTACGTTTGTTGAGAAACGCTTGCTTTCGGTACCAGCTCTTTTTTCTTTTATTCGTATTGTTGCTCATTGTGATATCAACTAAAACAAAGAAAACAAGATGCACAAGTATATTATGTTTTTCTATTAAAAGCAACAATATATATATACAAAATATTGTTTTACATAGTTCATCTAATAATCACCCTTTCACACTCTACACCAATACAGCAAATGACAATAATGAAATGTTACTTTTTAACTTCATAAATGTGTTTTGTCAAAATCAGTATTGCATTAACTTTTATTATAAGTCCATTAAAAACTTTGCAAAAATATGTGTAAGATTGTTTTGAATGGTTTAAACTTAATCTGCACTTGCATTTGTAATTTCAAACTAACTATTAAATCTCCCAATTAATTTATTAAAAAAATTATGCAAATTAACCAGAAATTTAAATTAAACAATTTTTTTTGTTCAGAAAAAGAGAAATAACTGCATAATCCTGAAACTTATTCAATACTTGAGTGTATACATTCCTACATTAATTACAGCGATATACTAAAATCAGTGAAAAAATATTTTTAATAAGAATACAGTAGAGTATTACTAAGAAAACTGACGAGTAATTGATTTTTGTGCTAAGTAACTAGCCAATGATAGCATTTAATGCTGATTTCAAAGCATTTCGGACAGCATGCTTTTTTGGGCCCATGGTAAACTATATTCTGATAACTGATATAAAATTACCTGTAAATTTTTGCAAGAACAAAATTTACTTTAACATTAACATTAATTTCTAACTAATAATCCACTAATACATCTTTAATCATTACAAAATAATAATCACGTCTGTGTCATGTCTTTTATACTTAACATGAATGTTGATGTTGCCACATGTTTATGTTTGAAACACAACACCACACAAACACACACATATATATAATAAAAATGAATCAACTTTCCTAATCCTATCCTACCAAAAGCAATTTTAACACCAACAAAATTACTCAAAACACAGCATGCTGGCTTTATCCACATCAGTTATGTCAATCACTGATGCTTAACAATTTTGACAAATCTGATGACAACTGGCACTGGTTAAAAAAATCCACAACAAACAGTACTTTTCACAGAATGATATACAAGTGAAATTAATTTCTGTGGACTGGGTCAGATCTAAATTCACCAAAACATATATATTTTTTGGAGTCAGGTTTCATATTTGCTATTAAACAGGAAGAAAGGGTTCAGATTTTGTATTCAACAACTTATCCAGAAATTCCCATATTCAATCAGAAAACCAGAAATTCAAATTATCCTTATTTGACAAATTAAATAACACCATCAGTAGGTAGTATTTGTTCAAATGATCTGTAATTGATGAAGTTTGTAACTAAACTTTAAAACTCTAACTCTAGTCTAAGTAACTTGAATGACCTCCAGAGATCTCATTATAGATGACTGGAGTCTTAAAATATTTTGTTGTAAAGCATATTTTCTAATAAGCATAGTTGTATGATGATTTTATTTGTTAGTTAATTCACTTATTGATGAGATATAAAGTAAGCTGCTCTTGAGATTTGTGAATAGGATTCCCCACCACCCAGTTTCATGTGAAACAGTCACACGTTGAAAGATAAATGACACCCATGTTGATAATCTCTGACAAACTTGGAAGATATTTGGAAATATTAATTTCTACTAGATATGGAACATCAATGACAATACATCATAAACAAATCAGAGACTCATAATTAATGCGGATGAAATATGTACAACTACAACGAAATTATATAATAAGACGTTTCATTAAACATAAAAATCAATAAAAACATATTAATCAATGTCAACATTTTCTGTCATGTAGTCCTTAATAGTATATAATATATATAATTAGGAAGCACAACTCTGCTAAACTAAATCGAATTTCTGATTAAATTAAACTATTTTTTCTTCTAATATTTTTAAGGCCTGTAGAATAATTACAACTACAAGTGCAGTATGAAAAAATATGCCAGTTTATGTCCTTTCGAAGGAAACCCCCAATCATCGCTTTAGAAATACTTTAAGGCTCATATATAGATGGCAATAGTCATGGTTTAGTACCCTTTATTAGTTTCGTCCTGCTTGTGGTTGTACATGCATTTAATTCCTCTTTAAAAAAAAAAAATTCTTTGTGAATGTTAGGGTTTCTCACTGTTCATCAAGTTCCAATTTAAAATGACGAGAATCTGCTAAAGATTTTAAAAAGGTTTTAAATAAAGTTATATTTGAATTTATTATTTAAAAATGGGATATATCTGATCTGATTCCTTACGAATACCAGTTCGCAATCTTCCGAAAAAACAGCATGCACTAATTTCGTCTACAGAAATATATTATTAAAGATTCGAGTTATCTCTCTTAGTGAATGTTAGACCCACAGAAAACATTTTTTCTTTTCTTTTAATTTTCAATTTCCGCATAGGTTTAAGTTGAAACAAAATTATGTTCATGAATAAATAAATATTGTTACAATTTTCTCTATGCAATCAATATTTTAACAGTGATATTATTTCACTCCACAACTTAGCCCGCACTGCGGTTGTGGCATCATGGCCGACTTATCCCTAGACGAAATTATTGCTTCTAAAGGAATGAATTTTAAAATACAGTTCAAGTATGTTGATATTTATCTGTTTTCAGGAGAAACTAATTTACTATAATTTTTAAATAGTTTCACAAGTTTAGTCGTTACTTTTACAGTCTTTTTGTTGAAAGCTTTAGCAAATAATGTAAATAATTGTATCAGTGATAGCCTAATGGTTATAATTTTACACACCTATACTCATAATGACACAGACAATTCAACTTAATTAAACAAATAAAAATTGAGGATTTTTAATGTAAATGCAAGTGAAGAAAGCCATTTTAGTAGATTTTTGTATTAGTGTTAAAATTCCAAAGCAGAAATGATCCCATCTCAAGCATAATAGTAAAGTAATAGTAACAGATAATTTGAATCGATTTTCTGGAATACATTGTAATTTGTATAAAATAGGATGAACCAGCTTCTTCAACTCCGTGGGCTACAGGAACCAGAAATATAATACATAGTAATTTTATATTTTCTTTTATACTCGATCATATTGTTTCTGCCATCTTTTCTGCGAAAGTGTCTTTCAAAAGCTCGATAAAAAATGTTTAAAAATAACAAAAGACAAAAGGTAAAAAAGCATTTCCTCCAAAAAAGATGAAATTATTGAAAAGTACAAAAGACGAATAGAGATAAAGAGCATTGAATTTCAAAGGAATGGGAGTTTTCCTTTTACCAATCTTGATATCACTTTTATCAGTGTTACACTGTTAGTGTTGGTTGTACTTGTACTTTGTTGTAGCAAGTAAAAAAAATGATTCTAGTGTTTGATTTTCCATTTGGTTTCTTGATTTGGATTTCACTTTAACACAAAATTTATTTTCACATATATATATAAGTATTGCCAGATTTTGAATATATCTTTAGTAAAGTCTCTTAACCTAGGGAAACACTATGCAAAACCATCTTTCTGAAATTGTCAGGATTTAACATTTGATATGTGTGTGTGTGTGTGTTAACAATGCCAGTGTGTTAGTAATACTGGGATTACAGTTCACATAATTTAAGTTGAAAATCAGCTGTGTTTCTATTATACTTTATACTATAGCTTCCATCAGATTGTTAAATATTTGAGTCTGTGCTTTTGTTTGTCAGAGTCTGCACATCCTCTTGTCATTTCATTAGTTTCAGTTTTTGTTTACAAATCTTGACAAATCTGATGTCAGTTCACAACAAGAAACAACAAAAAAGTATGCAAGATCATTCATCCTTAAACACGCACTGAATAATTGCAGCTGTTTGTGGAAAGCTTAGTTTTATGTTCTGCATTCTGCTTTTTATTTTATAATTTCCATTTTAGTACATTCAAGTGACATATCATTTTGGCCAGTAAACAAAAGGAAATTTGTAACTTGTGTTCACTGTTAATATTCCTTGAATATTATAAATATTTTTATTCTGAAGTAAATAAGGATTTTTTTTTTCCAAAGAGCAAAGAAGTTCTGAAGAGTTTTCCAGCACTCAACCACCGTATGCATGAGTGCAGTGGTTTCACATTATATTTTAGCATTCAGTTTTCCAGAAAATATACAAATTTCTCATAAGTCTGAGATTTGTTACTGACTTTTAAGTTCACCATGCTTACAACACTATTAGTATTATATCACTTGTCATAATATTTTGTATTATAATGCTTCTTGGTGAATATTCTAAAAAAATATGTGACAATCCATTCCATTTTCTTTCAGCAAACCAACTTACCTCCATTTATTGCCAATGCTACTTATGCTAGTCTACTAGTCAATAGTTCTTGCATCATCATTTACAGTGCAAGAAAACTTATAAAACCCTCCATATTCACTGATGGCATAATCAGAAAGTGCATAAATGTCTGAAACATTTTTATTATTATTCAATTCTGCATTTTCATGAGTCCTTCATATATCATAATAAAATGATAAATTTTTGTCTACAGTTTAAATAAAAATTAAGATTTAATTTAATTACTTATGCCACTAATGTCTTATATTACTGTACTTTCATTTAAAGTCTAGCCTTAGAAAACTTTTGCAATGCCTCATTACATCTTTCAGTTTGAAAGAAGAATACTTGTGAAGATCACTTACTATTACTAACTATTTTTTACAATTGTTTGATGAGACAATGACAGACTTTCAATTTTGTTGGCAACTTTATCTTCCCCAAGTTCTTGCATGAACAGAAAATTAATTTGTTAAAGCTCTTTAGCACAATGATGGTTTGAAGTGTTTTTTTTTTAAAAACTTTTATTATGAAAAACTGTATTACTTTTATTAATGCTAAGCAAGTTATATTCCACTACCTTTAATATTTTTTCTCTTCATCATCGGCGCCAGATACTAATGCCTTGTAATATATACATCCTTCTCATGTTTTCATTAATGGTTGATGTTATGAAACTAAAACTATTAGTATTACTATAAAAGAAAATATATATACTAAGAAATAAATATTATAATTTATTGTAAAGAAAAATATCACTTGTGTGGCCTGTATTTCTGAAACTTCTCTTCCCTAATTTCTATTCAGCTATTAATCACATAATGGTTATCATTACATGATTTTTCATTGCTTCAACAGCTGTTATAGTATTGCTTCAACATTAGTTTCAAATCTAACTGCTATGTAGATGATTAATAATTCAGTATTGTATCTTTTTAATTATTCTTATTTTTGGGAACCTGATTATTATTATTACTTTGTTGTTGTTAATGATGCTGCTAGTATATTATAATAATTACTCTTCAAAGATGACAGTATAAATAATGTTAATATGCTAGCAAATGTATGATATGCTTTTATTTTCTAGTTATGAGAAAATTTAAAGAATTATTTATAATAAAATATAATATTTCTGATAAAAGAGCAGTTTTCTTGTATATCTGGCTACTTCAGTACTTGCTAATTTACTTGAACATGAAAACTATATAATATTTTTATTGATTATTTATATCATTGTGACGACACTGCTTTACCACACATCATCTTTTTTGTTTAATTACCAAATTTGTTTTGAATAGCTATTGATTAATAAAAATATATTTCTTACTATTAAGTTAACATTTTATGAATATGATAGTTTATGCATATTTTGAAAAACATATTAATTTAATCTTTATTTAATAATTCATTCAATAATTGTTTTGTGATGATCCTTTGTTGAATTCACTTTTGATTTTTGTTCATAACTGACAGAACTCAGAGTGCAACTCAGCGAAAATTTCAGGGGAAAACTTTTCAACAAGTCAACCAAGGGCAGAATGTCAGGCCAGGTTTTCAAAATAAAAAGCGTTTTGTTGGCATTCAGTTGAAACGTCCTATCTCTGCACCATCTCAGGGACAAAGGCAGATTTCACCTGGATTAAAACTTCAGTCACCTGTTTCGGTTCCTTTGCTGATGGGACCTGGTAAAGGGCAGATTGATGCCAGGGACATGATATCCATCAAAACACGAATCAAGATGTCAGATGCTAGGACTAGAATCATTCAGAAACGTTTGCAAAAGGGGGTGTTTGATGCTCGATCAAAACTGAAACAGAAAGGTGTTCAGCAGAAACAGTTTAGGTCTTCAGCGACTGGTCAGCTATCTGCTGTACCGCAATTGCAGCCACAGTTCCAGCAGCCTGTTCCCAATTTTCAGCAGCAAAATCTGAGTTTCCAGCAGCAGCCTCTCATACGTTTTCAACCACAGACACGTCCACTCTTGCCTACTCCTAATTTTCCACAGTCATCTGTACAGTTTCAACAACCTTCACCTCAGTTTCAACAGCCACAGCAATTTCAACAAACTCAGCAGTTTCAGCAACCACAGCAGTTTCAGCCAATGCAACAGATGATGTTTCAGACCCAAACGTTTCAGCAACAGCCTTTTAGACAACAGAATAATACAAATCTTGTTAATTTCAGAGTAAGTTTTATGTCTTAATGACTTAATATTTCCAAAAGGAAAATGGTTTGCAGTTCATTTATCAGCTGGATAGTTTTAAAGACATTATTTACGTTTATTAGTATTTGTTTTTTTTTAAAGAAACAATGAAAAATGAAAGGGTCATAATATATTAAACAGTGATCTCAAAACTATTCTGTCATGGAATGAAACATGTGCCTTTGATATCACAAAATGCTGAAGTGGTGATTTCAACAGTTTTCCATTACAAGTGAGACATCAATGTACTTGTTATTTTTACAAAATACTTAAAGTAGTAATCTCAGATACACCCCTTCTCAAGATGACAGGACTTAGCTGAGGTGTTTATAACATTTCTGATTAAGAAAGACTGGGAGTGACTAGAGGTCTGTAGAATAGATGTATCAATCACTTTGAACCAGCAATTAAAGTATAACTATAAGCTTAGTGGTAAAAGTAATCTGGCTAAAAGTTAAAGAAAACACCCATAGCTGTTGTTATTTGTTAAAGTAACGCTAGCAAACCTGACTTTTTAAAAGATGGAGTTCATAAATGAGTGTATAAACATTAAATTAGGTATGCCTAACTTATCCAGATTTAAAAAAAAAAACAACTTCATGATGAGTGCTTAAAAGGGAGGGAAAGTCCATTGTTCAGTTTTGCTTATTGCATGATTACTCTCTTTGATTATCTCCATAATCTTCTACAGTGTCTAGTATTGGATCTGATAGGCTGCTATTCTAAAGTTTGTATAGCTGTTAGAGGAATGAAACAATTCTGTTTTTGAGTTTTAGATCCATGTGCAAAATATTTCTAAGAAAATATAAAATTATTAATGCAAGTTCAAATTCTCTCATATATACACATACGTACCTAAGTTACATATAGCAGAAATCCTCCCAGCATTAATCATTTAATGCAAGTTTGGGAATTTAATTATGATGATAAGTGAATAACTTAAAAAATATGATGAAAAATAATTTTAAAAAATTATGAAAGGGTAAGCTTATCATTTATTGATTTAAAAATAATTTATAAAGGTGAGCTTGCTCTTAAAAATTAATTATAGTCCCTTTACTGTTGCTAAGTAGCAAAACATTAAAATTAGAATTAAATATAATTATAAGTAGGTATTCCAAACATCGCTGAATGGCTGATTGGGACGTTGTTTTGTCAATTTTTCTACATTTTCAACACTCATGTTTCCTCTGTATTATTGAAGCTTTGTAAAATAAAAGCACATGAAACAAAAGTTTGTTTTCTGTTCTGTCTTTCTGTGTTTTTTGTTTTAATAAATAATTGTGAAAAAGTTATAAAAAGTTATTCAGAAGTTGCCAACCGAACGACTTTTTTACCAAGCCGCCATAACTTGTCCGGCGGTGGCGCTTAACACATGCACTCTTTCTCGGTCCGTGGGGTCGTGAAGGGTACAGTAATCTAAAAATAATAACGGTTTTAATGTAGGGGAGAGAACAAGGTTCATTTCCATACTAAATAGTGCGCGGGAATTTCAAGATAAAGCGAAATACGGTTAAACTTAAATTTTCTTAAATTACGTTTTTGGTGATTCCGATAACATAGCAACCGTAAAAGCTACCAGAAAATAGGAAAATTCTTCATCTATAAGCCTATATAGTTTGTTTGAGACAAAAAGTACGCTCCAAGACTCCAATTGCGTTGAAAGAACTGTACTCAGTGACCGAAATCACCGAAGACCGAAAACAACAATGGCGGACGAGTATCGAGTACCGTAGTGTTCAACTCTGCGACATTGAACCGGTTTCCACTTTGCATTCTCGTGCATCACTCTGTTTAAGGATGTTAGTTGATAAGTTAAATCACTTATTTTCAGTTTATAGCGTATATTTGTTCGTTTAAAGGACTATAATAGCCGATAAATAAGAATTGTCAGTGTCTATAGGCCTACGGTAGCGTTCGTCTTTTAAGGCGTTGAGGGTGAACACAGAAAATAACTTTCTGAATTTATTCCTGCCTTATCCATAGCTTAAGTTGTGTATCATTCAATAGGGGAAAGATTTATTTGCAATATAATGTATTTCGTTTATTCGGATCGCGTGTTATTTGTTTTTAATTCTTTTTATTTTGTGGTCACGTGACCATATTTTCGTCCCTTACTGCATTAGCTGGGCACAGTGTAAACAAAGAGTATATCACTGATTCACTAGATTAAAAATAAATAGTTATTATTTTTACCAGATTTTCTTTTCTTTTTTAAAATTTTGATAGACACGAGTGAGTTATATATTTATTACCTGTATTTTGCAAGCTTATTTTTCCATAATAAATATATGTGTGAGTTGATAATGCACATACTATTACTATAAGTATTACATTTAATGATTTATAAGATCATAACTTTGGTGGTGGTGGGTGAACTCTGAAAATGACTTTAGAATTTATATTCCTTATCCAAAGCTTATGGTAGTACACATAACTGAAATCCAGTAAATGTCAACAACAAAAATTGTATCAAATAAATGAAGGAAATTTTTATTCAAGTTTTCAGAAACTGGTGAAAAATGGTTGATGATTCAAAATATATAGGCCTAGTCACTTTTTTTCTTATGAATTTAATAGGTTTTGCATCAAAATTATTTATTTAATATAAACATTTTCTTAAACTTAAAATTTGTTAATTCTTTTTGACAAGATTATAAGAAAACCTTAAAATATATAGACAAAATATTCAATTAATATACTGTAATTTCTGGTTAGTGTGTAGCAATCATTCAGCTGATGGAGCACATATTTTATTTAAATAATAATTTTTAAAATTTAAAAAAAAAATTAATTATAATTATATATCCACACTATAGTAAAATATATTAAAAAGTTAGAGGTTCAGAAGCCAGCTTATGTTATCCTTAAACTGTGTTCAAAATTCTTTGCAGATATCTTTAATAGTTATTTTTAAGATATCCTGCAGAAACCGAAATTAATGACTGATTTTCAGTTAACTTTTTAACCATAAATGTCTCCTATGGTATACTCCCATCTTTGATTGAAAATATCTTCAAAACTATTGTGATTTGTCCAAAAATAAAAGCAATTTCATAAAATTTATATCAGAAAAGACCAATAAAATTTTTGTTATTGAACTTTTTCAATTTTTCATGCTTTTTGAGCAGATGTGCCACCTTAAGAGATTGTACCATTCAATAAGGGAAAGATTTGAGGTACAAATATTTTTTAAAGCATGTCATTGGAAAGACTGGCTGAGAAAAGATGATGTAGAGATAATAAATATTAAAAGGCTGTCTTTTACTGCAACTATGAAATTCTGTCTATGTCCAGTGAAGGTAGATTGTGGAATAACGGTCTACCAGCAGATTGAATTGCTTATTTAGGTTAAGCACCACAACATGAAACATGCTGTTGTGGAAAGAATGTAATTGTGTGCATTCAATGTATAAGAACATTCCTTGTGATTCCATGCTAGACAGCACTAGAATCATTGAACTGAAAAAGCATTAAATTAGATGAACGATTGGCAAATGTCTGAGTGTGTGTGTATAAAATATGAAGATTTCCTTACTGTGGTGAGTGCATTCTTAATATAGATCTTTCCAAACTGAATCCAATGATACCAAAAGCATCTCTGTAGCTCAATTACAAGCAGAGTTATTACAATTTTAACATTTATAGCAATTTCGCCCATTTTGTGTTAACTGCGTTAGAGCTTTTTCCAACCTGAAAATGAATAAATTACTAATTTTGACTGACTGTATATTTAAAAATAACATTGCAAAGCCTCTCAAAAAAATTCAGCCATATCTGTGGGTTGGATACTACTTATGTAGAGAGTCTGAACTATATTGTTCATCATTTCTTCATTTTGTGGACCTTCAAAATAAGCTATTTGTACAACTTCGTTTTTGAGCGTAAAACTTTGTGAAAAATTAAATATTGAAAAATTTGTAACTTTGGTTGTAATTGAGGTACAAACTTCATTTTAGTATCATTGAAATCAGCAAAAAAAGTTCTATCTGTCTAATTGTTTTTAAAGTATGAATAATGATTTTGAAAAATATGTTTGGAATACCTATTATAAGACAGTAATAAATATTAATGTTTCAGTTTTAAAATATTTACTGTATTTATAACCCATAACGTTTAATTTTGCATGCTTATCAGTTGGAAAATTATGTGATTGACTCAGAATAGTCAATCAGTGTACAAAAATGAGATTATGTGTGTGTGTGTGTGTGTGTTAAAAAATAAAACCCATATATTGTTTATTAAGCTAGTTTGATTGATATTGACAGTTTAAATAAAACAAAACTTTACTTCTTTTAATTTTTATTATAAAATAAATTCTTTCAGGTTGCAGTGGGTATGGGCCAGTCAAAACCAACTCTTAATCCATTACCTCAGATTACAAGAACGGTAAGTATTTTCTCTCTCTTGCATACACACTCTCTCTCTCTGGACAAGTACAGTGGATTAAATCTAATTATTTTTATTAGTTTATTAAGGCTTTATGATCACATAAAAACATAAAAGATTTAAAAAAATTATTAAAGTGCATCATGTTTTTGTTGAAAGCGGAGAATGTTAATTGTTTTCATATAAATAATAAAATAAGCAAAGTAATCATCTCATTACACTAAAAAAAATGTTTCTTTATTAACCTAAATTATTAATCTGGATACATATTTGTTTAAAATGGGTAATAGAACTATAACTTCATAATATGGGGAAACCTAAGTTTGTTTCCCAGTAACTAGGAATATCAATAATCATAAAGAATTTTCTATTTCTCTCAACTAAACATAAAATAAGTTATTATGTTGCAAACATAATATTAAGTAATAAATAAACTACAGTGTCTATTAATATTATAATATAACTTAAAAAAAATACCTAATAAATCTAATTGGGATGTCTAAATTCTTAAACGTAATTCATAGTTTTTTTCCACCATTGCTCAAGTTTAAAGCATACGTACAAGCTATGTGAAATTTTAAATGCAAAAGAATCTGATGGATATGTACATAAATTTGTAATCTATTTATGATGTTAATCAATTTATTAAAAATATATTGAGATTATTACAAATCTTAGCTGTTTTCAGATGTCGGTGACTCAGAAAATTTCATTGCAATTACTTTCATAACAATGTAATCTTGATGGAAATGAGTTATTTTTCTTATTTTGGTTATATATTGGTTTGAAATGAGACTTGTATATTATAATATGACTTCTGTGATAAATGTAAGAAGTAGTTTGCGATATTATTCTATTATTTTACATTTATGAATTGATGATTAACTTTATCGTATGCTAAAATGGAAATGAAGGCAAAATAGTTTTCTTAAAACTGAATATAATGAATAAATTTGAAAGACTTTAATGTATTGAATATTGCTATTGCATTGCTTTATAGCATATGTGTCATGGAGTAAATTTGCCTATCCCTATTTCTAGACTTAATTATTATATAAATTGTCGATGCTTTGTTCCATTTATTCATTAAGTTTTAAATATATCAACTCATCTTTGTCTTCATTGTATTCAAGCAGCATTCTGATTATTCTGATATTAAACTGGGAAGGTATTCACAGAACTTTTTTTTCTGTCTTGACAAGGCTTGGCCATTAGTGTTTTGGCTTATGCTTTTGCGCTTAGTTTTAAAATCAGTTTGCTTTTATGTGATTTTATAGTGTGATCTTCATGAAAATGGAATTATTAATTGTAGAATTGTTTGACTGCTACTACTAATAGTAATAACTAATATACTACAGTTTATTTTCTAGGCAAAATTTTGATACAGTGCAACATAGGTTTTTATGTACACATTTTGTTCACGGTTAACTTGAAGTGGTTTGAGCTATTTCATATATGTTATTTTTTACATGTTCTGTTTACAGTTGATAAATCCCCTTGCCAGTGGAGGCACTCTTGTAGAGGACATGGGTGACAGTTTGAAAATAACTCGATCCATTCCAGATGTTACTTTTGATGGGAACAGTTTGACTATAACACGGCGACTTCCTCCATCTGATAATCAGGTAAGTCTGTTCCTTCTGTAAATAAAAGATTACTTTTATACATATCAACAAATATGTTAATTCTGCTCATTACTTGTGAATCTTCTTTTGTTTTGCTGCAGGATGATTCGCAGCTTGATGAGACTCCAGGTGTAAACAAGTTAAACATGGACAGTTCTAAGGTTCCACTCTTTCAGATCCATAATGATAAGTTCAAGATAAAACCTGTGCAGGCTCCAAGCAATACAAATAGCAACAGGTTAGGAGTAAAGGTCAATTCTGCACCACCTGTCAAACAGTCAGCAGTTCCAGCTCCAGTCCCAGTTCGTGCTCCTGTTCAGTCTCCTGTTCAGAACCCCATTAAGACTCAACCCCAGAATCGTACTCAGCCTCAGAATCGTACTCAACCTCAGATACATACCCAACCCCAGATACGTACTTCTGCACCTACTGTGTCTTCGATGGGAAATAGTGGGTTTAGAAGTGCCCCGGCCACAGTAAGGATGCCACAAATGACCGTGGAGTCTGAAGGAAGACTAAAGCCTCCCCCCGCCCTTTCCACCCCTAAAGAACCAGCAAAGTCTGCTTTGTCTAGATTAAAGACTCATACTGTGCCTGCAGCTGTGAAAATTGCACCACCCAGGCAGCCTGCTATGAAACGACTTGCACCTATTAATGTGCAACCTGATCCCCTGCAAGAGAGAGTTGAACAGACACTTACTGTTAAACCAGGCACGAAAAGACAGGCTCCAGTTTCTTTGTCCCAACGCTTCTCCACAGTTGGAACTGGCAATCCCATTCCTGTCATTACTGATCGAGCTCCTGAAAAGAAGCGCAGAACTGCTGTTCCAGAGTCAGAAGTTAGAATGGAGGAGTATGCTGAAGACTTTGAGTTGAAGGTGAGAATCTAAAATAATATTAAAAAGCAAAAAATATAAATTAAAACAATTATATTTTTATGCTATCATGCAGAAAAAATATCTTTAGTGTTTACAGTATTTTTTTAAAGTTATTTTTTATTTTTATCTATAGGCATTTTCCCTTTAGAAGGCATCAGAAAATACTGATTAAATTTACTTAAGGTCAAACAAGGCCTGGAAAAGTCCCATCCCCCAAACAAACAAAAAAAAAATTGTTTTCTGCATTTTTGTTTACCCTATATTGATCTTGTCATACCTGGTCTATTACAGTTTGTTTTGTTGTTATAATTCATGGGCTCTGAGAGGCACTTAGTAGTAAGATTGCATGATTTTATAACTGCACTTATAAAAAGTGCTATTGTAATCAGTAAGTATTCTTGTTGAAATAGTTTCCATTTGAAATTGCTTGACTCCTACAAGACAACTGTGAACAATCTAAAGAGAAGGTTAGGGAACTAAGGTCAGATTAACAGACTTCATTGTCTGTTTCTGCAGAGATTGGTGTCATTACAAGCAGTTATTGGACCTATGCCACTTCTAGTTCTCTATCTGTATGTACATGGGTTCCTATAAAAGTATAATGCATTCAATGATTAGCAAACCACAGGAAGTCCTTTGTTGAGATTTCAACTGAAAATCATAATATAAAATGTCTACCTAAAGAAATTTCACTATATTGTATTTATATTACAGTACTGTTTTGATAATTTGATGTATTCTATTCCATTTTTGACAATCCAAGATTTATATAATTAAATTTTTACAAACTTTATATTATTGCTTGTCTTGGATAATTTGAGCTTAATACTAAGAGTACCATTATTGATTTTGTATTGTTTATTTTACACTTTTGTTTGGTTTTACTTGTAAAAAATCAAATTGTCCTAATTTATAACAGTACTAAATTAGATGTCAGGGTATATCTGTTTTGTTAAATAAAAATATTTATTTAATGACAAATTGGCTTACCTGTTTTTTTTTAAAAAAAAAAATAATAGGAGAGATTTGAGGAAGAAGTGGTTGAGATGGAAGAGGAAAATCCAACACCAACACTACTAAGTCCCCTCCAGGGATACCGCATTTTGGTGACCAATTTGCATCAAAGTGTTACACAGGATGATATAATTGTAAGTCCTCATCTGTAGTGACATCAAAGTGTTTGCCAGTAGGCTGATGTATTTGGTGTTACACATCTGTTTTCGCATCAAAATGTTGTACACAGTGATATAATTATATTTGATGTATCTGTAGTTATATCAAAATGTCATGTATACACTATAATTGTAAATCAGATGTATTTATAATTGCATGAAAATATGCACAGTGATACAGTTATGAATCTTAATGTATTTGTCATTATATCAAATCAAAAAGCTATATGTATTATGATTGTTAGTCTAATGCCTCTATAGTCACGTCAGAATATTATACTATTGATATAATCGTTAATCTGATGTATATGTAATATGAAAATGTTATATACAATAATAATTTTGAATATACATCCACCTCATTTCCACATCACTCTATTACATAGTGTCATAATTATATCAGGAGAATCCATATTTGCATCATTCATGTTTGTGGCTTATGTAAATCAATATGTTATGCACAGTGATATAATTTTGAGTCCAATGTTTAAACTTCGATGTACCCTTTTAGGTGATAGTATTGGGTGTGCGGTGTTCACTGAAATTTGCCTCCATTCTAATTTTTATTTCCAGTATTGTGTTTTATTGAAACAAAGCAAAAATTCAGCTTTCCCCTTTCATTGTTTTTGTTTATATATATATATATGATGCTGCATGGCAAAACCTGGCTAAAGTGAAGAAAACTTAAAAGTGGGTTTTTCTAATTTATTAAAATTCAGAATCTCATGTATATTTTTAAAAAATACCATTTAAATTTATGTCAGATAGTTTTTCACTATACAATTTTTTTAAGTACATAGTCCCTGGACTATCAGAGGGAAGTAATCAGAATACAAATGGCTGTAGCGCAAAATTAAAAGTTTTGAAAGTGGGTATTTTTCTAATTTATTGAAATTCAGAATTTCATGTTTATTTTTAAAAAAACAATTTAATTTATGTTAGTTTTTTCACTATATATTTTTTAAAGTACATACCCCCAGGATTATCAAAGGGGAGTAATCAGACTAAAATGGCTGTAGCGCAAAATTAATTTTAGCATCTTTAGCCAGGTTTTTCCATACAGCATCACATATATTTTTTTTAAATGTTTCGTAAAATTTAGTTTAATGCATGATAAAATAATATTTATTTTAAATTTTAACTAATGTTACGGTTTTAGTTTAATACTAGGTATTTGCCTGCAGCTTTGCTCACATAAATGTTGGTTTTCAGAATATGCTGTTTAAATAACATTATTTTATAGCATGTATTTTTTTGTTGTTATTGTCAGGTAAGAATCATATTGCAGCATGCCAAAAACCTGGGTTTTTAATATCCAATTGTCATGGAAATCTTAAGTGTTAGTATTCCAATTTTTATTTTAAAGATAAATTGAAATTTGGTTTTGAATTTGATGTATGCATTTTCTGGCTTTCTTCTTAGTCACCCCTGCCAGCTTCATTTGTAGTCCAGTACCATAGCATGCTTTTTTTTTTTAAAGTCTAGACATAAGGCCACAGATCTACTAACTTTTGTGCCCATGGGAGCTGATTTGATTGGTGTAGAAAGAGAAAGACATAGAACAGAGATAGAAAAAGAAAGAGAAAGAGGGAGCAAGAGAGAAAATAGAGATGAAAGAAACACTTTTGTTGCTGGCTTATTAGATTTCTTACTGAAAGAGTTCTTGCACTTGGAACAGTCACCTAAAACTGGTAAAACAAATTTTGAAAGGCAACTCCTCATTTGAACATGCAAATTTCTTGTTCATCTTTTTCAAAGACAGATTGGTTAAAATGAATTTTTTGCATTGGGGTTTGGTGTTTTATTTGGGATTGATTAGTTTTGTTTTGAAATGATATCCTGTAAGCATGATAACCATGTTATTTAAAAAATCTTAAGACATTTGGAAAATAATTTTAAGATTGAACCACTACCATTTCACTTGAGAAATACCAATCCAAACACAATGAAAAAAGATAAGTTGATTTAACTTACTGCTTACAAATAAATTTAAACATTTTTGATGAAAGCTGTCTAGCAGACAGTATTTATTTGGGTGGTAAAATCTTGCTAATGACTACGGGTAAAATGATTAATTTTTGTTGTTGACACCTGCCATTGGTCATAATGGTACATAAGCAAGCAGATGTATATATAATATATCATAACTTTATTTTCAGATTTCCATTGGCAACCATCAGATCATATAAATTCAACTGACAATATTTTATTTATATTTTAATTGATTTTATTACAATTTACATATCTGATCTGCACAGAAGTTAGTTTCTCTGGATTTAGCTTTGATGGTTAAAATTGTCATAAAAGATTTCTTTTAGAATCCAGCTGAATCCATGGTGTGTTTATAAAGCTTACAATAGAGTCTAATTAACTGTAGGTAATATTTATCAGGGTTTGTTTATTGTTTTGTGTAATCCAGGAGTTGTTTGGTGCTATTGGACCATTAAAGAGAGCTAATTTGCTGCAGAGAGGTCAGGCTGAGGTGGCTTTCATTCACAAAGAACATGCTATTTTGGCTGTTAAGAACTATCACAACCGTGAACTTGATGGTAAGTCAGATTTATTACACAATTCTTCATTCACAAAGACACATGACATTGTGGATATTAAGAGCTACCAGTCGTGAGCTTGATAAACTCTTCATTCATAAGAGCATGATGACTGGCTGTTCAGAACTGTAGTGAATTTCTTGGTAAGATAAATGATTGTTATAAAGTCATCAGTTTTTATTTTTATTTCACTATATGGGTATTATATAAGAAGTTTCTTAAAAATATAGTTTTACATTCCTGTTATTTATGACTTGAAATCCTAAAAAAGTCTTTCTTAATACATTTAATAAAAATAAAAATTAATAACATACATTAAGTAAATAAAATACTTTACCACCTAACACATTTGCTCTAATGAAAATGTGACTTTGCATGGCAAAACCTGGCTAAAGTGAAAAAAATGTAAAAGTGGGTTTTTTGTAATTTATTAAAGTTCAGAATCAAGTTTATTTTAAAAAAAAATTAATTTATGTCAGATAGTTTTTTTCACTATACATTTTTTTAAGTACATACCCGCCTGCACTATCAAAAGGAATTTACGACTACAAAATGGCTGTAGTACAAAATTAATTTTAGCATCTTTAGCCAGTTTTGCAATGCAGCCTCACAAATAATACACATTTTAAAAGAAGTTAAAATAATTAGTAGTGTAAACAGGTCTTTTCTTTAAAATTTTTTGATGGCTTGTCTCTCTTTATAATTATTGTCATTAATATTATTATTATATTATTTTCTTATTTGTTTGTAAATAGGCCAAATATTGTCAGCTTTCATCATTGAATAATGAAGTTTTGTTTCTTCATGTGTTTTCTGTTTCTTTCTGTTTTGCCTTCAAATGATGTAATAGCTGAAAGGTTTTATCATTGAGATAATGAAGGCAGTCTCTTTCTGCAAACATTTTTGCCTATATTATAGTGCTTTTCTTGACGGTGCAGGTGTGCTTGGGTAACAAATACAAAATGGATTTATGATTACACTGTATCTACGATTACATGCATATCGTTTTAACAATCGTAAACATTTTATTTGTTGTGTTTTCAGGACAGCCCATGTTTGTGAAAGTGACCACTCCACTCAATGCAAAAGTTATGAAACCTGCAGCAGCCTCTGAAGATGCTGAGTCTTCTGCACTTCCTGTTTCACTTAGGTAAGTTGTGTTGTCTTGACTAAGACAACGCTGGAGAAAGAAGTTTCTAAGGTAGGACTGCCAAAAGTTACTGGAGGATTACCACTTAGGTACTAGAGGACTACCAGTTAATTAGGTACTGAAGGATTGCCAATTAGATACTGGAGGAATGTGAGTTAGGAAGACTGCCAACTGGGTACTGGAGGAATGGCATTAGGTGATGGAAGGACTGCCAGTTATGTTTTGGAGGACTGACAATTAGTAACTCAAGAACTACCAGTTTTTTACTGAAAGACTGACAGTTAGGACGACTGCCACTTAGGTACTGGAGAAATGGTGTTAGGTAATGGAAGGGCTGCCATTTAGTTCTGAGAGACTGCCAGTTAGGTATTGGCAGTCCAATCGATGGATGTCGAATGTAGAACAGCAATCCTATATTAAAGCATAAATAGTACTGAGGGACAGCACAAATAGGAAATGTTACAGGGCAAACTCTTTCCTGTTTTATCTCCCCTTAGGTAAGTTAGCAGAGCTTCTTTTAAGGCTTTGGCTTGTATGAGGTAGAGAAACCTGTGGATCTTCTAATGTCTTCTCATCTGGTTGTGATGTGTGTAATTGATTAAATCCATAATTGTTATAGCAAAGTTGTTTTGTTTGACCTGTTGGTTGTCTACATTTCTGCTTGTAAAATTGTGCATAGGGCAGAAATTAGTGCAGCTACTAACTATATAGCTTTATCTTTATTTCAGGACAAGCAAGAAGCCAGCACAACAGGTGGCTCCAGTAGAGATCCCTCTCATCCATAAAGCATTATTTAAAACAGGGAGCCCAACACCTGGCAAATCAGTTCGCTTTACAGTCAAGATATGATCGTGTTTTGACATTTTCATGTTCACGTTTTGTACATTGTGATGAAAGTATTTGTAGGATGATGACCTAACTCTTTCATGTTACTGTTTTCTGTATGCATTTTTCTGTTTTCCTAGTTTGTTGTGCCACACTCACTTGTGAAGTCTAGCATTAAGTATCGCTCTCAGTATCATGGATGTAAAAATTTGACGAACATATAACATTTTTTTTACTTCTTGAATGCTTTTTTTTTGTGCCCCACCCTTCCATTTCAACTTTTTCTGCGAAGTTCTTGTATTTCATGTCACATAAAATGCTTCAGAATAGCTGCACCCATTTCTTATTCAGGTTTATCTAATTGCCTGAGAAAAGCAACAGTACTGTTAAAACTTGGGCTCACTTTAATTTCAAAGAACTGTTTAATCAAGAAAGTTTTAATCTAAAAAACAGAACTATGCCACTAAAAAATTCCACACAAAAACTTAGTAGTAGATTATTTATAATGAATGACTAACTCACTTATTGTATCAGCACTTTTAGTATGACTGGCAATACACTAGCATTGAACAAAAGATTTGTGTGGGATCTGGATACATCTGTGGTTCATTATGACATCTTGCATCATATCATAACAAGTATAGTTAATATTCTTGGAGGAGAGCATATGTCAAGAAGTAGAAAGTTTCTGTTTCCAAGGACAATTTTCTGTTGGTTTTTTTTTTTTTTTTTTTGTGGTTATAGTTACTAACTTGTCCTCTTCAACCATTATTTGTAAAATAATAGTTTAAAGTTTTAAAAAGTATATTCATGAATTCATCTATAATTTTTCTAAATTGTATATTATTATTAAGAATTTATTACATGAGGTCTTCTAAATTCAAGCACGTGTGTAATTTTTGGTTAATGTCTGTTAGATAAACATTATTATGGGGAGAAGCCTTTGGTCATTGGGATTTATCTCACTTGATTCTCATCCACTCTCGGGCTTGTGAATGTTGAGTTTGGCATCCATGATTTTAGAACTGTTTGAAAAAGTAGTGCAAATTAAAAATTATTATTAACTTTTATCTGTTAGTTTGCTGGAAAGATTTTTTGTGTGTGCATAATTGGAACTAAACAGTTTACAGTTTATTCCAGCCCTTGTTGAGACAAGGGCGAAGGAGAGGAAGACAGAGGAAAAGATGGGAGGATAACATCTCAGAGTGGGCAGGACTGAAACTGAACAATGCAGTAAGATTATCAGAGAACAGAATGGAATGGAGGAAACTGGTTGTCAGGTCTTCAGTGGTGCCCCAATGGTAGACAAGACTAAGGGATACATAGATAGATAGTGTTTTAAGTTCAACAGTAATTAACATTAATAAGCTCTGCATATCACACTTTGCAAAACTGGAGAGTTTGTACTGATTTAGGTATTTCATATCTATAAGGCGATAGTATGTTTTCCTGGCTTAAATCTGCTCTTCAGCATAATCTTGAGTTTAGTTTCATGATGTTAAAAACAGTACAGCTTGTTTGAAATGGATATACATGTATATACAATCCTCAGTAAGTAATAATTTCTTTTCCTCTGTCTTTCTCTCCTTCGCCCTCCTTGCACAGTACCTTGCATGATTGTCTTGGCAAGCCCTGTTGATCATGTGACGTACCCATACCATTTCATTTTGCGTTTTTTCACAATGGCCAATAGCTAGCTCTTCATAGGGCCCAATGGCTTGCCTAATTCTGTTTCCCATTTCCTCATTCATGACATGATCTCTATACAAAATGTCAAGCAACCTTCAAAAGCATCTAATTTCAGTAGCTTGTAATCTCCTTTTGAGATCCACTGTGAAGGTCCATGACTCATAGGCATATAAGAATAGGAGTGCATCAGTCTGATCTTTGAACTGACTGAGATGTTTCTGTCTTTCCAAACTGTCTTCAGCCTTCCCATTGCTGTTATTGTCATCGCAATCCTGGACAATATTTCAGGTTTTGATCCCTCATCTGCCACGATGGTTCCTAAGTACTTGAATTTATTAACTATTTCCAATTTTGATCACCAATCATGATGTCATTGCCAATGCCACTGGTGGTGTTGGTCATCAATTTGGTCTTCTCTGCACTAATTTCCATACCAAAAGCAGTAGCTGTCCTGTCCAGTTTTTCCACCAATTGAGCTAGCTCCTCATTTCCTGCAAGGCCTTCAATGTCGTCAGCAATAAAATACAATAAGATACAATATCAGAGATATGCTAATACTTTTAAGACAACTATCTTCAATCATACTTAGTGGGTTTTTTTTGTAGTTATAATGGTTATTATGAATTGCTGTTTAATTTGAATTAATTCCTTGGCCAGAGTAGTTTAGATTAAGCTGGCTGTACCACATTTCAATAATACTACTAATAAAATTTTAATAAAGATCTTTTCTTGAGTGGGTGATGAATCAGTGAGATTAGAGGGAGAAAGAAGTGTAAAATTTTTCTGAATTTTTAAAAACTGGTATCACTATGCATGAGAGTCCAACAGAAATATATTAATGAATAGAAAATATGTATTTGGGATAATACATAATCATAATGTAACATTTACTCACCAATTGTTTTTCAGTCTTTGCAGGTTTGTTTTCTTCTGTTGTTGATTTTTTAGAGTAATGCTTCTGTATGCATTTAATTGGGCCATCAGAATATTGTTTTACTTTCTGCATTTACTTTGGGCAGTCAGCTAAAATTAACTGAAACTTGTGCTCATATTTCTAAAATAAATTTAATTTTAAAAAATGTTTTACACAACTGTTTAGATATCTGATTTCTCTTTTACTGACATTCAGAAACTAGAAGACATTTATTTTTTAAAATGAAAATTTGTTGTCTCTAGCGAATGGAAAATATTTAAAGGTCATGTTCTTGGGTTACTCATATTTCAGTTCTCTTGGTGATTTAATTTGGGGGGGGGGGGGAGAGAGAGAGATTAATAACCTTTCTGAGCTAATAGACATGTAGATTTCAAAATCTACATTGTTGTTTTTTTTTCTATGATGCCACATTTTACCATATTTACAAAAATAAAAATTGAATCTGTGGAAATGAATACCTTTAGAGAACATTGTTTGTTATAAACAGGAACAGTGATTTGCTTCAGGAAAAACTGACTTCTTTTGAATGGTTTCAAGACCTATTTTTAAGAAATCAGTAATAGGTGTTTAATGTTTTGTAGTTAGTCGTGAAAACAGGAAAATTTGTGTTTTTGCATTTAAAATAAATTTTACAAAGCAACAAAACATTTTGGTGAAGAGGGGTGCTTCAAACAAAAGTCAGTATCTGAGATGATTAGGCATCAGAATTTTTTTTTTTTTTAGCTCACCTGTCACACAATTCATCTGTTAGGAGTTATATTAAATTACGTTTAGAAAGAGAATGCTATTAATAATGAAAACATACCATTTCATTTATTGTTGATAAATATAAATATTATTCTTATGAATAATTTCACATTTAAACAGGAATCTCTTAAAAAAACAATATCAACATTCAAAATATAGACAGATAAATTCACTTATGTATGTGTGTGTGTTAGAGAAAGATTGGGGGGGGGGGGGAGTAAATCGACAGATATGTTGTTTGATTTAGTTTAGCAATATAGTTCCATAACTTTAGAGAGATGTAATTTTGGTACTGTAAATTGATAGTATGTTTTTTAAGTGCTAATTTCTGTTTTTAGTAATGGTTAAAAGTTTAAATCATTATTGGCATCCTTAAGAACAATTGAAGGTCTATGAACCTTTTTAGTATGAACAAGAACAGGCATCTAAATAAATGATAGTGCTGCTACTTACCTATTAATATTATTTTAACACAACAAGAATAAATGATTCCAGTATTTAAAATGTGTAATAGTCAAAATTGACAAATAGGATATTGTGCAATGCAAGGAAGTGGCAGTGAAATACGATCATTTAATTTAACATGTATTGAAACTCGTGATTAAAAGTGATATTTACTATTTCAGTAATGTTAATGTCATTTAAGGAATAATTAAATTACATTTTTGTTTGTTTTGACAATATATCTAATAATTCAGAAAATTAATCATTTCCTTCAGAAAGATAAGAAACATCTGATGTTAGCTATAAATAATAAAACTGTTGTGAATTAGTATTATTAAACTGCAGTAAAGCATTAATAATAATAATATTAGCAAATTAATAAATTTACTAGGCAGAATTTATAACAATAACATTGGAGCACTGAAAGTGAAATATTTATAATTATTTTATCGATAATTATGATTTCCTTTTCTTTCAGACTAATTATTAAAAGTTAATTAGAAATTTATAATTAAATATTTAGTTTCTGTAGGGTGAATGTGTGTGTGTTTATAGATACTTTATAATGGTACATCACATGTTGTGATTGTAAAAAAAATCAAAATGAAAAAGCAGTCACAAAACACTGGTTATTTGACAAGGCCTATTGACTTGAAAATACAAGTTAAAAATAATACTACTCATTAGTAAATGAAACATTGAAAGAATAGTTTATAATTATATCTAATTCTAAATTATGTTACGAACAAAAATTAATGTACAATTCACACACCTGTTTGAGACGATCTTTTGTCTCATCACTAGTAAATATGTTGCTGTCAGTGTGAAGCACATTTGGTGTTGAATTAGAAATACCTCTCCCAACTACTTCAAATATATCAGAACAAACTTTTTTCAGAAAAGTTAAATCTAAAAGTTGCACCACAACCAATCCCATATATTTGAGTCTAAAATGGCTAGACATATTCCCAGGGTCTTTTGTTGATTGATGTACTGTCAAGCAGGGTGGATATGTCACTTGGGAAAAATAACATTATACAAATAAGCACTTAATCTTGTTACCATACCAACTTATTTTATTGATACAGCAATTTATATAACTTGATGAGTTTAAATTTAAACAAACACACCCTTTGCAGTTTTCTCTAAGGACATGGCCTTTAAATTCTATGGAATGCATCGAATGAGTGCCAACTTAAGTATACCGTTCAGTTATATGTAATCATGAAGCAGTCTTTGCATCTCCTGTTCACAGTTTCATATTTCAGTGAATAAAGATGAACACTAAAGTGCTTTTCTGTGTACGAGACGAGTGATTCTGAAGCAGTCTTTGCATTTCTTATCCTCAGTTTCATATTTCAGCAAATAAAGATTAATACAAAAGTGCTTTTTTTCTGTGTATGAAACAGTGGTTCTCTTCTTTTTTCATTTCTCAGATGTTTAATATTAATTAAGGACTTTTTTTTTTTTTTAACACTTAACTCATGCCTTCCACACCCTAACTAGATTTTCTGGCTCAATAGTTGGTGCATGAAATCAAGCTATACTGTTTTTATGTTATGCATTCAATGAAAGTTTTATTTGTTAATTATTATTTACTATTTTTAATCAAAATAATATATATTTCAAGATAATTTTTTCTTTTACTACTAATTATATTTTAAAATATTCATTCTATGAATCTAAAAAACAACTAATTTCTGCAAAAGAAGCAGTTCTGTAGCAACCCAGAATTAAAAATTTCATTCAGTATAATAAATTTAGTACTGTAAAGCTAAAAAAAATAATTGTAAATTGAATCTAACAAATTTAGACCAATCATTATCAGAAAGTATGACTGTCAGTTCTAACAATACCTTTTTCATAATTCACCTCAGTCAACCATCTTAAACCGAGCTTGAAAGTTAAGATCTACACACTTAATAACAAATTATTAGAATTTAAGGGGAATAACTAAAGATCATAATATAACATGAAAATGTTATTAAATCCCTTTAATTTTAGAGCTTGAGATGAAAAAATGATGACCCCTTAAGCAACAGCATCAGCTAATCAGGCTTCAATGTGTGACTATGGAGATTCTTAATGGAAACAGTTTTAGGTAATATAGAGCTCTAACATTTCAAACTTGTGTGTATGCAAGGATCTGCAAAGAATTTCAACTGATTTATTCCTAGAAGATGTTACATTTATGCAGATGAATACAAGCCCACAGACTAATAATTAATTTCTTGATATAGATATATTACTTGTGTCAATTTAGAAGCCATATGATAATAATTTTTGATGGGTAAAATTAAATTTTTAATTAAAATGTGAATTGTTTGCTGATAATAAATGTGCTGTCACTAAACTTATTTGTACATCGTTTTAAAATAGTTCCTGTTTTAATTTCACTTTGATTTTTTTCCTCTTTGCTGCCCTGTCCACTGAAGAGTAATAATTTATAAACTTATAAAATAAATGGGATTTTATAAATAAGACAGTATATTCAAAGAGGACTCAAACAGAAAATACAAATTTTCAACCAACCATAAATGATTTTTCAGGATAAATTAAATCTTACATCTTGTCCTTATTTTGAGAGATGATTTCAGCAGCAAACATGAATGGTCTAGATGCATTCTAATTAGGTCAATTAAAAAAAAAATAGTAACAAACATGATCAAGTCTGATACATTCCAATCAGAACACAACTTTATTGTTTGGTTGTTTTTTTTATTACATTTTTATTTATACTTTTTTTCAAAGTGCAACAAATACTACAGTTGAAATGGAGTTTTAACCACAAATTAATCGTCCACTTGATTTTAACATGTCCAATTGTAGTCTATTTTGCATTTGTTAACTTGTTCAGTTGGGTACATTTTTGCCTATCTCCCTTGTATTTTAGCAAGAATATTTTTTTTAATCAGCTTTAAATTACTATATTATTATACAGAGAATGTAAGAAAGAAACAAAAGAATTAATGCTTTGAAAGTGATTTTTATAAGTTCAAATTAATCTAACAAAATCAACCTAGTGATAAAATTTATATGTATAATACATATAAAAAAAGAGCATTAACATCATCCATGTACTTTTGATTTTGTTACATTTGTTTCTCAAAGGACTGTGCCATAATAATAAATTTTTAAAATGTATAGACTTTCTTAATAAAAGAAAGTTTCTGACACAACCCTGAATTTCAAAGGAAGGCTTTATTTAAATGAAATCAAACAATGGACAGAAAATGGTTTATTTTAAGCTTTCACATTAAATCTGCTGACAAGAATCTAGTATTCTTAACAGCCAGTGAAATGTTTGACCTAAGTTCAGTGATATTCCTTTTGATGTAAAATAAGATGACAGACAAAACCAACAGATATGCCAAGCCAAGTGTATTATTACAATTACAGTTCTGAAATGAATGATTTATCAGTAAATTACTAACTAGCTAATCAGTAAGAAAAATCTTTCTGTAAAGTTCTTGATGTAGAGAAATCTGCAATGAGTATCATGATTGATTTGAAAAATTACTATTAAAACAAAATGCACAGAGAGATTTTTTCCAGTGATCTTTAATTTTAGGAAAAAAGTGTGTATCAAAATGTCTGTTAAAAAAGAGAGAGAGCAAACTTCTGAAGTTTAATGAATATATATATACATGTATATATATATATATGATTTACAGGTGTTCAAGAAAATGCAAAATGTTAAGTTTTATCCAGTGAGTTCATATATACATAAAGATCAGTGAAGAGAAATTGTTAAAACAGACCAATTTTAGAAAGCAAAAACAACAGCAGTATAAGTAAATTTCCTAAATATCAATACAAAGTTTATATAGTCAACAACTTGTGGTAAAATTAGTTTGGTTAAAAGCAGACAAGTATCCTAAGGTCACATCACTCAATAGTGCAACTTAGTGCAAAAACCACTTGGCAACCAATTAAAATGATGATTGAGTGTTTTTAATTTTTTAAAAAGCTGTTGTTGAGAAACTGGAATTTACAAAAAAAGTATTGCAAATCTTACAGAACTGCACTTTTACTTATACAAAAATATCCACTAAGAGTATGAAATTTCCAAGCTAATCAAAACAGTTAATAATAGATATAGATACTTCTACACTTAGAAGTGAAGTGAACCTCTCCAATAGCTAACCAATTACATCATGTAAAACCTAAGCTAATGCAAAAGTTAATATATATATATATAATCAGATGAATCATGCAGAAGTGTCATATTTTAAATTAGATGATTTACTTCTTTTCTTAACACTTTAAATATTAAAAAAAGACAACCACACAACAAAATAAACATATCTATGGAAATATGGATATTTCGAGCAGGACAAAAGCCTGCAATAGATGCAATTCAAGCTGCAAGTAGAAATGAACACTATGTATGACTAAGACAAACCTTCAAAACAAAGCTGTTCTATGAGCTCATCATGAAGCCCAAAACGGGGACCAAGGGGATATAAATGGCAACTAGTCTATTATGCCGCTGTCAAATGGAAGTGAACAAATAAGCTGCCTCTCAGGAACTATAATTTAAACAAGACTTAGAATTAAAAAATACACAAAATTAGTTTTAAAAATATGCAAGACATCAAACCAACAAAAATCTTATTAAGATGCTCTTGGCATCTACTAAAAATGTTGATAATACATTCCACAGCATTAAATCAAAGCACTCTAGCGAGTACAAATAATCAGAAACATGATCTGTATTAGCAAATTACTGCAATACAAAGCATAAAAATAATGTATAAAATAAGAAATATTACTGTAGATATGACAGCATGCTATTTTAAGAAATAGGCTGTAAAACAAAAACATAGCAAGTTATAGGAATGAGACAGGTAAATATTTATTACGCATGCTATACTATAGGTGTATAATTCAGTTCTGCAAGATTGCCATGAAGTTTTAAAAAATAAATTCTTTCACAATACTAAAAACAACCAACCTTTTTCCTTGAAGATTGTATGCTTGATTCATCAGTAATACATTATTGTGCAAATGTGCAGGCACTGATTAACATTGTTCAAATAAAACAATAATGTTGACCAGCACTTAAGCAGTTCAGATAGATTTCATAGAATTATTACTAACTTCAAATGTCTTAAAACAACATTTATTGAATACAATATGTTACATTGAGAGCAAAGTTATAAATAATACTCATTATACAAAAGTGATGATTTCATAATTAAAATAATTTACAGACAGTATTCCTTTGTGTATGAAATTATGTAAAACACAATCATAAGTAAATGTGCACTGAAGTATTTTCATTTAAGTGGGAAGCCAGTTTAAAGCAACATACAGGGAAGAGAAATGATAAAAAAATCAAAAATGAAAATCATATAGTATAAGGTGAGCTCCCAAAATGGCATAACGTCACATTAAAGCCACGCTGTACTATGAGTTAAAAAAAGTCATAATGCAACACTAAGTCATGCTGTACTATGTGAGTTCCCCAAATGGCATAAGGTAACACTGAAGTTACGCTGTACCATGTGAGTTCCCCAAGTGATGTAACAATGAAGTCATGTTGTACTATGTTAAGTGTCCAAAATGGCATCAGGTAACATTAAAGTTATGCTGTAACGTGATTCCCAAAATGGTACAAGGTGCACAATAACCATGATGTATTACGTGAGTTCCCAATGCAGTGCTTGCATGCACTAAAGCGGGACCAGTTCATAACATGGCATAGATCAATTGACCCATCAGATCTTATTTTTAAAAGATGGCCTACATGATGGTTGCTGCTGGTGCTTGACAAACTCTCTTGCTCTCTCAAGTAAGCACTTTGGCACAATAAAGTTTCAGACTCAATGATCTACCAGACTTAAAATTTATTTTAAAATATCTGTATGGGCCAATAGGTTCATTTACAACAGATTGGTGTTTTTAAATAAAACTTGTCATGTAAATGGATAAAATATAAAATTTTGATTTAATTTTGTGCATAAATATAGGAAAAAATATGAGGAAATCTTTGGGAAATGTGTGTCTCTAAAACTGTTTATCATACATGTAAATCCATAATTATGCATCATATATGCTATGGTATCGTTGGAGCAACTAAATTCTTAATTCAGCTGGGGGGTAGGGGGGAGTAGACAAATGCACTTAAGCTTTATGTTTCACTCAACTCATAATATGAGTCTAACGTAAAAACCCTGTTAAAATACTGCCAACAAATTCTAGCAGCCAGAAATATAACTGTAAAATTGAAAGTGGTTGTTAACTACATGTATAACCTTTAACTAGAATCAACTACTTTAATAAATTACTAATTCTAAAAGCACTAGATCACTGAACATAGAATGAAGACCATTATATGAAACTAAAGATTACTGAACATAGAACAAAAACCATCATATGAAGCTCTAACGATTACAGAACAGAACAAAACCCGTCATATGAAGCTCTAAAGACTATAGAACAGAACAAAAACCATCATATAAAGCTCTAATGATTACAGAACAGAACAAAACCCGTCATATGAAGCTCTAAAGACTATAGAACAGAACAAAAACCATCATATGAAGCTCTAGATATTACAGAACAGAACTAAAATCATCATATGAAGGTCTAAAGATTACAGAACATAGAGCACTAATGGCAGCTAAAAATCATGGAAAATATAATTGAGTTCTAAATTAAGCATTAGAGGCTTGAAAATAATACTAATAAAAGTGCTTGATCACTTTTATATATATATATAAGCACTAATGCAATGAGCAAGCATTAAGTATTTTTGTTAATATTAACAGTGAGGTAAGATGTACAACATGTCTAAGCCTAACTATTCCTCACACCACAAGATTTCTGAAAATAAACAATGATGAAGTACATACATGCAATAATAAAAATCTACATACTCGCACATCCAAAGTTTTAATGGGCCCTTTTACCTGTTAAGACTAAGTGTCTGCTGGGTTTTTTCTTTGGGGGGAGTTTATTGTCACCACCTTAGCCTCTCTTGTTGAATGCTGATTGAAGCCTATGTTTATTTTGCAATTAATGTGGCTTAGAATTTTGGTTATGCAGTTTGATATCAAAGCTTCTCTTTCAATAGATATCCTCTCATGAAAAACAACAAAACAAACAAGAAAAATCTTTAAAGAAGAGTGGTGTTTCATAAGAAAATCTTTTTTAAAAGGGGTTTTTAGCTGAAGCACATGGTAAATTTAAACAACTAATATGTCATATATATATATATAAAAACTTTAAACTGTTTTCAGGAAATGACTACAGAGTATAACAAAAACAAAAATAGCTCCAAATATTTTGTCCAAAAAATTAACATTTATGGGGAGGAAAAAATAAAATTCTGATCATTGCAAGTAATAAGTGAAACAAACAGATGCTCTCTTATGGAACACAACCTTAATTACATCACCTGTTAAAGAAAAAGATATATTTGTATCAGCAATCTGAACTGCACAGTGGTAAAACATTAATATTACTTATAAACACTATGTCATTTCAAAATATCTCACAACCTTTCCTTGTATAAAAAAAAAGGGAAAAGAAATTAATATATGCATGCTCACAATTACCAATCAAATGCACACTCGTGGAGTATTTAAATACTATAAACATAAATATGTACTGTTTATCTAGCAAGTTTTACAAACATATTGTATTGTACTTAGTCCATTTAGAGTGGCCAAACCTTTTGAGTGATGAGGCTGAATTTCAATAAAACAAATAAACAAACATCTGCCCAAAACAAAACAAAACAACAACACAAAACCAAACACAAACAAACGCTTGCCTTTTTCAGACCCAAGTTTTACTGTGGACCTTATGCTTATCAGGATTTCTCAGCAACATAATAGAATAGATAGAAATTAGATTTGCAGTAATGAATGAAGATTTATCTGTGAACATAACTGTTTTGTGTTTGATTGAAAAGACAGTGCCTATTTCCATTGTGTGTGATATTGACATTCAAGACAAGTTCATACCTTGAAGATATATCAAATGTTTTGGACACAAAATATCTGCTCCCTTCAAGGTGCACTCTTAAATTGCTATGCATTCTCAACCAATGAATGGTTTTCCCATCTGTGGGCAGTAACAACCAACATGAGTAACAGATTCTTTAGCATATGATTTTTTTTAAAGAATGACTGTTGGGCAAGCCACAACTCTGCCACCCACATATTTATCAAAAGTTTTGTAATTCATCTCATTAAAATGTTCCACATTACATTCTCTTGTCACTCCCTTTGTTTGCTAGAAACTCAACTTACATGATTTCCTAGTCTGTTCTATGTCAAAATGCTCACAAGTACACCGGTCTTAAAATATACAATGTTCTTCAGTACAGTGTTTGTAGATTTCCCATCCTGAAAAACAAGGAACCAGAAATCCTTTGTTGAAAATATATATTTTCTTCATCAATACACAGTTTGTAGACTTTCCATTCTGATGACAAAACACTCACAGGTCCAAAGGTCTTAAAATGTACAATTCTCTTCATCTACACAGAGTGTTTGTTGCAATGTTGACATGGTCATAGAACAATTATATCTCACAAATTTGTGCTGCTCATGATCTGGGATCTCAATACAAATGAGAATCTTACATAGGGATTTTGATGACATGGTGATAGTGCATGCTGGATGAGTTAAACATGTCAGTCTATTGTTCCTTAAGTTGGAGAGTAAAAGCATGCTATGGGTGCTTTATTAAGTGTTACATTGTTTGAAGAAACACAACAAATGTCTAAGATCTTTCAACTGAATGCAAAAGCATAAAACAAAATTAAAATTAATTACTTTTAAAATGTAAATCATTATCACCACCAATTCCATCTCCAGTTTACTTAACAAGTGCCCTCCTTATTAGCTCACTGTTGACTTTTTAAAAATATACTTTAAGCAAGGTCAATTATATAATTAAAGAAAAAAATTCTTTACAATGCAAAATGACACTGACAAGTTCAAAATCAGTAGAAAACTATTAATGCACTAAATGAAAAACAAGCTAAAATACTGACATAAAACTGGCTATGAAATAGTCACATTGAGCTCCTGAATGGTATGTCAAATTGTGCTGTAAAAAAAAGTGACAATAATCTGAAAGTAGTCATGGGTTAAAAAACAAGCAAGCAATAGAAAATTAAAAAAGCAAAAAGAAATTAAAATATCTTTATAATTACAATGATTAAACAAAGATTATATCTATAATAGATCAACTTCTACCAAATGAAACTTAAAAAATAATATTTTGCCATAATAAATAGAGATAGACGTTTTCAACTAAAAGCATAAATATGTAATCTCTTATAAAAATTGATTATACATTTATATATTTATATATGAAGTGTTAAATTTCCAAACAAACTGGAAAATGTGCTTAGTTCAAATAATTAGATAAGAAAATCTACTACTGAGCTGCTTATACTATAAAAAATTTAAAACCCCATTATTAAACAATTCATTCAAAAATTAAAACCCCATTATTAAACAATTCATTCAAAAATTAAAAAAACCATTATTAAACAATTCATTCAAAAATTAAAAAACCCATTATTAAACAATTCATTAAAAAATTAAAAATGTTAACAAAATCATATGCAATACAATATAATCATTCATTCAAAATGTTGGTAATGATATTATGAATGAAAATTTGATAATGATGCTAAAATATGCAAATTTCAGCATATGTACCTTACAGACTGAAGTTTTGATATTTCACATGTTTAATAAAATACTGTATCCTGCTCACCCCAAGTACAACCACCTATCAAATACTTCATAATCTTTCATTCAGTAGTCAAAACCATAAACTTAAAACAAAATCTAATTATTGGTGGACTGATTGAGTGATTTCTGAAAAAACTGCATCACACAACTACCTTCAAAACAAACATGTCTATCTGTATCACAAAATACCCTCAAAAACAAACACCTCTACTTCCATCACACAAATACCCTCAAAAACAAACACTTCTACTTCCATCACACAAATACCCTCAAAAACAAACACTTCTACTTCCATCACACAAATACCCTCAAAAATAAACACTTCTACTTCCATCACACAAATACCCTCAAAAACAAACACTTCTACTTCCATCACACAAATACCCTCAAAAACAAACACTTCTACTTCCATCACACAAATACCCTCAAAAACAAACACTTCTAACTGCATCACACTAGCTTTAAACCTAACAGAGCCTACTGTCTCCTATGACAATCCCTTCTTGCTTGATCAACATTTGGATTCCTATTTGAACCTAGCGAAGTATTTGAGTATTGTTATGATTTTCATTATTGATAAGTTAAGAAAACCTACACTGTTAGACCTTTAATATATAATAAATGCTCTACTGTATATATAAGTACAGAGAGACATTTTAAGTATGTGTTTGCTGCAGTCTAAAGACGTTAGTAATTTACTTCATTTATGACTCAAAAGGAAAGAAATGAAACTATAGAAATATAAGCAACTGTTTGAGTTCATTAAATATACAGAATAAAAAATAATATGAATTAAAAATGTGATTCATGTAACCCCTTTAGCATGAAATGAATTTTTGAAAAATTTCTGCAGGCATGATATTAATTTTGGTAATGAGGTTTGAAAAGCATATTTATGAAAAATAATCAATTTAAAGTTTATATATATATATATATATATATAATAAAAGAATTCAAAGAAAATTAATAGACAATATTATAAATTTATTTTAACTCTGAATAATAAAATTTTGTGGGTTATGGAAATAAGGAAATAGGTACTGGACAGAGAACAGCGTAATGAAATTAATATTTCAAAGGTAGGAATTACCTGTGATTTCATTTCGATTTTATGGAAGGCAGGCAAAACAATGACATCCCTCTGACAAGGTTTTGTTACAGCCTTCCTCTGACAAGCACACTAAAGGGGTTTTAGATAGAATCTCCTTTATAAATTGTCTTGCCACGTTAAATTCTATGTTTTACATGCAATGCTACTGGAAGACATCATATTATATTTGCTTGCGTACCATCACATTCTGAACAGAACTTATGTGTCCACAGTATGAATTGATTATGATGAGACTTTTATGATTCTTAATTAAAAAATAGGATGCAATCAGTGTAAAATGAAAAAGACAGCATGCTATCACTGTAAAAGTTAGTGATCATTATTACAATAGTACTTTAAAACTGTGAAACAATATTTTTGAATTTTAACATGTTCAGATATTTCCTGATATATAATTTAGTATTAGAAGTTCAACATTAAAATACAGGATCTTCATATGGAAAAAATTGGGAGGACATTTAGTGGTGGTACAAAAACAAAGTTGTCATTTGTTACAGGGAAAACAAGAAAGCATCCAGAAGCAAGAGTGAGGCAGTACTCGATGCTATTCTTGAATTCAATCAATTTTGAGTCTCATACTAATTCAATGTAAAAGTAAAATGCACACATATAGAAATAAAAATCATAAAAGTAACTGATAAAATTACAATATGCACACACACACACATGCACACATACATACACAAAAGATAGAAATGGCTCATCTTTATTCTAACATCTATAATAGATGACAGAAAACAAAGTAATAAAACTAATTATATTAGAACCTTAGAGCAAAAAGTATTAACGACATCTTGCCATATTGATCTAAAAATATAACTTCATGTAAGAATCATAAAACCAATCAAAAACAAGTATTATTCACTGAACAAGCTGAGGGACATTGCAATCCATTAAGTAGAATAAGTCTGTTTAGCTACATTACTCAAACATTAGCTACATTACTCAAACAAATCACCATCATCGTGAGGCAACCTCAGGCCCATGCTCTGCAAGATGTTGGATGCAGGTCCTGGAAGTCCCTGCTGAGCACGGTATGACTCCAGAGTATTCTTAACTGTGTTCAAATCAATATTGACTGGTCGAAAATCATCTTCTTCATCATCAATATCTCTTTTGATTTTGGCAGGTGATGGTCGTGGAGGGGGAGCTCCTAGTCTTGTAGGTGCTGCTGAAGGTCGTGGAGGGGCAGCAGCTGGCCTTGTAGGGGCTGCTGATGGCCTTGGAGGGGGAGCAGATGGTCTGGGGGGATTAGGGGCTGGCCGTGGAGGAGCAGCTGATGGTCTCTGAGGGGAGGTTGATGGCAACTGAGGGTCAGTAGATAGCCTTGGAGGAGCTGGTGGAGCAGCTGAAGGCCTATTGGCACCTTTTGACTTTCTGGGTGGAGGTTGAAATTTTCTGGGAGTAGGCTGAAAGAATATTTTTAAAATGTAAAGAGAAATGCTACAGTTAAATCTTCTTAGCTTTAATTACCTATGGAAGATATGACAGTGAGTAAAAGTAAAAGATTATATGTGCATTTAATTTTATTTTATAGATTAAGTATAAACTAAACAATGATCCATTTCTAACAAATCCATAGTTTTTCCCAGGCAGACATTAATTAGGTTTTCAATCAGCAAAATAAAAATAGATAAGAGTCCAGACAATATACATTTTAATATGAAATATAAAAAAAGTAAATTTTGAATGAGATATTAATTAAAATTCCAAGCAAACAATAACAAAATCTGTACCTACAGCAAAAAAGGTTAACAGCTGCCAACTTCCTACAGTCCAGACTAGTACAGAATTTTGTCAGTATAACTAATGACATTGTGCTACAAGTGCATCTAGCTGGGAGAAGGGGTCTGGGGTATAAAAGAAAAATATAGGACTAGGTCTGTCTTATTCATTCATAATGCAATTTCCAAAATAATTAAAGTAAATAAACAAATAAAAAAACAGTTTTAGTGAATCAGTAGGATCTTGGTTTATGTAAGATTTTTACATTAACAAGCTGTTTTCCATAGAGTCACAATGCTTTATTTTGCAATACTAATTCTAACCACAATATAAGTCGATACCATGTGATCACTCATTTGAGCCAAAGCATTCCTAAATGGAACCAGCAGGAAAAGAGTTCTATATAATATTTTTCATACATATTGCATTTTACAACAACGAGCTTTACAAACACACAAATAAAATTATACTCACTCAATACGAATTATGTTTCCTGATAACACTGTACATTACAACAGTCAGTTTTATCAGTACACTACTAAAATTATTCGGACTCAAATGTATAGCTATGATTCCTACTAATAATGTACCTTACAATAGCCAGCTGAACCAGTACACTGTTAAAATTATATTGACTAGATTGTTTGTTTTCTACTTATACTGTACTTTACAATAGCCAGTTGTAAAATTATACTAAGTGATTTAATACATATTATATTTCCAACTTTTACTGCAATTTACCAACCAGATTTACTAGTTCACTATTAAAAATACTCAATACATTACCCATGTCTCAGATATCAGAATCAGCTGATGGATTTTAAATGTTTAGTTGTGTCAAGCCTTCCTTTATGCTGTTTTTATTATTCAGTTTTGGCTTTAAGCAGCAAAAATACACATAATTATTTTTATAATTACCTTGCATTATTTCTGATCAAATTGATATTTTTGGGAATGAAGTAATGATTAACATGCAGCCATCAATTTATATGGCATAATAATTTTTTGTCTCATACAAACTTGTGTCCAAAAATAATGTAGTGAAGTAAAAGTAAAAGTAAAAATATTAAGAGAAGCTAAGAATTAAATAAGCAATATTACTTAATGTTATAATTATGACTGGAAAAACAAAAAGAAACATTTTAAAAAAGGTGAACATACCCGGGGTGGTTCTCTTTCAAAACTCTTGCCAACATCAGTCCTTGCTAGTTCCTGATCCATTGCATGCATAATAGCAGTGATTTCAGGATCATGCCGTTTTGAGGATTGTCGGGAAGGACAAGACGCAGTCTGGTGCTGAGTGTGAGTTCGATTTGAAATGGGAAATTTAGATGGCATTTTTGAAGGTGAGCCAAGGTCTTCATCACTTTCCTCTTCCCAATCGTACTCGCTCATGTCTGTACTAGAGCCATCATGGTCATCCTTAAACTCTGCATGTATAATATATGAGAACACATTTTACCAAAAATTACAGAACAATACATTAAATATAAATTAAACAAATTTATAGTAAAAATATATGCAGTTTAATGGTGAGAACACATTTTACCAAAAACTACAGATCAATACATTAAATATAAATTAAAAAAATTATAGTATAATTATATAAATATGACAAGTGTTCATCAAATAGTGGGGAAACAATATTGGCTTATGTTCTAGGTAACCCTGCCAACCTTGTTCAATATAATTTTATTCAGTTAACTTTTGTTCCACTATCATTTCTCATTCTGAATAAAATATAAAAGTTTTGCAAAAAATGTGAGTGAAAAATGTTTAAAAGCCTGGCTTGAAGGGATCAAAGAGTATGATTGCCCCACAAACCTTTAAATGCTTACAATATGATTACCAAAATTGTCAACAAAGAAAAGGAACTTTAAATGCTCATAATATTCTTACAAAACATCTTGTGCAATGCTGCCAACAAACCAACAAAAACCTTTAAATGCTTACAATATGCTTACCAAACATCTTTTGCATTGCATGAATGAAGCTTGTTCCATCAAAGTCAACATCATTTTCTCCACTATCTCTGTTGTTTGGATGGCTTAAAAAACACAGTCAGGAGAAATTTATTCTTGTATGTAACAAAATAAAATATAAAGGTTTGCTAAAGTGGTACCCCAAAACTCAAATCCTGTGAGGAAGTTTCAAATTTTCTTTTTGTGCACTGCTTTATTTTTATTAACTGGTTAGAAGTGAATACTTTAAACCTAGAAATACTCTTTATTTTGATGTTCTTTAAAAAAACAATAATGAAAAAACCCAGAATAATTTCCTTTAAAATACAAACTATTGTCTATTCCAGAAAAGTAAATGTAAATTTGAGACTGCATATGAATTTATTCCATTTTAACTTTGTGTATATTAAAAGAAAACAATGAACAAAGAATCAATGACTGAATTATGAGCTCTAAATGAACAACATTCACAGTGCTAAGAAATTTCTGAGGAACTGAACCAAATGCTGGCTTGCATTCAAACTTCGAAAGGAAAAAAAAAACCCCATCCCAGAACACAATTTTACATTTTATTTGTGAACAAAGAAAAACAACTTACCTAGGAAATTCAGCTCCATCAATGCTAGAGACTTTTTCTACAAAAGCATTCATGCTTTCAGCAACTTTCTGCAAATCAAGTTCCTCTATCTCAGTGTCTCCATGGCCCTGTTCCCTTGCTGCAGACTGTAACATTTCATCCACATCTTCAGGCTTCAGTTCCAACCAGCTGTCATCTAGTCAGAAGTTGTAGCAATTTCAGAGTTCACATCGTACACAATACTACAACTTCCCTCCTTCCTCAACCATTTTTTTCTCTGCTTTGTTTAAAAATGTATACATCACTGCATATAGAAAACGATGTGTACTTGCAATAATGCCATGAACTGTATTAATATATTATGTTTTATTTCTTGTCATTTTGTATACATTCAAAACTGACGGAGAAATAATATCAATCTCAACATTTTTATTTCCTTGAAAATCTTTTTATATCCTGTTTTATCATCATGTATGTAGAGTTTAGTAATGGCAAGTTTGTTAATAGGCCAAACAGTTTCTCAATTTTCACTGCTGAAAAATTAAGTTTCATCTGTTCATTTTTTTCTGTTTAATCATAGCAAATTTCTTATGAAATATATTAATAAATAATAATAATATTAAAAACAGTATTTACTGGACTGAATTTATCACTAGAAAGTTGGGCAATATTTTAGTGATGTATGTTTAATCTTTTATTTTTCCATACTGCATTTCCAAGTGTTCTCTAAAGGCTTCAAATCTAATTATGTCATATAAATCACTCTTTTAACTGATAACATCAGAAAATTACATTAGTGACTGATACATATGGGTCTTATTGTACTATTTATTTATTTTACTTTTCCCTCTCATCTGTTTATATGTAAGATTTTCCAGTCATAATTCTAATGGCTCTTCTAATTTTCTGTTACAGTTATGTACCTATTTACTACTATCAATAAGAGAAAGTTGGAAGAGCCTTTAGAGAAATTATAAAATGAGGAAAGCATTCATGTTTATTTCAATACTTGATGGGTCACCTGTCACTTCATAAATATATAGTAATAATAGCTTAATATATTGTCTTCTTTCTGCAAATTCGAAATAATTATAATTCTTATTAAATGCAGTGGGTACAATTGCAAAGTAAGTACTTTTTAATCTGTCTACATCTTCCCCTGAATATTATTTAGAAGTACCACAAATCAGAAAACATGAATAGATTTTTCAAACAAAACAACTACACAAGGATTTTGTGATTAACACAGGCATTTTAATTTAATACTACAACTGAAATCAAAATACATGTACTACTCTTATACTATAATTGATATTACTAAGACAACTTATTAACAATGTAGATTTTAAAACAATCAACAGCTTCTGTTAGAGTTATGTAAAAGAGTAGCATTTGATGTGAGTAGAGTTCTGTAAAAGAGTAGCACTTGATGTAAGTAGAGTTATGTAAAAGAGTAGCATTTGATGTGAGTAGAGTTCTGTAAAAGAGTAGCACTTGATGTAAGTAGAGTTAGCTAAAAGAGTAGCATTTGATGTGAGTTGAGTTAGCTAAAAGAGTAGCATTTGATGTAAGTTGAGTTAGCTAAAAGAGTAGCATTTGATGTAAGTAGAGTTAGCTAAAAGAGTAGCATTTGATGTAAGTAGAGTTAGCTAAAAGAGTAGCATTTGATGTAAGTAGAGTTATGTAAAAGAGTAGCATTTGATGTAAGTAGAGTTAGCTAAAAGAGTAGCATTTGATGTAAGTAGAGTTAGCTAAAAGAGTAGCATTTGATGTAAGTAGAGTTCGGTAAAAGAGTAGCACTTGATGGTTCCTTCAGAATGACACGAAATGGAACAAACTCAAAATATCTAAAATACATTACTCAAAATATCTAAGCACTTTACAAATAGGGGTGGGTGAGGGTGCAGCTTGACAATTCTGAGCCAGGAAATGATGTTAGGGTTGAAGAAATCCAACAACCATGATCAGCAGAACCTTACTTGCAGTTACACAGTTTCCCCCAGAAGTGAAACTAGAGTTGAATTCATTATAAACATTTTTAACTGGACATTTTTCTTTCAAACAGGGACTTTTCTATAAGCCTACTTATTTAATACTAAATAGTGTCAGTGTTTAATCTTTCTTTGCTAATGAATAATCAATAAAACAAAAATTTCTTTTAGAATACCTACCAGATGTTCACGACTTTTAACTGGCATATATCCACAGCATTAACAAATGTGACTAAGGTTAAATCGGGCAAAATGCTTAAAATTATAATTTCACATGCATTAAGACAGAAAAATAAATTCTTTACAGGACAAAAACATGAATAAAATGTAGAATGTGGGACTTCTGTTGATAACCGAGTAGCGTTTGTCTGATATTTGTGGAGATAAATTGAAAATAAATTTTTTAATGGAAATTTGCTGTTCCACATAGCGCATAGAAGTAATGGCCAAAAATAGGAAAAACTGGGTCACACAGGGAAAATAGAATGGATATCCTAGAATATCCACAGGAAAGACCAAGAAAGTCAATAATTTCTCAAATAGTATTTATATATGGGCAAGTTCCTTAATTACATTGACATATGAAAAACAAATACATTCTATTCTTACCATCAGAAGGAGGTAATGATCTTTCCTGAGTTTTCCATGGCTCTATGTCAAACATCAATGAAGGCAAAAGTTGGAGAATTTTTTTAGCTATGTCTGAAACATGCCTAAAAATATAAACATAAGGTAGATTAGGCTTATAAAAATATATCATTGATCTGCAGGAAAATAAAATAAAAACAAACTAACAAACACCACAAACTATTCTAACAAATATAAGGGTTCATTTTCATTTCTGGGTACCAAAAAATTTAATTTAGATAATTAATAAATAATTATAATCAGAAAGAACGAAATAAGAAATTTTTTTAAATGCTTATACTAAATTAGTAAAATATTTGCATGACAAAATTGATCCATGTTGTTACTTAGCTTACTTATCTTATTACAGACTATGGATTATACTTAAAATGAAATAATACTAATACATATCATTACATTACTAAATCTAATTATGCAATCCACTAGTAATAATAATTTATTTATCAAAGTGTCAAACAAAATAAATATTAGATATTATATTTAAATTTTAAAAATAATTTCCTTTCTTAAGGTGGTAATGCACAGAAAGCACATTACTGATATACAGTTAATCTATCAAATATGTTTTATTATAGTTGATATTAACTAATAAATATGTATGTATGTATATATGTATAATTGACACTGAGTGCTACTAGTTCATGTAACCAATATACGTTATATTGTTGACACTGACTGCTAGTTCATGTAACAAATTTATGTGCTATTGTTAATGCTGACTAAAGTTCATAATTTTAATCTTATATTATGTGACCACATAAGGTGTTCATCTTTATTATTGTAATTTTAATTTAATTTCTTCTGAACTATTTAATTTGAATTTTTATTTGAGAAATCAAGGCTGCTGGTGACAGTTTTGAAAGAGTTACATGTATAACAAAACTACACTTTGCATTCAGTCAAAAATTAGTATTAAAGTTCAGTCACATCTTATGTGCATTTAACTTCATCAAACTCAACAATACACACTTGGCAAAAGCAAACAACAACAAAATGAAATAGTGTAAGTAATTTCATCCACAATTCAGTGACCAGTTTTGGAGGTACAATGTATGAATTTGCTGTTTCCTTAGTCAGCCTCAGTTCCCGCGTGCCTAAGATAGTGCCAGAGTTTCACCACACTGATGGTGATTCTAATATTTAAGGATACAATTTAATATTTAAATATACATTGCATATTTTTTTCATATTTAATTAATTGAAATCTAAACACAAGCCAACTACCTGTATTTCATCAGATGTTCAGCTGAGGAAAGTGATCTGTTCAATGCTAAAGTAAAAATTGGTTTGATATATTGAGAGGCTTAGTGAGGTTTCTTAATTCAATACATAGGTGCTTTACTATTCAAAATAGTAATTTCAAGTACAGTGATTTTTCACTTTAACCCCATGTAAGTTGTAACACTATTGTACTATGCATTTATTAATGACAACTAAGTTGTCAATTGTTTTAATTTGTTTATTTTTGTAAATGATACTCTTAATTACCTACAAATGATCAGTATTACAATTTATCACAATTAAAGAAATGTTTTATAGTCTCTTTAAATCCTTTAAATGCATCAACATAAACATAAAATGATTTACAAAGTAATCAAAATATGAATGATATAAATTACAAAATTTGTATGACTCACTCATCTTGAGCAGAGACCTGAGATTTGTAAAACTTGTGGGCATCTGCTAAGAGCAGGTTGTAAAGTTTAGATCCTTCCAACTCACCCTGATTATGAATTACAAAATATAATTATGATTACTAAAATAAAATAAAATAACTTTGATCAAAATCAGATTAAGTAAATAAGTGTTTACTAAGACCCTATAATTTTAGACACTAATTATTGTAAACAATGGTAAAGAGCTACAGAAAAATGGTATAAAGCAAAAGAGGAACCCTATTTCACTGCTCTGCTTTTTGACATAATTTCACTAATTTGTTGTGAATAATTAGGGAAATTTTCATGTTCGTTTTCAACAGTCTTATAATAATATCAATTTCAGAAAACACTTAATATTATCTCTAAGCGTAATGCGAAACAGTACTGCCATTTTCTTCTGCTCCAGAAACTGTGCTGTTCTTTATTTGGTAATTATTAAGTATTTCAGACAAAATTAAAAAATTTTCCTGCACTTCTTTTCATCCCTATTCTGCCTAATACGAACAGTGATGCTTCCATACTGTACAAAAATAATATCAATATTGAATGTATATGAGTGTGTGTGTGTCTGTGTGTGCTTGTGCATATTCACATTAATAATGAATTTAAGTGAAAACAATTAAAACAATACCAGGGTTGTAATATACTTAGTTTTAATCCAAATATAAAATTTTTACTTTTATTACGTGTTCTTTTTGATTTAAAATTTATAATGACAAACAAAGCATAATGTTTCTTACATTTAGAAATAATAAACATATCAATATAAATAAATTTATTTTACACTGTTAAAGAAATGAGACAACTACTATTATTTCCCACCATCACCTAAATTCTGCATAACTGATATAAAAACAGTTATCTCCCTTTAAATAGATCCTCAAAGTTTTATATTACATTTCTATATTTTGTGTGTGTGTGAAATTAAACAATTCCTGTGTTTATTATTACAAAAATATGTCACATGAAATCTTATAGATGAATATAGCCATACTGATTTTAGTTTGACAGGCTTTTATCAGTAAAATGTTAATGCTACTTCTAAACCATTTATGAATATATCTATTACCTGCTACACTAAAAAGAGAATCATCAACTGGTTTCAACAACAATCCTTTATAAAAAATTACAAAAATATTTGCTCTCACATAGCTAAAAACAATTTTAAATGAAACTCTTACTTACAAAGAAATTGTCTACAGGGCTACCTAGCTGGAATTTATAAATAAATTGTCTACAGGTCTACTTAGCTGACATTTATACAAAATTGTCTACAGGACTACTTAGCTGGAATTTATAAATAAATTGTCTACAGGACTACTTAGCTGGAATTTATAAATAAATTGTCTACAGGACTACTTAGCTGGTGTTTATAAAGAAATTGTCTACAAGACTACTTAGCAGGCATTTGCTAAAATTTTCTTGTGGTCTGTTGTAAATACTTTCCAGACTGTGCTACACAAACTACATGACAAATTGGATAAAGGCAAACTCACTGCATTTCCTTGATTCCAAGCCCTTGGAAAATAAGGGAGTAAGATATTGTTTCCAAATTTTAGTTAATATTTGGGGGGGAACTCAAAGTACTTTCAATCATGCACTTTCCCATATAATCATGATTTCTCTGCATATCAGAATGGTATATTAGATTAAATACAGAATAGGGTTAACCAAAACTCAATGAAAAAGCCTGTATAATAACTCAAAATCACTGTATGTGTAATATAATTTTGTCTTTACTCAAATTAATCACTGCTAATTTGGATATTATTCACTTTCATGAGTGGTGCATTATTATAATCTTTTTCATACACATACTTATTTATTTAGTTTATAAAAGCATAAAAATAAAGTAATCCAACATTATCAATAATAATTTAAATTATTAATTACTGTAATTATTAGTACTGTTATTATCTTACCTTGAAATATCCCTTCTCTTTCAGTGATTTTAAAAATCGTGACCACCGAATGTCTGAAATTTCTTCACCATTGACACATGCACTGTCTGGGTCACATTCACATTTAGCACACAAGATTTCAAACCCGTGAGACTGTGATGACAAACATAAACAGGAATATTTGTGAGTAAAAGTATAATTAATAAAGAAGGATCAAACTATAGTGCATTTCTGTTTGGTTATTTACATGTTTACATTTTATACACTTTTTTAAAAACTAGAGGTGGCTTAGACTGCAACTCTTGCTTGCATACTAGTGTATGTCAAAATAATGCATAATTTCATTCATCACTACATTGCTTAACATCTTTCACTATACTAGTGTATAATATCATTCATCACTACAGAGCTTAACATTCGTTATTCACTATAACATTAATTAACTTAACATTCATCACTAAAGTGCTTAACATCATTCACCACACCAGTAAATAACATCATTCACCACTCTAACATATCATTCATCACTACAGTACTTAATATTCACCACACCAGTCTATAGCATCATTCAATTACAATTCACAGCAGTAGTATTAATTTCATTTATCAGTACAGTACTTATTGTCATTCACCACACAAGTATATAATATCATTCATCACACCAATGTATAAAATCGTTTACCACACCAGTGTCTAACATCATTCATCACTACAGTATTTAACATCATTCATCACCATCACAGAAACAAGATAAAGTAATTTGTTAATATCAGTAATTTTCATGTTGGGTTTTCTTACTCACTAGTTTCATTCCCAGATCCTGTTCCTTGTATTTTGGATTAGAGGCACCAGGAAGGACCCAGCCACTGCGCTTGTCTGGTCGGAACCTTTGCTGACTAAGCTGTGCGTATAGGCACCGAGTGAAGCGCACCTACAAATATATTTTTCACATTAAACTGAACTAACCAAGAAGAAAACAGATTTATGAGTTGGTATGGTTGTTAATATGATCTTCACTTTCGTGGTTTATGTATTGTTGCATTTCTGTAATGGCTTATGAGCCCAATTATGCTTCTTTATAATATTACTGTACTACTTATACACTGGTAAAGGAAGGACCATTTACAGGTGTGTTTCTAGATAAAAAAAAGTGCTCCCCTTTCACTTCTACAATGATTAATCAATATATGAACTAATTTTTTTTTTATTATACAGAGAGTAATTATCACAGGTTCAATGCTACAGCATGGCAGAAGTTAAGTAAGGTTTACACAAAATAAATCTATATTTACTTCAGTAATATGTTTTTTACATTTATGACTATAAAAGTTCATACTTATCTTTTTTTGATTTCATTAATGCCCATTAAAATTAAAAAATTTAATTTAAAAACAGTGATTTTTTTCCCTATTATCACACAATTATCTCATTTCTGTTAAAAAAATGAATACATGTCAATATATATTAAATTTTAAAAATAAAATAAATACTAACAAAATGCAATTATATAAAATATTTTAATATAAAAAATAAATTATACACGTATTATTGCCATTTTACTGTAAGTCCACATTACAGGAATGTAAAACCCATTGCAGAGCATCAAGACAGCCTATAACAATAAACTGTGAACAGGCTCATCCCAATATTTCAATATAAAATTAATAACAAAAAATAAATCAACATCAAAGAGATATTTTCATGACAAAGAAAAATAATATTAAAAACAAAAGAGTTTCTTAGTGTAGGTAAGACCACTCAAATTTTGAAGTCTGGCCAAATAAGCTGATATTTGCAGGTTATCTACCTCAAGGTAAGTTTGCATACAAAATTTTGGAGCTCTAACTTTAATAGAAAAAAAGTTATGACGGTTCAAAGTTTGACGTAAATTGAAGAAAATACAGATTTCATGAAACCCCCTTTTGAAATGACCACACAACAAAAACTATGAAACATACACAGCTCCATCTCTACTATTTCAACTCTCTGTAACACAAATATATTGTTGATTTTATTTTTTTTTAAGGATCACAGATGCATAGAAAATGAAATACAGTCCTCTCAAAATAGTATTTTAAATTTTAAATTTTCAAACAGCAAGTGGTTAAAAAATAAATGAAACGTCTCTTTTGGAGTCTTGTAAAATAAAAACTACTTTATGTACACCATCCAAATTTGGTATACTTGCTCTTTGGAATATAGACATTTATAGGGTGAATTTTTAGACAATCATTTTATATAGATTTAGAAATATAACATCTCAAAAAATGTAGTTTCATGCAATACATCCGCACACTTGTTGGAAGAGGAAAAAGGTAAAATGAAACATTTATTATTATAATGCAGTGTTTCTAATTTCTGTAACTGACAGCATGATCATTCTAACTAAATAAAGTCATAAATTATATTTTGCACATTATATGCACATACTTTAACAATTTAAAAAATAGTTCAAAACTCACAAAACTGATATTCTCTTTAGTTTAATAAAATACTGTTACTGTGTTAGTTGTTACTATTTACAGTTTATTTTTTTGTAGTTCAACAGCAATTTTAATTATTAGTGTCTTTATTTTTAATATGTCTATTTGTTTCATAATATAAGAAGACATTGACAATCTAAAAATATCTTGAAAATTGAAAGCTAAAGTCTTTCATAGTTTTACTTATATGCCTACTGTATCATTGTATGTCTGTACTTTGAGTAGAATGTTACTCCCAATTGTTGTCCTGATTTCAATTTTTGCCATACATCGATTCACTCACTCACTGACTCATACACTTATTATTATATATCTTAACCCTGATCAGTCGTTCAATGACAAATTCTCATTCATCATTTACTATATTGTTTCTTAAGCCCAAGTTATAATAAAATAACAAAAGGTACTGGTCAGTTATAGACTAAACAGAGACAAAAATCCTTCAGTATTAAGAGTTGTCGTTCTTTATTTTGGATTGGTGCTTTATAAAATTAACTTAAAATATTGCCGATTAGTTAATATATTTTTTAAAAAAGATGTCTCATCGTGAGTCATCGTTTAATCATTTCCAGCCTGTATTTCTTGTTTAGGATTGTTTTTAATAAAAGCAGTTTGTCATAACAAATCATCACCCTCTTGCAACCATATTTTAAATGGCCAATATTTAGCTAACCTTGTTAGTGATCAAAGTAAAACTTTCTAACAAATCATAACCTAAAAATAATGAGCGATTGTTTTACTGTAGCAATATTTTGATAAAATTTAATAGTTTTTGTTAAAACTTAACGCAAAATGTTGTCTAGTTGATTTATTTTAAAACACGTCTTGTCCAAGATGGCGATCTCTATTCAACTTTGGCATGAGCACAATTCAAACTATTAGGGTCTCCTGCATTCATTGCCAATCACTCTTCTGGGATAGAGACTTCTGGTACATATTATATATATATCATTTTAAAGGGCAAAAAATGATCTCTTCAACAATATAAAGGAGGCTGATAGATGAAAATGGGTTCCGAAGTTATAATGCATCGAACATAACGCAAAATTTGGATTCTAATTTGCTACAGTAAAAATTCAAAACTGAAACGAACTGATGCTTGTGTTAAAGGTCATTATCATAGCTTTCCGTTGATATAAGCTTTACTTTTATTGGTTGAATCCTGGAAAGTTAATAGAATGTAATGTGAGCATACCCCAAAATGATGTCAGAGGTCAGCCATGTTCAAGTTTTGCCACGGGCACATCAGAACGCTTTACCGGCTGTACGTTTATCGATCAAAACATAATAAATACACCATTCAAATGTACAAACAAAACTCACCTATAACATTTGAAAATTCCCTTATTTACTAAAACAATTTTCACCCATTTCTTCCTTCTAATTACCGAGATAGTTTTGAAAAAGAGTGACATTGTCTCCAGTCTCCATATAGCGAGTGGGCTTACCGACTTAGTGCGCAGAAACCAGATATGTGAAACATAAAATAACCTTCAGCACTAAATAGTTAAGGCAGAACAGTTGTAATTTAATATTACATTCTGATTTCAAAAACAGAACTAAAGATGAAAAGATTTAGAGAATGTTTTTGTAACTTAGATCAGATGACTTTTTTCACTTAAAAAAATTACTGCTAAATGTAATTATTTAGAGGTGATTTTTTTTCATAAGTGTATAGATTATGTTATATTACTCACCCTTGTCAACACCATATTTTCTGGCTTGAAGTGCTTCATAGTTCTGCATACCTTATAAATATACCACACACAAAAAAAAATGTGTAAGGTGAAAGTCCTCTGAGTTTAAGAAATAATTCATGTTTATTAAATGACAACCACCCTGACAATGTTTATTTAGAAAAAAATAAATGAATGGATTAGTTGTCAGTTACTTTTCACTGTGAGCTATTGTAAGAAAAGATTGCATGAGGAATATCTGCTACTCCTCTAGAACTATGGTCAGCTCTATTGACTTTGAACTTAAAGTGCTAGTCAGCTGAAATGTACACACTTTGACTCTAGTGCTACTATACTGAAATATGTAGACTTTGAATTCTTCAATGTCACTATGCTGAAATGTATGGACTTTGACCTGTTATATACCACTATGCTGAAATGTATGGATTTTGAACTTTTGTCACTAAACTAGTCTCATAGCATCAGCCTCTGCTGTTAAAGTTAAAATGAAAAACATAACAGCCTAAGAAATAATTTGAAACAAATACCTTCAGTTCAACAGGATCCCTGTAATAAAAGGCTTGAACAGCAGCAGATACCAGAGCAGGCTGCTCCTTCAACAAAGCTGCTATATTTACAGGGACGTAAAGATTGGCGTAGTGAGTATTCTCTTTAATTTTGGCAGGAAACCTGCAGCAATGAAAACACATGTATTCACATAATATTAATTTATAAGAAATTATCAAAATACTGATAATATATGTAGAAAATATACCAACTTAAGTTACACAGTTGTTTGTATATGCTTAAGCAGTGTGTTTTAAGTACAAAGGTGAAGTAAAATATACAAACCTGATACTGGACATATCTTCAGTTATATACATACATGTGAGAAAAAGAAAAGATATGTACCAAAATAAGGATCTTTAATAAAAAATTTTAAATAATCTATTCTTCCCCCCAAATTAATAGTTTATGGGACAATAATCACGTGAAGATCTGCCAGGATATACCATACTAAACTAAAAATCGTAACAGTCAATCTAATTTCTAATTAAATAATTTTATTATAATTTATTAATGGATGGAACATCATTTGTAATACTTTCTTTATTTTACTGTACAGGAAATTAACTTAGCACAGCTTTTTAATCAGTATTTATTTTGATGAATAGAAATCAGTAACTATTGCATAAGTGAAATTACGTCCCCAAGCACTCATACTTCTAGTTATTAGGAATTATTAACTATAGGGTTTGACTTAGTCTCTCCAACTGCAAAAGATGAAGACCCCGTCGATAGGCAGATTAAAGAGATCATACAATTAAGATCCATTGTTAATCCGTCCAGCGATAAGAAATAATCACTTTCACAGTAGTCTATATAGCATTTGTGAAACTTTTCTCCCCCTTTTACTAATATCTCTTCAGTTGAAAGACCACAGGTTAGATGAGTGAAACAACATGATTAAAACAACAGCCTATTGTTCTGGCTCATCTATATTCCTACTGTACAAAGAAATGGTTAAACAGAAACAACAAAATTAATAAATTTTTATACATTTGCACAGATACTAAAGTTTTTCAAGGAAAAAATGCCCACAAATGATGGAATTTGCCAAATAAATAAAAACTATTGTCATACACCTGAATTAACAGGGACATACCTGCCTATACGTCTGTTTACTGCATCTTGAACTCGCTGATCTGCCCTGGTATTGAAATTTTCATTACGCACAATGGTAATGGCTTCTTCTAGGGAAGGTGTAAAGAGTGGAAAGGCGGCCATTTCCCCTGGAGACTGGGGAATGGGGATGATGTGCAAATCTCCCCGGTAAACAAATACCTGTATGATAAAAAAACAATACACCTGATAACTTTAAAATGATCTTAAAAATAAACATCAACGCTTGTATGCTCTGATCTGACCTTACACTGTAGTGTCTTTATTCTTTACTTTGCCATGTATGTAATTAATTATGAACTGTTAAAATTTAAGCTTGAAAAAATATCCATATTAATAAACTTAAAGTCAGTCCAGCATATAAATAATTTAAACTCTACTATGAAGTAAATGTAAGATAAGAATACACATATAAATTATGTCATAAACAACTTTAGGTCCAGTAATGAATTCAGAACACACTTTTTAATTCTCTAGCCAATAACACTAATTAGAAACATGCCTTTTTAAATTGATAATGACAGTTTCATTGTTATTAAAGAAAAGGTAACAAGTTCAGGACAATGTCTGAAGATTGGATCATCTTTATTTGCTAATTATGCTGCTGTAAGTCACATCTCACATTTTCAAAGATAAATTATTAAATGTCACTTTTTGGTTCATCTGTGATTGTTTCACATAAAATGCTGAAATACACATTACATGAGAACTTCTACAAAGTATATCACTCGAGGGAAAACTTTAATTAACATTTTGTTTGAAAGGTTGCTGTTAGGCTGTGTATTTGTGTCAATTTAACATAGGAAATTGTAACATGCCATGATACTATGATTCCAGAAAGAAAAAACAATTGTCTTGATACTGGTAAGAGGCAGATATGAGAGCATATTGGACTGGTAATGCATTGGAAAGAGTAGAACACACATATTTAATTTTACTGATGATTCATTCACAATACACATTTACCAACTTGTTCATCTATACATATAGTATGATTATTAAGAAAATAGTTTTTTAGAATATACTCACCTTTTTGTTTACAATACAATTAACGATAGAAAATAAGGAGCATGGTGTGTGACTTTAGAGATATAAAGATGGTCTTTGGCTTTAAACATGAGAGCAGATTGCCTGTTGCTCTTATTTATGTGACAGATGTATAAATATCAGTAACATGTCAATAAAATACCTCTGTCTAATTCTAATGACATGAAAACAATTATTCAGTTTTAAAATGACATCAGTATAAAAGAATTTGTTATTATTAATAATAATAGCAATTATTATTATTAGAGAAAAAAACTAATAAAATCAGTCAGTGCAATATATTAATCAATGTGCACATGTGTGTGTATGTAACTGTTTCAACCATTAAACTGCTAGGACAGTTGAGTCACATTATGCAGCTAAGCAACCAGTCACATTACACAGCTCAGCAAGTCTGTTTAGTCATGTTACAATACCCTGTTTTCAGCTGTTTCTGGATTGAGCCATTTTGGCAATACATGTGCTGCCTCTATCAGTAAAAACTCCTCATCGTTGTCTGTTATCCTGAAAATTAAATAATGGCAATATTCAACTGAAAAATAAAAAGTTCTTTAAAATATAACAAAACTAGTTCATAAAATAATACATGATTAATGTTATAAACAATTAAAAAAGACAGAAAGGGGGAAATATTTTAACAATAACAATTTTACAAATGAAGCACCATTCTCTAGACAAAGTCCAGGTTTCTTTCCTTTCAAAAAGTCAACCATCAGAGAAAATGGCTTGGTTTTGGTATTTAGTGTGGCTTTATTTGGTATAAACAACAGTGCCATGTAAGTTATGCTATTAGAATAGTAAAGGTACACACATCTTTCATTTGAAATTGGTGTAAAATAATACTAATAGGCTGTATTCTGTCAACTCTTAAATTAATATATTCACTTATAGTTATATTATATACTTTGCTTAATTATTACTATTTACTGGCTAATCATATTTATTATGCTTATATTTAATTTACAGAGAAAATAAATAATGATAAGTTACAGGAACAAAGATCCAAAGTCTGAATATGTAAACTGCAAAAAGTATGAGAGAAAATAAGTAACATAGATCATTTAGATGATTAGTACTAAGAAGAGGAAATGAATAAAAAATAACAAGAATTTAGTTTAGCCAAGTTAAACGTGACTTTTACACATAAATACACTTAATATTTTAGTGTTTAAACACAAAATTTATGTCATAAAAAAATTAATTGTGACAAATTATATTTTAGGATGACTATTATTAATGCTCTGGACCAAAGCACAGTGAAGATATGTTGTGTTGCTACTGTAGTTAATTAAGTATACTACTTTACTAGTTTGTGCAGATGTTTTGCTTTTGTTAAATGTTAAACCCTCTAATTTCTAAATGGCTGCCTTTGTGGCCTCTGGTGATGTCAGTCTGCTTACTTCAAAGTTCAAGGGCTTGTGTACCACAATGCAGAGTTAACATAGCACATCTAGCAAAGAAGCTTCTTTTCAGTAATTTCACTGCTTATAATTATTAAACAAAATAATTATTTTAAAATTTTCTAATCATAATCAGGATTGTGTCAACTATAAAGCTGGTTCCAAATTTAAGGATACTCAAGGATATTAAGGATGCTTATTAAAAAAAAACAAAAAAAACTGAGCTACAAACAGAAAAACTATAGGATAACACTCTAACCATTATATTAATTGGAAAAAAATATTACTCTTAATTATTTTTTTTTATTATACTATCGATTAATTTTAGCATAATAAATTAACAAAATTCTTGATGTATGTCAGAACTTCCATTAGGTTCAAACAACAACATAAAAAAATAAGGTTTCTCGAACCCTATTTTAAAAAGTAATATATGAAATTTACTAGCTGATCAGTGTCCATTTTCTCATAGCTTTACCAATACAGGGTATAAATGAACAATTGATTTAACTGTAGGAATAGGTATTAATTGTATGTCAGGCACAATCAGATATAAATTTATATAATTACTATCTACTGCCATCATTAATAACTTTATAATATAATATACATTTATAAAATGAGTGTCTAGCAATAACACTGTCATAAATAATAAATAATAGGGATGAGAATACTGAAGATTATTAGTTAATAAAATGTTTTAAAATAAATTTCAATGAATAAGTTATCAGGTTAGTTATTTTCATATCTTTACTGAATGCAGTCAAAAGAAATATAAACACACATACATGTGTATATTATGAATAATAATGAATCATGAATCCACTAAGTTAAATGGCAAAAGATAAGACAATTTTGCTGCATGTGTGAGAGTGTATGTTTGATTTTGAAATATGTGTTACTTTGTCCAATCATATCTGAATAATAATTTAATAATAATTTTAATATACATTAGTCATGCTTAAAGAGATCCCATAAAATGATTAAATGGTCACTGCTACAGATCATATTGGAAACTAGAGAAAGAAGTAATCAATAATATCCATTGCAAATATCTCATTTATAGTCACTGCAATACATCATAGCATGACAATCAATTATCAATACCAGACAATTCATGAATAGCACGTTCCTCACACACTGTCTACACATTCACAATCTACAGATTATTAGTATACCTGTTTATTTAAATTATCAGATATATTAACTAAGTGAAAAAATAAATAAATTATATGTATTACTAGATGTTAGCATTTAAATTCATCATAAATTTAATATATTTAATGTAAAGCACTAAATAATTATGAGTGTAAAAACATATTATTGGTGATATATTCTCATGAAATAGTGTACAAGAGTGATAATGAATTATACTGCCTAAAGTGGTTAAAATTGTACACTATTTCATGATTTTTAGATATATCATAGATTTAAAATCATTTAAAATCTTAGACTTGTAAAAACATAAATATGTCAGTCTGTTTTCTTTGATTTTTGTCATGCTCCTGTTGTAGCAAATAATATTATTTTATTGGTTTGTTCTTGCATTTTATTTTTAAAAACACTATTTATTAACATAATTTAATTTTTTATTTTAAACTTTAGGCCAATAACTTTGCTATGAAATATAGAAGTATAAAAGTGTACAATAACAGTATATTAATGGCACGCTGGCATGCAAGCATGCATGCACACACACAAATGTGACAGACTCCAAAGTTTAATTTGTGCCATGATATTAAGGCAGTAAAGGTCATAGGGCATATGAAGTATTATTAGAAGCAGATGACAATCATAAAATAAGCAACACTGACTATATCAGTGTATGTGTCACTAAAAATTTCATCTGTATTCCCTTATTTCATTAGTTATAATACATCTTAAACCACTTAAGTTTTGTTTTTCTTAATCAATTTTTACCATTTTACTGTGTTTCATGTTAAACTGATGTAAGTACTAGTGAAAAGTAACAAGAGACTTAGAATCTGTGAATATTTCTGGCACAGACAGTAATATTTACTGCTCTGTTAAAATTGCAATAATAACAAATTTAAGTGAATCTGCCTTTCAAGCTGAGATACAAATGGACTGCAGTTATTGTTGCAGGGCTCAACACTTTTTTAATCACCAAGAACAGCAAAGCCTTTATTTTTGTAACTGTTTGCTCAAACTATATATTTGTTAACTAATTTTATTTTGTAAATATAGTTTTGAATTTGTTATAAAGTGCCATTCTGCATGTGGATTCATTTTGTTTTATTAAGTTATTTTTAGTTTTCCATGTGTTTAAGTAGTGTACTGTAAAGAGTTTATTTATATATTTTATAACACTATATGCTTTATTAAATCTTCTATTATTATTAATAATAATAATTAAATTGATATATTTCAGAAGTGGATAATAATTTAATATACAATAATGTGTACTTATATTTTTTTAAATATAGTTATATACTCTATGTGCTCTATTTTTGATTATTCGATTATAATATTTTTACTAAATTATAAATAAACATAAGTATAATTTTGTTTTAAAGTTTCAGTTTACTTAAGTGGGAAAGAAGAAGTTACCTTATAAGTTATATCTAAGCACTTTTTAAACTCGTGTGGGAAAGACGAAGTTACCCTATACCTAAGCACTTTTTAAGTCATTCAGTTTATTTATTTATAATAATTATAATTAACCATCCTTCAACATATCCTCTATGCTAAATTGTAACTTTTAGTACAGCAACATTCTGTACTAATTTCTAATAAACCCAATACTGTGCAGTGACAGCAGTTCTCAAATGAAACAATCAACCAAGACAACAAATCATGTTCCCTTTACGCTCTTATTTTAAAAAAAAATCTCTCTAAGGTAAAAATTCTCAATATATTATAAAATTTGCGAATTTAAAAAAAATAATATTCAATAACATAAATAAGACATAAGACAAAGAAAACCAGTGACAAATATAATCACAACTCTGTGCCACAAAAATTAATGCAAACAAAATGCAAGTTGCTCTATTTTAAAAATTAAATAAACATGTTTAGATTTATTAAAAAGGCTGTAGTCTCACTATCATTATCACTAGTAATGGCAACTTATTAGTAATTACTAAGTAATTCTATTTATAAAATAAAAAATAATAATAAACTGTCACTAACATTCATTTATTTAAATTTATAAATGAGAAAAGTGACCAGGGCATATAATAATTAATTTAAAGATACAAAACAAAAAAAGTACAACCTGAGAAAAAGAATTTTATAGTTACAACAATATAATTAATTTATAGTGCCAATGTTTCACAGTTTTGGTCATTTCACTATGCAGATGTTAGTGTATTGATCAATGGTGCCAAGCACTAAATGATCCAGTTCTTACTGAGATAATTTTATCAAAGCTGTAATCTTGAAAATCTTAAGACAATTCACAATAACTGAATAAGACTCACCGGATAACAAGATCCGGGCAGTGTTTGCTGAGTTCAAACATAAGGTACACAATAAACCATTCATCATCAATGTTGTCACCAAAATTAGTTTTGCCCTCTAGATGAGATGGCACATCACCTATTAATGAATAAGCACAGTTTTACCAAAAGCGGAACAGATAAGCAGAGCAATAATATAACAGTATTTGTGAATTATGTTAATTCTGTACATGAATAAATTTGTATATTATGGTTAACTAGGATCTGCTGAGTCCTGCTAGAGATGATCTATTCAATCTTATTTAGTTATTATTTAACAAAATAAATTCATTACTTTCTTTAGTTAAAAAATAAATAATATAATTGAAAACACAAAAGACTGAATTACAATCACACAAACAGAAATTTGGTAAATCTGAACTAATTCAAAATAATTAGTACCATAACTGGTACTACTACTATATTATAGTTGAAACTCAGTCATAATCATGATAATGATCCTAAATTTTGAGACAAAAGGTCAGGAGACAGTTTGCTGAGACTACAGTTAAAAAGATTAGAGACCATGGTCTATTGTGATCATCTTCAAATTACTGCTCACATTATGCTTACAAATATTAATGATGTGTTATACATATTTATATACAGTTAATATTTATTATATTATTTAGAAAATAATTTTGTTTCTAATTACTGTTAATTTTTATTTAAAACAGAAGCAAATGAGATAGGAAGTAAATTTTTCATTAGCTTTATCAGTAGAATATTTTGTGGGTTTTACAAAAAAAAAAACAGTTACACACAGTTCAGACACCTATGAATTAATGACTTCTAGGGTAAATATTGGTGACATCCCTGTGGAGATCTGAGAAATTTTCATTTTAACTTGAATTGGAAATTTTAAGAACCAGACATAAGAAGATAAAATCAGAGACTAATAATAAATGAAAAACTACATAGATTTTGAAAGGAGTGTGATGTAAGATGTTCAAATACTTACACAAAGGTGACAGAAACATCAGTTTCAACCATGTACTGACATTTTATATCAGTCATAAAGTATATGGCATAAAATTAAGAAGTATGTTGCACATGGGAGAATATAAATCTAATTCTAAATGAAGTAAACAACATTTGTCAAAATTAAAATATTAGCCTATAATATTTAGCAGACCATTATCAGAAGGTAATAAGACCTAATACTGTAATAATTTCATTTGAATATACTTATATAGTCAATATGACATGCCTTGTCTGAAAATAGGAATTCACAAATATATCTAACAAATCACCATTAAAATTTAAAATTATAGGCAAAGTTCACCCAGTGACTTTACCGTACGGTTAGTTTCTGGGTATCAACTGTGTTCTAGTATCAACTATCATATAGTATACTTGATATAGGAAACATTTCTTTATTCATTTGCTCATGTTTGAATAATTATACTCTGTAGTTACTGAGATATTTAGCTTACAGTATGTGTTCTGTACATTGTTCACTGAGTGAATAATACAACATAAATATGACGAAAGATTATATAACACGAAACTACGGATCATATGAAATCTACACGGCCGGGGTGGGGGATGGGGTGGGAACAACTGAGTTTTTATCAAGGTGTTTCTGGCAGCATTTCGTCCAAATTTGGATTACTCAATTTTATCATTATTTTATACCATACTAGAATTTACTGTTGTATCAAATACAAGTATTAATAAAACTATAAATATTTGATAAATGATATCACATATCATTTTACATAGATTACAATGTTATTTAGGTTTTAGAACAATTGGGCCTACACAAACTGACAAAGTTGTGTAAATAAAAATATTGCAGAATGTGAATATCGAAAAATAAATTAATTTCTACAGAAAATGAATACTTAAAAAATACGCTATTTTAAAGCGTGAGTCATGATATCCAGATAAAAAATTATATTCCGGTATTAACAATTTCAACACGAGTCATATCAATGAATGACAAATCTCGTCTTTACCTTGGCCGAGGACAGTTCTTAGTGTGAAACCATCATTTTGCCAAATATAGTTAATTATCCGTGGTCCTAGGTGACCAAGATATGTGTCATAACATTTTTCTAAAACAGAAATTACATCTTTTTCTTCTAAACCCTCTTGAAGCTTTGGAAAAAGTAAATACTCCAAGACATCCTCTGGTAGCCTTCCTTTGGGTACCGCCATGCCAAAGCCGTCTGCTGCAGGACTTCGATTGTGAGAAAGTGTTGAAGAGTAAACCAATCGTAAACAATTTTACATTTTCAATCATGTGATACCGGAAGTTGTGCCTACCCTTTAGATAAAATGTTTGTAAACATTCTTAGAAAATAAAAGAAACCAGAGATAGAAAAATATTGCGTCTTATTTAAAAGAATGTTAAAACCAAAGGCTCTTACACAAGTTCTCAGTCAGGCAAACACAGGAGGCGTAAGCAGTACTTTGTAAGTAGTCTCTGAAGTCAATATTGATATTAGGCCTAATTATTAGCCTATGTATTGTCCACAGAAATAGATTAAATTTAAAGCAAGCAGCATAAACATATATTCCAGAATAAAATCGCACTTTTAACAGTGCAGTTTATCATTTATTAGGGTATTTCATCGCAAGCGCGGGTCCGGCGAAATCGTGAAATATTTATCCAACTTCACGTTTAAAATTACAGCTGTACTATATGAAATCAGTTAATTCGATTTAGAAATGCATCCATATTTCTTTTAAACTGTACTAACAAAATTGTGCTCCAATTTCATTACTTATTTGTCATTTAACAGTTAGAGTGTGAGAAAGTATGCGTCTCTCCCTTAAGCCATAACCAATCGCTTTGTTCGGAGGGCGTTGCTCGCCATTATGTGTGGTAATTTGTTAACAAAGGTAATATTTTCTGAAAAACGGAATCGTTCCATATCATAAGTCAGTAAACTCGTAACTTTTTTGAAGCCATTGGTAAATATCAGCTGAAGATTGAAGAATTTAATTTCTCAGGTCTAAATCATCCACTCTGCATTGGTTTTTGAAATGAATGGAATAGGAAGATTGACAGTTTATTTTTTTTTCCAGTTGGGATTCCAAGAGTAGTTTTCTTTCCTATAAAATTGGAATTATGTCTATTAAAATCTTATCAGTCAGATGACTGTTTAAATATTTAAAAACAAACAAACGAACATTATACATGTGGGTAAACCAAAATACATTGAAATTTACACTGTTGACCCAATTTATGCTTATCAGTTTTACAATTTTATTCATAAAATTGAGGTTTGTTTGGTTTTTTTGCATCTATATTTTGGATCTAGGCAGGTCCACTGTTTTGGGTATGTGCTGAATGTTTGCACACTTTATTATTCTTCCTTCAGAATGCTAGGTTCCATTTTAGTTTTACAAGTTCTTGCTGAATCATTTTTAAAAAATGCATACAGCTTATGATTTATTTTTCTTCCATATATATATTTGTAGATTAAGTTTATTTGAAATGTGTCTTGTTTAGGCTGCTGAACAATGAAGGTGCCCTGTTGGCTTATTCAGGTTTTGGTGATCGGGATGCATCTGTAACTGCTGCCATTGCTAGCAACATCTGGACAGCATACGTTCGGAGTGGCAACCAAGTTTTTGACAACAGCAAACTGGAATGTATCTTATTAGATTGCAAGGTAATAGTACTAATACAAAGATGTTGTAGTTGTGGTGTATTTTACTGTTTACAAGCAGCTTTTATGCTGACCAGACTGAAGAAACAGGAAAACTGTGATGGTGATGATAATAGGAATCATCTAAAATGTTCAGTAAAGGTTTGCATTGATAAACAGGCTCACTTGAAAAGAAGGGATGATTTTGAGAGTAAAAATGTCTGAAAATTTATGGATAATCAATTATATTTATAGTTATATCATAGATCTGCTACTCTAATAGTTATCAGATTTTATTCACTAGGGTTGTTATGGGTGAATTAGTAAGTTCATACCATTCTATTAATACAGTTTACAGTGAAGTATAACTCCCTAATCCAAATTTTAGGAGCCTACTATATTTCCAACACAGTTTGTCTAAACTTCGGTGAGTACCTCACCAGGCCTGTGTATGCTTTTAATCTGAGCTCAGTATTGAGGTAACTAAAGGCTGGGGGGTAAACACAGGGCTGGAGTTGACGGTTTCCTTTTCGAACATTTTAGTTACTAAGTGGCTTTATTCAGTCATGTGATGGAGTATTTAATTTTTTTATAATGTAACCTACTAATTGTCTCAGAAAGCAGATAACATATAAAAACTATTCTTGATATTTCATTGTTTTCTTCTCATCAGATGATATATGTCACCAATTTTGTTGATGATAGTATATTTTTCCTCACTCCTGTATTTCTCAGAATCACCTACTCTGCTTATTTTAGTGCACATCGTTTTGTTTATGCATTTGATTTGCTCTTTGTTCTTTTTAATTATAGCTATCATTTTTACATAATTTCTGAGTAAATAATTTCATATTATTACTCAATCATTGTCTTAAGTGAGCATATTATTTTAAGATCCAAAGGATTTTGATTTAATTTTTTGTTTGGAACAGTCTTTGATGTATTTCAACTAACCCATAAGTTTATAGCTATAAAGCACTGTCATGATTTTTACCTATTTCATTTTATATCTTTGTGTGAAGACACATTTAGGCCTGCCTGATAACATCCTTTTATACTCTGTTTACATAAGCACTTATTTTTATGTTTGATTACAAATTTTATATAAAGCATAATTCATATTTGCATATTGCTGCCTTTATGCATAAAATCATAAAGCAAATAACTGAAGACTGATTGATAGATAAGTAGGTATGTAGACTGGTAGTGAAAGATTTTCAACAAGTTTTAAAATATAAGAATCATACTTTTATTAGTTTTATAAAATTGTATAATGATGATAAATTTATGGACATCTCATCACACATTGCATCTCTTTATACCATTTATACTATGTATAAATTGACCCAAGTGTAAGTCAAAACTTCTATATTAGAACTTTAAATGGCTTCCAAAATTATTGACCTGAGTACTTTTAAGTCAAAATAAAAAAAAATAATGGAAATTAGTAAAGCATTTCAGCATTAGAATAATACCATGACAATCCTAAATCCCATCATAAGATGTAAAATATAAATGTAATAGTGAAAGTGCAGCAAACACTTGTTATATATATATATATGGTAGGCAGCAATACTAACAAAAATTACAAAAAACTGAAATCTACAAGTTACAATACTCAGACCTAGACCTTTCACTGTAATTGTAGATAATGTGTTTAAAAATAAAGTTTGAAAACATTAACAGATATTTAAACCTAAAATGTAAATGTTAAATATCACTTTATCAGTAACAAGGCATTATATAATATTTTACTCCAGCCTAAACTAGAAACAAATGTGCATGCCTATATTTCACTGATGTTTACAGTATTAATTTATATGCAGGACAGGAAATTCATAAGTTTTAACTAAGATAGTTGTTGGTATTTTGTTTATTTTGTCTTTGAGTTTGATCTCTGTTTATCATTAGTAGAGAGGATGTTGTTATTTTAATATTTACCAGATTTAATAATAATTACTATGAGCAGAACATTCTTATATAATAAGACTTATTTACATTCATATGCATGATAGGAAGTCGAAAGCCTGATGGGTATTATTATTAAATGTTGTTTGTAGCAAGTTTTTAGTTAATATTTCTATTTTAATAATTATGTGTACCATGTTTAATCACCACTAGAACTTAAGTAAAAAAAAAAAATCAAACAAAAAACAGATTGCATGCATTAAATGCAAATATTGAAGCATTTCCTTTAAATGTTTTTACTTAAAAAATACTTGACTTTACTATAACCAAAACATTATATTTATTTTTTTCTTTTCAGGAAGGAAGAGTGGCTATTACCAAAGTAGCCAATTTGCTGTTGTGTATATGCAGCAAAGAAACCGTTGGCTTTGGTATGTTAAGAGCAAAGGTAATACTGGTTATCAGTGTGCTAGTCATGCATTTGTTTTTAATTTTAAGGCTTTGGATTCACTTTAGACAGAAAATGTTTTAAACTGTTTCCCCAGACCTCAAATTATGAGGTAGTCCTTATGATTGTCATTTAAACAGTATGAGCTAATAATTTAGGAGGAAAATATTTAAGCTAAAATCAGGAAAAACTAAAAAAATGTTTATTATTCATTTTTTTTAAAATTAAAACAATTCTTGAAAAAAATATTTACTGATAAGTTCAAGACATATTTGAAATAAAATAAGAAATAGAGAACATTGCATATATATTGCTAAATATTAATTCTAGTGTAATTATTTTGAATTTTTGGTGAAGTACTGAATTAGGCAGTTGTTGCCATTTTTATTTTTTAACTAATTAGAACTGTTAATTTGAATATTCTAGGTTTTCTTCAGTTCAAATGTTTTTTGTACCATGAAATTTATATGCATGATTATATATATTCACAAGAATATGTGAAAGGAATAAAACCAATGAACATGAAATGAGTCACCAGGTAACCTCACCGGTTGATGTAATATGTTTGAAATGGAGAAATGTTATGCAGGGTGTCTGAAAAATCTTAAACCAGTAGTAAAAATGCTTTTCTTGACAGATGACAATAAATTTATATAGGTAGTGTACTGCATCAGAGTAAATTATGATGATATATTTACATGGCATTCTGAAAAAAGCATATGAAGTATAAACCCCATTGGTTCCAGACTTTTTAGTATCAGGGGTTCACTGAGATCTTAAAATTATTTCAGGGTTCTTCCAGTGTAAAAAGGTTGAAAGGCTGCTGTAGATCATATGCATATGATCTGCCATCAAAAAAATGATTTCAAATCACTGTGGGCATTTGGAGATATTGTTATCTGCAAAATCTAGAAGAAAGATCTTTGCAAGCTGTAAAAAAAAAATCAGTTAACCACAGAGTAACACTCAAGATAAGACTGCTACCCCTTGGGTCTACATTTTGAGAGGAATAAATGGTTGGCTACAGTCACAAGTGAATTTTACTTTGAAACCACACTCATAGATAACACTATATTTTTTAGAAACAAAAGTTAATAGGTGCTAAAGGTTTACTTTACTTGAGAGTTCTGACTGCATCATCTACAAACATAGAATTGGCATTGGATGTCATGTCATTAGTCTCACCAAGCATTGAATCATCAGTCATTCTTCACATTTTCTGATCTTTTCTTGGACAGTTATTTTAAGGCTACCCAATGAAATGCACAGAGCTTTCTAAATAATAGAAAGTAGGAATTTTCATAATTAAAGCCAAGTCCATTCAAAGGGAAAACAGTTGCGCATTTTGACCTCTTCATGAGAAAAAGCACTTGGACATGTGTTTCAGAATATTTATATTTTAATATTTTTTAGAGGTTGAACATGTCAAAATATTATAAGTGTTTATAATTATAGAGAGATGTTAGACTTTCCAAATCAGTGAACTCTCGAAACTGACAAATCAATTGTTCTGGTCTATTTTAGCTGCCAGTGGAAATTGAGGTCAGGAACAAAAATGATTCATTTCAGAGTGGTGGGCCACATATGTATATCTATTTTTCTATCTACAGTGTAACCTGCACTTACAGTGCATTTTCTTTTATCAAGTTTTAACCTGTTTTCTGTTTATGTTGAGATAATATTTATGCTAATTTTAAAGTTGTTATGTTCAGGATGATGTTTTGATGAAACATTATTTAATATTCAGGTGGAAGCACTGGCAGATTACTTGGAAGGTCCTCTTTCACAAGTGGCAGCTTCTTGACCTTGACTTCCGACTCCTTGGTGTAACTAGTCTTCAACTTTCTGTTCATCATCATCAGACATTTTTCATACTGATATTAATTAAAATTTTTCTTGAAATAAACAATCCCCTCCCCCAGCACTATGGTGTTTGATGAATGTTCACTCTGAAGAGGCATATTTTCAATTAAATGTTACAAATTGTTTGTAATGTTCTGTACACACTTTATTGTATACATTACGTTTTGCTGAAACGTAATGTATGGGAGAGCTGTTTCATTTATTGGACCACTAACTTGCTCAGATAGTTAATATAAAACAACTGATGTGATTAATTTGGAAGGTATAATCTTTAGAATGAGCAGTTGCCTAGAATCACAGCATTTTGGGTTTTAAAAAAAGCATTTGAAGTAAGGATGCCTACTTATATTAATAATATATACTCTAAATGAAAATGTTTGTGTCATGTACCCAGTAATGCTATGTGTCGATTAAATACCCACTGAATTTTAAAGGAATAGTTGTCTTTTTTTTTTGTAAAAAAGAATGTGCAAAATGATGTATTGCCTAATATTATATATCAACAAAAATGCAATTATAACTTTTACAAAAATTTAAATGTATGTAAATTAATTGTGCACATATATTATTTTTAAAATTTATATAACATATACTTGAAAAATTAGTTGAATACAGTTAACTGATTTTAATTTTGTTGTTTAAGTGAATATACTAAAAACAATAGGGGGATCCTAATTTTAACCATAGCAACACACAAAATTGACTTACTTCCTATACATAGAGAATAGTATAATTATCAGAAAGATGAGAACTGGACCAAGACACAGACTTGTCAAGGTACAAAATTGCTGTTAAAAATAATACTCTCTTCTGCCAATAGAATTAAGGCATCTTTCAGTATTATAAAGAATGACAACCACGAATAAGAAGTGGTTTATTCCTTTTGAAAAAAACACAACACATTTAGATCATCATTTGATGTAAGATTATTATATGATAAAAAAATTGGTATCTTTACCAATCACCATTCCACCACCGCCATCAACCAGACAAGCATACAGTAGAAGCACGAGTGGTTCACTAACACACAAGCCAGAGGCAAAGTTCCCTCTAAAGAGAGATAAATTAAGGAAGCTCCTCAGTAGTAGATCTCACAAATAGTGTCTTCTCCTTAGTACCATTTTATCGTTGGGTTAGTACTAGTAGTTGTGTTTTGTATTTAAATAGTTTTTATAAAACCTTGTGTGTTTTCTGTGGAATCATTGTACAGTTTTTAAAGCTTTTACAAGATTAAACATTTTATAAAGTCCTTTTCCAATTGGATGAATAGTTTTCTGACTAATAGTCTCATGCTTGTTCCTAACAAAATCACCTAATGGGGGATGGACCGGAAGTTTCTTTGCTGAAGAGGTACTCTATTCTAATCACTTTGAATGCAAACATAACTCAAGTCCGATCATAAAGGTGATCGTTAGCTTAAGGTAACTGACTGATAAAGAACGAATGGACTTAAAATATTAAATATATATTTGCTATTGATCTATGATCTGAATTGGAGAATGCTCATGTAATTGAACCTTTATTCCTATGTTCATTAATTTGACTATGTTGTAAAGTATACTTGTGAATTTTGATTGATGCTGTATTTCTTATGATGTGTGTGTATCGGGCTAATGAAATTGTTATAAGAGAGAATGAGTTTGGAGAAGAAATATACCTGAAATTTAGTGCTGCCTTAATTTGACTTTTGCAGAGCAAGCCTTTCTGGGTTGTCACTTCAGGCTACAGTGACTACTGTGCTAAACTAGATTATGTTTGTGTGTGGATCCAGCATTGTCATGAATTTATCAGTAAAACAGGTTGCTGTAAGTTGATTCCTGTGAATTCCATTCGAGTACCAATAAAGCAGAAAATGTAGCTTGAGTTTGGTCTTCAGAATTCGCAAAGATTATTTTGAATGTTCCTCCTGGATGTGTTGCACAAAGCACATGGAAATTCAAGAACATACCTTGTGCTTGATAGCATGTGAAATTCAGGACAATTCTTCAGGGCATGCTTGGAGAGTACATCAAAGATTCTGGAACAGCTGTGTAACGTGTCTAGAAGAGGCATATGAACGGTCACCTAGATATGAAAGGCAGTGACTTATTGCAAACTGCGTTATTGTGAAACTGCCATCTTTGAACAGGTCAGGTGTACTGACTTTATTTCTCTGAAAACTCCACTCTCATTTCTGTGATGATATCCATGAACTTGATTATGTATTTAGGTTAACTGACTGCTTATGTCTATGCTAGGATAAACTGAACAATTGTCCAGAGTTAATTGAACAGTGTTGTGAAGTGATGTAAATGTCCACGCTCCTTTGATTTTTATTCATATGTTGCATATTTGATTGTTTATTTAATAAATTTATTGATCTTCTTACACATATTGATAACCTTATGTTGGAGAAGAAAGTGGGTGGATGGGGGCTTCTCCTTTAGTAAGAAGTTTTCCACCTACAGAAATATTGTATGACAGTAAATGTTTGTCTTGAATGTTGTGGAAGAGAGAAAACGTTTACAGTGCCCGCATATCCACCAAGTGAGAGAAATGAGTGGTGTCTTTTGGAAAATTATTAATAACATAAATTAAGATTTTCATCACTTGTAATTAGTTAAGGGTGATTAATTAACAATAATAATCATTAACTAGGTGGCATTAGCATCACAATCTGATTTGAGATTTACGTATACTTCAACTATTGCTGATTTTGCAGAGAATCAATCACAAGTGATAGAGATATTTGTGTTCTGAAATTAAAGAAATAAGAGTCAGAAAACAAAGTCATGAGAGGACATTTTTGTGTGTATGGATTTTTTAGTGCAATTTTGCTCAGGCACACTCCTACTCTATCTAATCTTGAACTTGCATGACTTGTAGCACACGGGACTCAATTTATTGTCCAGTCCAACTAGACACAGATCCCACTACTTTTAGTCTAGAGAGTAAGTTTTTCAAGCATAGATAAAATTCTGTACTCAGCACTGTGGCATGAATAGAGAAATTGTGTAAACTTAGTATGCTCATATGCACATAACATATATGTATCGTATTTACTTGCAGTGATCTAGAGTTATAAAATAACTTTCAATGGATTCACTTCAGATGAATAGATATCTGTACAATAATTCTGCAAACAGTGGTGGATTATATGATATTAAACTATAGCAAATGCAACAATATTGTAAATTTAACAATTTTTAAACGAGGATCAAAAAATGCCATTATTTTCAGGCAGATGCTGATTCAGCCATCTTGTAGAGGGTTTTGATTTCTTGGTCATAGGCACATGAAGGTGTTTCAAGAATCATTGGAATACCATCAAACCGTGGATCAGTCATCAGATGTCGAAAACCCTCCAAACCAATGTGTCCTTTGCCAATATTCTCATGTCGATCAAGGTTACATCCCAACTCACCTAAAACAAGCAAAGAATAATGATGGTCAATTTCTAAATGACTGAAAGCTAACTGAAATGAATGACCCTAAATGTTTGTTGATAGCTTAATTTCTGCAGTTGTAAAGGAACCTATTTCATTACAACAATAAAAATGCTGAAGTCACAACAAAAAACTGCTAGAAATTTAAATTCATAAATACCCTAAAATGTCGTATGAAAGTGCACATGTTTAAAATTCCTTGCCAAACCATTTTATATTAAAATGTGTAACCAAGAAAATCCAAATAATAATATGAGGTGAAATTTGATTAAAAACTTGATATTACTTATAAAGTTTATACCTTTATGGTTTACATATGCAAAATGAATGAAACTGACCAGCAAATATTTGATTTTGCTGTCTTCTAACAAAGATCAGTGACTAATATAGGGTGATATCTTTTAGTTGCAATCTCCAATACATATATATATATATATATCATACTCAGACTATCAACCCAAATTCACAGAGGCACTGCACATACTACATACTTGGGAGTTATGTGTTTATAATAAACCACAATGATAACAATAATTTTATGCAAAATAAGTACAAAAAATAAATTACAAATTTTTGAAGAATAGATTATCCAGGTAGCTGTCTTCAATCAGATAAGCAATAATACTTCAAAATCTCTATGGTACCAAGTGAACCTACCTTTAGAATCATTAAGATGTACAGCTTTGAGGTATTTAAAGCCCACAATCCTGTCAAAGTCTGCTACAAACTGCCTGTATCCTTCCTCAGTGGACAGATCAAACCCTAAGGTGTACAGCAATAAATGCTTCAACAATCAATAATGGATGAACAAAGGCTGATCACAAAGTACTCAAGACTGAATTATTATCAAGAAGAAAGTATGTTTTGCATGAATATTAGTGTATTACAGAATGGAAAACTGTGAGGAAATTAAAAATTGGTGAACAAAACTGATCAATGGATTACACATAGCTAGGAAGTTATTTCAGAAAGGATAATATACAAGGGATTGCACTTGGGGATTAGGAACCTGAATATTGCCATGTATACTGAAGTAACAACATTTGTCAATATTGCCACATATATTGAAATAACAACATTTGTCAATATTGCCATGTATACTGAAATAACATCTGTCAATATTGTCATGTAAACTGAAATAACATTTGTCGATATTGTCATGTATACTGAAATAACAACATTTGTCAATATTGCCATGTATACTGAAAAAAACATTTGTCAATATCAGCAGAATGCAGAAAAGTTTACAAGGAAACCACCAGTGATCATGCAAAGAATACAGAAGAATTTACCTTCATATAAAATAAAGTAAAAGTAACCTTTGCTGCTTCATGAAAATGTCTGTCCTATTTTTGGGGAGAAAGAAGGGTATGCTGCGTACACCCCTTACTAAAAAATAGTTTACACACTGAGTACTCAGGGCTTGATAAAAAATTTTTGATTCTCTCATTTACATGTAGTTTAACATCACCACTGGAGTTTGCGTTGATCATTTCATTATTAGACATCTGATCTGGAGTGCCCTAGTGGGACCCACAGCCTCACATTTAGATTCAAAGTGGATGTGGGAGGAGCTAGCAGAAAGGGGCAAGTTTGGCACAAACCCTCAACTGCCCTCAGTTAGTGGATTGAGCTTTACATGGTGCCTACCATTGATGGGAAGAAACCCACTATGTTCCCCTTGTGTCAAAATTTCTTCCCTTTCAATTAAAACATTTCAAATGCACAGTATTTTAGTGTTTTACCTTACACATGATTTTAACACTCTGTCTGAGGAACTCTGCTATGATAGGCAGAGAGCAGATACATTTTATTTTATACAAAATAATATTTATCCATGTAATGTAAAACAAAAAAAATTAATGCCTTAGAAACAGCTATTTTGCTTTGGTCATGTTGCCACATAAATTTTTTATTTCTGTAGAAATAAAACATATACATTTTTCCAAATTAATAAAAAAAAACAAACAAACAATTTTAACATAATATACAATGATACATAGAACAACATAATTCAAAATTTGAAAATAATTTAGGATTTATTGATATATGAATAGGATTTACCAATACATGACCTAATAAGACTATACATATTTTACATACAAGATAATTAGCATTTGTAAACTTATTCAGTCAATCTATACAAGAAACTAACAGAAAGACTGAAATTTAAACTCTCTTTTTATTATATGAAAAGAGCCATTGAAATTGGTTTTATACTTAAGGATTAAGCACTCTGAGAATAGTTAAAGTGCAGATCATACAAGTACACAATTACCTGCAGCAAATGCGTGACATGTATCAAGACAGATTCCAATCCGTGACTTGTCTTTCACACGATCAATGATTCCACGCAGCTCTTCAAAGTGTCCTCCCAGTGTATTACCTTGACCACTCATATTCTCAACAACTGTTAATAATGGAACAAACCAAAAAGAGCCACAAGGTGTCAAATTAATCCTGAAGGGAAGAAACATAATTTTCCTACATCTTATGTTCACAATGTTGAATATTTTGTGAATAGCTATGTACTTGTGCATCTAACACAAATCACAACAAAAAGTAATTTGATTTAAAAAAATTACACTGATATTTAAAGATTTGACAAGAAATTGGTGTAAATAACTTTGTTGTTCACATGAACTAAGGAAATTCTGGAGTAAATCATACCTCAAAGTTACTGAGTAATGATTATTTACGAATCATTCTAAAATAAAATGTTAAGCAAGCAGCCTTTGAATAAAAATAATGGTACCAGAATGAACACAGGGATGAATTTTTTTAAAATTTATTGTCATAAAAGATATTAAATAAAGCAAATTCCAGTAATATCTATGACATATTGCACACCTGATGATTTTATATAAAATTATAATAAATATTTTAACTCTGGGTTTTGACCTATTCAATTTCCCTTAAACTTTTAATGAATTGAATAATCACTTATACTTTATCATTAAATTAATTTTACTTGAAGAGAATACTACATAAACTTATGTAAACTGGTGCCTCGATATATCGTGGACCCACATACAACAGGGACAGCCTGTGGACCCCTTTTTTTTCATTGTCCAGCTTCAAATTACATGTACAGAGTTAACAGCACTGTATGAAATCAAGTGGCTCAATTTGCAACTGTTTAACTGACCACGCCTGAACTTTATACAGTATAAGTGCTCAGTACATTGAATAGGTACTTGCCACTTCGTAAATGCAGCTTAAAATGATCATTATTGTTTGGAAGAACTTCAAACACATCCTAACACTTTTAACAAACATTTTTGGGTTGAGGTGGTTAGAAACTGTGGAGAAAGATTGCCTAAAAATTCTTCAGTTGCAGTCCATGATTGACTTAGCTAAAAAGAAGGAAAGAAATGCCTATCACATCGTTTTTCAACAAATGAGTGAGTATACTTTCATGTGCTCATGAAAGAGACTGCATGTTTATTAATGCTAAAAATCTTTATAATCATGATTTTCTAATTTAATCCAACAGTGCTATGTTTACATATGCTTAAATTACAAGGCTTAAAGTGTTGTATGATGGGAAAATATTCCCACATATATATTTTATATAAATTTTCATTTGTGGAATGAGTGCGTATTGCGTCCTGTTTACAGAGAAAGGAAGCCCTGAAATGAATGAGAGACATGTGTGGAAGATTTAGGGACTGGCGTTTGATGTCTGCGGTGTTTGAAGTCTGCGAGCGCGGCGGTCAGCGTGTGGTCAGTGTGTACGCTTAGCGGGTGGTTAGAGTTGTTAGAGGGACATAATCATCTTAGAGCTAATGAATTGAACAGGTCAGAAGCTGGTCTAAGCAGGGTAATAAAAACCACAGTGAAAATGTTATCTTCACTACTTCCTGAAAAATCGTCTGAGGGTGACGACTGAAAGGGTAGTCCGCCCCAAACAACACTGGGTCGTATATGAGAGAAGAAAACCCTGGCTATATAGGTAAAAGCGTCTTTGTATTTGTGTGAATGGTTAAGTTTTATTAGGATGTTATATACTATGTTTTATTTATGAATATATTAATATTCTTCCTTTCAGAGGCCTATGCCAAACTTAGTAATTATTAATCGAGCACTGGACTGGACACTTAGGCTTTGCAATTGTTTGTGTTGCAGGGTTTTTTCTTGTTATTGTGTATTCTCGGCTGCTCGTTTATAGCTGCCTGTTGTTTGCCTGTGTGGCTGTGCCTGTGTGGCCGTTCTACTTGTCCCGGCTGAATTGGGACGTGCCGATCTATTGACTGGAAAATTCAAGTCTACAAGACTGACGTCATTTCTGTGCTTAAGCTAAGTGCCTATCCGGAAAGTGACTCTAGTACGAAGAACTGGCTAAGGATGAACTTAATTTTCTAAATCTTGTTAACTTTCTTTTATTAAATTTCTTGTTAATATTTTAAAACGCGTGTTTGTTAGTTCTGTCGTTATTTTCGTAGTTCAAATGATAATGTAATGATTACGTCTTGTCCTCTGTTCGTTTAATTATAATCGTTTCTATATATAATTATTCATAAACATTAAATCTCAGCTGATTCTGAGTTGGGGGCGGAGCCAAATTGGCGACGTACCAGTATATCAGCATAACAGTTACAGATATACATAATTAACCAGTGACCCATGCTCTGCACCAGCACTTGTAGATGTCTTGTATCATAGCAAATTATACATAGTTGATATAAGTCATTATTACAAAGTCACCCCAGAGTATAGCGGCGACATAAAGTAAATATGGTGAAGTGTGAACCTTAAGCTGATAAAGAGTAGCCATTTTGTGACATGGATTCATATGTGACAGAAAGGATCCCTTGTTATAACACAGCCTCACATAAAATGCAGTTGAATTTTGGGGTCCCAAGGACCGCATTATGTCAAGGCATCAGTTTATCTAAAAATACAGTTAAAATCTCTTCAATTTGATTAAGGGTGCAAATGCTTCACCCCCCTTCATGTTGGTCTTATTCAATTACCCTTGTCACTGGCAGGAGTTCTCACATCTAACTGACCAAGGTAAGAGTTTTCTACCCTCTTGGAACATGAGCAGTGAAACCCTATAATCTGAAGAGGACAAAGTCCTCTCAGTTCACAAAAGTTAGTGCCAGCAATAAAGATTGATATACAAGGGGGAGGAAACCAGATTAGATGGTGGATTAGAATGTTGGCCAGGACTCCAGAGTCCATAGATAAATATGTGTACCATGAATTTCAGGCAGAATGCTAGAGTCCCACATATATCTTCTCATTTTACATTTTCACAAAATTGCAGAATAAGGAGTCCTCTTTGGACCAAACTGTGGATGAAGTGGATTTTACAATTCAGAACTGCCAAGAGAAAGTTCAATCTTGTGTTTCTTTCTCATATCTACATTTTAAACTATTAAGTCTTCGTTTTGCAACCATATATCATATGCACTTATTATGTATTTATATATTTATGTTTAATTATTTTTAAGAGTGTATGAGCATGAGGAAAAAACCTACATCTGTTACTCCTTTTAATTTGTCTGTAAACTTCATTTGTCTGAATAGATGGTGCACGTTAGCAATGTGTAATTATAGTAGGCAACTTTTTTTAATGGAAAATTTACTATCTCTCCAGATAGAAACTATCCTTATGATGAAAGGTTTGACAATTCACTTAATAAAACAACTTATCATATACTTATGAATTTGTAACTAGGCATTTATCTATATTTTATAACCATTTATTTTATAACTATTAAATTTCCTTCTAGTTAGTGACAATTGACTTTTCCTTTGTCTGATCAATCATCCTTTCATGTTATATCTTCCCATCTAAAGGTAAATTAAAGTTTTATGTTCCTATCTTTGTGAACGTACATTAATTCTTCTTTTGGTGTGCATGTGGACTGAGAGAAGGGTTTGGCTCCAGTAATGAGAGGGGGAATAATTAAAGAAAGGCTCATCCTTTTTCTCTTTCCCTCCATCTACATTCCACATAGGCATACGCCACAATATCCATCACTTTACACATAGATATTTTAATATTTAAATCTAAAACAGAAATAAAACTGAAGTAAATACAACATACTATTACCTGTTATTACAAACTTTGTCCTTGAATGTGCCCAATTTATTGAGTCTGCAATTTTGTCCATACAATCAGCTACACTAATTTCTCCACATGTAGACCCTAGTATTGAATAAGAATAATTTCATAAATAGCACATATTCTATATAAAGTTAGCTATAAATTAAGACCCAGAATATGAAAGAATAATTTTATAAGTAGTGCACTTTCAGTACAAATATTAATTAGCAAGTCTAATGAAGAACAAGTTTCCTAATTAATATTAACAAATCTAGTGAAAATTCAACATGAGCAAGTTTGACTATGACCTTTTACAGAAAGCCTATTTGTAAAAGAGTGTCTTGTAAAGTCCAGCAAAATTTTATGTCCTGATAAAAACAAAGCTTGTTCACTAATACAGCTGCCTGCAGGATTATGGACTTAACAGATAATGAAGAAACAAATGATTCAAATAACTAAAGGCTTCAAAACATTTTCATTTGCTTGCTCTTGATGAGAGTACATATGCACCTGAAACATCCATAATCATACTTTAACGTGCAATCATTAGTTAGCATAAAGTACAAAAAATCAGACTTATAATAAAATGTATGGTGTTACGTTACAGAAAAAGAGTTATCACTTGTACAAATCACAAATATAAAATATAAAATATAAAAATATCAAACATCAAGTCAACATATATCAATCAAAAATAGAAAATATCTACTTTTATAATATATAAACCTTTAATACAAATAAAAATTATATCTAATCAATATTTAAGATTAAAGATAGATACCACCACACGCACATATGCACTGTAGCAAGTTTTAACACATAAATGGGCTGTAATCTGGCTTGATGGTCTTCACCCAATGGACACTAATAATACCAGGGCTTACATCAAGTTGAAAATAATAATAATCTTCTTCACAATTATTAACAGTTCAAACTGTGTACAAAGGAAGCCGGTGGCCATGGAGTCCTCACAAGCAGCTCAGTGATTGTGGTAAAAAGATAACTTTTCCAACCTATACATCTAATCCCTAGCTCAGGATTATCATGCTGTGCTCTAATTCAAAGCTTAAATAGAGCTCTAATAAAAATCTTCAAATTTATTTGTTGTATTTATAATAAATAAATTAAATGGACTGGTTGTGAAACAAAGTTACTAAAACCAAAAAGACATTATCATATTTGCAAATATGTCTTCTCTACAAAATGATATAAACAACAATACTTTATTATTATTATTATTATTAATGCAATATTATTTTACAAACCAGGGTGAAAATTGTAAAGAGTCAGTCCCAAGGTTTCACATCTTTGTAGTTCATCCAAGAAAGCTTCCCGACTTTTTTTCCATGTCTCTGCATTTGGTGAACCCAAATTTAGTAAATATGAACCATGTGGCAAAATAGAGTAAGGAGAAAACCCATGTTTCTGAAATCAAAATGTTAAAAAAATAATCTCAATCAAACTGTTGGAAGAAAAGTCATGCTTCTCAAATTGAAAATTAATATAAGACAGATAGGGTGAAAGCTATGTATTGGAATAAATATTGTAAACAGTCTTATTAAGACATTTGTTAGATGATAAAGGTATCTTACTGAAATTAAACAATCTTATGTATTTTAAAAAATTAAAATAGAAAAGGATCCCATTGAAAACCAAACAATAATAGTTTGTTAAAATTGTAAAATATTTCAATTAAACATAAAGTATCCTTATTTTATTGTATATAATACAGATAGGTCATTAGCTTTGTTGCAAACAAATTAAGGTAGTATAAGCAAATTTAATATCAATATAGAATACTGTGCCTTAAATTTTACCACACTGAATTCTTGTTTGTAGTGCTAGATCTTGCAATACATATATATATATCAGATGATAATTATTAACAACAAAAATACTCTTATCTATCATAAAACTGATAAAATAAAAAAAAATTATTATGATGAACGTAACAAGTTGGAAGACCAATGAATAAGCCTAGTCAAACATACAGTAATTCTTTATTTTAGATTTATTTACAATTTTTAAACAGTTCAATGAACATATTCCATTATTCAATAATGCAAACAAAGCAATCTGCTCAAAAGCTTTCATCTTGAAAGATGTATTTCAAAACCCAAAAGCACTAAACATGTTTGCAGGATTTCTCATTTTCATATTTATTTTTAAATTTATGTTTTCGTTCATAAAGTGCTTCTAAGAAATATTCATCAAGATCAGAAATAACATAATAAAGCATTATCTTACCTTATATTAAAGGAAATCAAATCTGAAGGCTACAAGAGTTTAAAATCCTGAAACCCATGGCTGCCATTATATAATCGATGGAAATCATAAACTGCCTTATATTTTCTGATAAATTCAGAAGATCCAAAACTGCCATTATCTTGACCATGTGCTGTTTCCTCCCCTTATGGCTATCTATTTCTCCATTTACTTGCTTTTGTCATTCTCTTAATTCTTTATTGGATTTAGCACTAACTTCTGTATGAGTTGATCGGCAGTCATTTTCTTGTTGTTATATGTATTGTAACCCTCCTCCTTCCCCTAAAAAAAATCAAAATGAAAATAATCTTTCTGAACTGACTTAACAGCAACATTAAGAGTATTTCTTGAGAAGAAGTCTTAAACCAAAATTGAAAAATAATATGTTTAAATTAGTTAATTTGGAATTCTCAGTATGCTAGTTTGGGCTTTTGAACAATATACCAGAAACAACAGAAGAAAATGCCAAGAAGAAAAACCCAGTAATGACTGGCAAATATTTTCACAAATTTTATTTAAAATAAATGCTTAAGCATACTGATCAAGAAGAAAAAGGGGTGAGATATTTTTTTTAAACAATAAAAATCAAGGATTTGTCAACTAATTTGAGGGGTCATAAGCAAATTCCAGTACTTTTCAAGGACAAAATAGAATTTAAGTACTTTCAAGGATGTTTTCATTTTTCAAGGACTTTTCAAGGTTGCTACAAACATGTTAACTATTGTTGGATGAAAACCATATGCCCTTCCACTCTAGTGCTTAGCCATGTTTCTATAGAATTATTATTTTTTAAAACTTGTTAACTAAAAAGAGTTTTGAAACTATGAACAGCAATAGGTCAGTATTCAGAAAACATAAAGACAAAGTAAATAGGCAGATATTACCATAAGTATATTTTACTTCAAGATAAACTGCTAAATTAATGCATTCATTTTACTTCTAAAATGTGGGCCTAAGTAATCTGAATGCTTTATTTAAGTGAGTCTCATTTAATGCATAACGATGCCAAACTGTAATTCTTTTTACCAAAATGATTGACTTACTTTGCACGCTTCTTGAAATTTGACCACTGCTGTTGGTTCCAGTGGTTTAGCAGTCCAAGTACGCTGTGACTTAAGGAAGAGACCAAATGCATGTCCACCCATAGCAACAGCTTCTTCCACTGCATTCTGAAGGCTCTCTAGGATATATCCAAGAATCACAGAAATACAGGTAATAAGTATATGTTAACTAATTAGAAAAGATAATAGCATTATAGGCAACAGGCATTTCAGACTTTTTAAACAGTATGAAGAAAATAGCACTATACACAACAAATACTTGTAGATTTTCTATGTACTATGGAGAACAGTGGTAATAAATGACATAAGAAATTAAAAGTGATCCGGTAGATTTGACTGTTATTAAAGTGTTAAGTGTGTCTTTGAAGAAATATGGCTTTCATAGATAAGAATAAATGCAAATGAAATGAGTAATTCCCATTCTTAGAATCAAGACTGCAAAATTTAAATTTTCAGAGATTTGTATAAATGCATTTATTCTGATATTGAAAGTCAATATTTCTGAAAGAAATCATAGCTCTTGTTCATTTGTGAGACTGATTTCTCACCATAGTAACATAAAATTTGACATCACAATGTGATATAAAAACAAACAAGTGAACATTGGCCTAGAGCTTAAACTTTTCTTTTTAATAGTCTTAAATAGTTACACTAGTTAAGTTACAGGCAAAGTAGTATCTGTTGATTAAAAAGAAAAAGTAAATATACTATTATTACATACAAACAACATAACAACAATGAAGTAAACAATCTTCTGCTATTTTTCCTATTAAAGATTTTGTTTCAAAGAAAGAAACAATTTTTCTGTTTTATAATGAAGACCTGCATGAATAATGTGCTGACACTAAGCCATATGAAATAATATATAAACATTTCTTCTAAAGCTGACTTGTTGGCAGATGAGAATGATATTGATAGAGAAAGAGGAATTCATACATTAGTGACAATAGAACCAAAAGTTGCCTTTAATCATCTGAGAAACCAGTAATCAATTTTAATAATCATGTATTTAGGATAAATGAGTGAGATCAACATTTTCTTTAAAAAAAATAATGAAAATATAAAACATAATTGATATATTGGAGAATATGGACAGTTATACTGTTAGTATTCAAAACAGCTAGTATTATGTAATTTTTAATAAATAAATCTCTCTCATTGCATCTCTAAAGTTTAATGTATACTATAATACATTTCCATCATTGTTTTGTCATTTAATTTAAACTTACTTGCAATAGAGCAATGGGCACCAATCAGTTTTCTTGAGAGTCGAGGTTTTAGACATGAATCAATTTCAAGACTTGCAAGTTCTGTTTTAATGTTCTTTTTTCTTTTTGGTTTAGTCTGTTCATCCTGATTTTCTTCCTTTGTGGTACCATGTACACCACAATCACTTCTGTCTTTGTCACATCTTTCTCTTTTTCTCTTTTTTTCACCTCTCACATTTTGTTTAGTGCTTTTATCCTGTCCTTTTTTATTTTTGTCTGATTCTTTCAATCTGTCAGTAAATATGCTTTTGTCATTCACTTCTATATTTTCAACTAAATTTTGTTTCACTCTGTTATGAGTGTCTTGTTTATTAATATTTTTACTTTCATTATTGCTACTGGAACTGCTGTTTAAAGAACACCTGCATGATGCTTTGCAACACTTTTTTTAAACATATTTAGCTTCAGGGTTGTTGGCACCAATGAGTATTACAGGATTGCATTCTTTTTCAGGGTGATATGTTTCTGAGTTTGGTATAACAGAATGAACTCTGCTTTTTTTCTTACTTTTACTTTTCAATTCCTGACTGAACTTGGTGTCAATGGCAACACTATCATCTGGATGAAAACTTGTCCCTGTACAGCATTTGACTGTGCTGTCATCCTGTTCTTGAACACACAAAGAGTGCAAGGTCATTTTCTGCTTCACTTTGTTTTTGTAGGTCCTGCTAGATTTATTCAGAGAAAACTTCTTTTTTCTACTGGAAGTTTGATCTGGTTTAAATGACTGTATTCTTTTCATCATTTCTGTATCAGGCTGGCAGCGTAATTCATTCTGAAATAGTACAGAACTATTCTGTCTGATATTATTAACACTGGAACAATTTCCCACCTAGTCTTATTCAAAATGACTGTAATCTGTGCTTTATATATTATTTTTTATTATTATAAATGTTTTATACTCTATTCATGTGCCTTTTTACTCTTATTATAATATTTTAATTATAATATATACAGCGGTAAACAAACAATCAAAAAAGAAGACTAGTTAGAAATACTAAATCAAATAGTCAAAGAGAAAGAGTTTTGGGGCATCAAATGAAGTTATGAATCCAATACAAAAAAAAAAATAATTACAGCGTCGTTATTTTGGTTAAATAGCCTTCAACAGTTCAACCTACAAAAATGAAATGTGTAAGACTACTAATGTATTTAAAAATAATATATATTAACAGATGGCGGCTAATGTTAAAAACCGTTAAATTCGTCGCCGTCAATTCAGATTTTTCATACATCAATAGGGTTATTTCAATATTGAAATACTTTAATATTATTCTTTACTAAGCATATTATCCTGATGAAGGTTATTTAGTCGAAAGGTCTACCCTTGTAGTTATTTTTGTCTCGACTCTTGTACCCCTATATGCTATGAATTTCATGATTTTTAATGCTTAGCAGTTGTCCTGTTTACATTATTAAGTCATGCAAATCATGATTTGAATGAACATTACAATTACTGAATAATTAGTGTAGGCCTATATCAGTATATGATTAGCGCAATATAAAAAGCTGCCTATTTCTATGAATTAAAATGTTGTGAACAATTCAATATTTTGTTCAAAACAATAACTGGATGTTTGGGTAAATTGTCATATATATATATATATAGATGTGTATGTGTGTGTGTGTGTAAAGGCAAATGCGTATATTGTAGGCCTAAATAATAAAACCTAGTCAAAAACCTTACCAAACTTTTTTCGAAGGGACTTCACTCTGAGAAGTTCTCCAATTTTTAATTATTTTATTTTTAAAAGCAGGCCTATTGTATTCACTTTCTCCTAGTCCTATACTACTTCATAAGCAGTTTAATACATTCGCTCCTATTTAAATAAGCAAAAACAAAACTGAATAATAGGATTTAGAGTAGGATGTACATGGATATCAATTATAAATACTTTTTTTTAATAAAAAAGAGCAATTAAATCTCGGATGATATGAGAATTTGTATTAATAATAAGCATAAACAAAAAATTGGTTGTATTATCACCTTTGAAAGTCGTTTCAAAACTCTTATAAACAAGTTTCAAAGTTCTGGTGAACATTTATTTTACTATTATAAACAAGTAGCATATCTTTTTTAAATGGAAATATATAATACTATTGAAGAGTTATTTCGATACAGTGTGGGTCAGATTTTATTTTAACAGATTATTCAATATAAACTTATAAACTTTCAGCTACAATAAAGAACTCTTTCGCCATTACCATGTGCGACAGTTATTAATATGTTATTCTTTCGCAAATTTATTCGGAACAAAACATTATATAAATATACATATATACTAGCAGCGCGTGATAAGATTTGGACTAGGGTTAAGTTTAGATTTTTAATTGTATCTATACTATAGTATTTGAATCGTAAACTGCACTTCACAGTAGCCGACGACTCAAAATAGTCGCCGGCTAGAGATGTATTGTTGGAAGTCTTTAAGAAACAATAAATAATAAAAATGTTGCAGACGTCGTCTATTTAGATAAGTTTTTAATACTCTTTACATAAGTGTATTGTCGTGATGAAGGATATTTAGTTGAAACAATTACTATACTTCTGCACGGACATCCATAAAAATTTAGAATAGTTTATCCTACTTCGAAAAAGCGATTCGTGCCAGCATCGGTGGTCTAGTGGTAGAATACTCGCCTGCCACGCGGGTGACCCGGGTTCGATTCCCGGCCGATGCACGTAATTTTTGTTTTGTTTTGTATTATTGAATAAGTTCTTTTGTCTTTCCAGAGCAATCTCCTGTATTGTAAATAAATACAATAAAATAATTCTGACCTGGCAAATGTCCAACAGAGAGCAGTGGACACCCTATACAAGGGCTACACCCCCACCACTGCTCCTGATCTTTTAACCTAGTTTAAAACAGAAGGTCGAGGGTGCTGATAAACAAACAAAAAAATAAAAAATAGAATTTATTAACAATATACTTAATTATACAGCAATTCAACATTGATCAAATACATATAATGACATATAGAGGCACACAAACAAATACATGTCAATTGTTCAATGTAGCTCCAGGCCTAAAACGGCTCTCTTATTAACTCTTTATAACAGTGCTTCTGAAAATTATCTCTAGCTCTCCCCAGAGACTGTTAGAGTGAACAATATTAATATATTAACAATAACAGTATTACTTCAATATTAACAATATCCATTAACAGTATTACTTCAATTAGTAGAGTTCAGCAACACGAATGATGCACAACATAGAATAAGGAAATTTCAAACAGTTCATGAAATATCAATGTAACCTGACTGTAGTTTCCTGTTTTTCCAACTGCAGTGGATGACATCATGCCTTCAACAGCTGGCTTTATAGACTGCAAAACACCACTGCTAGTCCAGTCCAGTTTAAAGGAAGATGTAAAAAGGGAGTTCTGCCCTTGAGATAGGCCTTGACTCCCCATGAATGGAGACGGGACAGAGAAACACGTCTTATTGCCTACAAAGTTTCTCAGCAAGTGGTGGACAAAGCGAGCAATAATTTCCACGTGGGTTTCTCCCCTGTATTCTCTTATGCCCATTGGTTAGCTACAGCTGGCCAGTAGGCAGCAATTGGTTAGCCCTAATTGGCTTGCTTCTCAGAAACGTTTGCATCATTCAAAGTCATTTATCTATAACAAGATTTAAGGTGGGCTCAGGTATTCAATGGGACTTAGACATTTGAATTCCACCAGGAATGACACCAGTGTCACTTAATTATAATACTATTCCAGACTGTGTCTAGTGATCCATTTTGGAGGACTGTTGTGATTTTTCCATTGTGTGTTTGCTTAACGTGCAGCACACATTTTCTTTTAATCACAGTAATATGAACAAAGTGCTCTACAAATTTCATCACAAAAATATATCATAGATAAAAGTATATAGAACAAGTGACAAATAAAGGAAAGGAAGAAAATATTTGTCACATTTTACCCTGAAAATGAATATAAGAGAATATAATGCTCATTTTTTCATAATAATTAAAAAAATTCTTTACTTTCACTGGGTTAAGACCAGGCTATGATTGTCCTCCATAAAGGATTCAACTAATATATCCAATACAATGTATCACTAAAAAAGAGTGGTAAAAGATTTGTGGACACTGGCATCTTAATTTTGTAAAGAAAATTACTCTTTTGCTATTTTATTAGCTTTCTGATACTTATTAAAAGATGACACAATTGTTTAATGTAAATTCAGCAGTGCTTTGTTACATCCCCATTTTACACTATTAGTTTTTTTAACACAGCACTGACCTGCTCATGTACTTACTGCTCGTTTCTGGATTCCAGTTCCACATAATTTTTTTTTTCTTATTCGTTGTTCTTCTGACACATCAACTGTGCCTATGAATTTTGTTTAATTTAATAAATTTTTGGAGCAAGAGTTTATTTGTTCAGCTTTATTATAAATACCAAATGAAGATAAAATCAACCATTGACATACACTCAATCTGAAGTGTTCTCTGTCGGAATATATAGAGCATATTTTAGTTATATTTCTAATATGAGGTTTAATGCAAGTGACTGAAAGAGTATGTTGTTACAAGATTTCCAATTTAACCAATGTACAGGTATAAAGTTGAAATACTGAAGAACCATTTGAATGCTCTTTTAAATACTGTACTAAACTCAAATGACAAAGCCAAACATCATCTGCATTAATTTGCATGTCTTGATTACACAGGCAACAAATCATTAATATGTAGCTATAGAATGGGCCATACTCTAAAAACATCAAATATCATGACATCCAAAGGAAAATATAATTCTAAAAGAAAAGCTATATATAAATCTTTCTCTAATTGAACAATATAGAATAGAACAATAGAATAAGAATGCTTGCAGAAAGGCATACTTAACAAAGACCTGACCATTTTTTCTTTTCATGAGCCATATATATGATTATAATAATTATTCAAGCAGTCATATAAAAAGGGGTGTCATTTAGCATATATCATAAATCAAGTGCCAATAATAAGTCAATCTCTTCTATTAACAAGTGTCATCTAACCTGTCTTCAATCTTATGCCACTTATATTCAATCGCTTCTATTAACAAGTGTCATCTAAGCTGTCTTCAATCTATGCCACATATTCAATCTCTTCTATTAATAAGTGTCATCTAACCTGTCTTCAATCATTTGTCATTATATGGCAATCTCTTCCAGCAATAAGAGCTTTAATTTGTGTTTAATTCCTTTTTAAATTTAAAAAAAAAGTTTCTACAAATTGTGACTTCTTAAATTTGCCAAGACATTTAAAAAACATGGAATTACTTAAATAAGGCACTTAATTTTTAAAATATATATATTAATGATTTAGATTTGTGGATCTCTCTTTACTTAAGTGTTTCATTAGGATTTTGCTGGCATTAAATTCATCATGATTTTATACCTAATGCCAGAGGTTTAACATTACATTTTAACAATTATAATTTGAAGAATGAATGTGGTTCACTTTACAGCAAGAGATTGTTGTAAAAAATAAATAAAATAATAACCCCTTATGTCATGTCAAGTGTAAAATTGACAGTTTATAGGTAAACTGTTTTCAGATTTATTTCTACATTTCTTTTGTTTCCCCTTAAGATTTTCCCTGTTTATTGACAATTTCATGCAATTTTTTACAAATAATAGAATACTGTTATACTTTAACAATTACTAAAATATAAACAAAAATGTTAAAACAGACTTTTAAAAATTTTTATTTCAGTAGTTTCACCAATAATTCACTTTAATAACACTTATGACAAAACAGAAATAAGTAAAGAAATACATAATGCATGTGGCATAGTAATGAGTGTTCATTATTACTAGCAGCATCATGCAAGTGTTAACTATTCAACACATATCTGATAAAGTTGCAAATTTACCTTATTCACTGGATTACATTTTAATACAGTAAACTAAATCATCACCTCTCACACAAATATGCACACACACAATCTATGTGCAGACAGAGAGAAAACTAATAACTCAAAACATATTTTATTAACATATGCAAATATTTTTTTAAACAGCAATTTCAGTTGTAATGACTGTAACATAAATATTTCTTTCAAATTCTTTTTTCAATTCTGCCCTTAAAATCTGATAATGATGTATATTTACAATGTATGACAATCCTCAAAGAAAACGAAAATACTGTTCAAAGAAAATTCATAAAACACTACATTAAAAAATTGCTAACATTTTCCACAAACATCTGTATAAAAGTGCAAGCAAGAGCATTAAATACACAATGGCTCTCCTACTTGTTTACATTTTATGCTACAACATGGATTAAATTGAGAATCCAATGAAGGAAACAATTTACTAAGCTTTGATAGACGAACATATTTTGCTCTTATAATTTAATTACCACTTTTTGAGATATGAAACAAATTCCACAGAAATAAATCACAAGGTTGTCACCACAAATAATGTATGCAGAAGAACATTAATTATTGTAATTATGACATGTACTGTCAACAATGTCGCTCATGGAAGCAAAGAAAAGAGTGGTATGGAAGAATTTTTCAAGGAGTTGGCTGATTATTAACATTAGCAAGAAAAATCAAAAGGCAATGCTTTATAAATAAATACTGAATTATAAATAACTTGATGTTTTGTGGGAGAGCCATGGCATATTTAATACAAGCACTTTTAGACTTTTCTGCAAATAGATTCATACAGCCAGATGTACAGATTATGAACTGAACTTTGTGAAGGAGTAACACAAAAACAAGTTCACTTTCACATGAACAGGCATAACTTCACTAGTCATACAACCACTCAATTGCTCAAGCAAACACTTCTTTAACTACATTTCAATAACTCTCTTGAGATCCACAAAGATGTCTTGCATGTCAAGCTCCAGATTAATGATTTCACCTATATAAACAGAAATTTAATTAGCAAATTTACAATGTAATGAGAATATAAAATACCAGTATCAGAATTAGAGAAATCTTTTTGGATTATCTTTTAGTTTTTTAAATTTTTATTTGCCATGCTTACCAAAATTAAAACCAATTAAGAAAACACATGGATAAAATAGTATAAATAACCTATGTATGAATGACCAGAATAAACAGCATGATTATGGTTAAACCATTATGCACCTTTATTCTTTACAACAATCACAAGTGACCTCTCAATGCACGGGTGAGTGGAGGGTGAACATTACTGCAGATTTAATTCTGCCAACCAAACTCATACAATAAACAATAAGTGATTGATTGGTCCCAATACAGAAAAATATGTCAATAATACACAATGCTCTGCAAACATGACATTGCTTTTATATGCTTAATACCTGGGTTTATTATAATCATCAAATAAAGTCATAATATCTTATTATAAATATTCAAGCACATTTTTCTTACTATGAGGAGTATTATATTAACTGTAAAGTCAGATGAAACTGCATTCTGCAAAATCAAATCACATTTTAATAGAATCAAATTCCAAAATAATAAATAAAACCAAGAAAGCACTGGTATGTGATTACCACAAAGAAAATGTTAATTTGTTAACAGTCAGCAAATAGTTTATATGGGCAAATGTCATCATGTCAGTAAAACTGGTTGACTTAAGTCAACCGATGTGTCACTTTATTCATGATTCATTTCATGATTCATTTTTTTTTTCTATTCAGGATTAATGGGACCATGTACTTTAAAAGAATGATTCAGATTACTTTTATTATGCCTCAAGTAATGATATATATATATATATATATATATATATGTACATAAATTTAATCAGGTATATTTTATATATTGTTTTGCATTTTTTATACTGTTAGAAATTTGTACCACCTTTTTACCTTTACTCCAGATAATTAAAAGTTGACTGCTCATTTCAACTTGTACATTTTACAAATATTGTAAACCTCTTATGTCCACAAAGTCTTAGTAGATCACACTTTAAATGCACTGTATGTTAAGTTAAAAACAAATTGAGTAATTTTTCCAATTTTCCAAATTTTAATTTTCTTTCTTGTTTTTGTTAAATTATAAAATTATTGTTGAGTCTGATGTGAGACTAGAGATCCAAATGGAAATTACTAACTCTATCTTAATCAGTTCCTAGAAAGCAGGAAAAAAAACTAAATGATTGCTAAAACTATTAAAGAAACAGGTACTACTGCAATGAGAAGCATAAAATACTTAATTTGTGCCCATGTATAAGACTGAGGTTCGTAGGACAGAACATTTGTAGAAAAAAATAATCAGAAATAACACTTCCAAAAATCTTAGCAGGAACTTCCAATTTTTACATAATGAAGATAAGTAGTAGTAAAACTGGTATCATTATTGATGCAAGAATGGGACGCAAAAGTATTTGGTTTTGATCTAAGCTGCATGACTGTTAAGGAATGACAGGTTTTAGGGTGGCCAATAACAAATGGGTTAAAGGGTGACATATTGGCTGGAAAGTCAACCATGTTATGAAAGCAACAAATCCGATTAGACAAGACAGCACATGCGAGGCTGATGTGAGGAATAGATGGGTGAACCTGTTATCACCTAAGAGGTTCAATGGAAGTGGGGTGGGGTGGGGAAACATATGTCAAGTGATGGAATGTGTAGATGCAAATCATCTGCAAAATTTTAGTCGCTATTCTGGCAGACAATGACAGGGAGAGTTCACCTATGGAAGAGATAGTCTATATGCTACGAAACAGCGATGATTTTGATAGTCAATGAATCTGACCAAGAAAAGTACACTACAAAACAATGAAGATTTTTGACAGTCAAAAGAAAAGAAATTTAGAAAAGGAAAATTCTTTATTCTGAATTTTTGTCTTGCAAGTCCAAAACTCTTAAGCAGAAGGTAGATTTATTATTTACTAAGAAGTGTGAGTGGTATCATATTTAAAATGTATTGATGAATTATTTTCTTTCAGCATAAATGTAGTGTAAAATGTGAAACACAGAAATAGTCCATAATTTACAAGAAACCGTTAATCTTTCATAAATTACTTAAATGTTGTAAATATTGTTTTCAGGGAATTTGGTTTCAAGTTTAAATTCAAGCTTCTGCTCTTGGAATGAGCAAATATAACAAGTACACATGACGTCTGCTTCAGAAAGGGGAAAAATTAGGTCAACATTTTGGGAGAAGCTAGGTAGATCAGCTGAAGGCTATAGTACTATGATTTGCTACAAAATCTGTGATTATAAGAAGAATTAAATTTCTATGGAGAGTGTATATGACTTGAAAATAGTTTAATTTATTTATCATTTAAGATTTCACCTGAAATGTGTTGTATAAATTTATTTATTCTGACTTTTCTCCAGAGACCACTGTTATAAATTTTCAGTAAGAAATTAAATAAAAAAATAGTGAAGTGATATAAAAATTCATGAGAGAAGATGGTATATCAACATAAGAAGTTATGAACATTGTGTGCACATTTGCAAGAACTGTTATTTACTGTAGTATTTTATGAAAATGGGAAAGTCTAGTTTCCATGTTGTAGTATTTCTTGGGCTGCATTCGATACTTCTTTAAAAATCTTTGTTCTTATTTTATTTTGTTAATAGAAATTCTTTGTTAATTTTTATTCATCTTGTTAAATTTTTATAATTTCATCTCTATTAAACTCATCTTGTAATATTTGTACTGTCATTGTTCTTTTAATTGTCGGTTGGTAAACTATGGATGCTTAAAAGCATCAAGTTAATCATGATGTTTGTCATCTGCTTTTGCAACAGTCACCATCATTATAACAACAAAAGTTTTTTTTTTTTAAGGCATTATAACTACATTCAACAGAATTGTTCATCTGTACAATTTTGATGCTATATGTTTTGATAAAATAACTTTTTAAGAGGTTTAATGAGTGACAAATGAATTTATGTGTAAAATGGTGTAATGATTAATTAATAAATATACTTATTTTATATGACTAATCATAATAAAATTTGCTGCAGTATTTCTGTTTAATGCTATGGTTAATGCGTGCACATGCATATGTGAGTTCATTCATATGTGTGTGTGTTGTGTGATTTTGTACACATGTATCTGTGTGTTTAATGATCATCAGAAATTCACCTGTATTTGAATCTGCGCTGGCTATAAGCGTGACTGTAAGTGGACTTTTGTTTAGCTGCACAACCTGATTTGAAAATACAAAACATAATAAGTAATTTTGATAGTGAAAAAATATTTGGATCAAGGGTGCACAAATTTGTTGATAATTAAGAGTGCTAGATCTGAAAGCCAGATGCATCTTGCCAATGAAAAAAAAAGCTTAAAATCTAAAAATAAATAATAAAGATTCATCCTTCTAGTGTTGATAAAGTCACTTTACTTTTATGTGACCAACTGATCAAAATTATGCCTTCATGTTCTCCACTAGTCTTTTACCATTTAAATTCATTATTACATGACCTAGACAATATCAAATTTACTGTTCACTACCTTTTTAAATTATTCACTACTTACTATTGTAATGATAATAATAGCCACATGCAGAAAAGAAACCAAGTAAGAATTCTCCTCAGTATCTGGTTGCCAACTTTAAAATGTTATGAACTTGATAACCTGATTTATGAACCCCTGATTTTGCTGACATTTTCATATGCTAATTATGTTGCAAAAAAAAAAAAAAAAATAGCAATGACAATAATCTTCATAAACTGCAAAGTTCTTTATAATGACACTTAAAGAGAAGTCAAATTATGAATGTGATACATAAAAATTGTAAATAAATCAAAATAGGAAATATATATAACATAAAATTTTAATGTTCATCTCCAAAGAATAACAGCTGGTAAAATGTTCCTCTAAAATTAAAATTTTTAAATAAAGACTTGTATAATATATGAGACATATTAAAGATTCAACTATCCAGATTTGTTCTATTCAAAATATAAATATTCTAAAGTGAGCAGTTCAATATGGAAGAATATGGGTATTATGCCTAACTTCAGTTATCCCCCCTTGGAGTGTGCAGGCTGCATCAGGAGCCATGGCTAAGAAACTGAGTAGTACATAAATAGAGGTGCATGAGAAAATGCTAGAAAATCTTAAAGTGATTCCACAGATCTGAAATGGGATTGTAATATCTGGATGTGTGTGTGTGTGTGTGTGTGTGTGTGTTCTGTCTAGGATTTCTTGCGTGCAACTAAAAGATGTGCTGAAAAACAACATCTTATAAATTATAAGGTATTAATAATCAAATTGTCTTTTCTGGCCAAACTTCAATACCAAATTCACTTTTACACAAATGATGCAATTCAACATATTGGCATATAATAAATATCATCACAAAAAAATCCCTATTTATGCTCTGTGTGTGTGTGTGTGTGTGTGTGTGTGTGCACATGCACATAAGTGTGAGTATAAAACAGTTATAAAATCTAATGTGCTACAATTATATATTAGCACTTTAATTAACAAAAGTGAGAATGTAAAAAGTGGAACCTAGAGGATCTGTCACAGAATAATCAATGGACTGTCATAAAATAAACATTAAATTGCCTTTAGCAAAAGTAATAAATGTTTCTTATTTTCATGTGAATCAAAAATCTAAAGTTTTATTCTCATTATTAGTACTATAAATTAAAAAAGTACAAATCATATAATGATCATGATTGATGGAGTATATCAATAAACTGAATAATACAACACTCATATGAACTCATACATGATTCTACTTTACATGAACACTGCCTCTTAAAACCACCAACCTGCCATTCAGTGAAAACATTTGCGGACTTACACAATTACTAAAGCAGTGGAACATGGAAAATTGTATGACAGCAATTTTGCATAAATAAGATTTTTTTGTTCTGATATAAATTAAATTTAAGTACTTTTATGAAAATTTTGAAATTCAAGACTAAAATTGGAAATAGATAAGAAAAAAACTGAAATTTTGACAAAAAATCAAATATCTCAAGGCCCTGACACAATAAACTCACTAGCTTTGAGGCATTCATGACAAATTTATTTAATTTAAAATGTATACAATTACCCCCTAAAGTTTTAAAGAACTTGCCTGCAAATTATCATAAATGGATATGATAGCCTGATTACTGCCCAATCCCATTTTGCTTGCCTGATCAGCCATGTGACCAAATGTACTGAGATATGCTGGCCGAAGAGCAAGCTCTGGTGCCATTTCATCAGCCACTAATGAGGTATAGATAAAGCATTACGTTAGAAAATTAAAACATTTTATAGAATAATTTGATTCTAGTGGTCTAGTCTCAGTAGAAATATGTAGATGTAATTAATTTGTGTTTAAATGGAGTTTAGATCTCAACTTTATCAAGCATATCTTCAGCATTTGAAATAATATACTATAAATGATTGCACACAGTGAGCATGATGGTCAAGAAATTACATGTACAGCTATTCTGTGCATTAATACAAAAAAGAAAGGAAAAAAATGTTTAAAGAAAAAGCATGTTACACAGTCAGACAGAAAAAAAAACCCACACAATAAAAAAACATGAGTAAACTATCCCCCACCCAATAAATAAATAAAAATAAAAAAAATAAATAATGAAAAAAAAATTATCCAACACTAGATCTCTGTGCTTAATTTTTAAAATCAAACTTACTACCTTTCAGCATAGGAACTCCATCTCTGTCTGACACAATGATGGCATGCAGACCAGGAATGCTATCAAGATAGTTAATTGAAAGGTACCCAATCAAAATGACAACAAATTAACAAGTCAGTGATAAAATGAGCACCAAAAACACAGAAATTTATATTAAAATAATACTAAACCCTAAATTATTTCTATTGTTTATTTTATTTTAATAATAACCTTTTCATGAAAAAAGAAAAAAATTACATGCATTGCAAAAGTTTTAACTAAACTGTGGACAATATATAATTTATCTCAATGTGCTTACAAAAGAAAACCCTATTATTATTATTTTTTCCAAAATGTAAAATAAAACTATTTCAACAACATTATTAATCAGCACATTTTTTATTAAGTGCACGGTATCTATTTCATTTACTCAATACATTCTAACTAAAGCATTTATACTTGTAAAATGTTGTAACATTGTATGATATTTCTTTACTTTGTCCAACAGAAAATTAATTATTGGAAATATACTGCAGCTTTGATAATCAAACTAAATTAATTTTAAAAAGGATGCTGACATGACAAAGGTTTAAGTAAACACTATATTTGATATGAACTTATAAATGCACATGTATTTACTGTTATATACATAATCAAAATACTGATCACTATTGAATTTATTTCATTATAAATAAAGATAAATATATTTGCAAAACAAAAAAGAAAAATAAATTCAAATAATCCATATTATAATATATTCTATTTACAGCATTTAAAAACAAAACAGAACAGTTAAAATAATTATAATTAACATAAGCAGAGAAAATGCATAAATTTTTAATTTCTTACTTGGTCATTAATTTCCGTAAGTATGTTTTTACTTCCTGTAAGGGGAAAAACAATGTGATGTAATATTAAAAATAACAATAAACTTATAAAAAATAAAACAAATTTATTACTGTGACACTGTAACACAGAGGTTTTCAATAATAATGCCATATTCACTTTATAAAATTTTGTTGCATATATTTTATTCTTTACAAATTATTAATTATAGCGCGCGCACGTACACACACACACTATAAGTCTAACCCTGTAGCGTTTGTTTTTCTAACCCACCTACTTAAATTTCACTGATTACATATACAGAGATGACAACATTTGGAATTTTTATTGCACAAAGCTATTGGAGTCGTCATTAAACAACTATTATAGCCTATCATTTTTAATGTGATCATGTTTGGTGGGCGTTAACAAGACTTAATCACAATGCAAACCTATAACAGTCGTGTAGTTCTTATAAAATTAAAATATTAGACCTTAAGTAAATTCAACTTTAGAACAGAAACATAAATCTGCGATATGGCATTGGTACTAGCTCGAAATATTGATTATTTACATCGGATCTATTTCAGCAGTAAACTTTAAACAAACCTCCGCCATCTTGATTTTAGTGGGAGATAACTTAAACAACTTCCTGCTACTATTCGGAAACAGCAATGAATCTGTTATAAATAACACCACCTAATTGCACTAACTAAATATCGGTTGAATCTGAAAAACTGTGGTGAATACTAAAAATTGAAGTCAGTCTATTGAAGTGGTTATATCCCATCATTCAAGCTTCAGATCTAAGAACTTGATGATGTTATTGTCAATCAGATTCTACATATTCATGTGAGATGGCAAACAAAGGAGACAGAGAGCCATTTGTTAGTGTGGCTGTTGTTTTGATTCAAAAATATTCTTTGCATCACATGAGATTTGACTTGAGTCCATTTTCTTCAATATCCACTCTCAAAAGGGAATTGGGATTAATTCTTAAAATTCCGCCAGAGCACCAGAAATGGATTCTTCGGCAGAATGAAATAGAAGACAGATTTAATCTGAATGACTACAATATAAGTGAAATAGATACTATAGAATTACATTGCAGACACAGACAGATTTGAATATTGCTGTATTATATATGTAATCAATGGCATAGATCTCATAATACAGTAGTTTTATCGAGATGTTTGGAGGATATAGTAAGTGGAGTATCAAAGTCGCTTGTAATAAGAGTAGTAATCACATATTGTGTTACACATTGGATTGCTAAGCTTATTCCTATAAATAATTGTTTCTTATCTATGCTAGTTTCATTTATGTAGCTTGGCCTTAGAGTTAGATTTTGATCAGCTGACAGAGGCAATAAAGAATTAGGTAAATCTTAAAGAACTTTTTGTCTACAATCATAATGTTACTATTAATATTACTTATTAGTTATTACTATTATTACTAACAATGAGAAAACATTGGTTATTGCACCGATAGTGGTATTATTATAGGATAATGTCATATTTTTAATATACACTGACTTAATGAATTGCACAGTGATTACAAATGTATTACATTAGTCAACTTAATGAAGTGTAAAAAGGTACTCACTGTTTGTATATTGAGTTATAATGACTTAAATTGCAGTGAATGTAAATGTATGTATATAATGTATTAGTGTATAAATGAAGTGCAAACTGTTTCCTGTATGCAAGCACTGAAATATACTGTATCAGTTTATGTCAGGTTGATTTGGTAGTGATTTATGAATGTGACTGAAAGTGAAACAAAGATAAAAATAATTCTTTTTACAAAATTATAGATATTTATAATTATATTCTACGTATGATTTACAATTAAAATTAAATTTAAATATAAGATACAGATAATTCTTTATTAAAAATGTAGACATTAATCTTCTATGAGTATTTGCATCTAAAATTAAATTAAAATATTTCTTATGTAAAACCATTTATTGATATTTATATGCTTGTTTTATATGTGAAAATAAAACTGTAAAACTATATCTCACTAGTTTCAAAATAAAATGTAAAAAAGTTACATAACATCCGATAATGATTTGTGTTATACATAAAATAAACTGTTGATGGCATGTTTTTCAATAAATTTCAGAATAATAGACAAGAAAATTCCTTATACAAATATAGGCAACTGCATGAATCTTTTACATTATTATGATTATAGCATTCCAGCTGTAAGATTAAATTAAAAACTTGGTTCTCATGTAATTTGTATTTATAACTGAATATGGTAAAATTGTTTATTTGTTGATCTAAGTGGATGAGTAAATTTAGTCAAATTAAAACTTATTTAGCTAAATTTACTTTATATTTTTGTCCCATTCATGGAGATGTGATATGTACACTTCCTTTGGCATAAATGATTTACTTTTGCCATATTTATTTAGTTAATTTAAATTAAGTTTTAATTGACTAAAAAATAAACAGTTATCTGTACCACTAAACATGTATCTATTTAACTAAATTCAGCATATTTGGTCAAATATATGGACTATTGAACCAAATGGCTGTTGAAGGATAATTTCCAAGTATTAAGGGAACATGAGATTACCAGACATCACGTTCTTGTCTAACTTTTGCTGATGCTGCAGATTATGTAAACATTTAGGGAAAGATTGTGCTAGTCAGTTTGGGAATAAAAGATGTAAAATGAATTGTTAGAGAGAGTGAAAGTGAAAAATTCAGTTTATAAAAAAATATAATCATTAAGGTGCATCATGTAAAAAAAAAAAGTGCAGCTCTGCAAATAGGCCTAGTTTGATTGATGGTGGTTATGTGAACCTCTAATTACACCACTTTATTGGTTAATGGCATGATATTAATTATTTAAGTATTTCTTTAGCAAATTTAATTTTAAATGAATAACAATAACATTCATAAATTTAGTTTTAATTTCAGAAGAATATCATTTGAACAATTAAAAAAAATGATTATATATTTAAAAAAATAAAATGTCCCATTTGAGTAAATTCAGAGTATTAAACCAAATATCGTTTTGAATCTAATTGAAAGAAAAAGTATGTTATAAAAATATACCTTCTCCCTTTCTAACTCTCACTGTTTTGTAAACTTTTCTGCCCATAGCATAATACATTACATATGCATTGCTTTTCCAGGAGTCTCTCCTTAGGGTCCAGGTGCTTGATTTAAAACTCTTAATGAAACTCGACACATTTATATGCAGAATAGTTCCTTCATGAAGTTCATATTGTACTCTATGCAAAAAATTTTAAAATATTCCTTGGATACAGAACATTGAGACCGTCGATCGACACTCTTTAATATAGAAGGAAAGAAACTATCCACCCTGATCTTTATATATTTTTTTAATTTCAAAATTAATGAATGGGAGGTATACTTGCAACTGTGTCAAGAAGGGATCAACTCCGGTTTGACTGACATAATCAATTTTTCTTATTTATTCACACTTGTTTTCTGTTCCCCACTGCCTCTCTCTCAATTCTACCCAAACATAATTTAGATATGACATTGTATTTTTATGAACTGGAGTGTAGTACTGACTACAGTGTACAGCACTGGATAATAATGAAGACATAATTTAGTGTTATAACAGTTCCTAATTATAATTTAATGGTACTCTGACAGAAGTGAATGAAAAAAATATTTTCAGAAGATTGAAGAAACAAGCATTTGAAGCCTTTATATATTTTGTGGAAAAGCTTCATGTGTCTGAAAGAATACTGCTTTGTTGATATTTTACATAGTATGGTGACACATCTCACTGGTGTACTTGTATATGCTTCTATGTATAATATGTATTTAAATATATGCTTATTTATACTAAATTTTATTTAACTAAATACTAAATAATTTGAAATAGAATTTCATTTGATAAATGGGTTTGTATTTTGGTGGTTTGACTGCATATACACAATTTATAAAATAAAATTTGCATACTTTTTTTTTTAAAGAAAAGGTTTGTGGGAGGGTTGATTTTAAAAAAAATAATTCAGGTATTTATTTTTCCTTTAAAACATTTTATTTGTAATTTTGTTACTGCTATGTCATCTTAATTTTATTTGTATTCTTTTGTCTTATTGTAATTTTATTGTATTATTTTTTCTCTATTTTCTTTTTTAGTTTTTTTTCTTTCTAGTTTTATTTGTTTTGTCTTTATTTTCCCCTGTTCTAATCAGATTTGATTTCCTTCTTGTGTGTGGGCTCCTCCCACTTTTTGTTTCTTCTTATCGCTAATAATTTTTCTTTTCTTTTAAATAATAGTTACCAATTACCATAACATTCCACTCGATTTATTTATTTCTGTAAGCCACTGACTAGTCTTCTTTGTGCAGAGAATATCAAAACGTTATTGCACTTTAGTATTGTGTCCGCCCGGCAGTTGTCGATACCAACGGCAAGCCGGGGTTGCTAAAACCGGCCAGCCTCAGCAGTCTAGATATATCGAACAACGTCACAGTGACGTTTTACCTTTGTTCTCTCTGTGATCTGCGGCAGACCACAGGACAAAGATAGATTGAGTAATTTTGTGGTCCACGTCTAGATCTATACTTCCTCCGCAGAGAATCGTGAGTCGCCGGTGCTGACTCTGCATCAAGCGGCCTCAATTACCACCGGCGATTTTTTCTCTTTTGTGTGTGTTTCATTAGTTGTAAGCATGCAAGTGATAGTAACCAAGCCGCTGCCGCTAGGGGCACTTGTTTCCTAGCAGTTTGGTTTCCCGATTTAGTTACTGTGCTACCGAACTGCCAGAATAAGAACTGCTGTCTTGAATAAAAATAGACGATGGGGTCATCTGCCTTTGGGCTACTCTCCATTCTGTGGAACCAATCAGTTGACGTAAACTAGATTATCACATGCGTCAGTAGCTGACACCGAGCCAATGTTCTTACACTGGCCATATTTGGTACATGTATTTCCACCCCATAAAAATTTAGCTGCTTTTTGATGATGACCCTCCCCTCTGCACACACTTCTCTTTCCTGCTACAAATGAAACTTGTTCAATCGTTCTTCACATTAAATTGCATTAGTGATAACTGGTACCCATTTAACAAAGCCATAGGAAATCGATTTAATTATTAACCGAATTGGGTTTAAACAAACATCTAGGTCGGCTTGCTTGTAGGTGATTGTTAACCATATGGGTTGTAAATATAATTTAGAATAAACGACAGGCATTAAATTATGACAATACCTACACGTTTAAAGCTGCTAAGTCCGACGTTTAGTTTCCTAAACTACTGACAACAGTTGCACTGTTATAGTTTTGGGTACCAAGTGCAGTATAGGAGTATTACGATGTATCAAAGAGCATTATTTTTCGAGGAGGCTCATTGGCAAGGGAGGTAAACCCACTATGTGAAACCCACTGTCGCGCAACACTCGATGGGGATTAGCTTTTCACAATTTTTGTCCATTGACTTACGAGTTTTAAAATCTTGAACATCAAAATCACTATTAAAGTAGAGATATGAAAAATAGTTCAAGAAAAATATAAATAGTATTAGTATGCATATGGTGGTTTGAAATCTGTACTGAATGGTTCCTAACTGCATCTAAAATATTCAATATATATTTTTACTGAAATAATGATACAACGGTTTGTGGAAATTTGCATGTTGTTACGGTTTTGCTTTGAGTAAAGTGTTTGGGTAGCCTGATACACTGATATAATATTATGGTTTTAACATTGCATATATAACACTTTGTAAAGGTATGGAACGACCAAAATATACAAAGTTAACAGTTCTTCTCCAGCTTGAGCATTTTTCCAAACTTTATGCCGATTCAGGCAATTATATCGTTTTTGGCACATAACACTTGAGTTACTTGACTTATCTCCTTGGATTCCCCGTGGAACAAAGGGCCTCAGCAACAGCTCTCCATCGCACTCGATTCTGGGCAGCCTTTTTCCAGTTCACCCCACGACAGGTTGCAACTCTTCATTTCTTCTTCGAAGGATCGTCTAGCTGCTCTAGCACATAAACACACTATAATACAATCAACAATAAAGACCAAGTGAAATGGAATCTATGTCAAACATTGTTTGTGAATGAAATTTGCCCCGTTGCTAAGATACACAATCCCCAAACCCTTGCCGTGAAAGCAAGCTGAGGTCAGGCATGGGGTTAAATGGCTGCCAATGTAATTTTCTCTGATACTTCATGTATGTTTGATCTAATTCGTGCTGATGACAACGAAAGTTCAACTGTTAGTAATTCGCATACCATTTCTAATGATGATGGAGATACTGAGGAAACAATGACTGATGAAGACCATGTCTGGAAAGTTATTTTTCTAATATAGTCAGCGTACTACATACTGTACGTTTGTACACTTGTAGTCATCATTAAGTTCATAGACATATACTAAGTACGTTTGTACAATTGTAGTTGTTAAGTTCATAGACATATACTAAGTACGTTTGTACAATTATAGTCGTTAAGTTCATAGACATATACCAAGTACGTTTGTACAATTGTAGTTCATAGACATATACTAAGTACGTTTGTACGATTGTACTCGTTAAGTTCTTAGATATATACTAAGTACGTTTGTACAATTGTACTCGTTAAGTTCTTAGATATATACTAAGTACGTTTGTACAATTGTAGTCATCGTTAAGTTCATATATACTAAGTACGTTCGTACAATTATAGTCATCGTTAAGTTCATAGACATATACTAAGTACGTTCGTACAATTATAGTCATCGTTAAGTTCATAGACATACAAAACACGTTTGTACAATCGTAGTCATCGTTGAGTTCATAGACATATACAAAGCACGTTTGTACAATCGTAGTCATCGTTAAGTTCATAGACATACAAAGCACGTTTGTACAATCGTAGTCATCGTTGAGTTCATAGACATACTAACTATTATTAAAATTAGTTGTGTATGATTTTTATATGAATGACGAAAGCTTTCTTTTAAAATAGTTTTGTAATTGTCATTTTATATATGTTACATTTACTATCGATATTTATTACTATTAGTGATAGTATTAACGATCTATACTAACATTTAGAGATTAACACTATAGTTATGTTTTAAATAAATTATATTACTCTGTAAATTATTTAAAATTGCTTACTAATGATGAACAATATAGAGAATAGCAGTAGTCATGATTTTAAATGAGTGATTATTATTCACATTATAAATATATAAAAAGTTTTAATTACTTTACTTACTAGTAGGGTACTTTCATATATATTATGTTTGAGTGTTTATGCATGCATATCTATATAAATGTTTTTGTGTGTGTTTATAGTTTGTTTTGTGTACTATTTTATTTATTTATTATTGTATTTGTAAATCTAAAGCTTATTAAATTAACAATCAATGGCCAGCATTATATTAATTTAATAGTTTAATAGTCTTATTAAGCTTAAATATATGTATTGTTCTTATTAATATTACAATTATTAGTTTATTTTGTGTAGCTGATCTAACAATCTGATACAGAAACAACAACAAACTTGGCTAGAATTATAAGGAAAAAACACCAGTTTTGCCTTTTTACGAATGGTGGATTAATTAGTGCAACAAAATTCTATAACTTTGCTAATATGCAGTATTATGAAACCATAAACTGTAAAGTAAAATATTTAATTATGATCAAGTTTATTTATCTATTCATTTGTACACAAGTAGTTATAGCAGATGCATAATAATAAGTATCAAATGCCTTCTAATGGATTTACAACTAAAGTTAGCAGCAGAAAATAAAGACCAGTTTTTGTTCTGGCAGTTACTTTACTCTGAAGAAGATTAAAAGCATGAAAGAATAAAAGGCAGTCTCCTCTCTGCAAAAGTCAAATTAAGGCAGCGCTAAATTTCAGTCATATTTCATAACTCCTTTCTCCCTTATACACATTATCAGCTTACAAATTCTGCAACGATATTCATTAGCCTTATATACACGCAGCATAAGAAATATAGCATTGAACAAAATTCACAAGTTTAATGTACAACGTAATCAAATTAGTAAACATAGAAATAATGGTTCAATTACATAAAGCATTCTCCAATTCAAATCATAGGTCAATAGCAAACACATTCAGAATATTCTAAGTCCTTTCTTTCTTTATCAGTCACTTAACTTACCATAAGCTAATGAATGCCTTTATGAATGGACTTGAGTTTAAAATCAAAGTGATTAGAATATAGGACTTCTTCAACAAAATAACTTTCAGTCCATTCTTATTGTAAAATTTGTTATGAACAAGTATGAGACCATTAGTCAGAAAAACTACTCATCCAGTTGGAACAGGTTTGGATTGCATCAGCAAGTTCTAGCATATTATCCACCTGAGTTGTTTACTCCAACTTTTACACTTAAAAATATCGGCATAAACAGTGCCCAAGGACGTGTCATCTCGACATTTAACAATTTATATAACAATTAAGTTTAAAATTAGGGATAGGCAAATTTACTTCGTCATAGCATGTAACCCTAATAATATATTTAGTGTATGTATGTAACCCTGAATGCCTGGCATTGACAAACTGTCCCGAAAAGACTGTATACTTTGCATTTCAAAGTCATCTTCTTGGAAATGCTCACTACACAGTACCGTTAGTACTGTCAGATGAAATTTTTCTCCTTTCATCTTTGTAATCCACATTTTTCGTAATTTGTGATCTTCGGGAAATGTGAAAAATGAATATTTTTAGTTCGTCCGTTGTTTGTGCAACCATAAGCATTGCAATGTTTAACCATGTTTTATTTTTCAAACTACGTGTTTACATTTGTCGGACAACGCATGTGGATTGTAAATAGATACACATCGTGACGTCACACAATTATTTTGCTATGGTGAGAAGTCAGTTTCGCAAATGAACGAGAGCTCTGATTTCTTATAAAATTTTGACTTTCAATACAGAAATAAATGCATTTATACAATTGAAAGTTTAAATTTTGCAGTCTTGATTCTAAGAATGGGAATTACTCCTTTCATATGCATTTATTCTTATCTGTGGTTGACCTATATTCCATTTCACTTGACCTTTTAAGTCCGCCAGTCCCACACCACTTCTCTGCCTAGAGTCTTGGTGCGTTAGATCAGGTAAACAATGTTTATGTATACGTATGTGTGTGTGCCTTAATCACTAAAGTGTATAAATCTATATGTGCTTGTCTATATGTACGATGTGTGTTTTATTTATGTGAAAGATGTTATTTAATAATTGTCGAACATTCATAAGGTGAGCTTCAAGAAATGTATATACTAACAGGAAATGACTCTTAATAACAATCACATCTATATAATTTAATTGCACATATGAATTAAAGAACTACATTCAATAAAGTTTAAATGTGTCGATTGTTGAGAAGAAAACATAATTTCTCACATTTTTTCGCCGTACATGACTCAAAAGAACAGACATACGATAAATGTATGCACCTTCTCTCTAGGACATACCACACGCACACACACACACACAAACTCGCCTACATAGTCTACCCATACAAACGCTAAAAGAAATTTTGAAATGAGCCAACTTGTCAAGAAAGAATTTTATTATCTATCGTTGTTTATAGGATACACCACTTTGCTATTTATTTTTCATGTATCTTGCGCAATTCACACAACCTGACACTTATACAACTATACACCACGAAAGAAAACTAGTACAGATTCTTAAAGATGCTCACACACTCCTACAAATGCTAACACGGACATTTGAAATCACCATCCTCCCCAAGAAACCAACAAAAAAAACCCCCACGTTACGGTTAGTAAACTCGAGACCCCTCCCCCCCCCCAACCCCAAGAAAATAAGGTCTATGCTGAGAAGTCTTATGATTGATAGAACGATGGTGCTTAGTTCTGTTTTATCTAATCGTTATTATTTTTAAGTCGAAGCGAATTTGTAACATAAGAGTGCTGAAATTTATCTTTTATAAAGTCAATGTTACAGAGGACATAAAACAGAAACCAACCAACCAATCGGCGTCTAGAAACTCGGCACGTGTTCATTGATAGTCTTGACTCAAGATATCTTATTCTGCTTGAATGGGCGCCCCCGATTACACCAGATAAACATTTTTCTTTTTTTTTTCTTACTTCCGAACTATATGTGGTTTTTAAAGTGTACTTGTCAATAAAAGCCAAGTAAATGAACCAATAGTTTAATGAGGATAATTACAAACAACTCTTGAAAATGCTAATTGTGGCGTGATGAAAATGTATAAGCGAACTTGTTTGATTTGAAACTAATTGGATTTTAAAATAAGATAATTATATATTTACTTTTTTATTGTTGACAAGTGAGTTTTGAAAATGTAAACAATCGTCAATGCTCAGATAAAATCCCGTACGCTTAAGTTTGTCAGCAGCGATCTTGAAAATGTTACCACAGACTGTTGAAATCCCCGTATTTTCAAGTTTTACATAGACACGACTCTAGAAAATGTTACCACAGACAGTCGACATCCCAGTATTTTTCAATGTTTTACATAGTAAGAAACTTGAATGTTAAGTATCATTCAGATAAAATTGCTTTTCTTAAATGAAGTGAACTTCAAAAACGTACGGTTTAATGACATCGTATTTGCATTTTTATTAATATTATTTAAATATTGTATAAAGAAATTAGATCTTGGGATTAATTTGTTTTAATGAAAACATTCAATGCAGCTGTCTGTAGCCACTGATTTGGTATAGAATGCCATCTACTATATTTAAAATATCTATGTATTCCATTGATTATATAATTATGAAAAGAACGATTTGTGATTGAAGACATAAATTTTTACGCTGTGGCTATATAATAAATGAAAATGTCCAATATTGTGGAACGACTTGAAAACGACTTCACTTAGGCAGACTGAAAGCCTTGCACCGGTCATCTCAATAATTTTGTCGTTGGAAGTGACTGATGAGCTGAAGGCTGTAGTGTAAGAAGTCCTTCACAGGGAATGCCGTTAAACAAAGCGTTACCCTTAACTCTGAGTTGTCCTACTTCACAGTAAGATGGTGCTAATTACTGTTTGTTATGGAAGATGATTACTAAACGAATGATGGAAATGCATATGATTTATTTCTTTTTTTTCTTTTAAATGATCGTTCTGAAGTTAGTGATGTACACAGGCATCACATTGTTGAGATTACTTGCGTGCGATAATAATTGCGTATACTTTTCGAGACAACCACTGCTGGAGTAACCACGCCTCATGTCAAAGATAAAGTGTTCCAAACGTATGATAACTTTCATTCAAACTCGACTATAATCGGCAAGAATCGTAGCACTTGTGAATGGCATTGACTATAGGACATAAGAACGAAATGCGTGAGCAGATTTTCACAGTTGCGATTGGATGTCAGCCGTAAAAAAGCGAAGACTAACTTTGGAGCAGTCTTCTACAAGGAGGAAATCTCACCTGGCGTTTTTTTTTTAATGTTCGTTCTGAGGTGATAAGCTTTCAGAGGCAAACCATCCATGTCTGCAAACCGTGATCTTGAATTAAGCCACGAATTTTCACTTTAACTTTAGTGCCTTGTAGATGTGTCACCTCTGACCCTTGTTCACTGTGCGCTTGAATTGACAAGGCTGAGAGAACCACAGGAAACCAGTCCATGGGGATCGAACTCAGCGGCTTAAGGCCTGTTGATGGCCAATTTCTTGCGCTACGGTTCCACTCAACGGCCCCTTTGATGTTGGCGTGCAGCACCTTCAGGCTACAACGATGCTGGCAGGAGAAGATAATTTAATGATATCCTTCCCCACCTTCCATTCTTCCCTCTACTCAGCCTTTGGGTAAGACCTAGTCTCGACTCGAGTAAACGAATCCAGGACAGATTGTGCAGACCGCTATATCACGGTTTGGCAGTCGACGAGGATCACACGGAGACTGATGGATCGGGTGGGTGTGTTATTCAGAAAGATGTACCTGCACACTAGGGGTCGGGTCAGCCAAGGACTCCCAGACATTGGCCTCACTACCTCACATCCTAACAGGAAAGGTTGCACTGATTTAGATGTACCAGATAGTTATTATCTCAAGAATGATTAATGATTAAACAATGTTGCTTGCTTGCGCTTCTGTATTTCGAGAGACAAAATGAAGTTCCGATGGCTGCTGGCTCAACAAAAGAGCAAAAAATAGATTCCAAGTGAATTTGTAAAATAAATTCCAAGTCAAGCCATAAAGTATATATCATGTCAAGCCATACAGTACATCTCGAGCCAAGTTGCAAATTAGATCTCAAATCCAACCCAAGTCAAACTGTAAAGAAGCCACAAAATAAAATTGTAAAGTGGATCCTAAGAAAAGTGTAAAGAAGACACTAATTCAAGTCCGTAAATTTAATCTGAATTGCAACTGTAAACTCTAATCCATCTGCAAAGTAGAACCCCAAATTCAAACCGTAAAGCTGATTTCAGTTCTAAATTGAAAAGATATTTCACATTCAACAATTAGGCAGATCCCAAATTAAGTCATAAAAATAGAAAGTGCTTCATTAAGCCATAAAGTTGATCTCACTTAATAGTAAAGTAGATCCCAAAACAAATCATACAGAAAATGCCAAGTCAAACCAGAGTAGATTACAATTAATTTTACAAAGAGGATTGCAAGTTAAAATGCACAGTAGATCCCAAGTCATTCCATAACTTAGTCTCTAAAATCTAAACCAAAATAAAGTCGATTCTAAGCCAAACCCATATAAAGATCTCTAATAAAGGATATGTCATGTCTCAGATCTCATATCATACCGTAAATTAGATGCTACATGAATATTTATTCCAGGCAAAAACTGTTAAGTAGAACCGAAGTCAAACCGTAAAATATATTCAGTAAAGTAGATCCCACATGAAATTTGTAAAGTAGACCCGAAAGCAAGCCATAGAGATAATGACATATCACCATACAAAAAACAGATCCACACCAAACCACAAACAAGATCCCCCTATTAAACTATGAAGTAGATCCCACATCAAACGTAAAGTACAGACTAAGTCAAGCCATAATTAGGATGTCATATTAAAAAATAAAATGCAGAATCGATCTAAAGTGAACCTTAGATCCTACATCAAGCTTAAAGCAGAGCAACTTACAGAGTAGATTCCTCAACCAAGCACAATATGATTTAGCCAAATCATAAAGTAGGTTTCTTGACAAACCATAGACTATTTTCCCAAATTAAGCCACAGAATAGAAACAACACACCATAAAATAAATTTCAAGTCAAACCATAAAGTAGATTATTTGTCACATCATAGATTCCAATTCAAACTGCAGAGTAGGTTCCACCTCAAATTATAAATTAGACTACACGTCAAACTGTAAAGAGCTCTATTTCAGAGCAAACGTACTGTTTGGAAAAGTATAATATTCAGCTCAGTGATTCCAAATTTGTATAGCCCTGATCAATCATGAATAATTCACTATACCCTAAAACAGGCTACAATAATATTGAAGCAACCTTTCTATATCATAAGACAGACTGTAATTATGTTGAAGCACCACTTATAAATATAGTTTTTTCAATTCCGTATATCGGTCTGTGCAAAACGCTAAAGACCTTCGAGCATGGATTTTTTTTTATTTTTATCAACGCTAAAGCGTCCTTCACCTTCGAGCACGTGGAAGTCTTTTGAGCAAGCAGGTATTTTCACATGGCCAGCTTTATGCTGCATTGTCGCATTGACGAAACAGAGACAACATTAAAGTACTCATTAAAAAAAAAAAACCGACGATCAAGGTCATTTGCTAAATGATGCTCGAATTTTCACTCGACTTTTAATCAAGCATTCCAATAAACAAATTCATCTATGTTCCTAGCAATGCATTCATTTTAATTTTTCACCCATCATATGACGGGCAAATACTTCTAGTTACTAAGACAGTACTCTTTTTCCTGATTCTTTAGAGAAAGAGAGAGAGGGGGGGTACTGTCTATAGAGGGGGAGAGAGCAAGGAAAAAAAGAAGGGGGGGAAAAAGAGAGAGAACCAATTTATTCTTTACAAAGTAATTTTCAAATTAAAATTTCATATACTTAAGAAGTTGGGATTCCCTCTTCCCCATCTTCCCCTCTGATTCAGTACTAAAGTAATTATACCCTTGCACATATTGTAGCCTAAATTATACAGTTCTCTGTCAAAGTAAAAAGTCATAATTTGAAATTGTGGCTATTTTAAGAAAGAGTGATTGACTGATTACTTAGGATGATGACCGTTTTACACCTCGACATTGTTCATCATCTTCAATAACTAAAATGCTAAGAAACCACAAAATGATATTAAAAGTCACAAGTTCTCGGCATAACATGTATATTATCTGTTTTGACGAAAAGGTTTTCCTCTTCAGACATCTGTACAGTTATCATACGGAATACTGAATAGGTTTTCTTTATTGGGGCTGAACCATGAATAGGTTTTCTTCATGGACAACTGTGATATTGGGGCTCAACTGTAAGTCTTCTTTATGAATAACCCTGTTATATTGTGGCTCAACCATGAGTAGGTCTTCTTTCTGGATAACCCTGTTATATTGTGGTTCAACCGTGAGTTGGTCTTCTTTATGAACAACCCTGTTATATTGTGGCTCAACCGTGAGTAGGTGTTCTTTATGGATAACTCTGTTATAGTGTGGCTCAAACATGAGTTGGTCTTCTTTATGGACAACTCTATTACAATGGGGCTCAACCATGACTAGATCTTTTTTTTTATGTACAACGCTATTATAGCGGGGTTCAACCCTGAGTAGACCTTTACGGACAAATCTATCATAGCTGTACACAACTATGAATAGAGCTTCTCTACAGACAAATCTATTACAGATGTGTTCAGCTTTGATTACGTCTTCTCTACAGACATTTATATTACTAGAAGTGCTACACTCTAAATAGTTCTTGTTCAGAGATATTTACATCACTTCCAGTGCTAAACTCTCCGGAGTCCTTGAACTTTCGCCTACTGTCGACGATTCTGCACTTTCGTACGAATCTACAGTTATAAGGAGACATGGTCAGAAAACAACATATTGTTAGATCTAACTATCTAAACGCCTCGATACATAGAAGACGGTCGATTGGGAATAAAACAATAATCACGACATACGGTGGCGCAAATAGCGATAGTAGAAACTGCTGTGTTGCGTCAAGGGAAATCATCCTACTTCTGCGCTTGGTGGCAAAGGAGGTGTAAAGATGCCAGACCTCCTACTGCTTGAAACCTTTCGAGTTATAGCCGTGATGCAACACTTAAAATGACGGTATTGTTCTGAGCCAAATGCGGTATAACTGCTTGTTCCGGTAGAGGAGTGTGATTTGTTTAATTTCTAAAGAGCTATCTTCCTAATTACAGGTAGTTTATTCTTTACTTTATGATAATTTGGATATCTCTTGGTAGAATTCTTAGACTGTACAAAAATAAATTTATGATTTGTTTTGTATAGACAAAATAATCAGTTTAAATACTGCTGTAGAAATAAGTTTCAGGAAATTGCTGGCATTGTAAAACAGCTTACTCGTGTATGGGTGTAAGTGAAATAATTTCATCTGAAGTGGTTTATTATGCAACAGCCTTCACAAAAGTAAATAAACTGATCGAACTTCATAACTATCTGGGATTTGTGCACACAGAACCGGATTTCTGAAAAAAATCACTACAGTTCATTTATCGCTTTCAGAATCATCTCTGCCTCCGAATGTGGACCTTTATTCAAGCGTCAGATGCTGACTTCAATTGTATCGTCTATCACTATTTTATAATTCTACCAATGTGCTGCGTTGCAATTCTGTTTATATGCTATGTTGCAATACCTATATCAGTGTAACATTTGCACTTTAGAACATAACGTGAAAAATTGCACCTCAGCCACCAAATAAATAAAAGAACAACAGTAAGAAAGAACAAACATCTGTAAGAACAAAGTAACATCCACAGAAAGGAGGATTAAAATGAATAGAAAACAATAAAAACCATACTGCCATAACATAGATTTGTTTCAAAAGAAATTAAGTTTATATAAACCATTCAACTATACATACCACACTACAATCTATAGAAGTAAGTGCTCGTTAGAATAATTTGATACCATTGACTGAGTGCAACAGATTAAACAAGTAGAAATTCTACAGTCATTAAGTCAACAACTAACGCAATCCACATAATTTTAAGACCTTTCATAACTAAAAGCAAATTTTTATTTATCTGCATCATTATAATAATCATTATGATGATGGTCAAGTATATTTATTAAGAGGATGGTTTATGGATACGTCTATTGTGCACTTTGGCTATTCTCCAACCGACATAGGTTATGTGTTTACTTGATATAACACCTTAACTCGAAGGACGCAGCGGCACCCTGCTGGGATGTTGTGTCTGTTCTGGCGGCTTCCGTCGCCGACTGGCCACCTTGAAAACATACCCACAGATCTGTTCGATTGTAAACACAAATCACAAAGTGCGTGCTGTTTGCTGCCTTTGAGGGTCTTTGCTGCAGCGCCATTAGCAAAGTTTTAGACAACTCGTTCGTTTCGTGCAATACCATTTTGCGACTGACTTGGGAACACCGAGACTTAGTGTTTTGCGCAAGACTGCACGAGTCTTTTCCCCTTTTCACTGGAATCAGACGTGCTTGGCAATGCCCCCAAAACGCCATCGGCAGCAGTGTGCAGTGATTCTTGCAGGTCAGGTTCCGACGATGGTACTTGATGGAAAATAAACGTGCAGGTGGATGGTGCTACATTAGCAAAAGTTCAGAGTTATTACTTGTTATTCGGCGCGGAGCCATTTTTTATAGTTTTTTCTTCTTAAACCGCCCCACTTGCATTGCTATTCAAATATAAAATTATTATTATTTGTTTTAGAGAGTAAGGCCAGATTATATAAATGTAGCATTAAGAAGAAACTATGGTGTTCGTTTCTTAATAACTGGTCCGTTTTGCAATAACTTTCAATATGTAGGGTTTTGTGTTTCTAGGTATAGGCCCGTGCATGTGTTGGCTCTGTTATTAGTTTAATATGGAAGCAGACAAAATAGTGCTTAGACAAATGAAAATTTATTTGGCAGCATTTATCTGTGTTAGATTGATTTTGACTTGTAGACAGAAACAACTGTTGCCGCTTAAAACACTAAATACTTGATTTAGTTATTAGAGCGATTTGTGGAGACTAAAGTTGCTGCTTAGAACACTAAATACTTGGTTTTATCACATAAATCATCGCGAATTTGAGTTTGCTGCATTGGTCATAGAGAGACTATTTTGCCGCGTACATCACTGAAATATTTGTTCTTGCCGCTTAGGTCATCAGAGATTGGTTTCAGTGCTGTTTGTAGTGTTGTGATACCTTTAACGAAGGTTTGTTGGAAATATTTGACCACAAAATGTTTTACTACCAACCTAATTTATGTTGACAAAATGAAATTAATCTTGCTTGGTGGCCCTAATTTTTAATAGCTTTTTGAAATGTAATCAATATCTCCTACAATGAAGAAGTAAGACTTACAAAGTCAGTATTTAGCCAGTATCAGATTAAAATAAGAAAATAACAATTATAGAGGAATAACAGATTGCTGGAAGTATGTAAACTATTAATTATAACCCACAACTGCCCCTCCTTTACCACCACTCACTCACTCACAAATAAAGAGAATAATCTTTAAAGTGCTTTCCTTACTCCACTGATAAAAATAGTCTCACTCTCACGATCTTCTTTCTTTTCTCTTTGTAAGTTACCTTTTCCTGGGAGATGGGCAAGATGCTAATTCTCCATCAACCAGGCTACCAGTAACTTTAAGTTAATTCCCCCTAAACGCACATTCTGGCTGTTGGAAAGAAGAAAGAACAATTTAGAAAAGAAGAATGATAGCCTAGGCCCTAGAAGAAAGCTCTGAATGCCCTAATGCGTACATCCAGGTATAGTAATAAAATACAAGTGACAAGATATAATATGTAACTGAATCACGCCAACACGAGTGGGCTAGGTATCAATATTTAAATGTATTTAACAAGGAATAAAATAAATCATCACGGCTAAATATAATGAATAATTTGATAGTTATAATCAAAGTCTCACTCTCACAATCTTCTTTCTTTTTGTTTCTTAATTATCCGGTTACCAGACTCACTCTTGCGATCTTTTACTTTGTTTCTTAATTATCCAGTTACCAGTCTTACTCTCACGATCTTATTTTTTCTTTGTATCTTAATTATCCAGTTACCAGTCTTACTCTCACGATCTTATTTTTTCTTTTTTTCTTAATTATCTAGTTACCAGTCTTACTCTCACAGTCTTCTTTATTTTTCTATTTTTTTCTTAATTATCCGGTTCCCAATCTTACTCTCATAGCCTTCTTTATTTTTCTTTGTTTCTTAATTATCAGGTCCACCTTTCAGTGTGTTCTTTGTTATGCCAGTCAATGTTCTTACTGTTCTTCCCCCTCCCTACCCGACCCCTTTGATTGCTATGCTAGAATAAGTAACTGTAACATTGTTTTGGAATAGCTGAATGTACATCCAATGGCAGCATTGACTAGAACATCAACACAAAATGTAGGTTTATTTTTAGGACAATAAAAAAAAAATTGCATTAAAAAGGAGTTCCCTCCCAGACAGAAAGTATTATAATAATTAATAATTAATAATTATTAAAGCAAAGACATGTAATTAGACGGATTACCCCACCCTCTCATCACTCCGAAAAGAGGGACCCAAACTTAAGAGTCACCCAAATGGGGGTCGTGAAGAAACGACACTTCTGTTTTCATGGCACACATTGGCATGGACACGTGACGTGACAGACGGAAGACTTTGAAGCTTTAAATAAATTGCTTTTGCAGAGAGTATTCGTTGTTTTTTTTGTTTTTTGTTGGGAGTATTTGATGATGTAAGGATACGACCTTCAACCGTTTTTCACAAGGAGAAAAAGAAGAAAAGAAAGGAGACTAGTTTGAACCTAAATAATGTAGGCTTGATCATGTGCTCATTTAATTAAGTAAATAAAATTTGCATACAAAATACATAGATTTTTTTAAAAAGTAACTACACTCATCTATTTCATTTTTGTTTTGCAAAAATAATCTAATGAGACAAGATGTAGATTTAATCAATTAAGAAACATAAAAAAATTTGTTCGAATTAAAGAATTTAGACACCTTTTAGATTAGACAATTAATGTATACAATTTGTTTATTCAATATCATTGATTATTGTATATACATTTTTTATAATGAAAAAATGATTGAAGAATTACAAGTTTTGATTGAGAATGAGTTAACCACTGTATATATAAGGTTAAGAACAAAGAAAAATATTACCTCTGTGAACTTGTGACCGGTTGCTTTAACTGTATTGGTATAAGTGTCGTACTTATTGATTATTTTGCATTGGTCAAAATGACACCTCTGATTTTGTTATTAATTATATTAGCAAGAAGCTGGTGGTGTCAATTTCTTAAATTTTAAGCGTGGTGGTTTGTGAAATCCTTGTTAATAAATCGTTCGATATTTAACAGGTCGAGCATTTTAATAGAGGTCAAGGCCATACGTAAGAGAACTCTAAAATACACCACTAAATGATAAACACACACACACACACACACACCATCATATATATCTTTCTCTGCACCAATCCACCCGCCCGTCTATCTATCCATCTATCTATCTATCTATCTATCTATCTATCTATCTATCTATCTATCTATCTATCTATCTATCTATCTATCTATCTATCTATCTATCTATCTATCTGTCTGTCTGTCTGTCTGTCTGTCTGTCTGTCTGTCTATCTATCTGTGTTCTGCTAGTCATTCGCTCCTGCCAGTTTACAGTTAAATATTCTATAACTTAGCATATTGTTTTCATTGTTATTTATTAATCGTATTTATGCTACCGTGTCATTTTAGGGCGATACATTTGATAACTTCAATATTAGTCATTTATTAAATGTATGCAATTTATCTTTCGAGGAACGACAGAGCACATTGTGAAACAACACCAAAGACAAGAATAAAAAATAACAACAACAGCAGCAGCACAATGAAACGTTGTCCATATTTATGGCGTGGCTACCCGCTCAGGAAGTGAGAAAAGAGTTTTTGAAGTATTTGATTTTGTTTCCCCCTCAAAGAAATAAACGTTTTTGCTTTGACTTCTGACGAAATAATTATTTACTGTAATTTTATTTTATCATTTTTTGTAAGCAAATGAATACATTAATAAAATAAATATAAATGAGGTATGTCATAAAAACTCCAACATTCAGATCAAACACGAATATAAAGAAATAAATCCCCACCACCTCTTCGCTTGTTTGTCGCAACACTATAAACTGTCAGTTTTCGGTTTTAAATGGTACTTTTGTTGATTACAGTACGGTCTACAACTCAGTTCCTCAGAAATGACGTCACGCGGCCTTTGCGAGACATAGTCCCTTCTGTAGCAGGTTTTTCGGGAACACTTAGAATTTAACTGAGCAAAAACCCCAAAAAGTTAAATATTTTATTGCGTGACTTTGGAACTCTGACAAATTCGTTTGAAAATAACCTTTTATTTACTTTTTCAAGTACCTTTATGATCTGGAACGTGTTAATACAAGGATGGTCACTGAGAATTACAGTAGGATTGTGTACTTGTGCACTTAACTATGCGCGAGTGTATGGTCTTATGTGTGCATACATATGTGTATGCGTTTATGTGTGCGTGCGTGTGTACATATGAATGTGCATACATGCGCGTGTGTTTATTTTCTGTGTACAGTTGTGTGTATCCTTGTGATTGTGTGTGTCTGTGTGTATATGTTTGAATATGTATTCTGTGTGTGTGTGTGTGTGTGTGTGTGTGTGTGTGTGTGTGTGTGTGTGTGTGTGTGTGTGTGTGTGTGTGTGTGTGTGTGTGTGTGTGTGTGTAGAATCGGAAATTTGAGGAAGAATGAAAGTATATGCCTTTGAGCCTGAAGGAAGATTCCAATTTTGAGCTGTAAGATGACATTTGACACCAGGTGGAGAAATTATTTTCATACTTGGTTCGTAGCTGGATTCCTTCCATAAGCATTCCTTCCCTCAATCTCTCATAGTAGAGTATATAAATCGTCTGCAACCCATTTAGTCAATAAAAGCACTTTAACACCAGACTGAGTATGTTTATGGAGACACGTTTATTCACGCTGAAGTTCATTAGGCCTAATAAGCGTACATGGCTAAAAAAGTTAATACATTTAAGAGAATAATATTTAGGATTAGGGTTGTTTTCACCGGATTGTACTGATTTTGTGACTTTGAAAAAAGTTATATATGTTTCTCAAAATGAAATCTGCAAGAAGTCAAGTATGAAGAAAAAAAATACACCTTCGGTGGGAGAGCGTCTGTTTGCGGAGGAGGAGATTTGGAAGAGGTCTGTGCTTCCTTATCTTTATAGCGGAGGGCGGCTATCATTCACTAATCTTTGTCAGGCAGGTAAGCGACGGGTAGAGAATACTAAGCTTTTCAGACTCCCCTCATCGTTAAGCGAACAGTAAATTTCAAGAAAGGAATTTTGCTCTGCTAAAATTGATGCGACTGTGTGCTGAATATGTGTGAGTGTGTTGTGCACGCGGGTGCGCACGTGAGCGTGGTCGTGTTCATTTAGTCCATTTGAGCGAGTAGTCCATTTTGCGCAGTCTGCCGAGAGAAGGTAAACAAGGCTACTAGGCATTATATATTAGTTTATAGTATAAACACTAGTAAATGTTTACTAACCCTTTTTGCCCTGTCGTCTCCAAATGTTGAGTGTGTGAGTCGAGATGGGGACAGGCAGATTTTCTGATCTGGGGGTGAGGGGGTAGAGCAGTTGTACTAAGACGGCTGGAGGAAGTGGCTTTAAAATGCATTGAGATTCTGATAGCAGTTTCTTTTGGCTGAGAGTCAGAGCTTGGAGCCAAATTAGGGTAGTAGTGCATAGAGCTTTGTTGGAAGTTAAGTTCTTGATTCTGTCGAGGGGGACAAATAGATTTATTTGGTAGGAGCCAGATCTGATATCTTGATGCCCTGTAAATTGTCTCATCTGCGAGACGTAGTGGTAGTATTTGGACAATGCTGTACAGGCTTAGAGCGAGAGATGGTGGCAGTATTTGGGCAGTACTATACAGACTTTGAGAGAGAAGTGGAGGTAATATTTAGACAGTACTTGAGTACTATATAGATTTTGAGCGAGACGTAATGATAGTATTTGGACAAAGCTGTACAGACGGCGAGAGGGAGGTGGTAGTAGTATTAGGACAGTATTATATCGACTTTCAGAGAGACGTAATGGTATTTGGACAGTACTATACAAACTTTGAGAGAGAGTGTGACAGTATTTGTATAGTACTGTGTAGACTTTGAACGAGACGTAATGATAATATTTCGACAGTGCTATATAGACTCAGAGTGAGACGTAATTGTAGTATTTGGACAGTACTATACAGATTTTGAGAAAGGTGGAGGTAGTATTTGGACAGCACTATACAGACTTTGAGCGAGAAGTAATCATAGTATTTCGACAGTGCTATATAGACTCTGAGTGAGAGGTAATGGTAGTATTTGGACAGTACACTACCGACTTTGAGAGAGAGGTGGTTATAGTATTTAGACAGTGCTATACAGACTTTGAGCGAGAGTAATGGTAGTAGTTGGACAGTACTATACAGACTTTGCGCGAGACGTAATAGTGGTATTTAGACAGTGTTATACAGACTTTGAGCAAGAGTAATGGTAGTAGCTGGACAGTACTATACAGACTTTGCGCGAGAGTAATGGTAGTAGCTGGACAGTACTATACAGACTTTGCGCGAGACGTAATTGTAGTATTTGGACAGTGAGAGAGACTGAGAGAGAGGAGGTGGTTAGTATTTGGACAGTGATATACAGAACTGGACTGAGTGTTAAATAAATGCTTTATGGTTATAGTAACAGACAGACTCTTCTGTCATGGGATTATGGTTGGCAGCTGGTGATTAGACAGGAAAACGACTTTGGCCAAAAGACATAAGACTACTTGCATATTAAGATAATGCCCGTTTTTGTGTTCATGTTTGTATGTGCTTTTATTTACTGTGTTTTGTGTACATATGTCCTGTGCATGCAAGTGTAAGTGGGCGTATGTGTTTGCCTGCGCACGCACGCACGCACGCACACACACACACACACATTTACGAATCTCTATATGTGTATGTTTGTGAGATTGTGGGGGTAACTTGAGATTTTATATAGAATTCGTTTTAATAACGTTCTTCTTAAATGGCTTCTGGCTGTGCTGAGATGAAGATTGGTAAATTTTCTTGGCTGAGATACAGAGGGCTGGCGAGTTTAGTCGCTGTGTGAGAGTAATGGCTTATAGGCTTGTTATAATAGTAATACTGAACCTTCTTCCAGTGGAAGCGAGGGCAGATGGCTGTGTTCAGATGAAGACATGAAACTTTCTTAGTTAAGGGAGTCAGCTGATGAATGTATTGGATCTGACATAAGAAGTTCCAGTCTCGTTCAGTCAATTGGAGTATCGTTCAGTCAGTGAGAGTCACGTTCAGTCAGTGAGAATCTCATTCAGTCAGGGAGAATCTCGTTCAGTAAGGGAGAGTCTCGTTTAGTCAGGGAGTATCTCGTTCAGTCAGGGAGAATCTCGTTCAGTCAGGGAGAGTCTCGTTTAGTCAGGGAGTATCTCGTTCAGTCAGGGAGAGTCTCGTTTAGTCAGGGAGAATCTCGTTCAGTCATGGAGAGTCTCGTTTAGTCAGTGAGTATCTCGTTCAGTCAATGAGAGTCTCTTTCTATCAGTGGTGAGTCTCATTTAGTCAGTGAGTGTTTCATTCAGTCAAGTGGGAGTATCTCTCTATGGTCATATGAGAGCTGGAGGTCATTCTACGAAGGACATGGTCTCGTAAATATGACCAGTCATCATCATCATTCTTCGTAAAACAGTCTCGTAAACATGACCAGTCATCAGCAACATTCTTTGTGGGGCAGAGTCTTATAAAATGATCAGTCATCAACATTCTTAGTGGGGGGTGGGGAGTGACAACTCTTCTTAATCATGACCAGTCATCAACAGCATTCTCCATGGCGCAGAGTCCCGTAAACATAACCAGTCATCAGCAACACTTTTCCTGGGGCAGAGTCCCACAAACTTGACCAGTCATCAACATTCTTCGTGGGGTAGTGTGACATCTGGTGGAGTGGGTGGTCACGATAAATAGTTAGTGTGAATGAACCCCTCCCCTCCCTGCATTAATTAAAATTACATGCAGAGTCCATATTCAAGGATTGGACCGCAGAGTAATTATGAATAATTTAAGTGGTTACAGATAGACAATCTTCTAACAGCTCTGACTATCAGCCACCCAACAATCCTGGTTATTTGGAAATAGAAAATGTGGATAAAATATGCTACTCTGTGATTTTCTAGTGGCAAGTATTTATTAATAATAACGTTAGTTAAAGTATAATAATGATTGGTAATTGGTAATTAAATTTTTCTACAGGAAGTAAACGTTTTAATCTCAGCCCGTTGGCTGGTCTCATTCTCGCAAATCATAACCATTGGATAAAAAACAACAACTACTTATTGGCTTGCATTACATTAGCAAATTCTAGCACATTCTTGCCTCAAGCGTTTATTTTCAAAAATACCATCATAAGGCATGCCCAAGGTCGGACTTACTCTGACAATATAGCAATTTATACAAGCAAATTTACTCCACAGACTGGCGCTATTTATGAGTTAGGTCTGTATTTGTGATGCTATTAATAGTCTAGATCTATACTGGTGGCGCTATTTACGAGTTAGATCTGGACTGGTGGCGCTTTTGATAGTTAGGTCTGTATTGTTGGCATTATTTACGAATTAGTTCTGTATTGTTGGCGCTATTTTCAAGTTAGTTCTGTATTGATGGCGCTATTTTCAAGTTAGTTCTGTATTGTTGGCGCTATTTTCAAGTTAGTTCTGTATTGTTGGCGCTATTTTCAAGTTAGTTCTGTATTGTTGGCGTTATTTTCAAGTTAGTTCTGTATTGTTGGCGTTATTTTCAACTTAATTCTGTATTGTTGGCGTTATTTTCAACTTAGTTCTGTATTGTTGGCGTTATTTTCAACTTAGTTGTGTATTGTTGGCGCTATTGATAAAGTTAGGTCTGTATTGTTGGCGTTATTTTCAACTTAGTTCTGTATTGTTGGCGCTATTGATAAAGTTAGGTCTGTATTGTTGGCGCTATTTTCAACTTAGTTCTGTATTTTTGGCGTTATTTTCAACTTAGTTGTGTATTGTTGGCGCTATTGATAAAGTTAGTTCTGTATTGTTGGCGCTATTTTCAACTTAGTTCTGTATTGTTGGCGCTATTGATAAAGTTAGTTCTGTATTGTTGGCGTTATTTTCAACTTAGTTCAGTATTGTTGGCGCTATTGATAAAGTTAGGTCTGTATTAGGGGCACCATTGATAAACTAAGTCTTAACTGGTGGCTCCATTGACGGCTTGGTCTGTAGATTCTACAAGTCGTTGTCTCACCTGCATGTGTCAAGCACAGGGTGGTCCAACTTATTCAACCCCGAGGGTCACATAAACCAAAAATTGAATTATGTCATATAAATATTAAATATTTTGTTGCATGAGCGCAGACCACAAATCGCTTTTAATTGGGTCACAGTTGGCCGCGGGACTGCAGTCAGACCACGCTTGTCTAGCAGGACGGAAGTCTCTGCCGAATATGACGTTGACTGCGAGATGGCGAGCCAAAATTTTGGCCTCTTATGCCAAAGTAATTTCATGCTCTGCAGCCTAACAGGTGAAGTGACGTTGTGGTGTAGTCTTTAGAATAGAAAAAACAAAACAAAACAATACAGCATTCGTCTGCACACGTTTCCTCTACAAAAACAAAGAGATTTTTAAACGTCGTAGACCGATTCTGAAGACAAATATTTTATTTGTTTAATTAGTATTATATAGTAAATATTTTAAATGTACACGTGAAAAATTAAGATAGAATGAGACTGGCCTATTTCATCAATTATGAATATCTACAAAATTATTATGGTTTTTGTAACTGACCTCACTCGGAGATTTAGAAGTTATCGCTTTCCATCTATTTTTAGGCTAAAGTCTGGCGCTAACCGATTAACTAATTTGTCAGGGGAACCTTGCTTCTTGTCTGGAACTGAACAACATTGGTCAGAGATCTCACTTGACGTGACAAAAGATCTGAAGGTTTTTGCAAGTTTAAGATACAATAAAAATTATGCATAATGATTCAGTATGTAGGAAAACAGATTAATATGTACATTATTAAAATTGTTAAAAGCGCCCTAGAGAGGGTTAGGCAAATGTTCCACCATAGTTGGATGTAAAGGATATGCAACACTAATGAATGCCGATTCCACAAAAATGTACGATTCATTAACGAATACTAAAAGAATACGCAATATTGAACGAATGCTATTTACACTTAAACGCATTCATTCATTAAAGAATGCGAGATGGTGGATATAATGTCCTTTTATCTGTGGTGGAGTAAATTTGACTATACCTGTTTCTAGACGTAATTGTTATATAAACTGTTAAATTGTCAAAGTGACCTGACCTTGGGCACTCCTTATAATGGTATTTTTTGTAAGTATCAGATTTGGAGTAAATAACTGGAGTTGAGAGTAAGCTAGAGAATTACTGATGCAATCCAAACCAGTTCCAACTGGATGAGTAGTCTCACGCTTGTTCATATCCATTTCATCCAATGGGGATGGACCTGAAGTTTCTTTGTTGAAGAAGTACTTCATTCTAATCTCTTTGAATTTCAACATGACTGGAGTCCGGTCATAATGGTAATCATAAGCTTATGGTAAGTTAACAGTCTGATAAAAGAAGAATACTTCGTACATGTTTGCTATTGATCTATGATTTGAATTAGAGAATGCTTATGTGATTGAACCATTATTTCTATGTGTTCTTTAATTTGACTAAGTTGTACATTATACTTGTGAATTTTGTTTGATGCTATATTTATTATGCTGTGTGTAATCAGGCTAAGGAAATTGTTGCAGGATTTAAGTTGAGAATGTTTTTAAGAGAGAAAGGAGTTTAGAGATGAAATATGCCTGAAAGGAGTTTAGAGATGAAATATGCCTGAAAATGTGTTATTTCTTTTGCAGAATCATGCCTTTGGTTGTCACTTCATGCTACAATAACTACTGTACTCTACTTGAATATGTTGGTATGTGCATTCGGTGTTGTTTTCAACTTATCAGTAAATTGTGTTGTTGTAAGTTGATTCCTGTGAATTTCTTTCGAGAACCAATATGGCAGAGACTTGTGGCATGAGTTTGGTCTCGAGAATTCATGGAGCTCAGTTTGAACATTCCTCGTGGTGAGTTGAGTAAATGCTCATGAAATTCGAGAACATTCCTCCTAATGTGCTTGATAGTGCATGTGAATTCAGGATGATGCTCTACAGCGTGCTTCTGGAAAAGTTGTGTAACGTGCCTCTAAGAAGGATATGTAGGACCTCGCCTAGATATAAAAGGTGGTGACTTGTTGCAAACCGCATGATTGCTGACATCTTTGAACAGGTTATGTGTATTGACTTTAATTATTTCCCTGAGCTCTGCTCTCATTTCTGTGGTGATATCCATGAACTTGATTATGTATTTATTTTATTGACTGCTTATATCTAAACTACGATAAACTGAATGATTGTCCAGCATCACTCAAACATTGTTGTGAAGTGATGTAAATGTCAAAGCACTTTGATCATATTCATATGTTATATATTTGATTGTTGATTTAAGAAATTTATTTTAAAATTTATTGTCTTTCTTACACATATTGATCACCATATTTAGGAAAGACAGTGGGTGGATGGGGGTTTGCTAAATATAGATTAAAGACGGATTTATCTTCTCCTATGTTAAGAAGTTTTCCACCTACGGACGTATTGTGTATTGTGTGACGGTAAATGTTGGTCTTTATTGGGAAAGAGAGATCACATTTACAGTGCCCGCCTATCCGCTAAGTAAGACGTCTTCTGGAAGATAAGATTCTCATCACTTGTAGTTATTTTTTATGGATGATTAAAAATAATCATAACCATTAACTAGATAGTGTTGGCGTCATACTATCATTTAAAATGGTTTGTATTTTTGACACAACTTTTGTAAAGAAATGTAGTCATTAAAGTATGAGTGATCGAAGTACGAAAGGAATGCAGTCATTAAAGAATGAGTGATCGAAATATGAAATGAATGTAATCATTAAAGAATGGATGACAGAAACATTAAAGGAATGCAGTCTCTAACGAATGAGGTATCAAAGTTTTAAGTATCACAGTCATTTGGAGAATGAATGACAGAAGTATTAAAGGAATGCCGTCAATAAAAAAATGAGTGCTCGAAGTATTAAAAGGAATGCAGTCATTAGAGAATGAATGCCAGAAGTATTAAAGGAATGCCGTCAATAAAAAAAATGAGTGCTCGAAGTATTAAAAGGAATGCAAATTATTACTAAATGAGTAGCGAATGGATGGATAAAAAACCAGATAACGGATACCTGCATAGTTGCATAATTATTGCATTCTGTGAACATATTATAATATAATAGAAAAAAAATCGTAAGTTAGTCTTTATTTATATAAATATATAAAGTATATACTGTCTAAAACTGCATATTATCACGTATTTTTCACCTTGTAAACTCGATGCTAATCGGAACATTTAAATTGTGTATTACTTTCTCGTGAACATTATCATTTGTTTTAAGATCCCTTGTGACTGCGTGCAATTTCAGTCCTATTCTCGCACGACTTTTTTTTTTTCCTTCCACGTTTCTCTGACTTTCTTTTCCTCTTTTTATCTCTCTACCTCAGTGTTTCTTAGTATATTTTCTCTCTTATGTTATCGTTACCTTTCTTTAAAAATTTTATCTGCACCTACCTGTCTTTTTTCTCTGTTTATCTCACTTTATGTCTCTACTTATTTTTCTCTCTTTTTGTTTATCTTTCTTTCTGTTTTTATCTCGCTTTTGTGAAATTATCCTTTTTAACTTTTAATCTATTTCTAGTTTCTTTCTCTGTAATTTATCTTAGTCTATCTGTTTCTCTAGTTATCTTTGTCTCTTGGTTTATCTTTCTCTCTTCCACTATTAACATTTTTGTTTATTAATCTATTTATTTCTCTTTCTCTCATCCTCTGCTTATCTCTTTCTGATTCTGTTTTTCTGTCATTTCACTCTTTGTCTTGACTCTGTGTCTTTCTTTCTCTCATTCTCTCCTTGTCCTTTGTCGTTCTCTTAATTTGTCAGACCCTCTGAATTTATTTCCTAGCTCTTTCTCACAGTCTGTTTTACTTTCTCTCTTTTCCTCGTCTTCCTGTTTCTCCCTCTCCTTTCTTTCTACCCCTCCCCAACCCTCTTCCTCGCTATGCCAGTACCACATAAGCTATCACCAGTTATGCTAATGAAGAATGGGTCTCAATAGAAATCTAAGTCTCTAGGCAAATCTGAAGAACTAATAATCGTTTAACACTGAGAGACGCTGGCGCCTATAATTGTGAAATAAAAGAAAATCCCCACCAGCTGATGATAAGTTTACAAGGAACCAAACAGTGATTTCCTCGCTCTTGTAGATAAAGGCAAAGTTCAAGGACGTAGGGCATGTATTTCTTTCCACTGGCAGAGCCGGCGAGGTGCTAGCACAGTTGAAATCAACATCTACTTTCAAGTCTGGCCGTCTTCCAGGCAGACCGCTGTGGTTGAATATCGAGTCCCAGAGGGAGCGCCGATCAGTTTTGGAAAAAGTACACTTTCTTCATCTCTCCCTCCTCTCCCTCTCTTATTAGTATTTATTTATTTTGTGGGTTTTTTAATATAAATCTTCGAAAAACTTAAAGCAACATTTTGTTTGGTCAGTGCACACTTCGTTAGACCTATGCGTGTGCATTGATTTTGAAAGTGTAATCAATCTTCGAAATTAGTTTTGTAACTGAAAGAATTTTTTTAGCTGTGTGGTTAAGAGTGAAGACACAGCCTGTGCATTAATTTTGAAAGTGTAATCAATCTTCGAAGTTAGTTGTAACTGAAAGACTTAGCTGTGTGGTTAAGAGTGAAGACACAGCCTGTGCATTAATTTTGAAAGTGTAATCAATCTTCGAAGTTAGTTGTAACTGAAAGACTTAGCTGTGTGGTTAAGAGTGAAGCCAAGATCAGTTAATTTTAAAATATATATCTTTTTGATATTTTATTTTATAACGTTTTTCGTAATATTTCTAAAATTACACTATATGTGTATTCGTGTGTGTGTGTGTGTGTGTGTGTGTGTGTATGAGAGAGAGAGAGAGAGAGTTCGCAGTGTTGTCAAAACAAACGTAGCATCTCATTCTCTTGTCAAAGCATTTTGGATAAGAAAATGACTGTAATCATTAATAATTTTGTTGGATAAATAATGAAAAGAATTATTTTAAATAAGAAAATGACTGTGTCAACTGAGGATTTTGTTGGATAAATGATGAAAGGAATTATGTAATTTTCCTATTCACTGTCAGCTGAGAATTTTACTGGATAAATGATGAAAGGAATTATGTTGAATGGAAAATTACTGTCAGCTGAGAATTTTATTGGATAAATGATGAAAGGATTACATTGTCTGCTGAGAATTTTATTGAATAAATAATGAAAGGAAGTATTTTGAATAGGAAATGATTGTGTCAGCTGAGAATTGTATTGGATAAATGATAAAAGGAAGAATTTTGAATAACAAAATGACTGTATTAGCTGAAGATTGATGAGATATATCTGGAAAAGAAGTCTGCTGGAATATTTTAATTGAATTTTTCTTAAATATGAGGAAAGTAATATTTTGAATTATAAAAATTACAGCTAAAAGTATTACAGTTAAAATATAAGGTAAAGAACTAATTATGATTGGAAAATTACGCAGATGTCCCGTTACAAATATTTAAATTTACACAAAGGTTTCCAAACGTTGGATTTAACATTGCTGTCTTAATCTGGCGATCCAGTAAGAGAATGTCAATGTAAGAACACAAAGATTGACGCAAAGTGGCTTTCATATGGGATGCGTGTGGTCAGTTGAGTCAGTTCCAAGATACCAACTGCAAATGGTTAATATAATTAAAGGGGTTAAAATGGTCAGTTTAAAGTTGTTAAAGTGGTAAAAGTAGGTGGAGTGGTTAAAGTAAAGTGGTGTATTAAAGTGGTTAAGTAGTTAAAGTAGCTAAAGTGACGAAAGTGTTCGATGTGATTAAAGTTGTCAAAGAGGCTAAATTAATTAAAGTAGTTAAAGTTAGTTAAGTGGGTGTCGAATTTGAGGTTTAGCAGGCGGGGAGCCATGTTCTATTTCACCTTATAGTTGTTGACTTAATTATGCCATTGACTTAATTATGCCATTAATAACCTCACATTTAGACCCTTATGCCATTAACAGCTTTACATATAGATCCTTCACTGCTTAATTATGTGATTAATATTTTCACATGCAACCCCCCACATGCTCAATTAGTCATTAATAACTTTACATGCAGACCCGTCACTGCTTAATTATGCCATTAATAACTTCATATGTACACCCATCACTGCTTAATTATGCCATTAATAACTTCATATGTGGACCCATCACTGCTTAATTATCCATTAATAACTTCACATGCAGACCTTACACATTCTCAATTAGTCATTTATACCTGTACACATGTTGAACTGAATTAACAACTTTACGTGTAGGCCCTATACATATTTAATTACGTCATTAATAACTTCAGATGTAGGCCCTATGTAAGTTGAATTACGTCATTGATAACTTTAGATATAGTCTTTATATTATTATTTATTGTCACCTGTTTAACGTATGAGTGGGTGAATGGAGATATAAATGTTGTTGTTATGTGCCACTTCTCCCCACCAGGTTTACATCCTTCACCTTAGTTATGAAATCACTCGTAAACTAACATGATTGCTCACACACTGGACAGATCAGCAGAATGCTATAGGTCCTCCTTCACACCGACTCTTGCCTTGACATGTTTGGACAGATATTAGAATATACAAAAGAATTTGATTAATGAAATTATTGTATGTCCATTAGATTATAGTGTTCGTAATTTTATGCGATCATTGTTTGCAATACCTAAATTTTAAAAGAAATCATAATTCCACATATCTTTAGTCCATAATTCATTAGACTATTATCCGTAAATTTTATCCAATCATTGCCCTTAACCTTTTGTGCAAAGTTCCATAAATTATTGCTAATAATATCACAAGATCATTTCCTTTAATTTCCATAAGAGTAATCTCCATAATTCCATTAGTTTTGTTTTGGTCCTTATTTCCAAAAGAAGATTTTTGTAATTCCATACAATTATTGTCCATTACTAATTATTGTCCAAAATTCTGTTAGGCTGATGTCTATAATGTTGATAAGATTCTTGTCCATGATTTAATAAGATTCTTATAAGATTATTGTTGTGATTCCTATGCTCTTATTGCCCATAATTCCTGTCAGATTATTGCCCGTAATTCCTATAAAATTAGTGTTTGGGTGGATAAAAAATAAAAAGATGTACTTTCATTTTCAGATACTAAAAGATTTTGTCGTTAAAGTTAAAAATTTCTTCAGAATGACAATAAATATCACTGTCCTATTAGCAAAACGTAGCACTTACTATTATTTTATTTTACTATAATTAATGTGACACATCTTGTACTGTGAAATATGTTAACTCTACGCGTCTTGTGAATGTTATTTGTGTACAACATAAAACATCTCGTAATTTGCTGTATTTGTTGAACAAAACGCCTTGTCAAGAGTATGAGCAAGGTGTACCAAATGTATTGTGAAATACAAATACGAAATACTATTTAAAAACATGAATATTATCTATATATTATTTTGAAAGACAATAAACGAAGAATTGGTCTTGTTTGTAACATCTTTATTACAAAATCAACAATGCCGGGCGTGTCGCAGAATTATTAAATATACATAATTAAAAAACAAGAAAGAAAGAAAGAAAGAAAGAAAGAAAGAAAGAAAGAAAGAAAGAAAGAAAGAAAGAAAGAAAGAAAGAAAGAAAGAAAGAAAGAAAGAAAGAAAGAAAGAAAGAAAGAAAGAAAGAAAGAAAGAAAAGAAGGAAGAAAGAAAGAAAGGAAGAAAGGAAAGAAGGAAGAAAGAAAGAAAGAAAGAAAGAAAGAAAGAAAGAAAGAAAGAAAGAAAGAAAGAAAGAAAGAAAGAAAGAAAGAAAGAAAGAAAGAAAGAAAGAAAGAAAAAATAACTTCTAGATAATTTATATCCCAATTTCAAATCTATCCCCTTCTCAATCCACCCCACCCCCAATTTCCTCCTGAGAAAATCTTTTGGTGAATATTAAAAATATTCTTTTCCTTCGGAATCGATGATCGAATGAAGGTAAATGTAGGCTAATGTAAAACTGTGCCATTCCCAGAATATGTAACAACATTGATATATATATATATTAAAATGTAAAACACACTGGACTGAAAGATCTGTTTCCAGTTAAAAACTATGACAAAGACCACCCAAGCCCTTGCGGCAATATCGGATGTGAAAACATCACGCTCTGACTTTGCTTAATTAACTTTTGTTAAGCACCGTTCGCGAAATCAACGAACGTTAGGAGTGGACATCAAACCCCAAATCAGCCAGTAAGTTTGCGATTACTGAGGAGGCGTGTGTGTGAGTGTGTATGTATGTATCACCGTTATTTTCAACACTAATCAAGAACAAAGCACATACAGCGGTTTAAGACAATGTGTAAGACTTTTGTTACTAGTCTTGTATGACAGTGTGCTCACGTATACATTAGGAAGAGACAGTACCTTTGTTGCACATATATAATATACATTGTTCATGACAAACGGAGCAAAACAAAAACTACAGTTGAATTGCTGGGAATTTGACGAAGGGTTTTCACAAATTAAAAAAAAAAGAACAAATGGTTCAAGACAAAATACATTATTGGTTTTTAACCGCAATTGTGGTGAGTCAATGTTTAATTAACAAAAACTATCAACAACAGAATATTAGATTACAATCACAAATATGTTCAAGTTATAATGTCAAGAAATGGTATATAACATTATGCCAATAAATAAATAAATGGATGACTAAAAATAAAATATATTTTCATATATTAGCCATTGTTTTGCGAATGCAAAAAAAAAAAAAAATTAAGGATTTCAACACGTTTTGTCTTGCGAATCCATCTCTAAAATTTGCAATTTCATATTATAGAGCACACCATTATTACGATGTAACAATGCTTTAAAAATCATCTAGCTTTTGTTCGAAAAATATAAAGCAGGTAAAAAAAACACTTTGACTAGGTAAACATGTAATAATACAATAAATATATAAAAATACAGCTCCATATCGTTAAAATACAGTACACCAAATAATATTTTTCAATCTTCGCACAGTCAAACGCTAAACTTTGCAGGGGAAAATACCCGGTATAAAACATTTCTATTAACTCTCCCTCGGCTTCAAAGCATCCCATTATTTGAATTGATAGCTCCCCGTTGTTATTATTTTCTGAGGCGGATTAATACGAGGAGTTGGTGGTGATCATTCCCGAGCATGTGCAGTCTGCCCAAAGCTCAGATTAACTGGGGGGGGGGGGTAGAGTTTTTAACGTGTCCACGACTAATAGAAATGGAGGGCTGTAATCGGTCCTTGACTGAAGGAAATGGGGTGCTATAACCTATCCATGACTATTAAAAATGGAGATTGTAATCTGTCTATGGAAGGTTATAACTGTTCATGATCAAAGGAAATGGAAGGTTGTAACTGTTCATGACCAAAGGAAATGGAAGGTTGTAACTATTCATGGATAAAGGAAATGGAAGGTTGTAACTGATCATGACCAAAGGAAATGGAAGGTTGTAACTGTTCATGGATAAAGGAAATGGAAGGTTGTAACTGTTCGTGGATAAAGGAAATGGAAGGTTGTAACTGTTCATGGATAAAGGAAATGGAAGGTTGTAACTGTTCATGACTAAGGGAAATTGAAGGTTATAACTATTCATGACTAAGGGATATGGAAGATTGTAATTATTCATGACTAAAGGAAATGGAAGGTTGTAACTGATCATGGATTAAGGAAATGGAAGTTTGTAACTGTTCATGGATAAAGAAAATGGAAGTTTGTAACTAATTATGGATAAAGGAAATTGAAGGTTGTAACTGTTCATGGATAAAGGAAATGGAAGGTTGTAACTGTTCATGACTAAGTGCAAGTTTTTGTAAACTGTTGATGCATAATGTTTAAGTTCACGACTAACAGAAGTGGAATGCTGCTTTCAGGTAAAAGAAATTGTTAAGTTAAATTAAAACGAAACGTAATCCAAGAGAAAATATAATTTGTTTCTTGAAGTACGATTAACAAAGGCGCGAAATTGTAATCATCTAGTCAATGGCTGAAAAACGTATTCAAGCAAATCCCCGAACTTGTAATTTGTGATATATTATGGGTGGATATTCTGAAAGGAAGAGAATGAATGAAATATATTGCAGTATTATTTTATAATACACAAGAGTACTAAAGGCAGTTTATGACGTAACACGATATGTAAATATGTTGAAAGGGCCGGAATGAAGAAATATATTTCTGTAGCATGTTGAAATATAAACTGAATGTGTGCTATTGAATGTTCATTTTTGAAAAAAAAATATAATAATGTCTGCACTGTTAAATGATTATAATTTTGTTGCAATAAATACTTGGATTATTTTCTTTGTAATGAATAAGAGAAATCGCAGCGTCACATAATTTTAAGTGTCTAAACTCTGGACAGTGGAAAGTTCATACTGAAGCGTCATAATTTTAAAAGTGTCTAAACTCTGGACAGTGGAAAGTTCATACTGAAGCCGTACATCATTTTCATTAAAACTTCTCATAGTTTTGCACAACAGTAGAAAATCATGCAAGAAAAAGAAAATACGTTTTTAGTAAAAAGTTAAATATATTACTTTTTTTAAGCAGATTTTTTTCACAAACATCCTAATCCCGACCTGGGACCAAAACAAGAAACAAAACCCAAAAAGTAAATAAGTAAAGAAACGGACTCGATCTGCCCCCACCTACGCACTGCACGTGTCGATTGTTTACGTACTTCAGTGAAATGTACAAGTCAATAATATTTGCAGCTTTCTCGCACAATATATATTCACTTCAATAATATACACAATCATTGTAACCTATTACCATATTATTAGTCATGACATGGGGGGGGGTAAAATTGCACATAATCACAACTTCAGCGTGTTGCGTACATTTAATTACACGTAAAAAATAGTTATGTATATTTCTACATATAATGTTTACATTAATTATTCATATATACACTTATGAAACACTGAAAACACGTGTTAAGTGTTGCACACGGCACTCATCAAGACTACATGGAAGTACGCGATGACGAGACACGGCAGGCCATGTGCTTGGCACTCCAACAAAAAAGCAAAGCAGGGGTTTGCTGCCCTTGCACTAAACGAGCTGATCCTAGCGCCCATAGATAGACGAATGCAGTGGGTAAGGTGACCTGACCCTAAGACTCTGTCTGGGAGTAAATGGTAGATGTAAAATTGGAATAATACCCTAGATAAAATCTGCTATTTAATAAATACATAAAAGGGGAAAGAAAGAAAAGTTTCTATAGTTCCCACTCTACCCTAATGTTCACTTTCTGTCTACTTTGAAAAGACGTGTGTGTTTGTGTGTGTGTGTGATGAAGAAGAGATGAATCGATAAAGGAAATTTTATTGCATTCTTGGATGGCAAATTATTTATTGTTCTTTGCAGAGTGCTGTCGGCATGTTTTAAAAGATCAAGCAAAAACACTCGTATAGAACTTTTGTTTCTTTAATTTCCCATGAATGATTTTAGAGCTTCACAAATACATCACGATGGAATCTACTTCTTTGTATCTATTTAAAAAAAATAAATAAATTAAAACTGACATTCTCACTTGTTTTGATCATGGCAGGACGATATAAACAGACATTATATTGTCCTCGTTCTTTGTCTGTGTGTGTGTGTGTGTGTGTGTGTGTGTGTGTGTGTGTGTGCGTTTAAAAGAAAGATATATAATACATGTGTATGTGTACAAAGGGGTTCCGTTTTTCTATTAAAATAAACCAAAGAGCTGGCCCTTTTACTTATATCTGTGTGCTAATCTTAATGTAAGCAATAAATCACGGAAGAGAGAACTTAACGAGTCAGTGTCTGCTTGTTTCCGAGCCATATCTGACGTAATCCGCAATGATTGATGACATCATATTGACGCGATGCTCTGGTAGGATTGTTATTTCAGCAAAGATAAAATAGTGGCCCCTGATTTTTAAAATGTGCTCAAGGCTATAGGCGTATACATATGCACAGTGCCACAGGACACAAAGAATTCCCGTCTGGACAGTCTATTCATTACATGGTTAATATAAATTTTAAACTAAAACTAAATTTTAATCTATTATTAATGTACATTCTGTTCATCACAAACACTAGGCTCAGTCTATAACAATCGACACTCATGAACCACATGAAAGGCGAGACTAAAAGGAAATGTACCAGAACGACTGCTTCCCCCCAAATCAAGAAACGTGGGTTTCCAAGCACCTGAAAGTTGGACAGATTTGAGATTTCTATCCACACACGCAGTCAACACCAGGCCGACCCTATCGCGAAAGGAAAGTTAAACAACGCAGAATATGTAGTAAATTTCTTGCGGGTTGAATATCAACAAAACCAGCAGAACATTTTCCAGCCAGCACCTGCCAATACGCGTCACGTTGTCTGCCTGGCCATAGGAAAAAGAAATAGTCACGTAAATATTCTCGATGTACCGTCACGCCGCATCTCTTCTTTCAAAGGTCTCTCCCAAACAAGTGTTTATGCGCTCACAGGTGTATTTCGGAAAGCCATTATTTTGTACGATTCAGCCATTTTACTCTTGTCAGACGAAGGAATTTACCGTTAAAGAGATTAGGAATACAGATTCTAAAGTTGTGGTAAGGGGATGTGAAAATTGCCTGTGAGTAACTGTGAAACTGTCGGTGAGTGGCTGTGAATTTACTGTCGGTTACTGACGAGTGGCTGTGAAATTACAGAGTAGATGTTATATCCAGCTGTATAATTGAGAATGACAGAGCAAAAGAAATATGTTTGATGAGATTGTGATGTCACTAGTGAGCATTATGACATTTCTGGAGCTGTGAAATTATTGCTAAGGATTGTGAAATTACTAATGAGTAGGGTCATGAAATTTGTTATAAAGTGTTGTGATATTACACGACAGAATGTCTGAAAATGCCAATTTGTCGAGTAATTGTGAAACTACTGGTGAATATATGTGGTATGATTCACAAACAGCAAACAGAATGTCTGAAAATGCCAGTTTGTCGAGTAATTGTGAAACTACTGGTGAATATATGTGATATGGTTCACAAACAGCATACATGTATTTACAAAGTCACAGTTTTCCCGTCGTGGGTATCCATTTTGTAAACACACGTAGTTGTTGAAATGAGTGAGATAAACACATTTAAAATAGTAAACATATTCAGAATACATTTGTAGTCTTTGCAGCACCTCTCCGATAGTTTTCAGCTCAACTTTCTCGGTTTTCTTCCTGAAATGCGGAACGTATACACGCGAAAAATTTATCATATTAATTTTTCATAATTTCTACATAAACATTTAAAAAGAGATTGCACAGTGTGTAAAGTTAGTAAAACCGAATTGGTATTATTATAATATTTTTGTACTGGGGTTTAAAGTGAGCAAACACACACACACACGCACGCGCTCACACACACAAAAAAATGTAGACATACAAGTGTTATCGAGTCTTATTATTCAATATGAACGAATATCAGTGTATACAAGTTGAAACATGCATCTATTTACATACGTATTCACACACTCACGCACGCACACACCTTTTTATTGTTTTGTTTTCTTTTAATATGACGCCTGACGCCTTTGAATAAATCTCCTTCGTGTCTTGCAGGAGAACGAGACGTTAGTACGCATAATCACAACGACAAATGCCAAAACGCACAATTAAAAAAAACTGTTCAATTCGTTTAAAATCAGCACACCTGCACGTTTCTTATTATACGATACATATTTTAAGCCATGTTTATTAAGCAGACGGAATCCTGTAATTATTATGATCAGGTTATATCGAAAAGTGTCAAGTGACTCAGCTACAGCTTCGAATCTTTAAACCAGTTCGTTTAATCGTTATGATATACAGTTCAATTCTTTAAGCCAGTTCATTAGGACATACAACTTCGAATCTTTAAGCTAATTCAGTATGACAAATAATTCGAATCGTTAGGCCAGTTCATTAAGACATGCAGTTCGAATCTTTAAGTCTGTTCATTATGACACTCACCCGTAGAGTGACACTGGGACCAATAATCCCCAAAAGTCAAACTGGTCCGTATGCCACTGGGACAATAACTCCCCAATAGATGCACGCGCTCAGTCTCAGCTATCTTAGTCACTAAAAATAACCAATCATAGTGAAAGAAACATGTGCCTTCAGTTCAGCAGCCAATTTATTACAATTATTTTTATTAGGTACTGTAATACAGTACTCTCTGGCGAGATTTTTTTTTGCCTGACTGAACGGGTTTAAAAGTATTATATTTTCCTAGGCGGAACTACGATCTATCAAATGGTTGACTTGTCAGGATAAATAGTAGACAGACTTAGCAGCTACAGAGAATACCGTTAATTAATACATATTCAGCACAGCTGTGTTCTGCAGACAGTTTGAAACGGCGCGCAGAGAAACTGCATCATGAGTGTGTGGGTCTACCCTCGAATTCGTCCTCGAGTCGCATAGATCTACGAAGCGCACTTTGAACTCTTCACGTTTGACATAGCCTTGACATTGATATTTCTAAGTAGAGAGGGAAATAATTTCCCTGCCTGGTCCAGCCTTGACATTGATATTTCTGTCTCAGTGAGGATTTATCAACTGAATTGCGCAATCCAGAAAATGTTCTGCTACATAATTTCAAGAAAAGAAATATAAATAATTAGACATGAAGCTACTTTAAAAAAAATATCACTATAACTGTATCCGGGAGCAAAATAAACATATATACTAAAAATAATGTATTTTGAGACATTTTCAAGGAAGACTTCGCGAATATTTGTTTCAAACAGAGGGCACTAAAACTGTACTGAAGCAAGAGGAACTCACTCTCCATATTGTCGCTTCCCAGAAGCGCACCTTCACACTTACAATATGTTTAACATAATATGTTAAAGTTCGTTTGTACAAGATTAAATATATATATAAATACCAAAACAAACAGCAAGCAAGTCAGCAGGCTGTTTACTGAATGAAAGAAATGCTGAGAGCGAAAGCCACCCTACTCGGTGTCCTGACAAAACTGCGATCGCTTGGAGAGATTATGTCGTCAGCTTGTGCTGGCTTTGTCTACAATTATCAGGTGACGCTATGTGTGTGTGTGTGTGTGTGTGTGTGTGTGTGTGTGTGTGTGTGTGTGTGCGTGATCAGTTTTCCTATTTTTACTAATTCATCTGAGACGTTATTAAGTACCGACTGTTACCAGCGTATCACTCTTTGGCAAAGTTCGTTTTTATTTTCCTTTCATCGATGCCAGAAATGGTATTTCAACAAAACTTAAAGCTAACATTTTTACGTAGTTGTTTCTTTTCCCCATTCTATAAGAAATCTACGAACGGCTCTATGCTTGTTAACAAAATTACATGCAAACACCCAGATTTAGAGACGTCAGATTACAACTCCCCACCACCCACCCACCCCTTATCATCGGCATTCATTCGCATGCGCATCAAACTGACTTTACAGATTTAGGCAAAGGAAACTTCCAATTAATGTGATCTCTATTGTATCTATAACGCCATTTTTCAGACACCCGTATTCTATTAGAAAAAAAATAAGTTTAAAAAAAATTAATTTAATCGAAATAACCTTTTAGACATTTTTTCTAGCTCATCGATTCATTTATATAATGCATTATTTAGTGGACACTCAAGTGGTTCAACATAAAAGTGTTTTAAAACCAACATCAGCAAATATTATCACATTTTTCTTAAGAAGACATTTTGAAAAAATGACGATAAGCTAAGATTAATAATTTTGGATGTTTTGTCTCACTCACTCACTCACTCACTTACACACCCCCACCCACCCACCCACCCACACACACACACACACACACACACACACACACACACACACGATACCATTTTTAAGGTCAAGAGAGATAAGTCAAAGAAATCCAGTCTTTATGTCTTGCCTTCGGGACACGCTATCAGTTGCTGCACCTGGACACATCAAATTACAAACTCTTCACTTGTAATTACGTCCCTTTCTTAAAAATCTGCCATGCAACAAACAGCGTGACTTAAACTTTGTCCAGTGAAATAGGCTTAGTGCATTTTAAACTGTGTCCCATGTAGCACGCACACCAATGTGACTATGTAGCGTGCGTAGTGTGTTTAAAATGTATTGTTCAAACTTTTCCATGTAAGCAAAAATGAAAAATGAAAAAAGAAACTAGTTTAGGCATATACTGATGTACCTGTCACTGCCATAGCAACAAAAATTTAGGAAAATCTGCCAAAACTATTGAGCCCAGCAACAAATTTAATCTTCACTACAGTTTCGCGAATATATATATATATATATATATATATATATATATATATATATATGTAGGATTCCCCCAATTTCTCAAATTGGCATAATATGTCTACCCTCTACTACAAAAGTGTGGTAATAGCTTATGGTTAGTTTCTTTAATTTAACAAGACCTAATGAAGACAGTAGCTATCATAAAACAATGCTTGTTTCACAATACTAAACTGTCACCATCGTGCATCAGATGATGTGAAAGTGGCCAGCCAGTCCTCAAAAAAAAAATTAATCAGCCATTGCTTAAGTTTATTTTTCAAGAAGATACTTCAACGATTCCAAAGAATTCAGTTAATTTACGACAGTCGACAAACAGCAAACTGTTTTGTTGTACTTCTTAAAAGTATCTTTTAAAGGTTGGAAAGAAGTGGAACGCAACTGTTCTGACCTTTGACAAGCAAATTTACGAAAATATCCAAAAATAAAGTGAAAAGACGTGCATGCTCTACAGATCCTTGAGAGTAATAACAGAAAGATGCACGAGCATTAGCTGACTCGTTTTGTCAAGAGAGTTATCTCACCAATTACCAATTTATTAATTTCGCGCTCCTTGATGTCCACAAGTGACATTTGACTGTCAAGGCCAAGCGAAAGTTCTACGAGATCAGCACGATTGCTTTGACTCCATGCACCCCAAAAGTTGCTGTTGGCCTGCAGAGATTGTTCCAGCGTACTAAAAGTCGTACCCTTACCTCTACCCCATCTCCATCAACTTTGCCCTAGTAGAGGTCAGTCTTAGGTCATTCAAACCATCATTACTAGATAGTTATGACAGTGAGTTTCACAAGTCATAACCATCACTGTCTGTATGCACGCACACCTACCCGTTACAAAATGACAACCATTATCACAAATTATTTGAACAAAAATTAATTCTCAACAAGAGAACTCACGAGTCAAGGAACTTGACCTAAAACTGCACCAATGTTTCTTCCATGCAATACTGCAGTACATAAAATGAAGCTTTTAGTACCTTCCATGCAATACTGCAGTACTTAAAATGAAGTTTTTAATACCTTCCATGCAATACTGCAGTATATAAAATGAAGTTTTGAATACCTTTCTTTTGCCCACAATATTTCCATATATCACCCTTAAAAATTCTTGGTAACCTCGGTTGAATAAAACTATTTGCTCACACTGTTTCTAATATCTGTATGAAGTACAACGCATTAGGAAAGTATGACCTGTCAGAAAGAGCAATTTATATAAATTCTCACAGCCAATGAGATACATTTTTCTTTGCCATTGTAGTGGGTGTTCACTTTTAACCCGAGCACACATTTCTTTCCTGAATAGTGCTTTGGGTTAAAAATCAAGCATGCTACAGTCCGCTTAGTCTGAGAACACACATCGTCAAATAAAAGTTCACAACCCTAACTATAAAGAGTTCTTTCTCATGCCAAGGTTGAGTCAGCTGTATGGAACAGCCTTTCGAGCCCAGACATATCAACATTCAAACAGTTCTCAAAGTACATAACTTTTATCAGTTCACGCACACACACTTGTTTATTCTGTTCCTCCTCTTCTCTGTTTATCAGCGTGCTTGTTCTGTGTCTAGCTATCCAACACATGGATTGTGCTTCAATAATATTTACCAAGGGCTGTGTGCATGCATGTTTGTTTATTTTAAGTCCGGAACAGTTATGAAAACCCTTTTAAAGACAAAGGTTCCACCACCATTACCACCATCACTACCACCCTTCATCCATCATATATTTGACATAAAACGTTATCGACATAATCATGCTGTTGGAAACTCTTTTTTGACGCGCCACCCATTTGTCACAAGCTACCCGGTCCTGCAACCACAACTACGTATAGTACATGTATTGGCAACTTACAAAGAAAAGATGGAACAGTGATTTAAGAAATATAAGCTGACAACAGATAACTCTAAACATCAACAATATCAAGATGGTGACAAAATAAATTTATACCTGTCTGGTACATTAATAAAATACCCAAACTGAAAGGTTTCTTCAAATCTAACATCCAATCAAATCAAAAAAAAAACGAAAATATTGAGTCAATATTATATGCGCCAGTTTGATCACATTGTAATAATCAAATAATAAAACATATCGCTTGATCAGTTTTCAGTATTCACTATCGATCCGAACTTGAAATCCCATCACATACTTGTGAAAATCTTAACAGCTGGACCCAAATCCGGCCAGATTTGTATTTTTTCACTCAATGCACAAGTTTGACAATAGATGATTAGACTTGTGGTTATTAAAATTGTGCATATCTTTCTTCGTAAATCTATCGATATGTGGCCTGCATCGACTAATTCAAACAGACAATTTCGTGAGTACACTTCACTGCTGTGTTATCGCAAGCGTTCAAGCCAGGTCGCGCCCTGCTGTAGACGTATTTTACACGTAAAACAGTGTCCTTGAAACGCAGCCTTAGTGTATTTATAATATATAAAAAACAAAAACAAAACAAAAACTTGCGGCTTGAACGTGGCCATAATAGTGTTTTGAGTGTAACCAAGCACTTCTTGCAAACAAACAACTTTTGGAATGATGCCAATCTTGCCTTAGCGTCTGTGACGGAAAGCAAGAAGACTCCTCGTTTCGACAGCAACGAAGCTCACACTTCTATCACTATGAGGCCTGGGGTTTTGTTCGGCGTGAACACGACTCATCGCGGTCGTACGAAGTGAACGCTAGTTAGACATCAACAGGCAGGCTTAGTAGAAATCTTAACTGTTTTGTAGGCCACTGGTCCACTGTGTCCCTTGCTGAGATAAACATCCAAGACGTACTGGGTGGAGGGTTTCAAACCCGTGACCACTGCGCTCATCACGGCTTTACTAGTGTCCTTGTTTCGGTAATGCATGCATTTAACGACCTCTTTCGCGGACCTCGTGGACATTTGTGCACATTTGTGCCGCTTTAAGCTGACGATTTCTGAAACGTCTTTCACGTACAGACAGTATTTCTGTTTTCTATCGGTACCCATCCAGGCCACCGTCACATTGTTGCAAGTCGTCAAATTATCGAATATCTTTATCGACAAGTCACTCGGCAAAGTCAGTCTGGAGACCTTGGATGTGACGGACACTGTGACGAAAGACGTGCGTTTGCTCAGAGGGGAGAACTTGACCACATACCTCCCCGGGAGGACGTTTTTCATTCTGACACGCTTCCAATGCGTTGCGAGAGATTTGTGAATGAGCTTACCATTGTAGTGAATCTCAAACGGCACGTTTCCTGTACACACCTGAAGCTCGAAGGAAAGAGAACGCAGTCGCTCTTTAGCTTCGAAAAGTATCACAGGAGGGGTGACTTCTTTTTGAAGTTTGAAAGTCTTTCGTTCGCCATCATGTATTTGCGTTGTCGCTTTGCTTGGAATTTTAACGGATTTCTTATCGGGTATCTTGACAACAGCGCCGTCGTACGCAGATGTTCTGTTTGTGTTTGTATCCATCACAAAAACATCGACGTAGTACGTTTTCCCTCGGCGTGTTTGATTGTAAGTAAATTCCCTCTCCGATCCGACGCACTGGTGAAAAATCTTCCTTTTAGACATTGCCCTCACCGGCTTAGCTTTCTTTTTTAAGTCACGAAGTTGTTTTTTTTCGTACGAAAACCCCCACGTGTCGTCCTCAGTAAATGAAGGTTTCTTATCGCCCTCAGAATGTGCGATGAGGGAGCAGTACGTTCGAAAGTTCCTGACCTTGGTGACGGACACACAATATTTGACAGTCTTGCCAACGTTCTCAGGAGCAGCGTCAGCCCAGCGGAAAGCAAGGATTTTGTCCTTGCTGCGCGTGACATGCACCTTGCGGTCCACGGGTAGGAGTGGATAAGGCATGTGTACAGCGGGTGCCAGCGAAGCCAACACCCGAACTATGGAGTCCGACTTCGTCGACTTTATGACCAGCTCATACAGCCCACTCACCGCGGTCTCATCTCTGTAGACTAGACGGGCATCACCAGACCAGTTGCCCAACGAGACAGCCTCGTCAGAGGCGCGTTGCAGCGAAAAGGTCTGCTCCAAAAATGGGTCAGGCGCTGCATGCAAAAATAAGATATTATAATAATGATGATAATAATAAACTTAATTAAATTATTTGAAATCCAAAATCAAGATGGAGAGAATAAACTGTGTGGAACATTTTAAAATACATTTCCTTGAGAGGTTTAGGTGCCTTATACAATAACAACACAGGTAATAATATTATCATTTTGATTCCTATTGTACTAAGCATCACGATTGTAAGTTAAGACACTGAATCCTTTCGATTGTGTAGTATAATGATTAAATATTTATTTATATATATATATAGAAATAAAATAAAGTTTAAATTAGAAAATAACAAACGAAACAAAGGAAAATGTGTATTAGGCAATTAAGGCAGAGAGATTTTATTTCGATTTACTGCAGAGATCTGTGAAATAAAAATATTACATAGCATGAAAGTATAATAATAATACAAAGAAGATTAAAAAAAGACAAAAATCTTATGAAACATCTAAGTGTTTTGCAATAATATAATTACACATACAATTGATAAGGTCTTTACACAAACATATAAAAGAAAACTAAAGCTAGTAAAACGAAGCAAAATGAAACCACATATACAGTGACAATATATCACAATTAGCAATATTTACAAAAGAAAAACATAAATAAAAAGAATTTGCTAATGTACAATGAACCCATTAACAATGACACACAAGAGCTGTGCAATTCTTACTGATGAAAAATAAGTCACGCGGTTAATAAAGGTGTGTAAAAGAAAAACAAAAGACAATATCCCAATGTCAAAAAAAAGAAAATATCACTAAATCAGTTAAATAAAAAGATAAACTGAAAATATTTTTTTTTAAGTATCCCACGGTTTGTCAATTAAAAGAAAGTCACCACTCAGTCAGTAAATTAAAAGAAAGGCACCCCTCAGTCAGTAAATTAAAAGGAATAGATCCCTCGCTTGTGAAACAAATAAAAAAATAAAATCTCATGGTTGTACCTTCCTTCTGAATTTATCTAAAGCAGGCGCGATAATCGCAATAATCGACAAGAGTTAACGATACTGTTTCGCTGGTCGCTATATCGATAGATTCGTTACAGTTTCCTATAATAATATGGTGGTAATATGTCATTAAAAATTATTTTGTAAAGATACTATTCAAAAGTACAAGAGTACTTCAGAGCAAAACAACATTATTCTGTCATAATTTGAACACATTATTTATTTATTTTTTCAATTATTTTCAATTTATTTATTTAACATTTAGTCGGCAAGACATTTAGTGCCTAGGAAATGTAGCTTGCAGCGATAAAGAAAGGGGTTTATTTTGATTTATTTTTTTTGTGGAATCATTTTAAAAGATTGAAGCAAGAGAAGATTACAAAACTGACTTTTATCACTCAATAAGCTGTTAAGCGGTTCGCAGATCTGATGACTTGTATGCTACTGACTGATGTTGATGGATGGGAAATGAATGTCCGCTATTCTAATTATAGAAGAAAATTATATGTTAATAAATGTTACCAACAACAACAGGAAAAAAATTAACTACTTAGTTTGTTAGGTATATCCGTATTTGAGCGTGCAACTGTTAGTAAAATGCTGACATGTTTATATTTACTTTTGACAGTGGTAATTAGCTGATAAAAGCAACCAGCATTTTGTAATGTTGCAAAAGCCACAAACAAAAATGTGTGGAAAGTGAGTAATACTGGCAAAACCATAGCAACATTTTGTAGGAAATAGTGGCAAAACCATAATTTCGTTTTGTAGGTCAGCAATACAACTCCATGTATAGATTAGCACAAATATTCTACAGAGACATGCAAGTTTTGTATGATTTGTATTTACAGAGAGATGATGTAAGTACTACATAAATTATTGTTTATTTCAATTAGATAGTTTACTATTTTGTTATTGTTTACTATTTATTGTATACAGTATTAGATCAAAAGACTCCCTTTTCATGATTGTTAAGTTTTATATATATTAGAAAAGCACTGGGTTTCACTTGCCTAAATGTCCGTTTTCAGAAAATGTTGCTTAAAGTAAATTTCTATCATAAACATTTTTTTTTTATCATCATGAAAGAACCAAGCTACATTATGCTAAAGCGTGTTTTTTATATCTGTCATGGAAATCTGTCTGAAGTGTTAGTATGCCAAATTTTATTTTAAAGCAGGATTTTAATTTGATATATGAAATAAAGTAAAAGCAGAATACAGAATGTTAACTATACATTTTTGTCAGAACCAAATGCTCTTCAGGTACTGCCAAAGTTTCCAACTCTCTAGTGAGAGCATAGTGCTCCCAATCGGAAGCCATGCATTCTTGATGTTCAACTGCACTATCAGTTGCTTTACAAGTTGATTGCTGAAGTCTTTAGGAAGCTGTGTCTCATGATTGAGCCATTTTGAAATGGACTCTCTCTCTCTCTCACTCTCTCTCTCTCTCTCTCTCTCTCTCTGGGAACTCAGACACCGTGAGCCACATGATTCACTTCCTTTTTGCATTTGCCGAGACTGAATTAAGGTTTGAGCCATGCACTACATGCCTGTCTGCAAGAAATCCCATGTGAAGAGCAGTGCATGAGATCAGAGAGACTTATATAGCCCAGTGCATAAGCCACGGCCCTTCGTGCATATCCTATATTATTTTCGTAGTTTTAGGGGTATTGGCGATCTCCCTTATGGGACAGCGTGATGTTATATAACCTATCTTGATCATACAACGCTAAGGCATACATGCTGTGGAAGAGAAAACGTTTACAGCGCCTGCATATCCGCCAAGTGAAAAAGACGAGTGGTGTCTTCTGGAGAATTATTCATAACATAAATTAAAATTCTTATTACTTGTAATTAGTTATGGGTGATTAAATAAAATAATATTAATCATAATCATTAACTAGGTGGTGTTGGCGTCACAATATGAATACATGTATATATGTCGTTTATACATAAGATCACCTTTCATAACCACCAGCAATATTTGAAAATTAACTTTCCTTTAATGCTGAATCATGTACCTAACAATCTTTCATTACACTTATATCCAGTAGTGAAATACTGTAAGCCTACCTTTTGGTTCATCATAATAATCGTTGGGTGGTAGTGATTTTCTAAAGAGCGAGAAATCGATGGGCGAAGCACATGGAGTTACTGTCAGTTCCAAAGGTACGTTGTTGTCTTCAACAATGAAAAATAATCTGGAACATATAAATGCATCGTCTTTCAGAAACAAAACAAAACAAAATAAAACATAATCAACTTCATTTCAATCAGTCCCCACTAATCTTCCCCATCCCCCCCCTTCACCAAAATCCTAAACTTTGTCTTTTGCACCATTTTAAAACTCAGTTCATAAAGATTTGTCGGAATTTGTTTTTAATCATTACTAACCGCTGTAAACCAGAATAGAATTTTAGAAAAAAAACTGAATAAAAAAAGATAATTAAGGAATCTGGCAGAATAATACTCCCACAAACATGGACTTAGCTTATTATTTATTAATTTAGATCGATAATAATAAGTATGGGTACACCCACACCTAAACCCACATCTAAAACTCAGAACCTATTAATGCATTACAACGACGAAATCTAGAACTGTAAAGGTCAAATTAGCATTACAAGAACTAAATCTAGTACACACAGGGGTGACTGAGGGCTGTACAAGAACTAAATCTAGTACACATAGGGATGACTTAGGGCTGTACAAGAACTAAATCTAGTACACACAGGGGTGACTTAGGGCTGTACAAGAACTTAAATCTAGTACACATAGGGATGACTTAGCGCTGTACAAGAACTAAATCTAGTACACACAGGGGTGACTTAGGGCTGTACAAGAACTAAATCTAGTACACACAGGGGTGACTTAGGGCTGTACAAGAACTAAATCTAGTACATACCAGGCTGACTTAGCGCACTACAAAAACTAGCGTGCTTTTCCAATGAGAAATAAAATAATAAGCCCCCTCCCTTTTCCTTCTGTATTAAGAACAAACACTGCAAATGCAAATGATCAGATATTTGAGTAATGATAAGGATGCATGAAGCAACACAATAAACTAGACGACCACACCTTTGTGAGATAACAGGACGCAAATGATAAGTTATGCATAGTTACAGTCATAAGTGTCTGGTAGATTGCACATTATTGTATCTGGAGAAATTAGTGACACTTGCACATGACTATGGACCGCTGGATGACTGCACATTTAAGATAATCGAATTTGTTAGCAACATCAATAAAATAATAGTAATAAGAAATTCTACTTGATCACCGACATAAGAAGATGGATGAATGATTCCATTTCAAAGAAGATTATAGAGACAACAAAATATGCATGGAGATATATATAAAAACTGAAACCGATACATTTAACGACAGGGTAAGACATCCCATGAAATGTTATATCATAATCACATTTATATATATATATATAAAGTGCACAGCCAGAATTATTGTGAGTGAGGATTTAAAACTTTCAGGAGAGCCAAGTCATAAACCTCAGAAACTGTGAAGACTTCAGTAATAACAACCTAAGTTTTGGTCATAGATAGCAGTACTGTTGAAACAATTGAATGAATGCACGTTTGAGCTGTGTGAATTAAGAGGCTCATGTTTTGGAAGACCAAGGCAATATGAAACTATCATATTATTAACCAGACAGCTGGGATTTTTTAAACGTCGTATTGAAATGGCGTAGGTTACTTCACTGTTATTAGTCAATTATATTTTTGTAATTATTATTCTGTATATAGTTTTATGTTCCGTGCATGTTTGTGTTTTTGTTTAGTCTAAGTAGGAAAATGCTATCCGTCACTTTTTTAAATAAATAATTTTACATGTAGTAATTTCTTTTTTTTAATGTACTGATCTTGCTCTGTCGTGGTTTAGGGTACAAATAATTTTTGGAAAATAAAGTCTGCCATTTAAAAAATAATAATTACTTTGCATGTACTAAATTTAATTCTGTACACAAATTTAATTTGTGGTTTGGTTGTTTGTTTGGATTATGTAGGTAGGGTGGAAAGAATCACAAGAATAGGGTGTAGCTAAGTCAGTCATTTCAGACTAACTTCCTTGTACATCCCTTTAATTTCACAATACGCTATCTACACGAACAGTAATAACAACATAATATTAGCAGGTATACGGGCATCCACAATATTAATTGCATTAGAAATTCGCTTTTCACATTTACCAATACTGATAACGTTGGTGACCGTCATCATCAATATCATGATCATCGTAGCCCACGTGACTTAAAATCTATAATATTAATAACTCAATTCTTGTTTTTAAATTATTATCCGGCCTTTAAACAAACATCGTACAGAAATACTGTGACGATTTTTAGCGGAAGTGGCGGCTTTAGGTTTCACGATTGTATCACGATGCACAACGATGCAGCCATTATTTATAGTGGTGGGAAGCCGATGATGTACAGCATCTGCTGCAACCACTGCAGATGGCTACGACGAGAATTTATTAGTTGATATGAACGCCATTGGTAAGAGAAGATGACCGGAAATAGGTTTATATCCTAGATAAATGGCGACTAGGCTGACGAGAACTGTGTTTTGATACAGGCCCTTCGGCTTTGAAAGCATCTTGTGTTACGCAAGACAAATGTCTTCGGTTAGATCTAGACACCCTTATACACCCGGAGTGAAAGAGTAAACTATGCAGCGAGTCCTTTGGATGAAACTCAGTCAAGCAGAGCAGACAAAAGGAAAATAAAACAAAAGAAATAAATGAACGAACACAGGTTTAAGACTGGGTGGAGTAATTTGTGTGGTGATAATATTTGGTCGGAGAAGCGGTTAACTGTTCCCTCATGGGTACCCTGTAAAATGCAGATGGCATATTCTCCTCATCGCCTTTGCAGGCCATAATGATGAAATGACAACATTCTTGCAGAAAAGAAACACTATTTTTAAACTGCTGGGATTTACATTGAACCTCCTGGCCACAAGTTTTCTTGTTTGTGTTCCTGTTAGTGTTAGCTCAGCCAGTCATTAAAATAAAATAAATATAAAATAGTTAGACGGATGGACAGGCAAACATAACTATATCTATAAGATTATCATGACTTCATAACTATAACATTAAGTCCAAATCTTACAAGGTTATTGTGACTTCATAATTATATTTAGGTCTATAACCTTATTACGATTTCATAGCTACATCTATGTCTACACAGTTATAATGATTTAAGAAAATATCCATATCTAAAAAGTTATCATCACTTCATACAAACATCCTTGTCTAACAGTTATAACTACTTTATCCTTATATCCAATGACTTCATAACTACACCCTCGTCTTAAGTCCACACTGTAAATAATGACTTCATAACAACATCCATGTCTGCACAGATAATATGACTTTATCCCCATATCCAGTGACTTCATAACTACAACCACATTTCAAGTTAATACTGTATTAATGACTTCAAAACTATATCCATATCTATATAGTTATCATGACTTCACAAGTATGTCCATACCTAAACTGTAATATTGACTTCATAACTAAAACTTGTCTGTATACTTATCGTGTCTCCATAGCTATATCTACACTGTAATAATGACTTCATAACTATATCCATGCCTATACAGATCATCATTATTTCATATCTACACCAGGCTTACACTGCAATAATGGATTTATATATCCATGTCTTCAAAGTTATTAAGTCTTCATAACTATATCTATGTCTAAATCTAGGAGTACATGGTTCTTACACTAAGCACAATTCATTATTTCAATCGCTGTTCAATTTTCATGAATATTTTTTTAAATCAAGCAGAGCCATGCATGGTCATCTATTCTAAAAAACTGAAATGCTTGTGTCCGGCTCTGGATCGGGTCATCCTTAAAGGTGCAATCGTCCTAATACTAAGCAAGATACTCATAATAATACCCGTAATAGAAAACAGTACTCAAACTACTCTATAGAAAACAATGCTCAATAGAAAACAGTACACAAATTACTCAATAGAAAACAATACTCAATAGAAAACAGTACACAAATTACTCAATAGAAAACAATACTCAATAGAAAACAGTACACAAATTACTCAATAGAAAACAATACTCAGACTACTCAATAGTAAACAATACTCAAACAACTCAATAGAAAACAATACTCAAAATACTCAATACAAAACAATACTCAAATTACTCAATAGGAAACAATACTCAAACTACCCAATACAAAACAATACTCAAACTACTCAGCCAAAAACTATGCAATAGAAAACTACTAATTTCTAATAGTTTGGCTCTATAAAATGAATATAACAATAGATCGGACACTGAAGTGATATAGTGTCTGTAAGTGGCATAAACGAGTGAAGCTATGTGTTTAACTAACGTCCACATAGTAAATCGCAGTCAGAACTAGTTACGTCACTAAAGGAGTATTTACTAATTCGAGCAATTTATTGTAGCAAACTCTATGCAATCACCTTTTTGATTACCGAAAATGTTTTAATTACCTGTGAATTACCAAGAACTAACTAACACGCACTGTACAGTGAGAACAAATGGGCGTGGCCGTGGGCAAATGGAAATGCACGTCAGCACGTAAAGGAGGCCAGTGTGAATTATCGGAATGGTATATGTTAGCGGGGTGGTTGCTCTTACTTATCCGGAGTGTTTTTGAAGAAGTACACGCCTATTTCCTCGCCGTTCTGGAGCTGGCGGCTGTAATGGAAGTGCTGCCGGCGGTGGTCTTGGAAGAAGAACGTCCCCTGGTCCTGTGTGGGCAAGCCCTGGCTACGTGCTCTGGGAACGCACACTAGCACCAAGATGACATTACCCAGCGCCAACAGGTAGCCCAGTGTGTCAAATGTAGGCATTCTAGTCCTCCTAAGACAAAAAAGCATTAGCATTTCGTGATTCGTAACGCCTGCAGACATATGCGTGCGAGCGTGTGTGCGAGTGTGTGTGTGTGTGTGTGTGTGTGTGTGTGTGTGTGTGTGTGTGTGTGTGTGTGTGTGTGTGTGTGTGTGTGTGTGTGTGTGTGTGTGTGTGTGTATCTTTATTACAGATGGTGAAATTCAAGATGATGAAGTTACAGGGTGAAGATACATACACTTAGCATCAAAAGTTATACCAGTTACCGATGTACCGAGATTTTTCTGTTAAAGTTACATCATTGAAACACGCGTGGTCCTACATCGTGTCAAAGTCATGTTGATTAACGGGGAACTGAGACTTTATGTTAAAGTCATGTTGATTAGCGGCGAATTGAGACTTTCTGTCAATGACATCCAGCGTAACCATGCATTTTTGTCAGTCATGGAGTATCGAGAAATATACTCTTAAAAATTAAACCAGTGGCACATGAGTTCAGACTTACTGTTAAGTCACAGCGAAAACAAGACAAACAATGCATATACAAAGAGTCAGAAAGCAATAATATTTTATATACCATGATAACAGTTCAAAAGTGTCATAATTCCTAGACCTATAGACCTACTATCAAACTCATGTCAGTGACACAGATACCTAGACTTTTTTCAGTCACGTAAATGATAGGCAGACCCATACTTAAGGACACAACACATACGACAGCAGACACATTCAGGCTTCAGCACATCCAAATGACAGCAGACACAGTCAGGCTTCAGCACATCCAGACTTAATGACAGCAGACAGAGTCAGGCTTCAGCACATCCAGACGTAATGACAGCAGACACATTCAGGCTTCGGCACATCCAGACTTAATGAGCAGACACAGTCAGGTTTCGGCACATCCAGACTTAATGAGCAGACACCTTCAGGCTATAACGTTTCCAGACCTAATGACAGCAGTCATTTTCATACCCAGGCACAAGGACAGAAGATGTATTAAAACATACTAAGATGGGAGATAATCTTTGGCTGCGACTTACCTTTGCAGCATATGAAGTAACACTGTTAGTAAAGTTTTATCCTTTATTTTCTTGATTTTTGTAACACTGTATTCTATTGTATATTGTACTGTAATGTATTAGATTCCTGCATGAGGATAAATTTCAAAATTGTTGTCTTTTGCAGCTGAGAATAAACAGATTTCTCTCTCGGTACAGCAGCTATTTTGACTAACTGACTTTGTCGTGTTCGCATTTTCGGATTAACTGCATTATCTATTCCTAAATTACTCTTTTGATAAAAAAGAGAGGATACTATATGATAGTAAATGTGTGATTCTAGACATTCTAGACAACTAGTAGAGACACTTTTTAGATTCGGTGCAAATCAAACAGCTCACGTTTCTTGTTCACAATCGTAGTGTGGTTTTCAATAATACAAACACACGTGTACACAAACACAACATATATGCACATCATGCTTGCAATAAATGTACTAACAATAATTAACTATGCGTACCTATATAGCGTATGAACATTGATTAGACTCTACTAAACATACCTGAAAAGAAAACCGTACTATTAATGATTAACTATACGTACTTAAATATCTAGTAAAAATAATTAACTGTGAATACCTAACATGTGTAATAGTACATATTTAATTGTACACATTTAAATAAATGTAATAACAATGATTTAATTGTACACGCATATAAACACGTATTTACACTGATGAGCTCTACATATTTATATAAACGTACTTACAAAGAGAATGACGCATAACGATATACAAATACGTAGAGTGCTAACGGAAATACCTTTATGCAATGTGAGTACCAGCAGTGAGTAACTATCATATATATACACTTAGTAACAATGTTTACTTAAATACACCTGTCTGTCTATCTATCTATCTATCTATCTGTCTGTCTGTCCGTCCATACATCCATCTATCTATCTATCTATCTATCTATCTATCTATCTATCTATCTATCTATCTATCTGTGAATAATGATAACTCCATATACCTATATTTAGAATAACTAACTATACTTACCTGTATACATCTAGTTACATTGCTATATAGAGGTCTTAAAATTGAGAAAGGTACGTACCTATTTATACAACAGCAAAATATTCATACTGAAATTATAAACTTCGTTTTCTTGTGGAGTTACATCTGTTAGATATAAAGTGCACTTGAATTAACGAAGCGAAACACAACAGCGGTACACTGGTAACAACATTCAAAGATCGGCTTGTTGCAGCAACTCAGCAACAGATCCCACTAATAATGTGTAAATTTAAACCATATGTAATCAAGTCTGTTGTCTTGACAAGAGTAAAGACTTGCCATATATAACGGCTCGCTAGTGTATGAAAAGCTATTTTTAAAATCCAGATCACGCTCCTTAATAAATGTGTAATAAATAAATTGGGAAACATATCTAACGACCGAATGCTACTACTACTTCAACTAATAACGACCACGCCAGCGGTGATGATGATAATAAAAAGATTATCGGTGTTCCGGTTGCTGGTGGTGGTATTGACGTGGCCTAGAAAGCGAGACTCAACAGCCACTTTATACTTAGTGGGTTACAATGTTACAACGGTCTATTCTTCTCTTTCGTGCAGCAAGTGTGTCGTCGGACTTTGATCTGTACACCAATAACCAGTGACCCGTCACACACGTTCATAATTTACAGGAGAAAGACCTGTTTTACAAAGCAATGCATATGTAAATTAACTGGTGTGTGGTTATGCTGGTGGTGAGAATTTAAAGAAAGGGAAATAAATTCGCAGGTGGAAAGACAATTTGTTACTTTTCAAAGGCGAATATGCACTAGCGGGCAAAGGGCATTGCATCCAGGGAGGTAATTCTTTTCAGACGTAATATCCAGCTCCTACAAGCTGCAAACAGATTTAGGGAAGTAAGTGATGCAGAATGCTCTAGTAAAGCAAAACAGACAATGGCACAAGTCAAAGTTCACAGGGCGATACAAACATCAGGATACAGTAACAATTTTTTTTTTAAAAGAAGAAAACTACAGACTTCAGAATATATTAAAACTATTTGTAAATATTAAATGATATAGTGACACAAGAAAGATGAGACTACAGGATACAGTACAAAAGCCCTATTTTTTTTTTTAAAGATGTAGAGACTACAGGATGCAGTAACATAGAGCTAATTTGCATATATGTGCAAATACAATGACATGAAGCCAAGGCTCGGAGATTTAGAGAATACAAGATATGGTCACAAAAAGTCAAAGTTAAAATATTTTGAGACTACAAGTATAGTGTTGCACAGCCAAAGTTCAGAGATGTAGAGATTACAGGTATAGTGCTGCACAGCCAATCTTCAGAAATATAGAGGCTATATGCTACAGTGACAACCATCCAACGTTCAGAAGAAGAAACTATAGAGATTAAATTTCCAAGATTTAGAAACAATTGAATATGTGTTTCAAAGCCGAAGTTCTGAGATCAAGAGTCAAAGTGAAGAATGATATAAAACCATAGTTCAAAGATCTAGAGATAAAGAAAAGAGGGTGACACCAATCTAAACTTCAGATATGTAGAGATCGTTAAAATGAAAATATAATAAATCCGATGATTTTTAAAGAAAATTAAAGTTGGTAGACTTAAAGCCAAAAGGAGAGAATGACAAAAAATTCACAGATTTCTTGACAATCACAAGAAATTTCAAACTATCATTGACGTCAATATCTGGAGAGGTCACAACAACCTTTGGTTAAAGCATTTGGATGGATGATCTTTAATGGCCTAAAATACGTCACTATATATCATTTTCAATTGTATTTATAGGTCTAAATACACACATGCGCATGCATGCACAGAAATATACACAGAGACTCGTCAAACACCTTAAATACACTACATTCCACACAATATGCAAACTTTCCAAACATACACATACACGTGGCCATTCTTATACATACAGACGCACCATTTACTCACTACACATACACACACACAATATGCAAACTTTCCAAACATACACATACACGTGGCCATTCTTATACATACAGACGCACCATTTACTCACTACACATACACACACACAATACACTACATATACATCTCAAATACACGCACACCCACACACTGAAACTTAGACCAGAAAATAACGGAGATTAATTATAGGGAAATGTCCGATGAACTTTCAAATCATAGGAATTTATATACAGTTATATATAATTTATATACGGTTATATATCATCACAATAGTGACTAGCGAAACGTCTTTAAAACAACAACCAAACGTGTTTTACTTAACACCCAGATAGACATAATTCTAAACATGTAGTTTTCACTCATACTAAAGCACCCCCAGGCTATTTTACTGGGGGCTTATTTTTGAGTTTGTTGATTAAAACCAGGCGCGCTCAAAAAGTCGTTACACTGGTAAACGTCTGAGCCGACGCGAACACGAACAGCATCTGACACGCACAAAACACACACAGATGTCGGAAAGACATTAAAATTGCATTTGGCAATGCCACCAGTGCGTCCATGTGTATGTAGGTACGTATTATAATGTGAAACTGAGTCGGAGCGTATGAGTGTGAGTGTGTGTTTGTATGCTGAAGCATGTATGCATTACCTTGAACTAACACGTCGGAACGGTCGTTTGTATGTACGTTTGTGTTTTTGTTTACAAAGGTATTTAGTACTAATTTGAAAAGTGTGTGTGTGTGTGCGTGCGGGAAGGGCGGGGGAATATATGTGTGAATTAAAAGACTTGTGTATATATATGTGAGTGTGTGTGTGTGTGGGGAGGAGGGCGGGCTATATATGTGAACGAAAAGACTGTGTATATATATATATGAATAGGGGGGGGGAGGGAGGGAGAATATATGTGTGAATAAAAAGCTTGTGTGTGTGTGTGTATGTGCGTGTGTGTGTGTGTATGTGCGTGTGTGTGTGTGTGTTGCGTGCGGGGAGGGCGGGCTATATATGTGAACGAAAAGACTGTGTGTGTGTATATATATATATAAGTGGGGGGGGGAAGGGATGGAGAATATATGTGTGAATAAAAAGCTTGTATGTGTGTGTGTGTGTGTGTGTGTGTGTGTTGTGTGCGGGGAGGGCGGGGGAATATATGTGTGAATATAAAGACTATATGTGTATGTGCGGGGATGGCGGGGTATTATGGGTGAGCGAAAAGTGTATATGTATATATATATGAGTGTGTGCGTGTGTGTGTGTGTGTGATATATATATGAGTGTGTGTGTGTGTGTGTGTGTGTGTGTGTGTGTGTGTGGCGGGGACGGCGGGGAATTATATGTGTGAATGAAAAGACTGTATATGTACTGAAATAAGTTCAAGATGCAAAGTGCATATGTACTGAATTATGTATAAGATGGAAAGTTTATGTGTAGTGAAGTAGATATAAAATGAAAAGTGCATATGTACTGAAATAGGTTTAAGATGCAACGTGCATATATACTGAATTAGGTATAAAATGGAAAGTGCATGTCTGCTGAAATATGTATAAAATTCAAAGTGTATATGTACTGAATTAGGTATAAGATGAAAAGTGCATATGTACTGTATTAAGTATACAATGGAAAGTGCATTTGCAGGTAATCACAAATCACAATCACAATTGAACGTGCATTTGTGTATACGTTCATGCGATTGTGAGCATATTCACAAGTAGGTGTATGGTGTCATGTGACAGTGAATAAGCCAGAACGCATGTGTTTTGTGTGCATGCTGTGGGTGGGTATATATAACTACATATTACTACGTGAAAGTGAGTACAAAAAGGGAGGGAGTCTTATATGTGCTGTATATTCAGTGCATACATTGTATATGTGTATGCTTGTCACATACGCATGCGTTATGCGAAATTAGCTGATGTTCAGTTAGCAAATGTTAGTGGAGAGAACTAAACTTGTAGTTTGCTTTTCCTCATCGGTATGTGACTTACAGTACAGTCCTTCACCTTGAGACGTTGCAAACTATTGTTTCTAGTCTTCCTCTGGGTATGAGGTTCTTGTCATACAAAGTCACCCTCCCTAACCCCACACAAACAGATAAGGTTTTTTTTATTAAAAAAAAATGTATTGCCGAATAAATGGAGTCTACTTAATTAACGTAAGAGATAACACGCGACTCACATTATAACAACAATATCATGAAGTCTCCTACGTGAGAAAACCTTGGCAGCCACGCCAAGCCAGGACGACTGTCAGACCTAGGGGCTAGAGAACTAGAGACTCCAATGTCGGTCTGCCTGTGCAGGTCGCCCCTTCAAACAGTGGAGCATGTTTTAAAGTCGTGAAGAGACTCGGCTCTGCAGGCAGGCAATCAGTGCAGACAAACAGTCAGTCTGGAAACGAGGCCATGTGCTTCCAGACGCTGGCACAGTCGGAATCGACTCCGAGCAAAGCCTGTATCCTTATTCTGAAGAGAACAAGAAATTAACTCCGACGCAACTAAAACAGCAACAACCACTCACCCAAAAATATCCCTCACACACACACACACACACACACACACACACGAACACCACACAAAGTAGCAATTGCTAGATCTTAATTTTACTAGTTGTACCAGTGAGTGAGCTTTTGAGATACATCTTAATTTCACAGGTGTACAACAAGTCAAGGTGAGTGTTAAGGTACATCTTAATTAATTCAGGTGTACAACAAGTCAAGGTGAGTGATAAGGTACGTCTTAATTAATTCAGGTGTACAACAAGTCAAGGTGAGTGTTAAGGTACGTCTTAATTAATTCAGGTGTACAACAAGTCAAGGTGAGTGTTGAGTTAGATACATCTTAATTTTACATGTGTACCAGTCAGTTCGAGCCTTAAGATGCATCTTGATTTTACAGGTGTACAAGTCAATATGTGTGTAGAGGTGCATCTTAATTTCACAGGTGTACAACAAGTCCCAATGTGAGCGATGAGGGGAGATGCATCTTAATTTCACAGTTGTACAACAAGTTAACATGAGCATTGAGGTACATCTTAATTTCACAGGTGTACAAGTTAATATGAGCCTTGAAGTGAGATTGATACCACTTAATTTTAATGTATCAATGAGTATGAGAATACTTTTATCAAAACAGTAATCAACAAAATCTGGACAGAAACCAAACTGTCGATACAACTTCAAAATAAATTTATATATTAGGATCCGTTTCCAGTGGTCCAGTAACCAGCCATTAACCCACTTACATTGTAAATTTATAACTCAGTAACATTGTAAATTTATAACTCAGTAACATTGTAAATTTATAACTCAGTAACATTGTAAATTTATAACTCAGTAACATTGTAAATTTATAACTCAGTAACATTGTAAATTCCTAAGTAACTAACCAGCAACTCACTTGGTACGTTCCCAAGTAACAACCCAGCAACCAACTTACTTTGTATAGTCACAGGTAACCAACCATCAATCATTTACAGCTTACATCCGACAAAAATCCATTAGCAACTCTCAACAACTAATAATCCACCAATCTACATACATCCAGTCATGAACAGTTCATTCACAACCCAGGAGTCATTTCAGGACGTACACATCCAGTCATGAACAGTTCATTCACAACCCAAGAGTCATTTCAGGACGTACATATTTAATGAAGAGGTCCACAGTGGGATTTTAGCTAGAGGGGTTGCATTCTAGAAAAGAGAGTCCAGAAAAGTGTTCGCTATCTTTGCTCCAGTAACTCACTGTCCGAAGTCTTACCCGAAATAGTTATAGCAAGTATGGCGCTTGACGGGGAGGCGCACAAGTTTCAGTGTTTGACCAGTAATAATGTGCAAACGGACGAAATGATCTTTTCAAACAGGCTTGGCTTTTTTTTTCCCTGTCAAGATTTCGATGAAGAGTTTTATCCCGCCGCTTGCAATTTGTGTGCTAAACAGCACCAGTGACAAGAGTTTAAAACTACTGTTCATATGCATGACAAAGTATTTCATCATAACCAGTGACAAGAGTTTAAAACTACTGTTCATATGCATGACAAAGTATTTCATCATAACCAGTGACAAGAGTTTAAAACTACTGTTCATATGCATGACAAAGTATTTCATCATAACCAGTGTTAAGGTTAGTTTCGAATCATGGTTTTCTCTCTCTCTCTCTCTCTCTCTCTCTCTCTCTCTCTCTCTCTCTCTCTCTCTCTCTATCTATCTATCTATCTATCTATCTATCTATCTATCTATCTATCCCGCTTTGAAAGTCAGATAATACGCTTCTTAAAATTCGTGCTGCGGAGATATATGTGTATGAGAAATAATTTTATTCGCAGCGGGTCAGTGATAGTTTCTTATCACTGTCTTAACAGCTGATGAAACACAGGACTCCTCTGTGAACAAGGTCTTCGTTTTGGAACCCCCAAGGCTCTGAGATACCGGTAACCCCCACCCAAAAACAAAAAAAGAAGAAACAAGTACATAATAATTGTATGAACCACACTGATAGAAGCTTGTAGTTGTAAAAAGACACCCCCCTCTCCACCTCCCGACGGAAAAACAAACAAACAAACCTTTAGCGTTCGGTGCTAAGGGCTACATTTAATGAGCTTAGCGATATGTTTTATAGTCATCAGTTTCACGCCAAAAGGAACGTGAAACATTCGTGAATAATGACACCGACATCTAAGATTCAGAAGAAAAAAAATCAGAGACAACGCGATTTATTCTAAAGAGCTTCTGACGAAAATCTCACTTGATAGGTATGATGGGACGACATGGCTATTTATAGCACAATGGGACAACGAACTAAAAAGATCTACGACATAATAGAACAAGACGGAAAAAAAACCTACAAACTCTGGCATAATAGGACGCACGCCTTGCAATCGCTGGCATAATAGGACACATGTCTTACAAACTCTGATATAATAGAATACATGCCCTGCAAACCCTGGCATAAAACAACATTCTCTGGCATGATGGGGGGAAGATCTGAAAATCAGTAGTAGCATATTAGAACAAAACGGTAAAAATTTCTAGCACGATGGGACAAAAGCCTAACAATCTCTGTCGTTATGGAGCATAGGCCTTACAATCTTTTGCACATTGGGACAAAAGCCTAACAATCTCTGTCGTTATGGAGCATAGGCCTTACAATCTTTTGCAGATTGGGACAAAAGCCTAACAATCGCTGGCGTTATGGCGCACAGGCCTTACAATCATTTGTACGATGGAACAAAGACCTAAACATCTCTAGCACATACCCTTGATTCATCAAGTTTATTGCTTTTAGACAATAGATTTAAATGCGCGAGAGTGCAAGAATACAGAAGGACACCCGTGCTCGTTGGATAGGTCTGTGACTTGTTTTCTCTTCCAACAAACATTTTAAGTTGTGTATCTTTTTATTTAATTTTCGTTTTATTCGTAATATTCGTAATATAAATTCGTAATTTTCGTAATATAATTTTCGTTTATTTTACCGTTCATTTAAATTTATTTTTGTCTGAAGAAAGTTGTTATATTTGTAATTTACCTTTATTTATAAATAAACACTGTACTAAAAAGACCGTCGACATTATCGTCATCATTATTATAACTCTCACGACCAGTTATTGTCGGTTAGTTCATTGTGAACTTTGATCCCGGAATCCTACTGGGAATCTGGGAAATCTAATATTTTACGGATGATTAAGGCACTTCAAAGGCATGCTTCCTTGAGCATTGGATCAGGCTTTGGTTTCCTTATTATTATTTATTATTATTTGTGACTTGATTTGCCAAGGACACGTTGTGAATTCATAACATTGTATATGCTCGCAAGTAAGTAGCATGTTCGCCCGCGGACGCAAACACACAGACATATTTGCTCCATTAAAGGCTATAGAGAGAACCCTATCATAAACTGCCTGCATTGTGGATGAACTTCCGACTGTGGTACTGTAAAATATGTCGCTAGCATTTTCACTTGAACTTGACGTTTTCTTTGAGCTGGTGTTGTACGTGTACTTTGAATTATTCAGATTTAGAGAGACACCCATCGGTCCGAACTAGGGGACTGACGGATTCTGTATGCTCTAATTTGTTTGTCCAGTTGATTGGGATTTAAGTGTACAGTGAGTTTTCAGATATAATTAGAGTATTTTGTCTGTCTGATCTGTTGAGATTTTCGTGTACAATACGTTATATTGGTTTAACTAGAGAGTCTTTTGTTTGTCTGATCTGTTGAGATTTACGTGTACAGTACGTTACAAGTTTAATTAGAGAGTCTTCCATCTGTCTGATCTATTGGGATTTACATGTATAGTTCATTGTACAGGTTTAATTAGAGAGTCTTCTGTCTGTCTGATCTATTGGGATTTACGTGTACAGTGAGTTTTCAGATATAATTATGTTTATAGGGGTAAAAGTCACTACTATCTGAGCTTAACAGGGATTTAAATTCTTCCAACAGTCTTAGCGAGTCACCTACATATATGAGTTATAGGGACTTAGCTATTCTATAAGGGGTTTAGCAAGCAATTCACTTGACTATCTTAAGTATTGAAAATGACGGTACTAGTGATTATTTAACATTTCTGCCCGAATCCTTAAGAGTTCTATAAATGATGGTGATAAAAATACATATTCAGCAAATGTTACATTGTCGGTCTAATCGCGTCTGCTACTCTCATACAGATTTAAAGTCAGCTTCACTTGTCTGTCTATACTATTAAGCATTATGTTCTGCTGCTGGTGTCTTGGAGATTTAAAGTCAATGTAAGTCACCTGTCTGTCGACACTAAAGAAATTTACATTCCTATGACACTGCTTAGCGAGCAATTTATCTATGTGACGGTTTGTTCCAGTGTCCCAGGACCATAGTTCTTACTTGGCGCAAAATGGATTTTTTCTACGTGCACAATACTGACATTCGTTTTTAGCGAGCAATTTATCCGTCAGACTGTGTGTTTGTTGGTTTATTTGTTTGTTCCGGCTCGTGTTCTCACTTGGCGCAAATATGGATTTACATACCTACCTCAATGTGCACGTAACGCGCTGTTGAAGTGAGGGCACAGGTCCATACTTTCAGATTGGTCCGTACAGCCACCGGCCCGTTTCCAGGAATTGAGTTACAAGCAGTGGTGGAACACAAGGCAGCCATGCCTAGACAAGTGTGCGTGCGGTGGGAAGCGAACGTGTGACCATGGGAGCAAGAAGCAGACGGACACGCGTCGTTTCACTCTCGTCGTGCTAGCTTGGTGATGGTGCTTGAGTGATCTGACAAGCCGCAGGCCATGCGGTTGGTTGCCTGATGATCTTCAACGGTTCACAGTGCGAGCGAGTGCTGGTGCTGTATCGGGGACGCCGTGGTTAGCCACCAGGTGTAAGAGACTGTGTCGAGCACGTTGCAGGCGCAGTTCGTTTTCTAGTGCACGGGTCCCTCCCCTCCTTCTGCCCGACGTGGGGGTTCAGCCGCGACGAGCTCCTCTCAGTTAAACCTCCCGTCTTACGTAACATATTTCCTTGCGCCGTCGTGGAGGTTGCATGCGAGCGAACCCTCTTAGCGCCTCTTCAATATCAGGTCTGGCAGTCGTTGAACTAGCTGAACCCAGCCTGCTTCCAGCGAGTTTTTCGCCCTCCTTCCTCGCTACAGATCATTACCTATAGTGCGTATCAGTGGTTGGTGGTTTAATTCCGTGCCAGCAAGTTTATGTTGCTCATAACACAAGCACTCTGCGGTTCTATTTTCTATCGTCTGCTGTTCGGTCAATGTATCTTTGATTTCTTCGGGTCATGATTTGCGCAGTTTTATTTTCGTTAGATAAAAAAATAGAAAAAAATTAAAAGAAACACAATCCTTTTTCGCCATGGGGTTGGTGACCGCGGTCTGAAGTGAAGCCAAATTTTGCGCGTAAAGCCGACGTTAAAATAAGGGGTCACTCCGGATTTTTTGATTCTAATTACTGCAGAGCATCCAAACAGACTCAGTAAAGCTCAGTAACCTACAAGGTAATCGATAAGACTGTAAATGGTATCATTCCCATATAACGGTTGACGGAAATGACGAAAAGGGAAACGGAAAGAAGACAGGGACAAAAACACTAGCAGCGGAACCCATCTTGTCAGTGCCAAAATAATTAATGTTAGTTTGCTTTCATAATATTCTGATATATCTAAAATAACTTTCGAATACAATATAGATGAAACATATATTATAACCAGCCGAGAAGATCATTACAGAGCCATATAAATTTTTAACAGATTTTTAAAAAATTAAATATAAATTTTGGAGAATTGATGCGGTTCTTTGGTATCATCAGTCAATTTTCTGTGTCTGATAAACCATTTATCTTGAGAGTGCTAGTCCACGCTGCCAAAATTGCCAATCAACACTTTGCTGTATCATCTCTAGCAAAACAAATTTAACGACAAAATTATATCATTCTCTACTGATTCACATTATCAAAAAATAAGTGTGCTATAATTTTCATTACTATTATAAAGTAACATGCCATAAGAACAGTGTGTTGATCAGGCAGAGAGTTTATATTTTATTTAAAGTTGCATTTCCATTCAAATTATTAAACAGCTTATTTGAACTACGGTACTTTAAAGCGACTTTATGCTAATCAAAAGACTTACAAATAGCATCTAGAGTCTGGAAGGGCATATGTACCAAGCTTCAATATGCTGACAGAACAAGACTGCGCAAATGTCAGAATTAATAAGCAAACGAACAATTTTTATCAGAACAAAAACTTTTCATTATCTTATAGACAACTTTGAGTGAGGTGAAAAGTTTACTTGTCTTAAAAAAAAAAATGCATTTCCAAGCGCTTGCATTTCATAGACATTATTTTAAATGGCCTACATACATTACATTTATCTGTAGGTCATTATTGTACACAGAATACGTACGTTACGTCCACATGGAGGACACTTGCTACACAGGCTAGTATATTACGACCCTTTGGAAGACATTATTCTACAAAAAATTCGTATTTTATGACCTTAATGGAAGATATTATTCTACACGGAATAGATATAAAACTGGTATATGGAAGTCATTAGGGAACACTAACATTAGGACAGTATCAAGGTTACTAGGAGATACTAATATTACGATTGTCTAGAAGTCACTACAGAATACTAGCATTACACGAGTCAGGTCGTTAGAAGGTTTTAGCATTACACGAGTCAGGTCATTAGAAGGTTTTAACATTACAAGAGTCAGGTCATTAGAAGGTAACTAACATTACAAGAGTCAGGTCATTAGAAGGTTTTAACATTACACGAGTCAGGTCATTAGAAGGTTTTAACATTACAAGAGTCAGGTCATTAGAAGATAACTAACATTACAAGAGTCAGGTCATCAGAAGATACTAACATTACGATAGTGTATAACTCATTAGGGATTACTAACAGTACAGAGTCTAACGGCCATTAGGTGATAGTAACATTACGGGTGTCTAGAGGTCACTAAGTGACTTAAGAAAATAAGCATTGAGTAAGGTCTCTAGAGGACACTGTTATTACGTGTGATCGGAGATTACTAAGCCATATTATTATTATTATTATTATTATCTTTTTTTCACGACTCATGTTGACTGTCAGTTATAAACCAAGGTCTCAGATAACCAAGATTCTGGGAGATCAAAGGTTTTACAGAGAATGTGAGCACTTTTGAGGAGGGCAATTTTTTGTTGTTCAGGCACTTTGTTCAGATATCCTATCACTACAGGTATTACTTCTGCTTTTACATTTTAGAGTCTCTGAATTTCTAATGTAAGATCCTGATATTTTTCTATTTTTTCTCTTTCTTTTGTTTTAATGTTTCTACCACTTGGAACAGCAATACTGATATTTTTTGCTGTTCTATTGGACTTATTGACAACTACAATATCGGGTCTTCGTGCAGGAATCACTCTATCCGTCTTTATTTCAATGTCTCTAAATATTTTTACTTCTTCTGTTTCAATGGCTGCTTTCGGTTGTGCATCCATGCTCTTTCCTGGGTTTTTACTCCATAGTTCTCACACAGATTTCTATGTAGGACTTTTGCCACTTCGTTGTGTCATTTGGTGTATTCTGTTCCAGCCAGAAACTGACACCCTGATAGTATATGTTCTGCTGTTTCATCCATATTTATGCAGTCAACATTTGTAATCATTGGAGATTTTCATGATTTTGGTTTGGTGGATTTTATATTTAAGGCTTGATCTTGTGCTGCTGTCATTAGTGCTTCTGTTTCTTCTTTCAGACCTGCTTCTTTTAACCATCTGTATGTTTATTGTTTTGTTGATAATTCATCAGCTTGACGCACATACTGACCATGGAGCAAATTTTGGTTGTAGTTATTTGCTAATGTCTGTTTTTCTGTTTTGCTGCTTTCTTTCATGTTTCTTTGTGGCTTCTGGGGCTTTGTATAATCCACTCATCTTTACAGATTCTATCAGTAACTCATCTTTGTTGTTATACCAAATGTTGTCCCTCTGGTCTCTTACTTCTCTTTCAATGACATCTTTCATTTTGTTGAGTCCTCTGCCCCTCCCCCCCCCCCCCTTGTCCGAGATACATATAGTCTATCTACCTCTGCTTTTGGATGTAGGGCTTTATAAATTGCCATAAAGGTAAAAATCAGAAGTTCATAAGCGCACTGAATCGAAAACAACCAAGGCAATGTATAAAAAAAAAATTCTTTAGCAAACAGGCTTCCATTGGACAGTCATCACACACACACACACACACACACACACGCCCGACCCCCACAAATTGCACCGCAACCCTAACGCTCGTAAGTTAGAAAATATTCAGTGACTCCTGTATTCTTTTCTTCGCCTTTGAAATTCAAACTGATAATTTCACAAGTCGACACTCGGACGTAGTTTCTGAATAGCACCTAATCATTGCACCCAAACGATTGAGATGGTTGCAAGAGCGGAAAGAAGGCATGCACATACATATAAGCTGCATTCGCCATTGTAAAACAGAGGTTTCAGGGGAAATGGATTAGAGATATAATCAACACAGTCTCTCTCTCTCTGCATAAGTCAATGTCGTCAAAGGCTCTTCTTGCCAAAATGTAAGATTAATTGTCTTCATGGCTCTTCATGCCAAAAGTTAAGTTTAATATTGCACACTCATACTTCATGCCAGAATGTAAGTTCAAGTCTTAATTTGCTATTCTTGTTGAAATATATGTTCGATAGAATTCATTAACTCTTCATGACAGAAAATTGTAAGTTTAATTACCTTAACTGGCTCGAAATGGCAAAATGTTTAATTGCTTTAGCTGACTCTTCATGCCAAAATGTAAGTTTAAATGCTTTTACTGGAATTTTATGTGAAAATGTAAGTTTAATTGCTTTCACTGAAACGTTATGCCAAAATGTAAGTTTAAATGCTTTCACTGAAACTTATGATAGTTTAAATGCTTTTGTAGCAGAGTAAATTTGCCTATCACTATTTCTAAATTTAATAATTATATATTGTTGCCAATGTTAACGTGACCCGACTTTAGCACTGCTTATGATGTTTTGAGTTGGAGTAAAGAACTCAGGTAAAGAATATGCTAGAATTTGCTGATGTAATATAAACCAGTTATATGTGGATGAGGATTTTTAAAGTTTATAAATTACTTGAGTGTGTGTGGAAATACTTTGTAAAATCAGTCAGGTGGCTCACCTTATCAGCTAGTCACATCACCTTTTATTTTGTGATTTAAAAAATTACATTTGAAGAAAAAAGGAGAATGGTGCAGAGTGCTTTTGTTATGAAAGCGCATGAAAGACTATTCGGGCATTGCCTAGACAAGGTTATGTACAAACTATTATCACTCATTTCTATAACTCCATTTCTGCTCTCTGATTACCCTGTGATTTATATTGATATTAATCTATTGAATTGTGTGTTAAGATATAAGACTGTATAAAAATTGAAATTGTTTTAACATAGCTCATGGAAATATTGGTGTCAAATAATTTGTTCATCGTATTTGCTATATGTGTATTTGATTGTTGATTTAATAAATTTATTAACCTTCTTACACATATTGACAAGAAATAGTGGGTGAATGGGGGCTCGCTAAATATAGATTAAAGACAGATTTATTTTCTCCTTTGGTAAGAAGTTTTCCACCTATGAAAATACTGTGTGACAGTGAATGTTTATCTTTAATGTTGTTGAAGAGAGAAAACTTTTAAAGCACCGGCATATCTGCCAAGTGAGAGAGATGAGTTGTTTCTTCTGGAGAATTGTTATTAATATAAATTAAGATTCTCATCACTTGCAATTAGTTATGGATGATTACTACTACTAATAATAATAATAATCATAACCAATAACTAGGGTGTCGTTGTGTCACAGCTTTCACTAGAACTTTATACCAAACTGTAAGTTCAGTAGTCTTCACTGGAATTTTATGCCAAAATGTAAATTTAAATGCTTTTATTGACTTTTCCTGCCTGTAACGTTCTCCCTTGCGCCACCTGCCGAAAGATTTCTCAAATTACTATCTTCTAACAGGTGGGGGAAAGATGTGGAGTGGAGATTTATCAAATTACTATCTTTTAACAGGTGGGGGCAAGATGTGGAGTGGAGATTTAAAAGATCCAGCATCTAAATTCTTACAAATATAAGAATTTATAGTTTTGTGGTTTGAATATATTTTCATTCCCCTTCAGATAGAGACTCCAAAGTAGACGTGTGCAGAACATTGCTTATCAAGGATTAAACAAAGCACAATATGCACATGATTTAATTACCAAAACAAAACTAACAGTGGTTCAAACACCAAAACAAATATAATAGTGGTACAAACATCACACACACGCACACTCACACACATGTGCACTCACACTCGCACACACGCACTCACACCATTTATAGATGCTGTCTTTTATTAAGCTAAAAAGTTACGGAAACTGCTTGACACGTCTCTTCCATTGTCATCAATTACTTTGCTTCAAGTTTTCAAGTTTAATTTGATCGCACTCGTCCACACTACCCTGCACATATTTAAACTGTCCAGCGCTTGTTCTCACTGAAATAATCACACATCTTGATGACGCCAGAGTACACACAATCAGTTGGACAGTTGCGCCTAAGCTACTTAAAATACTTGACAAGAAGACTTGCTCCTGAAATTAAATATTTCTCAGAGCATCATTTGTTAATCTATTAGTGGTTCTACTTCTTTCCTAAAGACAATCAACTTTAAAAAGTATAAATCTCACTGTGACTACGACCAAGGCAACGACAACAAGTAATATAATGTAATTGCTGCCATTATATAAAATATATACAATTTAAAAAATCAGGTTAATCTAGTAAGTCTGCAAGATGAGTCAAAATCTTTTCATTAGTACATGTACCTCAGATTTGATATAAAATATTTTACGTCTCAAAAGACGAAAAAGAGATCATGTAATGAATTAATTTTAATTCATTTCCATCTTTATGGGAACGAATTGGGTCATCTATTTTTAAGCTTTCTAAGCTTCATGACTTGTCGCTTCCACTTATAAATTAGACCATTCACTCAGAAATTACGTTGTCCAATAGCCTTATTAAACCATTCACCCAGAAATTACGCTGTCCAATAACCTTATTAAACCATTCACCCTAGACATTGACCAGAAATTACGCTGTCCAATAGCTTATTAGACCATTCACCTTAGACATTGACCAGAAATTATACTGTCCAATAGCCTTATTAGACCATTCGCCTTAGACATTGACCAGAAATTATACTGTCCAATAGCCTTATTAGACCATTCCCCTTAGACATTGACCAGAAATTTTACTGTCCAATAGCCTTATTAGACCATTCCCCTTAGACATTGACCAGAAATTTTACTGTCCAATAGCCTTATTAGACCATTCACCTTAGACATTGACCAGAAATTTTACTGTCCAATAGCCTTATTAGACCATTCACCTTAGACATTGACCAGAAATTATATTGTCCAATAGCCTTATTTAGTTTTCACTCATAATATAAACATCTACCACATCTATCTTACTTTTAGGGTATTTAAGATACTGAAAAAAGTCAATTTATCTAGGGCAGCAAACGAGATAACTTTTTTCTTTTTGAGGGTGTGTATACTTTGGTTTATTTGCGACAATTTTAACCAGTACCGAGAACCATGAAATAAAAGTGTATCTGTACTATGTTTGGTTAATGTTGACATTCGCCGACGCTTTCGAATTCCGACCTTCGCCATCCAGGTAAGTTTCGATCAAAAGAGGACACTTGAGTTTCATTTGCGTTCGAGATCAATAACATATTTAGTCACGTGGTTTGGATAGTCCTTGACGTCAGGTGAATTCACTGGTACAGTACTGTAACGCGGCATGGACTCCTGGACTGCTCACTCAAGCCAATGACGTAATATTTTCTTAACATACTGCGCCATTCGGTACGGTTCCTACTGACATAGCAGCCGTTCTCAAACGCTAAACATGCACAAAAGGGGAGAAATCTCAAACAAACTACAGGTCCAAATAGCCACAGGTCGATTTTGGCACTATTTACAAGGGATCGAGTTAGCCGTGATAGATTGCATCTGGAGCCCTGACCATCTTCCAAAACAGTACTCGGACCAGTAAGAAAACCAACAGCCGAAGGGATGTTAAGCTTCAAGAGTGAATTGGTTGCGACTTGCGATATGCCTGTTTTTCCTGTCTGACATTTTGAAGGAGCTTCACAATAGTTTGCTTTGAACATAACCCGCTGGCGCGACTGTCGCTCTCCGCCCGTTTTCCAGGCAAGCTTCCCACCTGTGAAAGGGCAGATCCTCCGTTGCGATACGGAGACTCCGTCACTCAGGCAGCAAATTGTCTGTAGCTTCAGTTCTGAAATGGGTTCGAGTTAGGCGGCAGCAGAGAAACAACTGCTTTGTCTCACACTCCCCATCCCCCTTTTTTTTTTCTCCAAAGGCTTTGTTTTTCTTGCCTCTCTTCTTTCTCTATCCAAAATCCTTGTCAGAAGAATACTATTCTTCCTCTCTACAAATATTTAGTTAGAAACGAATGGTAATAACTGCTAAATTATTTCTCTTCCCAAAGCTTTGTCAAAAGAGCATAATTCTTTCTCTCTACAAATATGTTAATTTAAAAACAAATGTTAATCACTGCTAAATTATTTCTGTACCCAAATCCTTGTCAAAAGAACATAATACTTTCTCTCCACAATTATGTAAATTTAGAAACGAATGGTTACAATTGCTAAATGGTTCTAATATTAACGATGATGATAATACAATGTAATAGATCAACTTGAAACATAAAAATGGAGGATTTACTTTAATGAAAACGAATTCTATATAATGACTCAATTTCATCAGCCATCTGATTCTTTAACTTTTAAGTACCTTCATATATATGCAAATTCACTACAAGTTGAGAGCAGTCGCTAACTGTGCAAAAATAGTCAGTCCAGGCTCGGACAATTTTGCTTATACATAAATAATTTTTAATTTATTAATTAATTATTATTTTAATTTTTTTAAGCTTAGATATGTCTGGATCATCTTGTTGTAATAAACAATGATACAAATTGTTCACTTTAGTCGACAGTGGTTACAGAATGTTTTCGTTTTTAATAAGCAATGGTTACACATTTGTTAACTTTAAATGACAGTCAACAGCGGTTACAGAATGTTTTCGTTTTAGTAAGCAAGGGTGATAAATTTGTTAACTTTAAATGACAGTCAACAGTAGTTACAGAATGTTTTCGTTTTAGTAAGAAGTGGTTACAGATTTGTTAACTTTAAGTGACAGTCAACAGTAGTTACAGAATGTTTTCGTTTAAGTAAGCAGGGGTTACACATTTGTTAACTTTAAATGTCAGTCGACAGTGGTTACACTATGTTGTTTTCATTTTAGTAAACGATGGTTACAGAATGCTTGCTTTAGGTGACAGTGGTTACAGAAGGGTGTCTTCATTTTAGTAAACAGTGCTTGGTTTAGTCGATAGTGGTGAAATAAGGATTTCATTTTATTAGACAATAGTTACAGAATGTTTGGTTTAGTCGATAGTGGTGAAATAAGGATTTCATTTTATTAGACAATAGTTACAAAATGCTTGGCTTAGTCGATAGTGGTGAAATAAGGATTTCATTGTCTATAATAGTTACAGAATGCTTGGTTTAGTCGATAGTGGTGAAATAAGGATTTCATTTTAGTAAACAATGCTTGAAAATGCTTGGTTTAGTTTTAAGAAAGAGAATAAACAACACTGTTTTGCGTTAGTAATTGTAAGGGATGGGAAATATATTTTATATAAGTAAATGACTGGTTAAAGTATCAGGTCATATATATCTGGGATCGTCATGGAAGCCATCTTGCCTGTGTAAATTTAATCGTTAGTCTTGAGTCGTGTGCCTGAAATAATCTCTTCTCATTTAACACTTGACACTCTGTCCGAATCATTTAACACTTGACACTCTGTCCGAATCATCTGTAATCAAAACTCCTTGCCCTCGAATAGTCCTGTCACAAAACACTTTGCCTTAAAACAGTCGTGTCACAAAGTCACATTGCCCTAAAGCAGTCATGACACAAGGACACCTTACCCTAAAATAGTCAGTTACAATCACATCTTGCTATTAAAGCTCATGGCATTACTTAAAGCTGTTTGGCAATTTATACAGATCAAATAGTGAGTGTTATAGCTCTTAAAGCAAGAAATTCACAGTTCATCATGATGATTTGCAATTTTTAAAATCCTAAACAAACAAACAATTTTGTTTTTATTTGCAATGCCGCCTGTTTGAAAGAGTAGTGCACTTACATGTATCATTTGTGTGAAAATTATTTGTTTGTTACGTTTACTTGCATTTAAGTTTTAAAGTTTTAAAAGCGTTTAGAGTTTAAATTAAAACTACTATTACTTATAGTGTTAAAGTTTTAAAAGCGTTTAAAGTTTAAATTAAAACTACTATTACTTATAGTGTTCAAGTTTTAAAAGCGTTTAGAACTACTATTACTTATAGTGTTAAAGTTTTAAAAGCGTTTAGAGTTTAAATTAAAACTACTATTACTTATAGTGTTCAAGTTTTAAAAGCGTTTAGAACTACTATTACTTATAGTGTTTTAAATGAAAACCTGCACCAACCCTTGACATAATTTCACCGACATTTATTTAGTCCGTCACCAGTTCTTAATTTACTAAATGGAGAGTTTGTCCATTCAATCAAAAATACTAAACACGACATTTTATCCATTTACTCAGTCCAAAAATGATGTATTATGTTACTTTCTGCAAACAATCACCCTTATGCTGTGTATTATGTACTTCTGTAATTAGAACTCTCCATTTAGTAATGGCAGTCACCGTCATGTGGTATTATGTACTTCTGTAATTAGAACTCTCCATTTAGTAATGGTAAACAGTCACCATCATGTGGTTTTATGTACTTCTGTAATTAGAACTTTCCATGGCAGTCACCGTCATGTGGTATTATGTACTTCGGTAAAGCCAACTTTCCATTTAGTAATGGCAAACAGTCACTTTCATATACCAAACCACATGTCGAAAATTTAACTCGGAATATGGTGGAAAAACTGAGGCAAGCGTCTACCAACAAGCTTGTGACTAAAATTATGGGATACAATTTAAAGATTTGATCACTTTCAAATAAATAGCAAGCATCACGTGACTGTAAATAAGGAATCACAAAGAAGCTGACCGTTTGACAAATTAATTAAAACATTCTTTATTTCAAAATAAAGTTAACACACCGATTTCGATCTTTCGCTAGAAGACATTTAAACAGCAAAAGAAGGCTACTCATACAATATAGTCAGGCTACTCATACAATATAGTCATGCTACTCATACAGCATATCAGACTACTCATACAATATAGTCATGCTACTCATACGATATAGTCATGCTACTCATACAGCATATCAGACTACTCATACAATATAGTCATGCTACTCATACAGCATATCAGACTACTCATACAATATAGTGTCAGGCTACTCATACAATATTAGTCAGGCTTCTCATATAATATAATGTCAAGCTAATCATAAACTATAGAGTCAGGCTACTCATACATTTTAGTGTCAAGCTACTCTTACCTACAGTGTCAGGCTACTTATACAATATAGTGTCCTACATCCTGGGGCCTGGGGCAACTGATTTTCCCTCCTCTTACTGGACCATCGCCAATGGCGCCAGAAAGCAAGGAAATTCAATGGCTTTGGATCGGAGCCAAGGTCCCAGACATTGTTGGTTTTGCTAGAGGATCGGAAAGAGCACTTCAGTAGTTCTCAACTCCACAAGAAGTCAAAAGACGAATAAACGATTCTGGATGGAGCTAATTCGAGTCTTCTCTGCCAGGCGGGCTCTGCGGGCGAGATGGCTTAGACAAGCCGGGAGTGCTTCCAACTCCGACACATTAGATATTGCACTGTTTTCCCTCCCCTGCTTTGCAGTTCTCTCCCTTCGTTCCTCTTAGCAGCACGACAAGTTAAGTTTGCACTTCGTTGCCTTTCCCTGTGCTTATCAATGTGACACAGTTAAGTTAGTATTACTTTGTCTTTCTTTACATATTACCAGTATTAACCAGAAATCTACGGCCTTTTTGTTTTACTTAAGACCAATGCACACTTATCTATTCTTGCCTTATCAATGTGACACAGTTAAGTTAGTATTACTTTGTCTTTCTTTACATATTACCAGTATTAACCAGAAATCTACGGCCTTTTTGTTTTACTTAAGACCAATGCACACTTATCTATTCTTGCCTTATCAATGTGACACAGTTAAGTTAGTATTACTTTGTCTTTCTTTACATATTACCAGTATTAACCAGAAATCTACAGCCTTTTTGTTTTACTTAAGACCACTGCACACTTATCTATTCTTGCCTTCCCTCTCTGTCTGCACTTAGGATTCTGTGTTAGGTTTTTGTTGTTTTAGTTGGGGAGGGGATATGTCTAGAGTTTCATTATATTTATAAACAGCATAACTAAGCATTGTATAAGATGGTATAACACTTTGCATAACACACATTACATATACACTGTTCTGACTCTATACAGACATTAATGCGATGTCTTTCCATTCCTTACAAATTCCGGTAAGACAAAATATTAAAATCTTACCGTTCTACCAATAAGACCAACTAAGTCAAGGCCGCTTTGCTTTTGCCCATTATCAATATTGACGTCATGGTGAAGAGAGACTACGATGTCATAGTGAAGTGAGACTACGATGTCTTAGTGAAGAGAGACTACGATGTCATAGTGAAGTGAGACTACGATGTCATAGTGAAGAGAGACTACGATGTCATAGTGAAGAGAGACTACGATGTCATAATGAAGTGAGACTACGAAGTCATAGTGAAGAGAGATTACGATGTCAGAGCGAAGTGAGACTACGAGATCATGAAGTGAGACTACGAGGTCATAGTGAAGTGAGACTACGAAGTCAATTTGAAGAGAGACTACGACTACGAGGTCATAGTGAAGAGAGATTACGAGGTCATGAAGAGAGACCACGAGGTCATAATGAAGAGAGACTACGAGGTCATAGTGAAGAGAGACTACGAGGTCATAGTGAAGAGAGACTACGAGGTCATGAAGAGAGACTACGAGGTCATGAAGAGAGACTACGAGGTTATAGTGAAGAGAGACTACGAGGTCATGAAGACAGACTCGAGGTTATAGTGAAGAGAGACTACGCTGTTTGCTCTTTCGTTCGATTTCTAGTTACTGCTTTATTGGTTTCTAGGATTGGGGGTGTTTTTTTGTTGTTTTTGTTACTAAATCAGCAGCGTGTTTAATCGAATCATCGCTTTCAATTTTCTATGCCTGCACGATTGCAGGATTTGTTGGGACGGGTGTTCTTTGACATCATTTGTAGTATCCCATGGAATGCGTGATTGTTAACTTTACAGTTTTTCTTTTTAACAAACACGATGAATTGGACGTATCCTGGAGCCGTCTGTCACCTCTGTGATTTGCATCACCTAGTGTCTTTTTTATTAAAATTCCAAACACACACAACACCTGCATTTCTGCTTCAACGAACGATTAGAGTCGAATGGGCTTCGTCTATTTGCGTCTCGCCTCCCCCCCTCCACCTTCCTCCCCCCCCCGAAAAGTGGAGAATGATTCTAGACGTGGATGACGCATGTGCTTTTGTGTGGTAAAATTCGGTAGACTTGCGCAGATATGTATCAATTTAAATATTAGAACTACTCGTCACATTTACAAACATAGGTACACATATACAAACACGCTTACAAACATACACTTCTAACACACATCCCATCACCATCAATAATTAGGAGAAAATACATGCACATTCATGGACACATTCAAACAATTACTTTCTCCAAATCGCGACAAAAGACACACCGGAAATTAACAATCGAACACGAGTACATGCACATAAACACACATTCGTGAAATTCATCTCTTCTAACTAAATCTTCATAAATACAAGGGAACTTAAAATTGACACTTAGATAGGAAGATAGACAGATAGATAGATAGATAGATAGATAGATAGATAGATAGATAGATAGATAGATAGATAGATAGATAGATAGATAGATAGATAGATTGATTGATAGATAGATAGATAGATTGATAGATAGATAGATAGATAGATAGATAGATAGATAGATAGATAGATAGATAGATAGATAGATAGATAGATAGATAGATAGATAGATAGATAGATAGATAGATAGATAGATAGATAGATAGATAGATAGATAGATAGATAGATAGGATAGAGAGACAGACAGAGAGAGAGAGTGAGAGAGAGAGATGTGTGCATATTTTATTAAACTTATCAGTATACTCGAGGAGGAACAAACATCTATGAGCTGTAAGAGAAAAAATGCACATAACAAAACTCAAAGCTGTACTTTTGGTCTACAGCAGAATGTTTCATTCTGACAGCGGACACGATCAGAAAATAGAGAAAGAGAAAAAAAGAAGACAAATTTAGGATATCCACTTTCTCGATTAGCACCAGAGTGTGAGAAATCGGCTTTAGGTTCTTTTCTGTCCAATGTAAAGCTAGTTCTAGTTTCTTAACTGCCGTTGCAGCAACTTCACAAAAGCATTTCGAGAGTATCCGGGTGCCATAAAGAGTTAGTATGTCAAAAGTCATCTTGGAACCGCTCTGTCAACGCCTCCACAAGTCATGAGCTGGCAAACAAGTATAGGTCTTTAGCTATGTTCATTCATCAACGGTTTATAATTCAAGCAGCTAATTAATAAATTTAGAGACGAAAACTATTCCATTACTTGAAGGTTTTAGATTTCTATGAGAATGGTTAATTAACATAAAAACATAAATAGTTTACCCGCGCATGCGTTTATATAAACAGCAAAACAAAACAAAAATCTCTGAACTTAGGTATATCATTCGTGTGAACTTTGAACACAGATTCAGTATTTATACGCTAGAATAGACTATGTTTGTTCAAGAAATGCATTGTCTGTATGTGTGCGGAGAGCAGACACGATATTTGCACAAGAAACACAGTGCCAGTAAGTATGTGTAGAGCAGACACGATATTTGTACAAGAAATATGCATAACACACAAGAATTATGTCTAATATTGTCCACAGCTTGCCTAGTTCACTGACTGATCAAAGTGTCCAGATTTCCGGTAGATTCCAAATTTGAATGAATTTTTACAGCTTTGTATAAGACACACAGATTGGATGATGTCCTCGTTTAAGACACACAGATTAGATATTTATGTCCACATAAAAGACACACTGACACCGATTGAATATATACGTCCTTGTATAAGACCCAAATTGAATATTTACGTCCTTGTATAAGACACATAAATTGAATGTTTACGTTCTTTAATAAGACACAAAAATTGAACGTTTACCTCCTTGTACAAGGCACAGACTGAATGTTTACGTCCTTGTATAAGACACAGATTAAATTACTTATATGTGGAGTATACTGTATCTTCAGTAGCCATGGTAGTAAATAGTGGTTGAATACAATTTAAAGATATCGGGATAAAATAGTTACATTATAGATTTTAAATGTTATTCCTGTAAAAGGTACTAAACAAAAATTAATTATATTTATCGAACAAAATGGATATAAAATATAAGCAAACATACAATCAAACAATTTACTGACGTCAGTAACTGACAGAGCTAGAACGTTTCATGGATTAATTCCGTAAAATCGTTCCCATGTTAACAATCGCATAAGGATAGTAGGGGATAGAATTTTTCCTGGTTTAGTTCATAAACTGCTATCGTGTTTACACCAACACAAAGATGGCAGAGACTAGAGCTATTCCTGGTTTAGTTCGTAGACCGTTTTCGTAACAAAAAGCTTGTTCCAGATTAATCAGTGCATTGTACTCTCTCGATCATTTGTTGACCTTGAGATGGAATAGACGTGTAGCCATTGACATAGAAATATAACCAATGTCAGAATAGAAATAAAAAAGATAGTGATTTAAAAACTAAAGACAACTGATTTTTGTTGTTGTGATAATGGTTAAAATACAAACTCCAGCTTAAAACACAATGTCGTGAAATATATGTAGTACAAATAGTTAGAACACAATTTATAGTACTGTGAAATATATGTAGTACAAATAGTTAGAACACAATTTATAGTACTATGAAATGTATGTAATACAAATAGTTAGAACACAATTTATAGTACTATGAAATGTATGTAGTACAAATAGTTAGAACACAATTTACAGTACTATGAAATGTATGTAGTACAAATAGTTAGAACACAATTTATAGTACTATGAAATGTATGTAGTACAAATAGTTAGAACACAATTTATAGTACTGTGAAATGTATGTAGTACAAATAGTTAGAACACAATTTATAGTACTGTGAAATGTATGTAGTACAAATAGAACACAATTTATAGTACTATGAAATGTATGTAGTACAAATAGTTAGAACACAATTTATAGTACTGTGAAATATATGTAGTACAAATAGTTAGAACACAATTTATAGTACTATGAAATGTATGTAATACAAATAGTTAGAACACAATTTATAGTACTATGAAATGTATGTAGTACAAATAGTTAGAACACAATTTACAGTACTATGAAATGTATGTAGTACAAATAGTTAGAACACAATTTATAGTACTATGAAATGTATGTAGTACAAATAGTTAGAACACAATTTATAATACTGTGAAATGTATGTAGTACAAATAGTTAGAACACAATTTATAGTACTGTGAAATGTATGTAGTACAAATAGAACACAATTTATAGTACTATGAAATGTATGTAGTACAAATAGTTAGAACACAATTTATAGTACTGTGAAATTACGTAGCACAAATAGTTAGAACACAAAATTATATGTTAGCTTCGAATGGTTGATTACACAGAAATACACTTTACGCAAAAATGCTAACAATATGCACTTTATTAACAACTTGCTTATATTTTAGTTTGCGGATTAGGTATTGGACAGAATAATTAATAATTCGAACTAATTCAGTTTTGCATCATGTTGTAATTTAATCGTCTTATTTATTATTTCAATCAAGATCATCATTTGTTCTTACATTTTTAGAAGCAATGTAGGTCGTCATTAGTTTGTATGGTTCTAAAATAACGTTAGTTCGGACTGTTTTAGAATCGCTCCAAGTGGTCCTTAGTTCGGACTGTTTTAGAATCGCTCCAAGTGGTCCTTAGTTCGGACTGTTTTAGAATCGCTCCAAGTGGTCCTTAGTTCATACTTTTTTCAATTATAGGGTGAAATTAATTAAAACAGTTCAGCAGTCTGTAAAGCAAAGAATTACTCAGTGAGTAGAGAATATTGTATAGAGTGGGATTACGGAGTGATGAATAGAGAACACTATGTACAGTGGAATTAGTTAGTAGTGAACCATGCTGAATAAAGCGGAATTAATTAATAGGGAGAACATAAGGATCAGCTGTCATTAATTAAATAATGACAATAAAAGCATAGAGTGGAATCATTTAGTGAGTAGAGCATAATGCAAAGTGAGGAAATAATTGGTGGAACTAACTGGTGGATAGAACATTCCTTATAGAGTGGAATTAATTAGTAGTTAAAGTATTCATTTTAGGAAGGAATTATTTATAGGATAGAAAGGTCTCTTTTGAATGGAACCAGTGGGAATTGTATAGGGATGCAATAATTAATGCAAATAATAATTAGTGGATAGGCTGCATTAATTAATGTGTACAGTATGGTGTATAAGGTCAAGTCGATCAGTACGTGTTGTGTGCTGAATAGACTGGGATCGGGCAGTCAGAGAGTAATGGTTGAATTAAAAAAGTAATATCAATTTTAAAATACTTAACTACTAACATTAAATAAAATTCCTACAAAATTAATAATGTAATAATATTTTCCAAACATAATTAAAGTAAAATTTAAGCCAGTAAGCAATCAAATGAAAGCGAACTACCTACCCATCAAAGAATAAAAACAAAGTAACTTTACTGATGTACCTTGTAGAACTGCAGAGGCATGACATTCTCCCCTCCCCATATCTACTGGCATGCAACATTTATGTGCAAGTTCAACTACTCAATTATTTCCCCTTGGATTGGTTACAACACACAGCTAATTATGCCCTCTTGGCTTAAATCAAGTACGCAATTATCCCCACTTGGTGGACAAAAATTTTTGTTAGTGCACTTTTCAAAGTAATGCTAGTCCCTACGCTCATTTTAAAAATGAAATCCAAACTTTCTACACAACTAAGTAATCTTTCTAAGTATACTTTTATATTACAGGCAAGACAACTAAAAAAATAAATAAAATATATACTGATATATATATATATTTATCGCCTTCTAATACAAGTAAAAAAAAATTTAAAACATTTTTGAAAGGCAAGAAATATTTTAACAGCAACAAACCGGAAACTACTACTTCGATTTATGCTCCTGTAATGGTTATCGTTCTTGTTTCAATAAGTGGCAGTCATTTCTAGATAGCCAGTATAGATGAACTGTAATCGGATTTAAAATAAATTAAAAACTGGTGGTGGTGTTGGGGTAAGGGTTGGGTAAGGTACGCGCCTCTTACATAGAATATGTGGGTTCGAGCCCACTATAGGAAGATAACTGTAAAAGTTTGACTCGCTTTAAAAAAAAATAATGCGAAAATAAATTATCAACGGTTTAGATGCAACATATATGAAAAAATATACTTAAGCAAAAGAAATTATTCGGTCCTGATTTTCTCTAAAAAAAATTATTTCAGTTTGCATTTCACAAGTAGGCATTTTAGGTAGAATTACATTCTTATTTGGAAATAGAAAACTATTACAAAATGTTTATTAAAATTGATTCCGATCAAACGAAACGAAAATGAATTATAAATATTCTAATATTCAAACTTGGATTTACTTCGTGCATAACAAATCATCCAAACTGTGGATATTTTTTTTTATCTTGAAGAACATTATACAACCAGTATATATGACATCTAAACAAATAACATGAAAACAGTACACAGGACCTCAAAATACGTGACAACAATGCACAGAACATCAAATAACGTGTCGTCAATAAACAGAATATCAAAGTACGTGACATCAATACACAGGACATCACACCTCATGACATCAATACACAGTGCATAAATACACATGACATCAATACACAGTGCATAATACACATCACAACTCAATACACAGTACACAGGGCATCAAAATACATCAATAAACAGAACATCAAAGCAGGTGACATCACCACATACAGAACATCAAAAACTCATGACATCAGTACAAACGAGATGAATATATAGGGCATCAATGCATATAACATCAAAAGACTGTTCAATGTAAACATGAATACATGATACCAAAGGACTTCACATCAGAAGTTCAGAGCATATGACATCAATATATACTGCACCAATACACATGTCGTCAGAACACATGATACTAACATACATGCTATCACAACATATGACACCAACACATAAATCATCAGAACACATGACACCTCTACATATGACACAATGTACATGCCATCAGAACACATGACACCTCTACATATGACACAATGTACATGCCATCAGAACACATGACACCAGTACAATGACAACAATATACATGACATCAGAACACAATACACCAATACAATGACAACAATATACATGACATCAGAACACATGACACCAATACAATGAAAACAATATACATGACATCAGAACACATGACAACAATATACATGACATCAGAACCCATGACACCAATACAATGACAACAATATACATGACATCAGAACACATGACAACAATATACATGACATCAGAACACAATACACCAATACAATGACAACAATATACATGACATCAGAACACATGACAACAATATACATGACATCAGAACACAATACACCAATACAATGACAACAATATACATGACATCAGAACACATGACACCAATACAATGACAACAATATATATGATATCAACACATGACACCAATACAACGGCAACAATATACATGACATCAGTACACGACACCAATACAATGACAACAATATATATGATATCAACACATGACACCAATACAATGGCAACAATATACATGATATCAACACATGACACCAATACAATGGCAACAATATACATGATATCAACACATGACACCAATACTCAGGACATCACACACATGGCACCAATACATAGGAATTAAATACACAAGACACTAACACACTTAACATCAAAGCATATGACAAGTTCTTTTCTCGCTATCTTGTTATCATTTCCCAAGCGAAACTGATTTACATCAAGCGTTGCCGCTTGCACACAAACAATTTTTTTTTTAAATGAAAAAAAAATTTTTTAAAATAAAAAATATAAAGCAAAGCTATAATCACCAGTGGCTCATCATTTCCGTTTAACTAGATTTGGGTTTGTAATTTAACAGGGCCGTCTTCATAAAATGAAAACAAGTAAATTACCACTTAGAAGCTTGTCTGACATTGAAGTATTTCATCAACATAACAGTTCCACAACTCTTCACCTTAAGTGCAGAGCTGGCATGATACGTAACGAGAGCAGCGAATTCCTTTCTGAATAGCGTGATATCAGTTTTCCACAGTGCCCACGTGACTTTTCTTACCTAAAGGCTGTTAGTAGGTCTTAAAACATATGATAATCTAGCATAGAAAGCGTAAAGACTCTACAGCAATAGTCTCAGACACTTCAACTAAGTGCAATAGTAGATCTTAAAAGAATATCACTTTAGATTAGAGAGTAAAGATTTACAAGACTAAAAAGAATATTTTGTTTAGATTATAAAATAAAAGGTCTATACGACTAAAATGAATATTACTTTAGATTAGAGAGTAGAGGTTTACAAGACTAAAAGGAATATTTCTTTAGATTATAAAGTAAAGGTTTACACGACTAAAATGAATATTACTTCAGATTAAAGAGTAAAGGTTAAAACGACATACATAAATGAATATTACTATAGATTAGAGCGTAAAGGTTTACAATACTAAAAGGAATATTTCTTTAGATTAGAGAGTAAAGGCTTACAAGACTAAAAGAAATATTTCTTTAGATTAGAGAGTAAAGGCTTACAAGACTAAAAGAAATATTTCTTTAGATTAGAGAGTAAAGGTTTACAAGACTAAAAGGAATATTTCTTTAGATTATAAAGTAAAGGTTTACACGACTAAAATGAATATTACTTCAGATTAGAGAGTAAAGGTTTACAAGATTAAAAAGAACATTAGATGAGAGAGTAAAGGTTTACACTAATAAAAAGAATATTTCTTTAGATTATAAAGTAAATGTTTACACGACTAAAATGAATATTACTTCAGATTAGAGAGTAAAGGTTTACAAAACTAAAAAGAATATTTCGTTAGATTAGAGAGTAAAGGTTTACACGACTAAAAACTATTTCTTTAGATTAGAGGGTAAAGGCTTACAAGACTAAAAGAAATATTTCTTTAGATTAGAGGGTAAAGGCTTACAAGACTAAAAGAAATATTTCTTTAGATTAGAGAGTAAAGGCTTACAAGACTAAAAGAAATATTTCTTTAGATTAGAGAGTAAAGGTTTACAAGATTAAAAAGAATATTTCTTTAGATTAGAGAGTAAAGGTTTACACGACTAAAAATGAATATTACTTCAGATTAGAGAGTAAAGGTTTCCACAAAGGTTTACAAGAGTAAAAAGAATATAACTGTAGATAGAGAGTAAAGGTTTACATGACTTAAAAGAATATTTATTAGATTAGAGAGTAAAGGTTTACCTGACTAAAAAGAATATTATTTTGATTACAGACTAAAGGTTTACACGTGTAAAATAGAATATTACTTTAGATAAACTCGTGTTGCTGCTCTACCTTTTCTTTTCATTTCTCTCACGTGGTCTCGCTTTCTTACAATAATTTTAAAATGGAAAATGAATTATTTTGCTCGGGAAACAGAGACAGACCGCGAGGGAGAGACAGAGATAGTGAGACATACAGAGAATACAGAGAGAGAGAGAAAGAGAGAGAGACATAAGGAGACAGACACAGAAACCGACATATTTAAGATGTTTCACAAAGATATATATATACTTTATTTACCATTATTTTTATATAACTGACCTTTACGAAGTTAGCTTATTTCAGCACATAACATGAGGAAATAAATATTCAAATTGCTTTCCATCAAATACATAAATTTTGTTTAATTTTCAAACATCTAGCTACATACTTGTTATCAAAAGAAGAAGCAATATGTCATTAATCATTTAATGTTTTGTCCTACAGGGTATACAATTTATCTTTTCTTATCAATTCAAATCCAAATTAGGGCAATCATATAAAATACAATTAGTTTTACCCTGTGTCATTTTCTCTAACTCTTAGTTTTAAATAACATTGTATTACTACATTTGGTTGTTTTTTTTCATTTTGAGACACGTATAGATACACTTACACACACATATGCACACACACACGCACACATAACGCACATTAGCAGAGAAAGACATAAAGAGCAAAATAGAAAGAGAGAACTGACTCAATTTTTAAAAAGCAATATGTGGCTCGATTTTAAAATCGATATGTCTATCTGTTTGACATTATATTTTTCATGTGTATATATATATATATATATACTACATGCATTTCATGCATCCATCTACCTATTTATTTCATTTAAAAAATCAGTCCTCTGCATTCACAAATACACCCTTCTCTCTATCCAAGCTATCCAAGAAATCCATCCGTTTATCTATATCGAGCATCAATGTTATTCTGACTCTTTACTGCAGGGAACTCCACCCCTTAAGCTTTTCCATCCCCTAGGTGCCACAGGACCTCCTTCCGCTTTTCTCAACATCCAATCCTCTCACCTGGTACAAGTCCAACAAGCCTTCATTTCAAGCTAAAGTAGTTGACTTTGGTTCAATGCTTTGTTAAATACAGTCACCAAAAGGTCATGTCACTCGACAGATCAGCTCTCGATCAGCTACCGTAGTTTCAAAGAGAAATGCACTAGATGACTAGATGCTAAAGTTTGCAGAAGCATAGTAGCCAATATTGGCATCGTCCATATTGCAGTTTGCGAGATCCGGCTTGGACATCAGAAATTGACCAATGTACAGGCATGCACCTGGCTTGGACTGCACATGTTGTGTCATCTCTGTATTCTCTCAAAATAGATAGATGTCTACTGCGTCTCTGTAGACCAGGGATTCTCAACCAGGAGGGGGAATATTAGTGTGTGTGTATATGTGTGTGTGTGTGTGTGTGTGTGTTGGGGGGGGGATTACAGACTCAAATGCATATTATCTAGAATGTACCTTTTGAGTAAGACAATCTTGGAAAGGGGAGGAGGGGTGACATTGTTACATATGGTGAAAAAGATGCATCGGGCAAAAAAAAGGTTGAGAAGCACTGCTGTAGACCATGTAGGGAGCAAACGATTGCACTAGGGCCGTGGCCTCTCGTTCAAGAGATCGGTGTTCAGTCTCTCTCGGGGCAAATCAATCTAAACCGTTCCCAAGCTAAGCGTAGTCGGTGTCTAGTCCGACGGATGGGGCGATGAATCAGACCCCGTATGCAAAAGATACCTTGGCAAGTTAAAAGTCCGTTGGGCTCAGTGTCAAGTCCGTCGGATAAGACGATAAATCAGGCTGTTGGTCGCAGCTTGGGCAAGATTGCACCCAGAAAATCTACTAAACACCTGTTCCGATCTTCACTCTGCCCACTCGTGATACTCTCCCTTCCAGGATATAATTTCTCCCATGACGCTTGTGTTCGTCATTGAAATCCGTGCAAGCGGGCAGCAAGCTCAAAGTCACATCAAACATTAAGTACAGCGCACTGTTTTGACTGTGTCGGTGTTTGTTCATCTCAGTCGTTGCGCACCTGGGCCGAGATCTCTCGTTTCGTTCGTGTTGCATTTGTCTTATTCAGAGTAACGTCCCTTTCATTCATTCTGCACCTTAGGTGAGGTTGATCTTTTGTCTTGCTGTCAGTGTTTTGTTACGTCTGTGAATGTTACTTGCACGCGCTGCGCTTGTGATGCTGATTTTGCTGTGCCAACGTGTATATTATTATTTTATATTATTTGCTTTTCCATGTGTGATGTGTATCGTGAGACACGTTCTCTGTATTGACAGGGAGTACGTTATTTGATTGTCAATGATTGATGCATATCGGTGACGTGTACGTTACCTTTATTGACCGGGAGTATATTATTTGTTTATCGTTGTATAATTTATATCGTTAAGTGTACATTACATTTATTGACCGGGAGTATATTATTTGTTTATCGTGGTATAATTTATATCGTTAAGTGTACATTACATTTATTGACCGGGAGTACATTATTTGTTTATCGTTGTATAATCTATATCGGTAAGTGTACGTTACCTTTCAATTGCAGGGGTATATATTATTTATCTGTATGATGTATATCGTGACGCGCATTACCTTCATTTGCAGCGTCACTGTGAGTGTCATATACCAGTCGACTCTATTGTTTACTGAGCGTTACCCTTATTTGCCATTCGTAACTTTTAGTCTGTCAATTTCCACTACCCTGCGAATGGTTGAATTTTATCAGGAATTGTAAATCGACGCTAATTTGTCACAGGCCTGAATCTGTCACTAAATGCCCATTACTTCTGTTTGTTGTTTTGTGAATGAAGTTTTTGGTTAAATGAATAAACGCCACCATATGTGAATGCCAGTGTCAGGAACGGTTCCTTAAATTCATACACGTCACTACTTTTTGCTGCTCGAAGAGTAGTCTCTAAAATAAATTCCCAATTACCCCTATATGTTGCTAAAATATTGAAATTCATCATTAAATAAATGTAATTCACCGTAATGTATTAGTCATAGTCTGGAATACATCGTTGAATAGAAGTAAAAAGAAAAAAAATTCAGAATGTTGGTCTGAGACGAATATATCGCTAAGTAAACACATCACGTGTATTAATTAGTGTAAGTTGGGAATTTATCGTTAAATACAGGGTGGCCCAAAAGTAGGTTTACAGTTATCACGTAGACTTTTTATTTGAAAATTCGACACTAGAACAGCGGGAAATTCGTTATACCTGTTAACATAAACATAAACATAAACAATTTAATCTCTCAGATGCTCAAAATGTCCTCCTTCAACATTGCAACATTGGTATTACTAAGCAAGTAACTTCAACCATATAAAAGGTAGTTTAATAACTGTAAACCTACTTTTGGGCCACCCTGTACTGTACACTTGTTGGTCTAAGACTGAATATATCGCTAAGTAAACACATCACGTGTATTAATTAATCTAAGTTGGGAATTTATCGTTAAATACTGTACACTTGTTGGTCTAAGACTGAATATATCGCAAAGTAAACACATCACGTGTATTAATTAGTGTAAGTTGAGAATTTATCGTTAAATACTGTACAATTGTTGGTCTTTGACTGCAATACATCATTTAAAAAAACAACAACTGTAATCATACCACTTTGTTGGTTTAAGATCAAAATACATCAATAGATAAATGTAAATCATACCACTTTGTTGATCTAAGATCAAAATACATCAATATATATATATTATATAAATCATGTCCCTTTGTTGGTCTAAGATCAAAATACATCATTAGATAAGTGTAAATACCACTTTGTTGGTTTAAGATCAAAATACATCAATATATATATATATATATATATATATATATATATATATATATAATCATACCACTTTGTTGGTCTAAGATCAAAATACATCAATATATATATATATATATATAAATCATGCCACTTTGTTGGTTTGAGATCGAAATACATCTTTAGATAAATGTAAGTCGTGTCCCTTTGTTGGTCTGAGATCGAATTACAACATTTAAAGGTTGTTTTTTTAAATCTATATCATGTACTTTCGTTAGTCTAAGACCGAATTATCATTAGATAATGTAAATCATGTCTCTTTGTTGGTCTCAGACCGAAATACGTCATTAAATAAATGTAAACATTGCCAATTTGTTGGTCCCAAACTGGAATTTCTCATTACAAGCACATATCCGTATTCTTGTGTCGTAAGCTTTATACAGACTAGAGAAGAACGCGAAACTGATGTGGTAAGGAAGGTATCTGTTGTATTTCTTTCATTTCAGATTATTTTCGTTGGCTTAGAAAACTGTAAATGCTGACTTATGAACAAACGAGAAGAAATAACCCAAGGAAAGAAAAACAAACACACAAACAAACTCAACGCGTCGCAGTCACATGCAACGATTAGCAGTCTGGAACTCGTCCAATTTTTGTCGGCAGTCTGTCCCGATCTACAATGGATATCGCGTTGCTGGTAGACTTTACAAATCCAGAAAGAAAATAGTAAAAGTCAAGCTCAACTTGAAACAGAGGGAAAGCATAAAATCTCTTTTCCTGTTAATAACCAATCAAAAACAATTTTATACATACTACTTGTGACGTAAAAGCATAAAATCTCTTTTCCTGTTAATAACCTATCAAAAACAATTTTATACATACTACTTGTGACGTAAAAGCATAAAATCTCTTTTCCTGTTAATAACCAATCAAAAACAATTTTATGCATACTACTTGTGACGCTATAATACGTTCTGCCTCTGTTATGATTATTACTATGAATATCTTATCATTTAATAATGCATAATCACTTATCAGTGATTAAATCTTAGGATCTGTTTTTCCTTATGAATTTCACATCCATACACCTTGTAAATAAACGTACTATCGACACATAAATATCTGTTCGCAGGTGGAACTTCTTACTTAAGGAATAATGTATTTTATGAATTTACTAAAATTCATCCAATCACTGATTCGTCACGCCCCCATCCACCCACTAACTAATCCAGACATGTACCAATTAACATGCATTAGAAGAGATTAACAAAAATAAAGATTTATTATAAAGATAAATATATCACAAATAAATACAACTAAGTTTTGAAACAGTCACGTACATACTATTAAATAAATGTTCAAGTCTATCTCATATCCAGTCAATATTGACAATGACTACTTTGAGGGAACAATCTCTATTTAAGGTTTAGAGTTCTTTTCATAGAGTTGGAAAAGAGAAAGATAGGAGATAAATGACTGAGCACATGACCTGTTCTGTTGGGTCACCACATGTTGCGACATGGAAGAAAACGCACGTGCGTTACGTCGCACAGACAGTTTATAATAAGTTGATAAGATACCTGGGTTCGTTTCCAACTCATATATGCAGATTTGCATGCGTACTTTAGAAACAACAATGTGTAAACATCTCCACTCTTACCATCATTGGAATTTCCATGGTAGACAACTCATGCATCAAATTTCCATGGTAGACAACTCATGCATCAATCACAGGAAATCCCTCAAGATGAGACAACTATGATGATCCCAAACAACAAGGCAAAATGGGAAAAAGAAGACAAAAAAGGCACGCCCTGGAAATATTCAAGTGTGATGCTTAAATTCAGTCTATATAATTTTATATAGACTCTCTCGCTCTATCTCCAGTCACTCAACTTATATGTCTTCAAGAGAATTGTTAGCCCTCATACACATGTCACTCGATACACCTGTATAAATCTGGTTGATCTATAACAGACTCATACATTCAATAATACATAGTTAATCTAAAATATACATATCAAATGAAGCAATCCAAAATATACAATATATCTAGATCAAGGAACAAAATCATTTAAGTCCAATGCATGGAACAATAATTCTAATATACAAATTATTCTAAATTCATTCTCATGTATTGTAATCAGACAACTCACCATGGCTCAGGGTCTGCCTTTAGAACTGGACTTTAAACATGATCACAAGTACTAAAAAATGTTTGACTGGCCATTTATACTAACTTCGCATGTCAGCTGACTAGAGTTACTCATCTCACCCCTCCAGCTACTGTTCGTCACTCAGTTACGGTTGCAACTATGTACTTAAGTTTCCAGACAGAAAACCATCTCTTTAGTCAGATGTTACTCATCTCACCCCTCCAGCTACTGTTCGTCACTCAGTTACGTTTGCAACTATGTACTTAAGCTTCCAGACAGAAAACCATCTCTTTAGTCAGATGTTACTCATCTAACCCCTCCAGCCACCGTTTGTCATTCAGTCGCATTCACAACTACATACTTAAACTTCTGGTCTCAACCTTAGGCTAGGAGTCCATTACTCTATCCCATCAACTTAGCTCATGAAGAAGTGTGAAAAAATGGTTATCTACACCTTTACATTAATACTCTTTCCATTATGCAAGAGTGACTCTCGAGCGTCACACTTATATGTTGAATGACGCTCCTAACCTTTCAGTCATTAACGTTTACATACGTCTTGAACGGCAGTTTTTACTTTTCAGGATGTGAACTTTGATATAATATATAGTTATAATAGCTGTGGTTTCATACTTAGATGATTTTAGTTATAGTTTATGTATTATTTTGATGATTTTAGTTATAGTCTATGTATTATTTTGACGATTTTAGTTATAGTTTTTTTGTTATTTTGACGATTTTAGTTATAGTCTATGTATTATTTTGACGATTTTAGTTATAGTCTATGTATTATTTTGACGATTTTAGTTATAGTTTTTCTATTATTTTGGTGATTTTAGTTATAGTTTTTTTGTTATTTTGACGATTTTAGTTATAGTCTATGTATTATTTGGACGATTTTAGTTATAGTCTATGTAATATTTTGACGATTTAAGTTATAGTCTATGTATTATTTGGACGATTTTAGTTATAGTTTGTGTGTTATTTTGATGATTTATGTTATAGTTTATGCATTTTTTTAATGATTTCACTTACATATTTTATGTCTTGTTTTATTTTTAGACTATTTTAGTAAATTTTAATATTGTTCAGACCATTTTAGTAATATTTTACTATTATTCATAAGACTTTGTAATTAATAGCTGATGGATTGTCTGAAGACACGTGCACTAATGTGTATGAGTCTTTAATCAGTGACATTAAAGTAATTTTCTAAAGACACTTACCAATTTATATCTGTCTATGTGGCTTAAGTACTCTATTTAACTTTATAACATCTATCTATTTACGTATCTATCTATCTATTCATCCATCCATCCATCTATCTATCTATTCATCCGCACCCCAGCCCCCAATTCTCTCTCACTCTGGATCGACAAATAAACAGATAGATAGGTGAACATGTAGGTAGACTGGTTATATCGAACGGTATTGACCACATCAATAGATTTCCTTTTGGCAGTTTACTCGTTCAAAAGTAGGTCATGCATACTTTGTCGATAACTTCTATTCGGCTTTTACTATAATCCAAAACTTACTGTGAATTTCAGACATGCATACATACATGCCTTTAAAAAAAAAAAATCCCACAGGAAACACGACACACAAATATGGAGGTAGGTTAAATGTCAAAAACTTCAACTTTAGAAAAATGAACTACATATCGAAACTATTTTCTTTTAAATGTCGATACACAGGTTAAGGACCAATTTTTAGAAAGAAAGTTTATATTTAAAATGTCGATACACAAGTTGACCAATTTTAGAAAGAAAGTTTATATTTAAAATGTCGATACACAAGTTAAGGACCAATTTTAAACAGAAAGTATACATTTAAAATGCTAGAAGAAGAAAGAAGAGGATAAAGTAGAAAAAGACCACATATTACACTATTGCTAATGAAGCTGTCAACAGGGCACCACGGAACGTAAGCAATTTAGCAAACTAAAAATCCAGATTTAATGTATGGATCTAGGTGTTTGGGGTTTGGGTTTAAATGCCACATAACTCAGCTTATCTGAATTAGAGTTCGAGTGAAATATATTCGTTTTAATTCTAACTAGTGGTTTCCAACGTCTGGTTTGAAAACCATCTTTGGATCGCGAGAGATTTTAGATGGTTCGCGTTATGTGACTAGACAATTCATTTAATCTTTTTAAAAATAATGTTTTGGGTTTTTTTTTTGTTCCCTCTCTTAAATGACATCACATTTGATCGCCAGGTAAATATGTTTCGAAATTTTAAACAGCGCTCAATTTGAACACAAAACTAAACTTCAATAAAAAGAAAGACTATCCCATGATCTGCACATATACACAAACGCACGCATGTGCCCACACACACACACACACACACACACACACACACACACACACACACACACACACACACACACACACACACACACACACACACACACATATATATATATATATGCATTCAAACGCATGCATACATACGTGCACAAATATACACACACACGCAAGCGCATTTGCACATTCGCACACAAACATACCACACACAACACACATACACATGCACATCATTTGAGCACACATGAACGCACGACCGCGCACACACACACACACACACACACTTATAGGTACATATATCAACTTGTAGAAGAAATTAAAAAATACTTTACACAACTACATATCTTGTAATACAATAAAAGAAATTGTCGAGAGTAGCTAGTTTTACAGTGTCTGTCTGTCTGTCTCTTTCTCTATCTATCTCTTCAGCTAGTTATGATTTGGATGGACAGATAGATAGATAGACAGACAGACAGACAGACAGACAGACAGACAGAGAGATTATATCAAACATCTTTAAAACCGGATTCGTTTGCAGCAAATATCTATAAGTCTTTTTAATAAAATAAAATGTCAAAAGCGAATAGTTTTACACTGAACTTCATTTGTAATAACGGATATACCACAAACAAGTACATGAAATATTTAAAGAGCTGATGATAACCTTTAAAGCTGTGCTATACGTTATAGCTTGTGTTCTTTTTATAAATACGACTCAAAACGTCTCAGGCCCATAACTGATAGCAGTTGTCTAGAGCAGCCTACTTTAAGATGTATCTGCACATCAAATGTGGCATAAAACGATGGACCAGATCTGACATTGTACTTTAGATTACATCAGATGAAAGGATCATCTGTCGGGAGTGGGGAGGAGGAAATTGTAAAATTGCTTTGGATTAATCCGATTGGTAAGTTCTGCAGTTCATTCTTTTTCAGGAGTTGAAAATACAGCTGGCAACGTGCCGGGTGAGTGAGCCGAAATTCAGGTTCCCTCCATGACCCGAAAGGTCACATGCATGCATATTTCTCCGGATTAGTTCATGGGCAAAGAGAACCCATTAGCCTAGATAGCGCTATAAAAGAGATACTTATATTCTTAAAAGGAAATCTGTTGAAAAATCAGTATAATCTTCAAAGACATACGATGCAAACACAAAAGACCAGAATGACACGGACATTTCTAAATAAAATATAAACACTTCATTTTATGGTAATAGTTATAGTAACGGGAGAATAGCAGCATTACGTATAGTAGTAATAGCATTAGTAGTAGTAATAGTATCGAGCTGTAGTAATATTATAGTAGTATATATAGTAGCACCTGGTGTAATTGATAAGAAGTACGCAATTCTCAGGCGTTCAATTAGCGATACATTAGGAATATGGTGGCACATATGCACAACCTCATTCAAGCGTATATAATTCAGTTTCAAATGTTCTTGCGGTCATAATGACAATGCACTTGATTCCTCATAACATAGTTCTTCAAAACTAATGAAAGAAAATAAGAATATTACAAGAGGTCAGAATTAACAATATGTAAATACTTTTGTGTGTTCAACAGAAATACAAATAATTGTACACAAATATTAAATTGACATTTTTTTTTAGGTTATTAGATTGGCCGATATACTGAGACATCGACCCTAAAAGGAGCGACCTCGACCCAAGAGATAGTCTAAATATAGAATCAAGTCATTCCACAAACTCGTTTGCTCGAGTACAAAATAGAGAGAAATATCTCACCTGGGTTACAAGAGTTATTCCTGCATAAACGGACGCCCCCAAAACGATGATGTCTAGAGTTAAGACACAAAACCGTTTTCGCACGAGGGTAGAAAAGATTTACTCTGTAACTTATTTCTAGCTTACTGCAGCACGCGTTTAGACCAGACTTTCGCCAGACTTTCAGGCGAACAACTTGAGATGGAGCAGCCGGCGGCACTGCGCTATCATATTATCTCAGATTCAGAGCCGAAAAGATTTACCAAACTTTAACTACAGTTTCTGTCCCACATTATTTCACACTGAGCCGTGGTGCCATCAGGTTTGACTAAATCTTAAGTCCGCTTCTAAACTGCGCTAATTCTCACAGCCTCATTTGGACACATTGACAAAATCTGAAGCCCATCTCACCTCTATTGAAATAAACACCAAAGCTACTCCTCATTAATGCCTGGTGGTTGACTGTAAAGATTTCGGCATTACCTGGTTGTTCTAGCATTCACCTGTGTTGTTTATTAAATAGCCGGCCTATTATTGTCGACCGACAAAAAGTAACGAGATGTCTTTGTCATGGGTGACCGGCATAGTGTCACGTGTTACTGACCGGCGTAGCGCCCCATGTTGATTATAACTTACAGACTTAAAGTAACATTTTGTTTTATAACTGAGCGGCTCAGCACGTCACGTCTTGTTTTATAAAGTGACCAAGTAACGTCACGTGTTGTTTTATAAATGACTGGTGTATCGTCTTGTGCTGTTTTATAAATGACTGGTGTATCGTCTTGTGCTGATTTATAAAACTGATCGGTATAATGTCGCGTGTTGCTTTATTAATGACCTGACGTGACGTTTTTCTTGGAGACTACCTTGCGGTTGTATCCGACACGGTCGTCCGCTGTAAACCATCTCAGGTGAAAGCCTTAAACGGCTTAAAAGGAACGTTTACACATTTTTAACAATACCTATTACTCGCTTGTCCGCTGTGCAGCGCCGCTGCATCAGGGCCATTTTGCTTTTCTATTGCATCACAGACTCATGTAACGACTTCGCTCAAAGGCGCTGTCGCCAGGGAGAAAGGCGTAACCGATCCGGCAATTAAAATTGCAATTACTGAATGTTCATTAACGACGCAGGACTATGCTTTTTTTGACCATTTTACTACGAAATCTGACGTTATATCAGCAGTAGCACTAGTAGAAGTAGTAGAAGTAGTAGGCCTAATACAGATGGTACTTAAGAATTGTGATTGATCGTGTCATCTGTGTCCATAAATCTTGTTGCATCTTAGTAATGCATTTGTTAGTTGGGGTTATCTCATAAACGATCACTCAAGAAATAACTACTGTAGAGATTCTCACTCAAGAATTAACTAGTCTCCTAACAATGTCGCTCAAGCATCACTAGTCTAAACATTGTCGCTCAAGCATCACTAGTCTAAACATTGTCGCTCAAGCATCACTAGTCTAAACAATGTCGCTCAAGCATCACTAGTCTAAACATTGTCGCTCAAACATCACTAGTCTAAACAATGTCGCTCAAGCATCACTAGTCTAAACATTGTCGCTCAAACATCACTAGTCTAAACATTGTCTCTCAAACATCACTAGTCTAAACAATGTCGCTCAAGCATCACTAGTCTAAACAATGTCGCTCAAACATCACTAGTCTAAACAATGTCGCTCAAGCATCATTAGTCTAAATAATGTCGCTCAAGCATTACTACTATAAACGTTAAATCGTGCTGCAGTTCCCAGGTCCAATTTTGGAGAGCCCATATTACACAAAGAAAATACTGTAAGGTGTGTGCTAAGAATGATTAATTACATAGCACAATGCGTGGCGGTGTGTGTAGATGCGCATGAATAGGTGGTGTACGTGTATACGCGCATGTAGGCCTATGTGTGTATGTGTGCCTGTACAGACTTGTGCGTGCCAGTGTGTGACTGCATTTTAGTGCACACAAATATACATAGACAAACAAACATGTAATACGCAAATCGGACTGCCAGTATGTGGGAAAGAGATAGACCAAATTGGAATTTGAGCAAAATAATAATGACACGTCAACAGACAGCTTGTCTTGCCACGCAAGATTTCAGCTTTTTTCTTTTTCTTTTTTTTTAAAATAGAAACAAAAGTCCATCTCCGATCGTTTCAGTGAACAGATGAAGTCAAGGCCGGGTTACAGAAACTCGGGTGAAGGCTTGCATGCAGTTTAAGTAGATTTAGTCAGTTTAATTTCTCTGTACCGGTTGAAAGTTTGCATGCAGTTTAAGTAGATTCAGTCAGTTTAATTTCTCTCTACAGGCATCCATTCCAGTCAAAACGCACAGATCGAAAAGCAAGTATCTAAACTGTTAATTTTTTACTGCACCGCAGCACTCGACCGCGGTCAGAGTCGCGCCGACGAAGTTTACTGAATGGAAAAACATGATATATATATAAATTTGTTTTTTCCCCCCATGAAGAAGTCTGCAGCAGCGAAGGCGCAAGGTTGCAGCTAATATTAGACGCTTGTAGACAATCTTATCTGTTAGTAGCGACATCCGGATAAGCGTGCTTACGGCGTTCAGATAAAGTATACAGGGGAAATAACTCCAGTACTCACATATCTAATGTTTAGTCGGTTTGTATTCCAGTTTCAAAAGCTTGCCGATTATACGAATTTTTAATTTCAAATGTGAAATTCTTAACCGATTTCATCCAAAGTTAAAAGAGTGCATGCCAAGAATCTCACTTCTTAGACATAATCCAGCCATCTATCTGTCCGTTTCTATCTATCTATCTATCTGTCTGTCTGTCTATCCATCTGTCTATCCATTCATTCATCCATCCATATATCTATCTGTCTCTCTGACCATCCATCTGTTTATCCATCCACCTATCTATATGTCTGTCTATCTGTCCGTCCATCTATCTATACACCCATCCGTCTATTTATCTTTCTATCTGTGCATTAGTACTTTCATATGCTATTGTCCTATATGATTTAGTACAGCATAGGAGTATTGTTGAAGCATTGAATTGCTCTTATGTAGCCTACTATAAGTTTAGTTCCGCATAGTATAATTATACTAGTATTAGACTTGCACAGATCATTACCATAGTATAATTATACTAGTATTAGACTTGCACAGATCATTACCATAGTATAATTATACTAGTATTAGACTTGCACAGATCATTATCTGTCCTATACGCTTTTAACCTCAAAGTATTATTGTTGTAGAGTTTGCATTACACTGTATTATTGTCTTATATGCAATAGTACCATAGTGTATAATGTAATATTAATCTGCTTCTCTATTATATTGTCCAATACGCATGTTTTATTGTCCTTTACACAATAGTAGTAACTCAACTGAATATTTTCCTACATATGCATTAGTACTGACTGCACTGACTATTATTTGTATGCATTAGTACTGACTACACTGACTATTATTTGTATGCATTAGTACTGACTACACTGACTATTATTTGTATGCATTAGTACTGACTACACTGACTATTATTTGTATGCATTAGTACTGACTACACTGACTATTATTTGTATGCATTAGTACTGACTACACTGACTATTATTTGTATGCATTAGTACTGACTACACTGACTATTATTTGTATGCATTAGTCCGAACGTTAGTACTTCATCCTACAACTTACCTCAATAAATTAATACTTTACTGTACAACTGATCTCTATAATTTAATATTAGCTTTTCTTGTGACCTCCACAAATTAATATTTATCTATACAAATGACCGCTATAAATTAATATTGAATTGTACAATTAACTTATACTAATGTACTAAACTGAGCAGTTGCACTCTATAATTATTATATATATAAAAAATTAATGCTTAATTGTACAAAAATTCCCCCAAGCGATACTAAATTGCACAAGTGACCTCCGTAACATCATTTACATTTTATAATTAATACTTACTTATACAAATCCCTCAAGAAACGAGTACTAAATTGCACTAGTGACTCTATAACATTTAAATTCCCTAGTATAATTAATACTTACTTATACAAATCCCTCATGAAACGAGTACTAAATTGCACTAGTGACTCTATAACATTTAAATTCCCTAGTATAATTGATACTTACTTATACAAATCCCTCATGAAACGAGTACTAAATTGCACTAGTGACCTCCCGTAACATTTAAATTCCCTAGTATAATTGATACTTACTTATACAAATCCCTCATGAAACGAGTACTAAATTGCACTAGTGACTCTATAACATTTAAATTCCCTAGTATAATTGATACTTACTTATACAAATCCCTCATGAAACGAGTACTAAATTGCACTAGTGACTCTATAACATTTAAATTCCCTAGTATAATTGATACTTACTTACACAAATCCCTCATGAAACGAGTACTAAATTGCACTAGTGACTCTATAACATTTAAATTCCCTAGTATAATTGATACTTACTTACACAAATCCCTCATGAAACGAGTACTAAATTGCACTAGTGACTCTATAACATTTAAATTCCCTAGTATAATTGATACTTACTTACACAAATCCCTCATGAAACGAGTACTAAATTGCACTAGTGACTCTATAACATTTAAATTCCCTAGTATAATTGATACTTACTTACACAAATCCCTCATGAAACGAGTACTAAATTGCACTAGTGACTCTATAACATTTAAATTCCCTAGTATAATTGATACTTACTTATACAAATCCCTCATGAAGCGAGTACTAAATTGCACTAGTGACTCTATAACATTTAAATTCCCTAGTATAATTGATACTTACTTATACAAATCCCTCATGAAACGAGTACTAAATTGCACTAGTGACTCTATAACATTTAAATTCCCTAGTATAATTGATACTTACTTACACAAATCCCTCATGAAACGAGTACTAAATTGTACAAGTGACTTCCATACATCAGTGTGAATGCAACAATTTGACCTCTATAAACAAATGAACTGTAAATTAACCTCAATAATTTTAAACTGAACTATCATCTAACCTGTATTAATTAATACTGAGCTGTTCAAATGAACTTCATATACAAACTATGTGTAAAAATTAATTTTGAACTAAACAAATGTTCTCATTCGTAAGTGAATATCTGATCATTAATTAATAGTGAACTGTATAAGTAAACACTATAAAACACACACGAAGTGATTGATTTTTTTATCGCATTAATTTTAAACTCTGCAAACATTCTTGAAATTAATATTTTTAACCATATAACAGATTCTACAAATAGGTTATTCATTTAAAAATGACATCTGGAAATTGATTTTTTTTTTTAGTATTTAACTGTGTAAGTAACCCCTTCAAAATAGTATTTAATTGTATAATTGATCTAGAATTAGAACTGGGATGTATTAAATGACTTAACATTATTACTGAACTGTACAATTGACCTACATATATCAACACATAACTCTAAAATTGAGCCATATACAGTAGCACTGTAAATTGATCCCTATATAATAACACATAACTCTAAAATTGAGCCATATACAGTAGCACTGTAAATTGATCCCTATATAATAACACATAACTCTAAAATTGAGCCATATACAGTAGCACTGTAAATTGATCCCTATATAATAACACATAACTCTAAAATTGAGCCATATACAGTAGCACTGTACAATTGACCTCTATATAACAACACTAAACTCTTCAATTAAGCCTTAAACAGTAGCACTGTACAATTGACCCCTATATAACAACACATAACTCTAACAGTGAGCCTTATACAGTAGCTCTGTACCACACTATAACCTCTTACACTTTAGTGCTGACTTGATATCTGTATTTAGCATGTAACTGTATAACATAACCATACATAATACTGAACTGATACACACACACTAGTTCTGAACTATATACCTGATATCTATCTATGCATTAGTACTGAACTAAATTATATTCACCCATCAATTCTGAACTGTATAACTAATATCTACACATTAATTCTGAACAGTATAACTCATATCCATACAATTAGTGCTGAACTCCCTTGTGCCTACCATGAATAAATGGTATCAATGCATTAATATTTACTTTGCTATCAAATTTCCATCTTTAGCTTAACTATTCAAGCAAACACAGTTTTTCATCATTTTCAACCAAATGTTTCATAAATTAAAAATAACAACAACACTACTCCACTCTTATTAGCCCAGGTTGTAAACAGAAATTAAATTTAAAATATCTTAACAAATTCCTACTACCTTTCCCATTCCATCGGAGCACTATAAACCAAAAACAGATCAGTAGCCACCCCACCTACCTCAAAAAATCACTATCTACCTAGAAGCAAGACGTTTCCACAATGAAACAAGACCCTGTCCACCTTATAACTACACCCTGTCATTATGAAGCAACACCCTGCCCACCTTACAGCTACATCCTGCTCGACCACTGTGAAACAACACCCTGTCCACCTTGAAGCAATATCTTGTCCATCTTGAAACAATATCCCATCCACCCTTATAGCAACATCCTGTCCATCTTGAAATAAGACCCTGTCCACCTTGAAACAGTACTCTGTCTACCTTGAAGCAACATCCTGTCCACAATGAAGCAATACCCTGTCATCCTTGAAGCAAAACCCTGTCCACTTTGAAACAACACCATATCCTCCTTGAAACAATACCCTGTCCATCTTGTAGCAACGCCCTGTCCACCGTAAAATAAAGCCCTATCCATCTTGAAACAACATCATGTCCACCTTGAAATAACACCCTATCCACCTTGAAACAACAACCTGCCCTTCTTGAAACTACATCCTGTCAATCTTGAAATAATACCCTGTCCACCTTGAAACAACAATCTGTCCCCTTGAAACTACCCTGTTCACCTTGAAACTATACCCTAAGACCTAGTCCCTATACCTATACCCTTATAGCAACACCATGCCCTGCTTAAAAAAGCATCCTGTCCATCTTGAAGCAACATCCTGTCCACCTTGAAGCAACATCCTGTCCACCTTGAAGCAACATCTTGTCCACCTTGAAGCAACATCCTGTCAACCTTGAAACAACATCCTGTCCACCTTGAAACAACATCCTGTCCACCGTGAAGCAGCATCCTGTCCATATTGAAAGATACCCTGCCCACCTTGAAATAAACCCTGCGCACTTAACGACACCCCCCCCCCTTATAACAACTTCCTACTCACCCTTATAACACCACCCTTCCCAGCTTGAAAGACCCTGCGCACCTAATGACAACTCCCTGCCCACCCTTAAAGCAACACTGCCCTCCATTATAACAACACCATGCCCATCTTGAAGCGACGCACTGCCCACTTTATAATAATACCCTGTTCACCTTGAAATAACGCCCTCCTCACCTTGAAACGACACCAAGCCTACTAAGAAATATCTGACCCATTTTGAAACACCCTACGCACCCTGGAACACCACGTGCCCACGTGGAAATAACCGCTGTCATCCATGAAATGCACATTATCCATCTAGAAATAGTAATAGACTAAACGGACAGAGCCCGACGACATGCCATCAAACTATTATATGCAGACTAGCTATCAAAACAGCAGACACATAACAGATAACAAATGCCGGTGGTGATGGGGGGGGGGGTAAATGGGGGGGGTATGTAAAACTGCAAATTCATAAATTACAAAAGGAACGAAAAGCTACGTGGCCTGTAGTTTTAACACGTTATTCTACCTATCGCTTCAAGCGTCATTCTGCCTACTGCCTCAAACGTCATTATTCGTATCGCTTCAAGCGTCATTGTGTCTACTGCCTCAAACGTCATTCTTCATATGCTTCAAGCGTCATTTTGCCTACTGCCTCAAACGTCATTCTGCCTACTGCCTCAAACGTCATTATTCGTATCGCTTCAAGCGTCATTGTGTCTACTGCCTCAAACGTCATTCTTCGTATCGCTTCAAACGTCATTCTGCCTATTGCCTCAAACATCATTCTTCGTATCGCTTCAAGCGTCATTCTGCCTACTGCCTCAAACGTCATTCTTCTTATCGCTTCAAACGTCATTCTGCCTACTGCCTCAAACGTCATTCTTCATATGCTTCAAGCATCATTCTGCCTACTGCCTCAAACGTCATTCGTCGTATCGCTTCAAGCGTCATTCTGCCTACTGCCTCAAACGTCATTCGTCGTATCGCTTCAAGCGTCATTCTGCCTACTGCCTCAAACGTCATTCGTCGTATCGTTTCAATCGTCATTCTGCCTACTGCCTCAAACGTCATTCGTCGTATCGCTTCAAGCGTCATTCTGCCTACTGCCTCAAACGTCATTCTTCGTATATTCAAACATTCCGCACGGTCTATAACTCAAATAGCGATGTATGCCACACGGCCCGTAGCTACAAAGATCTAAAATGTAGCATTACAAAACCCATATATCCTGCCTGCCTGAACGTATAGAAATCTCCAGTCATCACAGTTTAGACGTAGAAACAGTGATCACTAATCGATACATCGATACACGGAAATAGTGATCACCTGTCGCCATATTTTGGACGTACAGGGATTACATGTCCATGTAGTGATTATCTGTCCACAAAATGGCCTTGAATTTCAGTGGTTTCGCCTGAACATTACCAGGAGTGATTTTTGGACGTACAGAGAGGCTATGAACGACAAAGATAATCATGCATTGCACATGCGTAAAATTTCATCATCTGAGAATCCCACACTTTCCTATTTATCTTGACCTGTGCATCCCCGGGGTCCCTCCTAACCTACACCTAATATCCATGCGGCTGCTTGGCTGTTTTCAGATTGTATGTCCAGAGATCCTGAAGGACAACAACCGCTCAGCTTTGCGTAGACCAAATACACAAACGACGTTGACCACAACCGCATGACTTTATTTATCGTGGCACTCCTCTACTCCCACCCTCCCTCCGTCCCACGCAGACACGCTTCACTACAACGTCATAAAGAGCTTGCTACTGTCCATAGATTTATGTTCGTTGTGTGTTGTATGCAACCTGTTCGTTTCCCTGTGTCTCAGTGCCTCGCACCTTTCGATACCCTTCTGGCCCGAAAATGTTTTCTTTTCATGTTCTGCCGGCTTTTTCCTTGTCCAACCTCTGCGCCCTCCCGATGATGTGAAACAAAGCACACTTCTATACATAATATTTGTTGCGGCTTCTTAAATTCATAGCAGATGCGATTACGTCAACATAGGTGTATTTAAAACAACATAAGGGCTAGACTCTTCGTAAGGGTGTTGCTGCGCACGAGATTGAAAGCGAGGTTAGTGTGACCCATTTAATAGAGCTAGGTTACTTGCATCTTTTCAACATTTATTCCAGTGTAAAATTGGAGGTTTTGTTTCGTGTGTTGTGTTTGTATGTGTGTGTGTGTGTGTGTGTGTGTGTGTGTGTATGTGTGTGTGTGTACATATGTAAGTGTGCACATAATGTATGTTTATGGATGCGTGTGTTTTGTGTATGGATAAACAAGAAGAAATTTTTTTTTAAAAAAGCCCTTACGACGACAAATTTAGTTTAGTATATACAGTTTCAATTAATCTTATCAGATCCGAAGACTTTACACAGTAAGAAGAAAAAACCCAACATTTAAAACAAATAAAAACAGCCGCCGCCGCCACCACCATCACCACCACCCTTCCCCATCCAAGCATATTAAACTACTCATCTGGAGCACTATATCAAATAAAAAAGCTGCCCGCTGATGTACGCGTACGAAAGAAATTACTCACGTCACCAAGAGGACAACTTCATATGGGCGGGGGTGGGTGGGGTGGGGAAAGCCACCTTAGAGTAATTATGTACATAAAGGAAAATTAGATTTACGAGATGCCATTTTTGTTTCTTTTGTCGGTGTCTACGCCATATATCAGTTCCTGGGTGTTCTAGCAATTCCAGTAATGTAAACTATGCTGCAAAATGAGCGGGCGTGCCAAAGGGCATAGACATACAGTGATCGTGTGGCTCAAGTCACATTTCGCGTCGAAATAAAATTGCTCGTGTGTGTGTGTGTGTGTGTGTGTGTGTATTTATTTTATTTATTTTTGTTGTTGCAAAGAAAGGGACACTTTTTATTTTTTAAAAATATTGCTATCGTATTTCGTAAATTCGTAATCTGTTTTTGTACTTTAGCATCATGGGGGAAAATGTGAAATATTACCTTGCGTCTTTGAATTATTTAGCATTTTGCACTCTTGCTCAGTGATTCATTTCCCTAATAACCATATGATTTTATTATCTTCTTAAATGTGGACGCAAGATTCAAACATACAGAAATGGTTATTAACCTACATCAATGGTGCGGTGGGCAAATAATAAAAATAACAAGATCTCATCAACTAGTTCGGTTTAATAACAGATAACAAAACCATTAGCAAATGGTACACTTACTAACAAATAATAAAACCATGAACAACTTGTTCAGCTTAATATCAAGTAGCAAAACCATTAGCAACTTGTTCAGCTTAATATCAAGTAGCAAAACCATTAGCAACTTGTTCAGCTTAATATCAAGTAGCAAAACCATTAGCTACTTGTTCAGCTTAATATCAAGTAGCAAAACCATTACCAACTTGTTTGGTTAATAACAAAGCCGTTAACAACTTGTTTGGTTGATAACAAAGCCATTAACAACTTGTTTGGTTGATAACAAAGCCATTAACAACTTGTTCGGCTTAGTAACTATTAGCAAAACCATTAGCAACCCGAAGGTCTACAGATAAAGATACTCATGCAACCGTGTCCATTTCAACGGTCCCGCAATAACTGTTCTTAGTATTATGGGGTAGAAGATTGTAGCCAATAGATGATTATTCGGCATTTGTAGTTCGGTACATATGTATAAAGCGTTTTGAAATGTGATACTGTAGGTGTGTATCTCTTTATAAAGCGTTTTGAAATGTGATACTGTAGGTGTGTATCTCTTTATAAAGCGTTTTGAAATGTGATATTGTAGGTGTGTATCTCTTTATAAAGCGTTTTGAAATGTGATACCGTAGGTGCGTATCTCTTTATAAAGCGTTTTGAAATGTGATATTGTAGGTGTGTATCTCTTTATAAAGCGTTTTGAAATGTGATATTGTAGGTGTGTATCTCTTTATAAAGCGTTTTGAAATGTGATACCGTAGGTGCGTATCTCTTTATAAAGCGTTTTGAAATGTGATATTGTAGGTGTGTATCTCTTTATAAAGCGTTTTGAAATGTGATATTGTAGGTGTGTATCTCTTTATAAAGCGTTTTGAAATGTGATATTGTAGGTGTGTATCTCTTTATAAAGCGTTTTGAAATGTGATATTGTAGGTGTGTATCTCTTTATAAAGCGTTTTGAAATGTGATATTGTAGGTGTGTATCTCTTTATAAAGCGTTTTGAAATGTGACATTGTGGATGTGTATTTATTTATAAGGCTTTTGAAATGTGATATTGTAGGTGTGTATCTCTTTATAAAGCGTTTTGAAATGTGACATTGTGGATGTGTATTTATTTATAAGGCTTTTGAAATGTGATTCTGTAGTTGTGTATCTACTCACACAGCACTTTGAAAAATGATATGTACTTTTGTCTTGTGTATATTTATAAAGCTTTAAGTGCGATATTGTAGTTGTCTTGTGTGTCTGTTTATAACGTTTAGAAGTGTAAATTTCGCGTGTATCTGTGTACAAATTTATAAAGCGTTTTGTAATGCGATGTTACATTTGAACTAAATAATCACAAACATGTCAACCTTTCCGTCATTAGACTTTGTTAATATTAAATATTAATATTATATAATAAATATTGCCTCAAAAAGAAAAGAAATACACAGGACGAGGGTTTGAAGGGGGAGAGAGAAGGAAGGAAGCATCTTTGAGTAGGTAGTAATAGTCGTAAATCAAACTAGACAAAGGTAGTAATAGTCGTAAATCAAACTAAACAAAGGTAGTAATAGTCGTAAATAAAACTAGACAAAGGTAGTAATAGTCGTAAATCAAACTAGACAAAGGTAGTAATAGTCGTAAATCAAACTAGACAAAGGTAGTAATAGTCGTAAATCAAACTAGACAAAGGTAGTAATAGTCGTAAATCAAACTAGACAAAGGTAGTAATAGTCGTAAATCAAACTAGACAAAGGTAGTAATAGTCGTAAATAAAACTAGACAAAGGTAGAAATAGTCATAAATAAAACTAGACAAAAAAACTATTGTTGTTTGGAGGCCTTTTGAGTCGTTCGAAACTTTCTATTTAAATGTTTTACACAATGCTAGTTTATCTGTTAATTCGTTATATGTAAAGATATTTATTAAGTTAAAACAGTGGCTTATATGTGCCCCACCCACCACGGATTTACACGGCATCCATATATGCCTGTTGGGTGAAATGGTCATCTTACTTTCAAAGGTCAAATAACTATCAAAAAATTACTTTTGTTAGCACCATGATTTAGAGGCAAGTTTGACGCTCTCATATAAGACTGTTACGTAAGGAAAAGATGTTACGTCAATTATTTTATTTTACTGTCATCTTTTGTGCAACTGCTCAGTTTACTTCCAAAGTCACAGATTAAAAAGAAACGTTATTACAATCTAGCACAACGCAGTTAAATTTAGCCATCACCCAGTGAAATAAATTAATTATTTAACAATAGGCTTGAGCATTTCTATTCTTCTCTTATCAACATTAGTAAATGTTTTGTGGAAATATTTGTTTATTTTTTAATCAGTTATTTTACCCTAGAACCACATATCTCACTTTCCTTTTCAAATCATGACTTCTGACATCTGACGTCTTTAGAATGTGACCTGTTCCATATCTCACTTTCCTTGTCAAATCACGACGTCTGACATCTGACGTCTTTAGAATGTGACCTGTTCCATATCCCACTTTCCTTGTCAAATCACGACATCTGACGCCTTTAGAATGTGACTAATTTTTTTCTTCGATTATAACATATTTTAACTGTTACATTTGTTATTGGCGCCCCCAACAACAACAACAAACTAGTGACTTAGGCGAACAATTTGAGCAAATTAAATTGCATTTGTTTAAATAATATTAAAAACTCAAACTATCTGGTCCGATCGCTAATGCAACAGCCTCTCCGTAATTATCAGTGCACCCCAAATTACTCTACTGTGGTAGTCCCAAACGCGATCAGATTAACGTCAGATCGTGGCACCAGCAGATGTAGCTCAGTCCTCACACCTGCAGGCTGAACACAACGCCAGTAGAGTGTTTAGATATTTTGATGTTGCGCAGTCACAAGTCAGACCAAATATTTGAGAATTTTGCCAGGTGCGGAATATCATTGTGCACCCTTGTAAAGTTAAGCAGTTCTATACGTTTTACACAAAAAGAATGACATACATGAATACTGTCTGTCTATTTATGGGGGATGCTTCTGGCTGGCGGCCATCTACTCTGATTCTGATTTTGCTTCATACTTCGTCATCAATTAACATCATTGTTATCGTGAGGCAATTATGCACGACAAGTGACCTTGCTGATTGAGTCAGGTTAAATTAAAATCAACAAACTTTGCTGTGCTGAAATTGGTGTTTGAAAAGAATAAGCGTTGACATGTGCTAATTTATCATTAATTAGTTTTCTAACGCCAACGCCACTTAGCTAATGGATATGATTATTATTAAATAATTAATCATACAAAGCTAATTACAAGTGATAAGAATCTTAATTTATTTTATTATTGATCCTCCAACACACACCACTCGTTTCTCACTTTGCAGATATGCGGGCACTGTAAACGTTTCCTGTCTTCCACAGCATTAAAGAGAAATATTTAGACACAGAATATTTTGGTAGGTGGAAAACTTCTTACTAAAGGAGATGACAAATCTCCATCCACCCACTTTCTACTCCAACATAAGAAGATCATAAATATAACAATACATTTATTAAATCAACAATCCAGCATACGTATGACAAATACAATGAAATAGATTACTTGACATCAATTATTTCAACATTTGAATAATTCCTATAATTCACAGTCTTGAGCATATAATACAATTCAATAATTCAATACAAAGTACAGGATAGTTCATATCAGAGAATAGAAATGGAGTTGTTATAAATACCTGATAATAGTTTCTATATAACCTGAATTAACCGCTTTCTCAACATTCTTTCATTTGCTTTTGCAACAAGGTCAGAAATTATAGTTCAGTTCAATTTTATTTCTCTCCTCATGTTGAAAACGGATTCGCTGCTTGTTCTCTCAAAGTCATTCAAGCAGAACTTCAATTGTAGTAATTTCTAGTACTTCCCTGTACCAGATATTTTCTCAATGTAGTCAACATACTTTGTCACCATACATCTCTTTTACAATTTAATCATATTTTTCTCTCTCTCTTTCTTTCTCTCTCTCTCTCTGTCACTTACTCTCTCTGTCTCTTATTCTCTCTGTCTCTTTCTCTCTCCTTTTTTCTGTCTTTCTTTCTCTCTCTCTCTCTCTTTTCTCTCTCTCTCTCTTTCTTTCTTTCTCTCTTTCCCTCTCTTTCTTTCTCTCTTTCTCTTTTTCTCTCTTTCTCTCTCTCTCTTTCTCTCTCTTTTTCTTTCACTCTCTTTCTCTCTCTTTCTTTCTCTTTTTTCTATTTCTTTCTCTCTATTCTTTCTCTCTCTTTCTTTCTTTTTCACTGTATTTGTGTGTGTGTGTGAGAGAGAGAGAGAGAGAGAGAGAGAGAGAGAGAGAGAGCCATAAGATAATAAATTTTATTCACACTCATCAGAAGATAAACCTCTCGTCTGCTATCGTTTAGAGAGGGGGTGAGTGTGGTTGTTTGTGTTTGTTTTTTCATCCTTGTTTACATTTTCTTTTCATTTCATATGCACTCTCACTGCAGACACGTCAGTAAAACGTAGCCTTGCATGCACAATAAAGAGAACCAAACAGACATCAATGGTGGTGTGCATGCGGAACTCTGTGACGGTCATCCTAATAGTTCCTACGTTTATATTGATAACTCACAAAAAGGTAGCAAGCCTTTGGTTCACAAGGCTTCGTTTTCTTTGCCCTTACAAATGCTCTCAGTCTCTTTTTTTTGTGACAGTATATTAGATTGTTGATTTAATAAATTTATTGTTAAATTTATTGACCTTCTAGTGCATATTGATAACCTTATGTTGGAGATAAAGTGGGTGGATGGAGGTTTGCTAAATATAGATTAAAGACGGGTTTGTCTTCTCCTTTAGTAAGAAGTTTTCCACCTATGGAAAGATTGTGTAACTGTAAATGTTTGTCTGTAATGTTGTGGAAGAGAGAAAACGTTTACAGTGCCTATATATATAAGTGAGAGGGACGAGTGGAGTTTGTTGGAGGATCATTAATAAAATAAATTCAGATTCTCATCACTTGTAATTAGTTTAGGATGATTAATTAATAATAATAATATCAATTAACTAAGTGGCATTACGTCACGGCTATTAATTTCTCGAAGCTAGCTTACTATGGATTTAGTGTTCAAGTTCAGCTTGGTAATTCTTAACTGTTATTAAGCTATCATAATGTGGACTTAGTGTCTGAGTCCATCCTGGTAAATGAACAAGCCTAGTGTGGGCTTGGTGGTCAAGTTCAGCATGGTGACGTCACTAAACAAGCCTAGTGTGGACTTGGTGGTCAAGTTCAGCATGGTGACTTTTAACTGTCACTGAACAAGTCTAGTGTGGACTTGGTGGTCTTCAGATTGGTGACTTTTAACTGTCACTGAACAAGTCTAGTGTGGACTTGGTGGTCAAGTTCAGATTGGTGACTTTTAACTGTCACTGAACAAGTCTAGTGTGGACTTGGTGGTCAAGTTCAGATTGTGACGTTTAACTGTTACATAACTGAAAGTAATGTAGAATAAGTATCTAGTCTATGGGATGTGACGATAAAACGGATCCCGTTAGTTCAGGTTGCACGCTTCTAAATTGACTTGGTAGTTAAAATTCAGTAGATTCTTTGCCTACTCTTACGGCAAAAATACTCTGAAAAAGGATGTGGTTAAAAATAAACGTTGTTGTTTCTTTCTAAAGACAACACGCACAACATAATATTTAGCTCATTGTCATGGTGAAGGAATCCAGGACAACACAGCTAGCAAAACTTCCAACGGCAAATCAATCCTCTGAGAGTTTCTATGAGGGCGAGCGGTGGGGATTGGCGGTGGAGGCAAACGAGGCCAATTGTGAACTAAGTTGTCACCTGCTTTTCATGTTATCACATCTCCAGGCCCTTGCATGTTGCGGTAGACAACGACCCGTATCCAGACCGGTCGAGATCATGGGCGATTCCTGTTTGATTAGCGTCAATTGTCCTTGCCCGCAGCTTGGTCATGGAAAGGTAACAGAGTAAATTTCTTTATCCTCTCCGACCCAAACCAACGGTCCCTTCCGCTCGTCATTTCAACCGCACACAGATTATATTACATTTTTCTTTTATCATTTTGACCCCACACTGACTTTCTGTTCTGTTTCCTTAGCTCATACCCAGTTAGGCAACTATTGCTTTCTTTGATAGATAAACGATAATCAGGGGGTCGCCCCTAAGGAGGTACCAGTCTTCGGGGTAGTTTCGTTAGTAATTACCAAAATCGTTTGTGTTCAGTACTAATAATGCGTTGCTGAATTTCTGTCACGTGTATCATTCTGTTCCTCCTTACCTTGTTGATCTCTACCTGAATTTATCTATCTATCTATCTCCCCCTCTCTCCCTGTCGTCTCTTTCTCCTTTCTTTTCCATTCTTCTCCTCTCCCCTCTTCTTCCCTTCCTTTCCTCGTCTATCTCTCTCCTTCGTCCCTTTCTCTCTAATTCCTCTTTCTCTGTCTCTCTCCATCCTCTTTTCCTTCCTCTCTCCGTCTCTTTTCTATCTTTCTCCATTTTCTTTCTCTCTCCCTCTCCTTCTTCTTTCTCTATTTCATTAGAGTGTCACTTTTTCTGTTATTGCCGATGTCCCTATCTGTTTCTCCATATCTCTCCTCCCCGTCCCCCCCCCCCGCGTCTCACTTTGTCTTATTTCGTTCTTTCTCTTTCTCACCCTTTCCCCCCTCCTGTTTCTCTTTATCCGTTCCCTCTCTCCCTTTCTCTACCTGCCTCTCCCTCAATTATCTCTCTATACTTGCGTCTCTTTTGTCTCTCATTGATTCTCTCCCTCTCTCTCTTTCACACACACACACACACACACACACACACACACACACACACACACACACAGAGAAAGGTTTTCTCGATCTATTTCTCTGTCTCTTACTCTCAACATCTCCTGTCTCCATTTCTGTCTCTTTCTTCTCTCCTTTTTGTAACTTTCCACTTTTGCCCTCTCCCCCCCCCCCCCCCTTTTGTCTCTCGCTCTGTCTTTTTTCTTTCTTTCTCATCGTCCTTCTCTCACGTTTTCTCCCCCGCTTTCTCTCCTTTCGCTCTCTCTTTCTTTTTTTTCCCCCAGCTCTTTATTTCTCTTGCTATCTCTCTCCATATTTCGTTTTCTTGTCTGTGTGCGTGTGAAGACGAAAGCGTGCACGAATGTATGTGGATGTGTATTTGTCTGAGTCTGTGTGTGTGTATGTGTGTGTGTGTGTGTGTGTGTGTGTGTGTGTGTGTGTGAGTGAGTGCGCGCGTGAAAAACGGGGAGATAAATGAGCAGCCAAGCGTACTAACTTTGGCTTGGCAACTCAACAGAGTTTAGATTTAGTTTCTAGAGTTGGCAAAGATTTTTGGACATATTTCCTGATCTTCCTGGTGCCTAGCACGCTCTATTGTGCTTGCTTGCATTGGACTTCACTTAAACAACAAAGCAAACAAAAACCACTTTATACCCCCCTTCCTCTCTCTCTCCCTCTTTCATATTTTTAGGAAGCGGGATGAGAGAGTCGAATATACTTTTCAAACGTCTCAGCTACACTCATGTTGCAATTAATTAACAACACTTTACGAAGAGCAAAATCTAATTTCAATCAATCAGTTATTGCATACGTTAGGAGGATAAAGCCTCATGAAAATTTCTAATCAGTCTTTGGACTCAGTATAGATTTACCAGTGGCAAGTTTACACCTTTATACTTGGTATTGATTTATAATCTATAATCTATAATTTATAAGTTCACAATCTTTATGCTCAGTATAGATTCCCAACCTATTATGTTCAATAGATTTACAATGGTAAGCTTACAATCTGTATGCTCAATATAGATATCTAATGGCTAGTTTATAATCTTTGTACTCACTATATAATTATAATGCCCATTTTACAACCTTTGGGCTTAGTTTGAAGTTTAATGACAAAGTGCATAAATAATCATGAAAGATCTCTACGCCAAGTCAATATGGATGAAAAAATAATTATTTTCTTTAACAAAAATATATAGGATGACCAGTTAAGAATGTCTTTTTAAAAAGTAAATAAATAGCAAAATTGCTGATGAATGATATTCAAAAGTAAATAAAGTGATACGCTCTCTCTATAAATTTGGTATTGAATTTGAGACAAAATACAACCAAAAAAAGTGAATTAAATATGAGATATGGGTGTTAATTATAAAATACGATACCGTGTTAAACAGATATTCAATATATAAATTGCAATAACATGAAAAGGTGATAACTAAATATAAAATCCGTTACCATGATAAAGTGATACTAAATATAACAATTGCAATGCAATGATAAATTGATACTAAATATAAAATGCGATATCATAATAAAGTGGTATACTAAATATACTAAGCATAATAATATGACATATTTAGTTGATCACTAAGATAGATTTATCATGGCAATAAAGTTTAATATAACATTGCCATTCAGTTGACGAGTAAGAAAACTTTATCATGGCATAAAAAAAAGGTTTAAAATTGCCATTCATCTAACCAGTAAGACAGCTTTATCATGACAATAAAGTTTAGCATAATATTGTCATCAGTTAACCAGTAAGAAAGCTTTAGTATGGCAATAAAGTATAACATTATCATTCAGTTAACCAGTAAGAAAGCTTTAGCATGGCAATAAAGTATAACATTATCATTCAGTTAACCAGTAAGATAGTTATATTTAGTAATACAGTTTAAAATGGCATTGACAGTCAATTGAACAGTAATACATATAGATTACGACACTTAAAGAAACATCGTAATTCTTTTGACCAGTAAGATTCCTGTATTACAACATTGAAGTCAAACAAGACAATACAATTCATTTGACCAGTAAGATTCCTGTATTACGACACTGAAGTCAAACAAGACAATACAATTCATTTGACCAGTAAAATTCCTGTATTACAACACTGAAGTCAAACAAGACAATACAATTCATTTGACCAGTAAGATTCCTGTATTACAACACTGAAGTCAAACAAGACAATACAATTCATTTGACCAGTAAGATTCCTGTATTACAACACTGAAGTCAAACAAGACAATACAATTCATTTGACCAGCAAGATTCCTGTATTTCGACACTGAAGTCAAACAATACAGTACAATTCATTTGACCAGTAAGATTCCTGTATTACAACACTGAAGTCAAACAAGACAATACAATTCATTTGACCAGTAAGATTCCTGTATTGCGACACTGAAGTCAAACAATACAATACAATTCATTTGACCAGTAAGATTTCTGTATTACGACACTGAAGTCAAACAAGACAATACAATACATTTGACCAGCAAGATTCCTGTATTTCGACACTGAAGTCAAACAAGACAATACAATTCATTTGACCAGTAAGATTCCTGTATTACGACACTGAAGTCAAACAAGACAATACAATTCATTTGACCAGTAAGATTCCTGTATTACGACACTGAAGTCAAACAAGACAATACAATTCATTTGACCAGTAAGATTCCTGTATTACAACACTGAAGTCAAACAAGACAATACAATTCAGTTGACCGGTAAGACACCTACATCATGGCATTTAAACAAGACAATGTATTGTCACTTGATATGTACGACAGTTGTATTATGGCAGCTAAGGTAGTAAGAACTTGCCATTAAGTTTATCACTATCACAGATGCGTTACGGCGGTTGCGGTTACAAACACCAAAACAATATCATTCAGTTTACCAGTATGATACTATATTACGACAATTACGATATAATAAAACATTGTCGTTCTGTTGATCTATATGACAGCTATATTTTGACAGTTCTTTAAATAAAACTGTCATTCAGTTTACTTGTATACAGCACCTATATTACGGAAGTTACGGTCAACGGATATTGTCTTTCTGTTGGTCCGTATAGCATCTACTTCGGTAGTTACGTACAACTAGACAATATTTCTTTTTAATCAACTGACAGCTAGATTACAGAATTATGTACAAGGCAGTAATTTTCAAATAGCCATATTGACAGCTAGATTACAGAATTATGTACAGGGCAGTAATTTTCAAATAGCCATATTGAAAGCTATATAACAGAATTATGTACAAGTCAGTATTTTTCAAATAGCCAGTTTGACAGCTATATTACAGAATTATGTACAAGTCAGTATTTTTCAAATAGCCAGATTGACAGCTTTTTTATAAAGTTACCTACAATAAGACAATGCCATTCAGGTGACCAGAGTTAACAGCTATATTATGAGTTATTTTAAACAAGACAATGTCATTCAGGTGACCAGAGTTAACAGCTATATTATGAGTTATTTTAAAGACAATGTCATTCAGGTGACCAGAGTTAACAGCTATATTACGAGTTATTTTAAACAAGACAATGTCATTCAGGTGACCAGAGTTAACAGCTATATTACGAGTTATTTTAAACAAGACATTATCTTTCATTTGAAAAGAAATACGAAAATTACCGATGTCACGTACAACCAAGACAATGTCATTCAGTTGACTAGAATGACAAGTATATTGTCGCTGTCACGTAAAAAAAGAAATTACTGTTCAGTTGAGTAAAAAGACATTGTCTTTTTGTTGGTCAGTATGACATCTGTATTTCGGTAGTTTCATTAACAAGACATTATCTTTCAATTAACCAGACTGGCAGAATCATTACAGAGTTATGTTAATATGACCATTGTCATTCGATTGACTAGAATGACAACAATATTACAGCTGTTATGTACAACAGGATACTGTCATTTAGTTGTCCAGAATGACAACAATATTACAGCAGTTATGTACAACACAACACTGTTGTTTAATTGTCAAGAATGACAGTTATACCATCGCTGTTACATAAAATAAGATAATGTCAATCATTTGACCAGAATGACTGTTATTATTACCGTTGCTACTTAAAACAAAATGCGTTTTAGCTGACGCCTGTAAATTTTAAAAAAACAAAACATTCGTGTCTTTCAATTGACCAGCATGACACCTAGACAATCACTTTTACATAAAGTAAAATGGCTTGTATTTTTAAAAAAATCTCCTTTCTTTCTTTATCTTTAACTCTTCTTGGCTGGATCTAACCTAATACGTATCATTCACTACATTAACAGCGCGATTTTACACAACCTTAAATTTCACAAGTACTGAATAAACTCGACGTGTGTTTGTGTGTATGTTGTGTGATGCGTGCGTGCGTTAGTGTGTGTGTGTGTGTGTGTGTGTGTGTGTCTTGGTGGGTCACCAGAAGGTCAGCTGGACCAGCGGAGAATTGAGAATTTGTTTTGGTTTGAAACCTTTACCGCATGTCGCGTGTCTGGTAACAGCAAGACAGCGGTCTCGTAAGACTAGTATTACTCAACCGGCAAACTGATATACCATTCACAGCAACCGACTGGTGATAATGTACGCCCCCACGGCTAGGACAACAACCAGCGGTTTCAATGTTACCTCCTAGCTGACCAAAACACAAAACGGTGTCTGTTTACAGGTGCCGCGCACATACAGTGATCTGGAGAGATTGTGAAGTCTCAAGGTTGATAAGAGATTATGAAGTCTCAAACGTTGAAAAGGGATTATGATGTCGAACGTTCAAAAGAGGTTGTAATGTCTCAAACGTTCAAAAGAGGTTGTAATGTCTCAAACGTTCAACAGAGGTTGTAATGTCTCAAACGTTCAAAAGAGGTTGTAATGTCTCAAACGTTCAAAAGAGATTATGATGTCTCGAACATTTAAAGAGTTTATGAAGTCACAACCATTGACAACATTCATTTTTTAATTTTATGACGAAATATCCAACATCTTATCATGTTCTTGAGAGATTTTTATGACCTCCCAAACTTTCAAAACATTTTAATTTATGTTATTTTTTTAACGAAATGTCATTCTATACATGAGATCTGAAACAGCAAAAGCATTAAAGAGAGACAGACAGGAACATGGATAGATAGATAGATAGATAGATAGATAGATAGATAGATAGATAGATAGATAGATAGATAGATAGATAGATAGATAGATAAGACCATTGTGTGCAGAACACATTCCATCCAAGGTTTCTTTAACACTAGAAAACAAAATAAAAATGCTTCTATAGCTGAAATTTTGCCATTGTTTAAAAATAGTAAATTCATCTTTAAGGCTGCCTAATCTTTCTGCTAATAATTCTTTAAAATCTGGTCAGAAATTCAGTGCCGATAACTCGACGTTATTTACAGAGGAGCACAACACAAATGACACATTAATGACACATTACTTTCTATGTAAATCTTAACTATTCGATTTATTTCCACATTATAAATAAATGGTCTGTACGTCACATTTAAGAACTACAAATATATCATCGATATGTTTATCTATTTTACAAAATGCACAGGACGCCCAAACATGTTCCAGTCTCAGTGAAATTAACTCGACAAAACATTACTTTTTTACTTGTCAACATCGTAATCACTGTCGTCATTGTATCCTAGTCATTATTATTATCATTATTATTACCATTATTATTACTATTATTACCATTATTAATATCACTATTATTACTATTATTAAATGATTTGTTATTTATTCGTGTTTGAAGCGGGCTTGCTTACAATGCACTCTCAAGAACTGTGTCGTAAGTTTGGTCGCCAGTTAAAACTCTCTCTCTCTCTCTCTCACACACACACACACACACACACACACACACACACACACACACACACAGCTTTCCCCTGCGGTTAGTGAAACGCCAAAGCAGACATAACTCTTCAACACTTGTTCTTACAGACGTGACCTGTCAACACGTGTGTTTACAGCTGGGTTTATGATAAATTTTAGTTATTCCTATTGGTTTATGGTATTTCCTGAGAGAAACTGTTTCTTGGGAACTTTATTCAGAGCAATGATGTGTGCTTGAAAATCTTTCCCGTGTAGAAACTGTCTCACGGATTGTGAGATAATATTATGACAATTAACGACATAAGAGTCTAAAATTCAGAAGAAAGCATGTGATGATATTCTTTTGACGGAAAGAAAGAAAGAAAGAAAGAAAGAAAGAAAGGAAGGAAGGAAGGGAAGAGAAGGAAGGGGAAGGAAGGGAAGGAAGGGGAAGGAAGGAAAGGAAGGAAAGAAAAAAGAAAGGAAAGAAAGAAAGAAAGAAAGAAAGAAAGAAAGAAAGAAAGAAAGAAAGAAAGAAAGAAAGAAAGAAAGAAAGAAAAGGAAAGGAAAGAAAGAAAGAGAAAAAGAAAGAAAGAAAGAAAAAAGAAAGAAAGAAAGAAAGAAAGAAGGAAGGAAGGAAGGAAGGAAAGGAAGGAAACAAAAGAAAGAAAGAAAGAAAGAAAGAGAAAAAGAAAGAAAGAAAGAGAAAAAGAAAGAAAGAAAGAAGGAAGGAAGGAAGGAAGGAAAGAAAGGAAAGAAAAGAAAGAAAGAAAGAAAGAAAGAAAGAAAGAAAGAAAGAAAGAAAGAAAGAAAGAAAGAAAGAAAGAAAGAAGCCTCCATTTATCCTTTATCGTACTTTTAGAGCTCTGTTCACGCATGGTATATACTAAGAGAGTAAATTCATTTCCTTAACTCTGATTACATTATGTAGACATCAAGTTGTTATTCAGTTATTGCCCATTGGTCGGTTGTCACCATATTTACAAAACATCACCACATAAAAAGACACTTTTTAGACACAAGACACCCAATTATCAGTTAAATAGATGCGGAGAACTTTGCAATGTATCAAACCAAACCTACCACACACAAACCGTCGCATTGTCATTACCGGCAGCAAGCAATAAAAATGCAACAAAAAGACAATTGAAGATCACTACAACACAAAATCAAGTTCTGTGTTTCTCAGTGGGTGTGGCCACTGACGCTTCTATAACTTTAAAGAATATATGACAGCAAACTTTCGCTTCACGTTTACTCGGTCGTCTGCCGAAGGGCATCAAGGGAGAGAATTCTTTCTGTATTCCTTGAGCTTAAAGAACGAAAGAAGAGCCTTTTGGACTATGTCCATTTAACAACACACACCTCTTCCTTCAGACACATGCAAACACAGAAGAAAAAATAAACAAAAAATCGTTTGGGAGCAATACTAACCTGAAGAAGAAAAAGTTTACATTAAAGTCAACAAGTTCCCAAGACAACAAAGAAACTATACCCACAGTGCCCTACGAGTTCAAACATTCGAAAGACAAAACTATACCCACAGTGCCCTACGAGTTCAAACATTTGAAAGACAAAACTATACCCACAGTGTCCTACGAGTTCAAACATTCGAAAGACAAAACTATACCCACAGTGCCCTACGAGTTCAAACATTTGAAAGACAAAACTATACCCACAGTATCGTAAGAGTTCAAACATTTAAAAGACAAAACTATACCCACAGTGTCCTACGAGTTCAAAAAATCGCGACAAAACTATACCCACAGTGCCCTACGAGTTCAAAAAATCGAGACAAAGCAATACCCACAGTGTCGTAAGAGTTCAAACATTTAAAAGACAAAACCAATCTACTCTAACGAGTAAAAAAAAAACAACGAAAGACAGATTAATCTACTCTATTATTGTGCTTTACTATTCTAAAATCGTCGAAAGGTAAAGCTAATCTACGAGTGTAAAAGACATTGAAAGATCTTACTCCACATGTTCCCTAAGAGTCTACAAGACATAGAAAAATTAAACTAATTGAAGAACCTTACTGCACTGTTCCCTAAGAGTCTACAGGACATAGAAAAATAAAACTAATTGAAAGACCTTAATGCACTGTTCCTTAAGAGTCTACAAGACATAGAAAGATAAAACTAATTGAAAGACCTTACTGCACTGTTCCCTAAGAGTCTACATAGAAAAATAAAACTAATTGAAAGACCTTAATGCACTGTTCCCTAAGAGTCTACAAGACATAGAAAAATAAAACTAATTGAAAGACCTTAGTGCACTGTTCCCTAAGAGTCTACATAGAAAAATAAAACTAATTGAAAGACCTTACTGCACTGTTCCCTAACACTTAGTAACAGTCTATAAGACATAGGAAGATAAAACTAATCTGCTGCATTCTCAAGACTAACCTACAGTGAAAGACAAAATATACTCCATTATGTTCTTCGAATGTAAAATTCACCGAAACAAACTTATATTGCACTATGCCTTAAAAGAAAGAAAACTATATTTCGCTGTGATCTATTAGTTCAGACAAAAAAGTCGAGGGAGGGCAAAGTGAGAAAAGACAAACGACAGACTGTTTAATTTGGCCTCAACTGACCACAAGGTCGTGGCCTCGAGAAAGGAAATCTGCTGGTCAGTAACAAAAGGAAAACTATTGATTGGACTCCAGCACTATTGATTATAGTTTCCTTTTGGTCCGCCACGCTACATCTGCAGCCGGGAAAACACTGGCGGTCAAGGTCATTAAAAAACTATTATTTAAATTGTATTAGTCAATAAGCGTGCAGACTGTAAATCAGGAATATTCTTGATCTACTTAAAGAAAATGTTATATTAGTTTTTGAATGCTCTCTCCATTAACCAAAATGTTTTTCGAATCTCTCTCCATTAACCAAAATGTTTTTCGAATTCCTCTCCATTAACCAAAATATTATTCGAATCTCTCCACGTTAACCAAGATTTTACCAGATTAACCAGTCCCTGAATAATCTCTCTATTAATCTGAATGTTATTTGAATTTCTCTACATCAACCAACGTGTTATACCAGTCCTTGAAAACTCTCTGCATTAAACAAATTGATATTTTAATCTCTCTACATTAACCAAGATATTATACAAGTCTTTGAATACTCTCTGCATTAACCGAAATCTTATTTGAGTCTCTCTACATTAACCAATATGTGATACCAGTCATTGAATACTCTCTACATTATTGCTTCCCAACCAGGTGCCCGCGGGCGCCCGCCGATGTGTTTACGTTCGCCCACAACGAAGTGTGAAAGGTAGTGTTGATGTAGGCTGTTCTATCCAACATCTGGTCACTCATTACAGGTTTTTTATCCAGAGCAAAACTGATTTTGTGTATGGCACAATGGCAGACGAAGTCTCTTGTACATTTGGTTCACCGACAAATGCGCGCCGACAAAATCGCGATGGACAAAAGCGCGACAACGTGTTCTATCCCTAACTCTAACCCTAACTCTAACCCTAACCCTAACCCCTAATCATAACCCTAATCCTAACCATAACCCTAACCCTAACCTAACCTAACCTAACCATAACCATAACCCTGTCGCGCATTTGTCGTTCGCGCATTTGACGGGTCACCGTACATTTCCCAAGTATGGTATGTGAACGCGATTTTCGCCCTTCGCTACTGGTTATCCATTCAGACACCTCTGAAGCTCTTTGAAAACAGATTTCAACAGTTCATCATCACTGAGCCTGTGGCTGCCTTACTTATGGATTCTTCTACTTGCCAACTAGTGGTAACAAAAATGTCTACTATGATTGTTAGTCTCCTTCAAGTAAGAAGGGAAGTGGAAAAGGAGATTTTGAATCTTCAAAATTATTTTCTTCTAACATGTACACGACAGATGATAACTTTTGAAATCCGGTTGACCGAAAGGGTTTCCTGCATTAAGATATGTGTGATACAAAATAAGTTTTTATTTCGATTGCATTTATCTATGTACAGCTAGCGATGAGCAAAATAAATCACAATACAGATCTTGACATACAGATGCCCGTCTTGACAACAATTGCTTGCAAACGAGTATATAATTTTACTACCCCAAGTGCGAAAAACTGGCTGATGAAATGTGCCAAAAGTCATGCTGACTTATTATAAAAAGCGCATGAATTTTAATATGTTTTCTCCATTCATTACTGATGCTAGCTTATTTGTGCTGAACATTTTACACATATATTTGTTTATTGAAATCCAGAAGCACGTTATAATACAAAGAATTTTTTAAATAACCGCAACTGGCTATCTGTTAAAGTAAGAATAATAAATATTTTTTGATTGCTAGTTCAACAACATTTACACTTTAAGAAAATTAAAAAAAATTAAAACTCTTTATAAAATAAAGTTGACCGATACTATCATGTAACTATTTATGTCAATAAAGACAACTGCATATTTGTTTTTCTGTCTATTACAAGAGTTATTTTACAAGTCCATGAAAAAGATCTGGGAATGTATTTTTTTCTTTCTATATTGTGAAAACGATCTGGAAATGTATTCGATTTTATTGATGAGCAAAGAACTCATGAACAACGGCATTAAATGTATACGTATCTATTTTTAAAATATGTAACAATTACATAAGTCGCCTTGAGTCATTCAAATGTGTAATAGTTATATAATAAGACAACTTTAGGTCATTGAAATATGCAATAGTAATAAGAAATCTTTAGGTCATTGAAAATATGTAACAGTTACTTAAAAGACGCTAGGTCATTGGAAAATGTAATAGGGCAACTTTTAGGTCATTGAAATATTTAATAATTATAAGAGAACTTTAGGTCTTTGAAATATGTAATAGTAATAAGACAACCTTAGGCTATTGAAATATGTAATAGGACAACTTTATGTCATTGAACTATTTAATTATTATAATACAACTTTAAGGTCAGTGAAATATATAATAGTGATAAGACAACTTTAAGGTAATTGAAATATGTTATAGTTAAAGACAACTTTAAGGTAATTGAAATATGTAATAGTTATTTAAAAAAAACAGTTAACGTCATTGAAATATGTAATATATGTATTACAGAAGTGAGAAATGTGTATCTTACGCTTAATTGCATTAAAGGGTCAGCCATTGTTTGAAAGTTTTAATCGTCTAAAGACTGACATGATTCCTTTTCTGTCAGTAAATGTCGTTCATAAACAGACTCAAAACTCCCGACTTTAGAGTTCTCCGCCATTCTTGCTAGTGGGACTGCACAACCGTGTCAAAGCTAAATAAAGCTACAGACAAAGGGCTTTAGATGCTGCATCACTGACCTCAGAGATAAAAGGGGCAGACAATCTAGCACTTTCGTAATGCGATCAGCTAAGGATTACACAGCCGTAGACTACCTCTCCCTTTCCATAGCTGGAATATTATGCGTTTAAGATTTCAGTTATCTTTGTATATCAAATGGCGGCAGTCAGCGAACCCACCTCCACCAAAAAAAAAAAAAAGAAGAACCCCAGACACAATCGGCCAAACTGCTTCCACTATTTCGCCACATCTTGTCGTCGCTGCGACTGATGAATCTGTGCAGCTGCAAACTGATATTTTAACATTTCTACGGGTCGTTCTCGACCAGTCACCATAGTCTTCGCAAAATGGACACAAACGCTCGACCTTTCTTTGTCGGGATAACTCTGCAATTGCATTCTTAAACAAGAGCATTTCCGAAGGCGGCAGAAGTTGCAGTCCTGAGATAGCAAGCAGAGTTTGGGGGAAGTATGTGTATGTGGGGAGGGGGCACGAGTTTGGGAGCCCTTGGGCTGGGGCTCCATTCAGGATCGGTGTTTGATAAGGCACCTACTGCATAGCCCCAACCCTGGCCGCCCCGGTATACGCGCTATCATATCTATCAACTGCAAGACGCACTTTGTAATATTTATGGTAAGATTACTTTGGCATATACTTCTTACATATTCATAAAACGATATCCTCTATGCGATAAGAGGCTGGGAGTCCTATTAAAATAAGAAGTATTAAAACAGTTGCTGTGAGGGGGGGAGAGGTGCATTAACATGCCAATACTTCCGTACATACACGCGCGCGCATTAACGCATGCAAGCACACAAATCTCTCTCTCTCTCTCTCTCTCTCTCTCTCTCTCTCTCTCTCTCACACACACACACACACACACACACACACACTCCTAAGGAGAAACGAAATTTTGAACCATGCGAAAGTGAAAACTTTACCTGAATGACTGAATGGCACGCTAAATTCTTTAGCCGAACACAGTCTTTGCTGACAGTACGACTTTGCAGACTAACACACAGTCTTTGCTGACGTAATGCGAGTTTGCAGCCTAACACATAGTCTTTGCTGACATCATGCGAGATTGCAGCCTAACATATAGTCACATTGTTTTTGCTGTTGTGACAAATACAAACATGCTGTCTGCATTCGAAATTTGAGCGAAATGAACACCCTCTAATGCTCCGCAACAACTACCCCTCGTTTTGTTGTTTTTAACAGTTAAAGCTTGGCATGTGCTTGCTCGAAATGCACGTAGTCATAATTTTAAAACTCGTTTGAGAGAAAATAAAAGAGTATTTGATCTGAGCCATTGGAAAACACAAGCTCACCCGCGAACTCGAGACCCGTGGCAAAAATTGAGTGAAAACGTTGCATCAGTTTTGCATCATCACGTCTGATTTCTTATCACCCTACCTTCCACCTTCCCCACCCACCACCCATATCTCAAGCGCATTTCAGTCGCCGACCCCATAGGGGCAACGATCCTAGTATTTTTACTTATGCATAATTTCTTTTTATTAGCTGTGGAAAGGTTGGCTAGCACGTGACTGTTTTCAGTCCAAATGACTAGGCCATAGACAAGCTCACCTGCTTTACCTGAAGCATTGAGAGTAACAAGCTCAATCAGATAGCCAGAATCTAGAGAAGAAAGATGCGACGAATGTTCTTTGAAGACAGCCCACAAGGCCCACAAGCCCACAAGCCCACAAGCCGCAAGGAGTAGGTTTTGTCTTAGTCGGTGGCACGGTGATAATTGCTTGAAATATATCGGCATTTATCCAAACAGTAAAATGTCCTTTCTTTTTTCTTTCTTTTGCCAGGGTAAAAGCGCTTTGTTGAGTTTGTTTCTTTTAAAATGTAATTAGAGTACATGTATAACCAAAACAATAATTAACTTCGGGAATAGATTTCCGTGTTTGTTTTTTACGTCTTTAAGTCTTCAACACATCCTAAAGTTTTGATATTTTGAAATTCGTTACCATGGCAAACAAAATAAACAAAATTTTAGCGACCTAACAAATACTCATTGTGGTAACAGAAGCTGAATACTCAAACAAACGAACACATATATAAAACTCATTAGCCTCTCAAAAATCGCTGACCGCTCTGCACCTCCAGTGCCACAATGCCATGAGGGAAATCAGTACTGAAACAAGACAATGACAAGACAACCCCAGCACGTCAATAGCACTATTCAATCTTACCTGTTCACGTATCGTCTGGCGTCCAAAAGAAGATGACATTAAGGTGAGAGGAACAAGTCGAACGCCCGACCAGAAACGTCTGTTCTGCCCAACGGGTCATGGACAAGCAGACCCAGTAAATCAGTCTAGAGCTATCGGTCTTGTCCCAAAGGATGTCTGCTGACTGATGTCTTGGCCGGTCAGACGTCTGGAGTCCTCTTCAACTTCAGTTGGGAAAGCTGACTGAAGACAGTGTGGCACCAGTGCCAGTCAAGTGACTCGGCTCTGTAGATTTTAATTTCCACGCAAGAGTGCGCACAAAATATAAAATCACATGGCAACACGCATTCTACTCAAAATAATGCCGTCACTTTCTCCTTTCATGAAGTCCACTTAGTGTCCGTTATTTTATGTAAGTGCAATCGTCAGCCACTGAAAGGTATCATACCGTTGTTATTTATTAGACGCACACATTCAACCACAGACGAAATCTGACGACTTCTTGACTGGATGGTGTCAAGGATGCCTCCTGCAGCTGAAAACTGATTGTGACGACGCTGAAAGCAGATTTTGCTTCCGTATGCCGCGAAGGAAAAACATTTACAAGAAAAGTGCGAGAGTATTAAAAGCAGGTGATGGTGATAATAACGGCGTGCTTGTCAGTACATTGTGCGGCAGACGAACCCACGTGGCTGTAGAAAACGGCTGTGATGTCGATACTACGTTGCACTGCCGCAGTGGCTTTTTCTTGAGACGTGCATAGTGTAAGCTAGAGAGATTTGGCGGCGCGCCGTCAGTGTATCGTGACACGTGACTTATCGTTTGGCTGGCTCAGATCAGACGCAGACTAAGCAGTCTAAGCCATAGCTTGGCTATTTCCTTGTGATGGAAACTGTCATATCGGTCAACCAGAAAGGGTTAATGCTTATGTTTTAGCTCTAATATACTTATTTGGTGTTATGTAATGGCTGGGGATTATTAATAGTGACTTGATTAAAATGGAAATAAACAGAAGTTAACCCCCAAAGTATACACAATGAGGATTAAAGTTTAAAAAATATACATCAAGACAACACACACAGATATACACACACACATATTTACATACGCATGCTCTCGTATCACACACGTACCCGTTATACATGCGCTACATGTCCACGCACACACACGCACAGACAAATACATACACATCCAAATAAACACACATATACATATATGCATACTCAAATGTGCACATACTCTCACACGCGTATAAACCTACATTCACAGACAGACACATACAAATTCAAACTTAGCACACGCAGGACATAAACACACATAAACAGGCACACAAAACATGCACGAAACACACACACACACACGTATGCACATATAAACAACCAAAATGCAATTGCCAACGCCCAAAAAGTCGTGACTAATTTCAGCACTAATAGGCCATGCAGACAATCAAGCCAGCTCTGAAATCTGGACAACAGCTCAGTTACTGGCCGGTCAACGGCAATTTCTTCCAACAAAGCCTAGCACATCAGCAGGCCGTTGAGCTCTGACTCAGTCACAACATCTGTTACAGTAGACTGAGATAATGAAGTGACCACAATAAAAACTACTTCGAACAGTAAACAAGGGAAAGAACTAAATCCGAGGGAGGAGAAGGTGCGTGCGGGGGTTGGGAGAGAACCAGAAAAAATTAATTACCCCATTCCATATTTTTTTTGTTAACTGACATTGTAGTCATAAACATAAAATTAATGGGTTTCGATGACTGGAACTCAAAACTATGACATAGTTATTTATAGATATGCCATGAATACGTTATATATTTAAGAGAAGCTCAAACCGTCATAATTTACTAACCAGATAATCAAGCTGCGATTTAAGTCCCTTTTATTTTAAATCACGAAAATAGCTACAAATAAAGGTGCATCTTGGCATTATAGTAATTCTAAGATAAATTTCTACATATAGTTGTACATCCGCTACCAAATAAAGAATACATATACTATTTTAATAAGAAATAGTAATAGATTGTAATAATAGGTATCATAGATTTTCAAGCTTCAATGTAACAAAATTTTAATCTATCGAACTAAAACACTGCTAATCAATCATTAACAATCATCAATGTCACTCTTTCATTTAAAAACTGCTAATCCACCACTAAAAATAACACTGATACATTATTGTGAGAGAGAGTCAATATCAAACTAATACCGTGATGATAACAATACCAAACAAACACTGGGCTATCATGTAACAAATTCTGTAACAACCATTTGTGAAATAAGCATTGCGATAACAATTATGAAAAGAACTATGATAATCCTTATGAAACAAGCACTTTAGAAACCATTCTGTAACAAACACTGGGTAAGAATTATGAAATAAACACTGATAACCATTATGAAAGAAACACTGTAGCAATCCTTACAAGCAATGTGATAACTCAAGGACAGTCTAACAGCGTTAGATTCAACCTTACCTACTCTCCATACAGGACAACCATAACTAGTCATGCATAAAAGATACGAATAGCCATGATTGATGAAAGACAACCTTAACGAATAGTGGATGAAAGTCAGAAATAAAACGGAGTCCGGATTAAAGATAAATTTTACCAGCACTATAAAAAGGACCTCAAGGACCTGTTCAAGTACTGATTAAAGGACAATAGTAACCAGTCCAATCACTGCTTATGGGACAATAGTAACCTGTCCAAGTACTATCTAAAGACAACACTAACCAGTCCAAGTACTCGCAAAAGGACAACAGTAACCAGTCCAAGTACTACCTAAAGACAACACTAACCAGTCCAAGTACTGCCAAAAGGACAACAGTAACCAGTCCAAGTACTGCCTAAAGAACAACAGTAATCACTCCAAATATTGCGTTAAGGATAACAGTAACCACTCCAGATACTGCCTAAAGGACAACAGTAACTATTTCAAGTACTGTCTAAAGGACAATATTAACTATTCCAAGTACTACCTAAAGACACCAGTAACCAGCACTGCTTCAAGAACGATAGTAACTATTTCAAGTACTACCTAAAGACAACAGTAACCAGTCCAAGTACTGCCTAAAGGACAATAGTAACTATTCTAAGTACTACTTAAAGACAACAGTAACCAGCCCAAGTACTACCTAAAGGACAATAGTAACCACTCCAAATAATGCCTTAAGGATAACAGTAACCACTCCAAGGACCGCCTAAAGGACTGCTTAAAGGACAACAGTAACTCCAAATACTGCTTAAAAGACAACAGTAACCTCTCCCTCTCCAAGTACTTCTTCAAAGACAACAATAACCACTCCAAGCACTGCTTAAAGGACAACAGTAACCACTCCAAGCACTGATTAAAGAACAACAGTAACCACTTCAAACACTGCATAAAAGACAGTAACCATTCCATGTACTGCTTAAAGGACAACAGTAACCATTCCAATCACTGTTTACAGGACAACAGTAACCACTCCAAGTACTGGTTAAAGGACAACAGTAGCCACTCCAATCACTGCTTAAAGGACCACAGTAACCATTCCAAGTTCTGCTTAAAGGATAACCATAACTAATTTTGGATAAATGAAACCTTATTCATTGATGGAAGAAAGTCAACATTGACTACTGTGATAATTGTTTTTAAAAAGTACTATAGAAAATGTGATAATAATTATAATTATCAAACACTCTGATAAACACCAGTAAACAAATTATGAGATAACTCTAAATAAAGACTGTGATAACCATTATCAAGCAACGCTATGGCACCAATTATCAAACACATACTTCAATAAACATTCTGAAACAAATTATGTGATAACTTTTATCAAATACTGTATTGACCATTATCAAACGTATACTCTAATAAAGATTATCAAACAAATTCTCTGTCAAATACGATGATGATCATTTATCGAGTACTGCAATAAGTATTATTAAGTAAATATGCTTTATGCTACAAATGAACTCTTACCTGAAAATGTAAAGCGCACAATAAAGGTGTATATAAACGCAAGTTTACAGGTGAAGAAAAATCGCATTACCAGTCGTGACGAATGAATATACTAAAATATAAACACAGAATCGTGCTATTTACTTCGTTCACTATAGCACGTTTAGTCGTGTCCAAAGCACTGCTGTATAAATATATAATTTCACACTTCCTGTAAATAGCTTTCTACCAGTCACTTATCTCATACTTAAATCTGGTGTTGTGAAGAGAATGGCACTTGTTAACACTGTACACATAACATTTTCAATCTACTACTGGACAATCCATGGAGCAATATTTATAATCGTACTGCAATCCTCCATCCTGGCACAGGATTAATATTATAATCGTAGCTCATTCCTCCATCCTGGCACAGGATTAATATTATAATCGTAGCTCATTCCTCCATCCTGGCACAGGATTAATATTATAATCGTAGCTCTTTCCTCCATCTGACACAGGATTAATATTATTATCGTAGCTCATTCCTCCATCCTGGAACAGGATTAATATTATACTCGTAGTGCATTCCTCCATCCTGGCACAGGATTAATATTATAATCGTAGCGCATTCCTCCGTCCTGGCACAGGATTAATATTATAATCGTAGTGTATTCCTCCATCTTGGATTGCTTTGTATCTCAACGTCCTCATGATGTTCTGACTCCAAGCCATTCGTCAGTTTGTAAATTAGTCGAATAATATATAATCAAGCCAACAACCGTTATTTCTGATTTTGTAGGCAAAATGATTATTCGGTATTTCGTATACAAATGTATATATGGATTCATTATAATTTTCATTTAATGTCATTCTGACTTTTTGACAGTAAGGACTTTCATTTCTTGTAAAGTTTACAATGTAAACTGATTATTATATTGTGCATTAAAATTTATGCTTATTTAAAAAAAAGAATCATAGATAGATGGATAGACAGATGGTTAGATAGACAGACAGACAGACAGATAGATAGATAGATAGATAGATAGACAGACAGACAGACAGACAGACAGACAGACAGACAGACAGACAGACAGACAGACAGACAGACAGACAGACAGAAAGAAAGAAAGAAAGAAAGAAAGAAAGAAAGAAAGAAAGAAAGAAAGAAAGAAAGAAAGAAAGAAAGAAAGAAAGAAAGAAAAAACTGAAGTAAATAAGAAAATTCTTCATTAGCCACTATAATTAGTTTTCCCTCAGGCAAATACTGTAAATGCAAATGAAATCGGCCAAGTGCGTGACTCATTCATTGGGTCATTCCGATCTTAGTGGACACGTCCTATTTCGGTTAGTTTATTCATGACACTACGATAATATTCTCTCCCAAGAGACAGACTTCGTTAATTCAGTAGTTTAGCTGATATGTCTGGATTCTAACGATGACTGGGAGATACTACCCTACTCAATGGCCAGCTGTCAGCTGAGAGTGGACAACAACGTAGTCTTTATCATTCTGGGGGCGGTCAACAGCTAATTTCCATCGATAAGTACTTTATTTCGTGAGTCATCAGAATATGGAATTCCCAGCTCCCTTAGGACGTGCTACAGTTGAGAAGTTTGGAATTTGTTTCAGTACATGAAATATTGGTGTTTGTTTCAGTACATGAAATATTGGTGTTTACTTCGGTACATGAAATATTGGTGTTTGTTTCAGTACATGAAATATTGGTGTTTGTTTCAGTACATGAAATGTTTGTGTTTGTTTCAGTACATGAAATATTGGTTTTTGTGTCAGTACATGAAATATAGGTGTTTACTTCAGTACATGAAATATTGATGCTTGTTTCATTACATGAAATATTGGTGTTTGTTTCAGTACATGAAATATTGGTGTTTGTTTCAGTACATGAACTATTGGTGTTTGTTTCAGTACATGAAATACTGATGTCTGTTTCGGTGCATGAAATATTGGTGTTGTTTCAGTACATGAAATATTGGTGTTTGTTTCAGTACATGAAATATTGTTCTGTTTCAGTACTTGAAAATATTGAAGCCTGTTTTAGAGTAGGTAATATTGGTGTATGTTGTAACAAATGAAATACTGATGTTTTTTCCAGTATATGTAATAATGGTGTCTGTTTAAGATAATAAAATACTGGTGTCTCTTTAGTACATGATATACTGGTGTTTATTTCAATATATATATAGTAAGGGTGTTTGTTTAAGATAATAAAATACTGGTGTCTCTTTAGTACATGATATACTGGTGTTTATTTCAATATATATATATATATAGTAAAGGTGTTTGTTTAAGATAATAAAATACTGGTGTCTCTTTCAGTACATGATATATTGGTGTTTATTTCAATACATATAGTACTGGTGTTTATTTCAATATATGTAATATTGATGCTTATTTCAATAAATGTACGATTTGTGTTTATTTCAATATGCGTAGTATTGGTGTTTGTTTCAATATATGTAGTATTGGTGTTTGTTTAAGTATACACATGAGAAACGCTGTTGACACTTCTATGTATGAAACCTTCTATTGAATCTTGGAGATGTGTTCAGTGTGGAAACACTGCTGATTATTTCATTGCAGAAAACTTTGCAATCTATTTCCATATAAAAGACAGTGGCGTCTTCTCAGAAAAGAAAATATTGATGTCAAGTTTAGAATATAATCAATACCACTGGAGTCCGATTCAGTATACGCAGCAATGATGACTATTCGAATGTAGAAAAACATTGATGGCTATTTCAGTTTATGTCATTCGAGTCTGTTGCCATGGAGGAAAAAATGGTGTACATTTCAATATTTTTATTATTTTTTTAAAATCCTTATTAGCTGTTTACGAATATAAATTGTATGACTATTGCAATGCAGAACTGTTGAAGTCTATTTCTAAGTTTAAAGGAGTATATAGTAATGAAATTAAAGATAGCAAAAATAAATGAAGTTAAAGAGTGTAGACAGTAATGAAGTTAAATAGTATTGGTAGAAATAAAGTTAAAGAGTGTATACAGTAATGAAGTTAAAAAGTGAAAGAAGTAATGAAGTGAAATAGTATAGGTAACAATAAAGTTAAAGAGTGCCTGTAATAATGAAGTTAAAAAGAGTAGAAAGAAATGAAGTTAAAGAGTGTAAGAAGTAATGAAGTGAAATAGTATAGGTAGCAATAAAGTTAAAGAGTGTATGTAGTAATGAATTTAAAAAGTGAAAGAAGAATGAAGTTACAGATTGTAGATAGTAATGAAGTTAAAAAGAGTAGAAAAATGAAGTTAAAGAGTGTAAGATGTAATGAAGTTAAAGAGTGAAGAAGTAATGAAATAGGCCAGCAGTATGAACAAGGCGTGTCACCGAACGTGCTCTACATAAGAAAGAATTACGTGTTGAAGACGTCAGACACCACACCTAAAGGAAATTCATGGCCTGGTTTTAGGAGGAGAAAATAAACTCCCTAACTCTAATCAATGTAAGTAAATAATTTTTTACGAGATAACGACTGTTTTAAATGAAACACCGTATGCAGGGGTAAAATGAAACATTGTGTGAAGGAGTGAGGTAGACTGCTATAAATGAAGCATTATGTGAAGGAGTAAGGATGACTTTGTAAATAAAACATTGTGTGCAGGAGTAAGAATGACTGTTGCAAGTAAAACATTGTGTGAAGGAGTAAGAATGACTGGTGCAAGTAAAACATTGTGTGAAGGAGTAAGAATGACTGTTGCAAGTAAAACATTGTGTGAAGGAGTAAGAATGACTGTTGCAAATAAAACATTGTGTGAAGGAGTAATGTAGACTGCTATAAATGAAACGTTGTGTGAAGGAGTAAGAATAACTGTTGCAAATAAAACATTGTATTCAAGAATAAGGATAACTATTGTAAATAAAACATTGTATTCAGGAGTAAGTAGGACTATTGTAAGAAAAACATTTTTGCAAGAATAATGATGACTGTTGTAAGTGTAACATTTTTTTTTATACCAGACCAGTCCTCTGCAAATATTTAATACAAAGAAGTCTTGATCTTGACAACAGATCAGCTCTATACTTAATTAGTACACTATTTAGTACAGTATTCACAGTATTCACACCATAGTTCTTAACATTCATTGTAAACCAGTTCTGTTAATATTAAACCCGCTATTCTCTGTGAAAACCGGCTTTAAACTTCGTAACAGAATAACTCTAAGTACGTACTTAGATCTCTTTCTCGTAAGAATCGGAAGATGAAGATCTTCATAACTGATGAGATCTCGTTATTTGCAGTCCGCTGTACGCAGTGAAAACTAAACCAAAGGCCTCAACCCATAAAACTAAACAAAGGCCTCAACCCATAAAACTAAACAAAGTACTAAACCCATAAAACTAAACAAAGGACTAAACCCATAAAACTAAACAAGGGACTAAACCCATAATACTAAACAAAGACCTAAACCCATAAAACTAAACAAAGGACTAAACCCATAAAACAAAACAAAGGCCTAAATCCATAAAACTAAATGACTAAACCCATAAAACTAAACAAAGGACTAAACCCATAAAACTAAAGGACTAAACCCATAAAACTCAACAAAGGACTAAACCCATAAAACTAAACAAAGGACTAAACCCATAATACTAAACAAAGACCTAAACCCATAAAACTAAACAAAGGACTAAACCCATAAAACTCAACAAAGGACTAAACCCATAAAACTCAACAAAGGCCTCAACCCATAAAACTAAACAAAGGACTAAACCCATAAAACTAAACAAGGGACTAAACCCATAATACTAAACAAAGACCTAAACCCATAAAATTAAACAAAAGGGACTAAACCCATAAAACAAAACAAAGGCCTAAATCCATAAAACTAAACAAGGGACTAAACCCATAAAACAAAACAAAGGACTAAACCCATAAAACTAATCAAGGGACTAAACCCATAAAACTAAACAAAGGACTAAACCCATAAAACTAAACAAAGGACTAAACCCATAAAACTAAACAAGGGACTAAACCCATAATACTAAACAAAGACCTAAACCCATAAAACTAAACAAGGGACTAAACCCATAAAACTAAACAAGGGACTAAACCCATAACACCTTCGTTACTGCGTACGAGACTCGAAGTGACAGACAATCAAAAACCGGAATCACTTAAATTATGACAATGTTTACAACATTCTCAAATTATAAAGAAATCAACAAACAGCAATATAAAAACCACCACAAAGCGAAGGATGGAGCTGCTAAACCTAGGTCATTACACACGAAATTTACAATGAAGAACGATCGAAAACAAAGCCTGAGTTGCACAGCCTGCTTCCGTCATGCTACAGAATATATTATTATCTCGAGATTCACAAACTATAAACAACCGAAGTCCTAAACGACAAAAAAAAAAAAAACCCACTCAGTCCACTAATTCACACTAAGGAACGACCAGAAAAGCACATTAGAGAATGACCACATAATCACGTAGTCCACTAATGCACATTAGAGAATGACCACATAATCACGTAGTCCACTAATGCACATTAGAGAATGACCACATAATCACGTAGTCCACTAATGCACATTAGAGAATGACCACATAATCACATAGGCCACTAATTCGCATTAGTGAAAGATTATATAATCACAGTCCAGCAAATCACATTATAGAGCGACTAAACATATAGTTTTCTAATTTCTAATAAAAGAATTATCAAAGTCCACCTAGTCCACTAAGTCCTAGTTAAAAAAATTATCAAAGAACACACAGTCCATTTAGAACCACCATAGTACATTTTGCTCTAATTCCTAATAAAGGACAACCTAAAAAAAAATCACGCACGCATTTAGTCCACTAAGTTTCATCAGTTTCGCAAGCACTGTTTAGATTTTAAAAAAAAACACAAGCATTTTATTCTTAAGAGAAATGAGAGCAAAATACCCTGCATTTCAAAATCGTCACTGCATAAGGGGCAACAAACAGCAGCCCTACGAAAGGGAGACAAACAGTACTGTATGAGGGCATCTCTAATCAGTAAAAGATGAAGGGCCTTCCGAAACACTTTCCAAGAGGGCAACAGTAACCCGCAAATGATGAACGATATTATAAAACACTGTGTCTATGATAGCAACAGTAATCCGCAAAAGATGAACGATATTGTAAAAACACTATGTCTATGATAGCAACAGTAATCCGCAAAAGATGAACGATATTGTAAAAACACTATGTCTATGATAGCAACAGTAACCCGCAAATGATGAACGATATTATAAGACACTATGTCTATGATAGCAACAGTAACCCGCAAATGATGAACGATATTATACTAAAACACTATGTCTATGATAGCAACAGTAAGTCGTAAATGTAGGAAACACTTATCTAATGAAGGCAATAATATCCTTAAATTTTGAAGAGCATAATTAAACAGTTTTTTAGGGCAATGTTAATCCGTAAAAAAAGAAAGAAAAAGAAAAGAAAACACACAAAATTAACCAGCACTGCTAAAAAATTAGAATTAACCTATATTGCATAAAAGACATTGAGAGGATATTTTTTAATCAGTGTTAAATTATTAACTTCTTATTCATCAATTTGAGTATGGTTTTGGCTGATGACTAGATATTGTTTGATGTGAACAAATACTTGCTACGCGATCTTCTGACAAGATGGCTAATAAATAGTTTCTTTATATTATAAAAGACTTTATTCAAAATATAGTGCCCATTAACAATGTTGCGATTGTAACAAGTCAAAAGAAGAAACAAGAAGTGATTGTTTTTTTCAATTTCACTGTCTTTTCACAGGTATAATTCTCTCAAATGTTATTCTTTTCTATAAAGTCAGGGTTAATGAGTACTTCAATTTCAGATCTATGCTGTGTAAAATTAAAATTAAAACGAGATAAATACAAACAAATCAGTAATAAATCATTTACAGCGGTAAGGTATTTTTAATGCACTCCCTTGGCAAAAATTTCGGCAATTAACTTAAGGCGGATCGGTACAGACCGATCACAAGCTCATAGTCTAATATCGACAAAAGTCATGCACGGACCCCCACACAGCAAAGATAACACTAACGCTGTTTTTTTTCCCCCTCTGACTCTTCTAAATTGTCGGTTAACTTTCTCTCGGTGAGAACAAAACTTTCAATTTTGCCCAATAAACTGCCCGGTGCGCGGGTCCTAAAAGTACGCTAGGAAACCAGCCGTATGGCCACTCAAACCAGGCCGTTTGGCCACTTTTCTGTAAGTGCCAGACACTGCGAAAGAAGGCCCACGGGAGGCCAAACGAGCGCCCGGACACTGCGAAGAGATCCAAGGGGAGGCCAAGTAAATTGAAGTACAGGCGAAGTAGTGTCTTGCGCTGTTGAGACTCATGCCGTAGGTGTGACGGTGAACTGGCAATATATATTGATATTACGCATGCGGTAGGTGTGACGGTGGACGTGTGTATTAGATATTTCTATGGATGCTACTTCGCATGCGCTAGGTTTGACGGAGGAAGTGCGTTACTCATTGTCTCTCACGTGAAGTCGTTTTATTTATTTTCCGCCAATGCATGATACTTCGTGCCCCAGCAACAGTACACTTAGTCGTTGATAGTGTGGTTTTAGATTGTCAGATTTCTGTACTTGCTATAAATTACAATTAATTATGAGTCAGATTCGTAAAAAATCACTTCATTACTGGTGACATGGAACATAAGGACAGTTGCGGCTCAATCATAGCGCGTATTGGCTGAAATAAAAGACATTTCCTTAGTCGACAACACTCAGAAACCCAAGAAAAGCTGCAGTAATGTCTTAAGCCGATGTATATGTTGATCATAGTACTGACATAGCAAAAGGGTTAAGAAATACTGCAGTAATGTCTTAAGCCGATGTATGTGTTGATCATAGTACTGACATAGCAAAAGGGGTAAGAAATACTGCAGTAATGTTTTAAACCGATGTATGTTTTGATCATAGTACTGACATAGCAAAAGGGGGTTAAGAAATACTGCAGTGATGTTTTAAGCTGATTATGAACTGACCATAATGCTGACATAGCAAAAGGTTTAGAAATACTGCAGTATTGTTTTAAGCCAGTGTGTGTACTGACCATAGTGAGGATATAGCAAAAGGGTTAAGAAATGCTGTATTAATGTTTTAAGCCAGTGTGATTACTGACCATATTGATGATAAAGCAATAGATATTAAGAAATGGTACGGTATTGTTTTAAGCCGGTGTAGTATTTATCACAGTGCTGACATAGCAAAAGGGTGTTCTCAGTAGAAAAATAAGATTTGAGAGAATGTGCATGGAAGCGCAAATAACTCTGCAACAAACGTCAAACTGGTCATTTCAGTTTAGTATTGTCTGACGTAATGAAGAGTTGTTCAAGTCTAGCTGTTTAGAAGTTCTCATTCTGTTAATTTCTTCTTGTTCTTTACATTAACTTCTTTTTCCCCACAGGAATTGCGTGAAAACTTTTCTTCTTGATGTTCTCAGTTTTTGGGGGATGGGGCCTTTCTCTTCTCACTGTATTCTGAAGAGGGTGGCGGCCCTTGTGTGCTGTAGGTGATGTATTTCGTTTTTGCTGATGTTTGCTCCGTTTCGACTGTATACTACTTGGTGTAGGTCTGTAGTTTATGATTTTCTGTTTTTTATGCCTATTGCATTGTCAGTTCCTTGCTGATCTGTCCATGTTGTGGATGTTTTGCTGTTGTTGTGGATGCCGTGCTGTCTGTCGTTGTAACTTCGGGTTGCAAGGTTTGTAGATTCTTTTGTCTGATGCTTTGCTCATGTCTGGCTAGTAGAGGCGGGCTTTAGACCGGTAGTCCGTGGTCTAAGGCTCTGATTGACGCTGTTGTTCTTGTTGTCTTCGATGTTCGAGTGAGAAGGTAGAAGGGAGTGTGTTATAGAACCCAGGCTAGTAACGCTCCAAGTCTTTACCTAGTGTGTACCTAGTGTTAGTTTTATTTCATCCAATTTATATTTTACGTCTGCTTACAATTTTTGCTATTCTCGCATTTAGACACAATTGTCTGCGGTGGCGAGGTGCTCATATTTGCATTGAAAAAAGTAGGGAATTTAAAATGTTTTGTTATTTTTTAAAATAATTTTTTATTCTTTTTCCTGGCCAATCTGTTTGCTTGGGTTTTAACTGCTAGAGATTTTTAATGTGAAACACATACAGAAACTAAGACCATCTAATTCTCCACTTCTACAGATCAGCTCTTAGCATACCACAGTGTTAAAGGGAGCGATTAAGAGTTTACCAAGGCTGTTATATCCAAAGTGCATTCAGGTTTGTTTATCTCCATCTATTTTATACCCAAAGTGGACTGAGATTTGTTTATTTACATCTATTTTATACCAAAAAAAGCATTCATTTGTTTATTTCTATCTCTTTTATACCCGAACTGGACTCTGATTTGTTTATTTCCATCTATTTGATTTACAAAATGCATTCATTTGCTTATTTACATTTTATACCCAAGTGCCTTAAGATTTGCTTATTTCCAGCTATTTATATATCCAAAGTGCCTTAAGATTTACTAATTTCCATCTATTTATATCCAAAGTGCCTTAAGAATTGCTTATTTCCATCTATTTATATACAAAGTGCCTTAAGATTTGCTTATTTCCAGCTATTTATATCCAAAGTGCCTTAAGATTTGCTTATTTCCATCTATTTATATCCAAAGTGCCTTAAGATTTGCTTATTTCCATCTATTTATATCCAAAGTGCCTTAAGATTTGATTATTTCCATCTATTTATACCCAAAGTGCCTTAAGATTTGCTAATTTCATTTATTTATATCTAAAGTGCATTTTTACAAAAACTCTTTCTATCCCAGGTATGGCTATATCGTACTTACTCGCCAACCGTTTTTGAGAAGTACGAGAATGGCCATATCAGCACGCCAACCGTTTCTGCCCAAGTACGAGAATGACCGTATCAGCACGCCAACCGTTTCTGCCCAAGTACGAGAATGACCGTATCAGCACGCCAACCGTTTTTGCCCAAGTACGAGAATGACCGTATCAGCACGCCAACCGTTTCTGCCCAAGTACGAGAATGACCGTATCAGCACGCCAACCGTTTCTGCCCAAGTACGAGAATGACCGTATCAGCACGCCAACCGTTTCTGCCCCAGTACTGCTGGGCTAGAATCGCGTGAGTTTGTCAAAATCTCGTGTTCTTATTCAGTTTGTTTTTACCTTTGGTAAAAACTCCTAGCTTTACTTCCTTCCGACAACCCACGCGTGTGATCGAAGAAGTTTTCAGCAATTTTGCAGCGTTTCTTTGAGCGATTTAAAAACATTTTTGTGCGTTCATGGCGAATCAGAAAGCACGATTCTCAGCGGTCGAAGTTGCTGAATTCGTCAAGAACTATGACAGTGATGAGAGCGATGTTTTGAACGATTCTTACGAGGATTTTGTTCAAGAAACCACTGACAAACTCTGACAGTGACAGTGATGTCAAACCGGTTGCTTTGACTTCTGGTAGGAGTAATGGGGGGAAAAGCCAACTTCCTTTTTACCACTAATTATGGGAATATTAATAATGAATATATTCATCTTTTTTCATGAAAGTTATAGGCATATTTAACACTTATTCATATAGCTGTTCACTAATGTTTTTGAACATAATTGCATTAGAAAAGAAATTATGAGAAATTAAGTAGAATAGCCCCTATAAAGATGCAGTGTTGGCCTGCACAGCTCTGCAGACAGCAGTGAACAGGCTCAGCAGCAGTGAGCTGCAGGAGTAGATAAGAAGCAGAACAGCTGGGGTAGAATGAGTTAAGATTTGCTCATTTCCATCTATCCATGTCGAAAGTGCATTACGATTTGCTAATTTCCATCTATTTTAATCTTAAAGTGAATTAAGATTTGTTTATTTCCATCAATTTATATCGAAAGCTATATGAAATCTAGTCAGGTACCACCGACCATCATGGATCATTAAATAAATTTATTTTTAAAAACATTAAATAGCTTTCAGCCTATACTAACATTGGAAACATTCAAACAACGCATATCAGCAACACATTTCAACAGACCGGCATCATGTCAAACAGAAATTATATCAGCAACACATTTCAACAGACCGGCATCATGTCAAACAGAAATTATATCAGCAACATATTTCAACAGACCGGCATCATGTCAAACAGAAATTATATCAGCAACACATTTCAACAGACCGGCATCATGTCAAACAGAAATTATATCAGCAACACATTTCAACAGACCGGCATCATGTCAAACAGAAATTATATCAGCAACACATTTCAACAGACCGGCATCATGTCAAACAGAAATTATATTAGATGTAACATCATAAGTAATAAGATTTCTTGCATAAGCGCAACCATAATTTAGAAATTGCTAGATACGATAGCAGAGTGTCAGTCAATAATATTTTTCATGGCTAGACAACACAAATAAATACTTGCTGTAACACGCCGATCAGTTAAAATGTTTCTTGCCTAGGACTGACAATAACAAAAATTACTGAATGTAACATTAATCAGTAATGTAATTCTTAATTAGAACAGACAATAACAAATATTACTGAATGTAACACACCAATCAATAACGTAGTTCTTGTTTAGAACAGACGATAACAAAACTTATTGGATGTAACATGCCTACAAGTAACATAGTTTCTTGCTTACGACAGACAATAATAAAATTACTGGGTGTAACACGCCAATCGGAAGCGTTACTTGTCTATGACAGACAATAACAAATATTACTGGCTGTAACGCCAGTCGGTAGTGTTTCTTGTCTATGACAGACAATAACAAATATTACTGGCTGTAACGCCAGTGGGTAGTGTTTCTTGTCTATGACAGACAATAACAAAATTTAGTGGCTGTAACACTCCAATCTGTAACAACGTTTCTTGTTAGGACAGACGATAACAGAACTAAATGCTGTAATACGCTAGCGAGTAACAGCTTAGTCCTAGAACATACAATAACAAGAATTAATAAGACACAGCACAGCGCTAGTCTGTAACATTTCTTGGTGAGGTCGTGTAATAACAAAAATTGCTGCCTACACAGCGTTTGTCAATAACAACATTTCTTCATGAGAACAGATAATAACAAAATTTTTGCTGCCTGTAAAAGCACAGCGTTTGTCAATAACAACATTTCTTCATGAGAACAGATAATAACAAAATTTTTGCTGCCTGTAAAAGCACAGCGTTTGTCAATAACAACATTTCTTCATGAGAACAGATAAGAACAAAATTTTTGCTGCCTGTAAAAGCACAGCGCTTGTCAATAACAACATTTCTTCATGAGAACAGATAATAACAAAATTTTTGCTGCCTGTAAAAGCACAGCGTTTGTCAATAACATTTCTTTATGAGAACAGATAATAACAAAATTTTTGCTGCCTGTAAAAGCACTGCGCTTGTCAATAACAACATTTCTTCATGAGAACAGATAATAACAAAATTTTTGCTGCCTGTAAAAGCACAGCGCTTGTCGGTAACAACATTTCTTCATGAGAACAGATAATAACAAAATTTTTGCTGCCTGTAAAAGCACAGCGCTTGTCGGTAACATTTCTTCACGAGAACAGATAATAACAAAATTTTTGCTGCATGTAAAAGCACAGCGCTTGTCGGTAACAACATTTCTTCACGAGAACAAATAATAACTTATCGGTAACAACATTTCTTGTTGAAAATTGTACAATAACAAATATTACTGACTATATAAACACAGAACTACCAGTAACAACAGTTCTTGATGGGAACAGACAATAACAAAAATTACTTTAAGATACAGCACAGCGCTAGTCTGGAACAATAACAAAAATTATTGACTATAAAAACACAGCGCTAGTCAGTAACAACAGTTCTTGATGAGAAGAAACAATAACAAAAATTACTGACTGTAACAACACAGCGCTAATCAGTATGAAGGTGTCAGTAGTGGAAAAAAATTATTTGATAAAAGTAAAACAGAGAGCACACTCAAATTCAAGCAATATATTATTTTTAATTTTAGCAGACGTAATGGCGAAAAAGAAAAGATAGGTATCATTGCATCTCTCATTGTCAGTTGTTATTGTTTGTTTGCATAATGTCTGTTGCTCTTTAGAGTTAGACTGAAAAGATTTATACATTTAGCCTGACTCCTTCAGCAATTGTACTACATATAATCTTTCAAAGAATTTAAAAAGAAATGTTATTTAATTATGTTTAGAATTTCTGCGGGGCATTAGTAATAATAAGGTTAATGATAATTAGGTACGCAATTAGCAACCTAAGTAATGGTGTTTGTAATTGAATTTGCAATGTAAATTTTAAATATACTAGTAGTATACAATTATAATCTTGTTTATCTAGAGGAAATCTTTCGATTCAGGCATATTTATGCTCATTACAATTCTCACTATTATCTTACGGATTATTTTCGAGGTTATCCGGCTTCATCCGGCATTTAAGCATTCGGTAGGGCGACTAAGTTTTGGTGGATAGCGTGCGTAGCTATAAGTATTTACCCTTTTTGATATCCTTGTTTTACTTATTATTTTACTTTTTGTTGATAGATCATTAAATTTTATTAAGTTAACCGCTTTACCTAACAGATTCGATCTAAAAGCACACACCCATTGCTCCGCGTGCTGGGCTAAGAAGAGATTACTGCATACATATATATTAATATGTATCTATGACCTTTCCTGAGCATGTAGGTCATAAGCATACGCGCTGCCATAACTGTTCTAAAAATAGATCTTTGTGGTCAACCTCCGGTTTTCATTGATCGCGTTATAATCTTACAACAAATCACACGCATTTAATATTCTATTTTAAGGTATAACCAATGAATATAATCACTGGGCCTCATGCGCAGTGCATGGATGTACGCAAAATTGGAGAAAATAAAAGAAGCATTAAATCAATCTTATTACGAACATTTTCCAATCAAACACCGTGATTGTCGGTGTGATACACCCTTACCTTTTTATGGAACGCCATCGGGGCCAGATTTCAAGAGACAGTGGCTGTCTGGTTTGCAACTGAAAAATCCGTTTATGTTTTCGTTTCACTCATAAAAATCCTACCGTTGACAACCCAGTACTAGGGTTATATCTTTGTTATGAAAGAAAGGCAGTTAAAACGTGTTGAGTGCTGGTGACGTGTCCAGCGAGTGTCGTCTGCTGCGAATATATGTACAAGCATACCAATCAAACTTGGAAAAGAGAAAGTCATCTGTTGCCGAGTGCGGCAATTCGAATCCATATCCCATGATTCCATCCTACTTTCAAAGAATCCTTTTTTTGTGTGTGAGGTCCTAAAAAAATTACTCACTTCTAACGAATGGCTCAAAGTAAACACACATTCTCAGTAACAAATTACAGAATCCGATGTTGACCGCAAAAACCTTGAGTGTCGAAACGAACTTAAAGCGTTTTCATATTTCCGTTAATGTTATTGTATTATATTATTATTTATTAAGGCAGACGGTTTTGATGCTTAAGAAGCACCCATTAAAGAGATACATATTTCTCTATGTATGTTTATGTCTTTATGTGGGGAGGGTTGCCAAAGACGGGATCTGACCCAGGTACCAAAATATTCGCCCCGAGTGCCATATACTTGGTATTAACAATTATTTACAACGTTTCAAAAAGAAAAAGTATTTACTCGCACATACTTCCAATACAGTAGAGACATTTTTCATTTGTCATATGAAGAAAATACTATAGAGACATGTAACATTTTTCATAAAAGATATGAAGAAAATTTTATTTCGATAATTAAACTTGTAATTATACAGATAAAATTAAGACATAAAATAATTAAAAAGTAGATATAGCTAGATTCGTCCTCAATATACAATGATAAGATATACAAATAGAAAAATTTTCAAGATGGATGGATGGATGGATGGATGGATGGATGGATGGATAGAACGATGGATAGATAGATGGATGGATGGATGGATGGATAGATAGATAGATAGATAGATAGATAGATAGATAGATAGATAGATAGATAGATAGATAGATAGATAGATAGATAGATAGATAGATAGATAGATAGATAGATAGATAGATAGATAGATAATTGGCACATTTATTATATTACATTACAAATAAAAACACGATGTTTAGTGTTATCAGAATATTTTTGTCTTTGAAATAAAAATAAGAAATAAACAAAAAATAAACAAAAAAAAATACGGAACTTCACAACCAACTGAAAATAGTTTCTTTGTCTCGCTCAATGAAAATCTCAAACTAGGCGCAAAGATTGACATATAACAGAAACACTACATCATAAACCGTAAAAACAGCGTGTTCTTGTTTGGCAAATTTTTTCCGAAAGTTTCTGTTGCAACAGAGAGAATTGGCATATACAAGCAAACCATGTGTCTACACTATTTAATTGTAGCGAAATACAATCAAGTGAATGGCTCGGGTGTAGATGAGGGAAACAGACTACTTTTCAACAATGTGTCCACGACCCTCGGGCAGAGCCAGGGGAACTTAGATAAGGAGGTCGCTGCTGAGAGGCTAAAGCAGTTGAACTGCTAAATCACCAAACACCAACACATACCCAAGGCAGCGAAGGAGCTCATGGTCCACTAAATGCCTGCGTTTAGCAATAACGCCGCAAACTTTGCTTTGGGGAGTCGGCAAGTGAATATTGTCTTAAACTCTCTAAACCCCATCTGATGATAATCAATTTCTGTATTTCTGTATTGAGAGAGAGGGGGGAGGGGAGGGTAATATTTTAATAATGTGATGCGCAATCGCTCGGTGTGTTGTTGTTAAGGCTATTATTGTTAAATTATAAAATTAAAATAAAACTATTTTTGTTTTCTTAGAACTCTACTCGAAGCCGAAGCGTGAACAGTTATTGTTACTTTGAACAATCATTACTCTATCACGCTATAACGGAAATTTTTTTTATCAGAAACGTATTATAAATTTCTCTCCATGCGTTTGTAAAAATACCAAGTGCGTAGCTATAAGAATCAAGCCGATCGAGAATCGTTCCGTTCTTAGAACTACAACGCGATTCAGTCGAGCACAAAGAAGCAATTCAGTAATCGAGCCATTTGGTAGTCGTTACTCTCCAACTTGGCTTCCACTTAAAGAAAATATTTCAAAAATTCCAATTTAATCGTTCGATCACACACGGCATGTAGATTGGAATTTCAGTGTTTGATTATGTCTTAAGCCTGGTAGCATAGTGACTTACGTGAGTGGCGCTCGCCTTAAAAATTATGAGAGGAAACATTTATCCGGTACTACACACTCTAGGCCTATTAAAACGCGCGTAGTTATGCCAAGTATGTATAGCATGGCCCATCAGTTGTAACATTATGTGCAGGAGTGGTTGTCTGTATAGGATACACTTTAGGCGTATAGCCTTGCCAAGTATGTAAATGCATGGCCCATCAGTTGTAATGTTATATGTGGAGAGTTTTATATATGTATGATTCACATTAGGCCTAGTAAAACGCGTATAGCTATGTACAGCTTGACCCATTAGTTGTAACAGCTTAGCTGGAGAGGTTCATCTTGACAGGACATTTACAGCTATAGCAAATGGGTGAAATAAGGCCCATCAGATGAAACATTACATGTGGAGAAGTTGTATTTTGATAAGATACACATTACTAATATATTTACAGCTATACCAAGATGTAGAGTATGGCCCACCAGTTGTACTATTATATATGAAGAGGTTTATCTTGATAGGATTTACTTTATTAATGCGTGTAATACTGTACACTGTACAGTACATTTAACTTGTAACTGTATAGTGCGAGATACATTTATATTAATATGATACACTCTACCAAAGCATGCAAGCTTGATACACTACATTAATGTATGAAACTGAATATACTATACTAATGCATGCAAGCTTGATACAGTATACTAATGATTGCAAGCTTGATACACTATACTAATGATTGCAAGCTTGATACACTATACTAATGATTGCAAGCTTGATATACTATACTAATGATTGCAAGCTTGATATACTATACTAATGATTGCAAGCTTGATACAGTATACTAATGATTGCAAGCTTGATACACTATACTAATGATTGCAAGCTTGATACACTATACTAATGATTGCAAGCTTGATATACTATACTAATGATTGCAAGCTTGATATACTATACTAATGATTGCAAGCTTGATACAGTATACTAATGATTGCAAGCTTGATATACTATACTAATGATTGCAAGCTTGATACAGTATACTAATGTATGCAAGCTCTATACACTATACTGATGTATGCAAGCTCTATACACTATACTAATAATGTCTGTGAGCTAACTCATTTCGTTACACACTCCCATCATTTAGAAATATCTTGAGTAAAGGGAAATAATGAAGGAATACTTTTGTAAAATATTTTTTTGAAGGCGAAGTTATTTTAATGAAACACACATTTGAGCATAAATCCTCGTGACACATTTACCAAACAAACCCAATTCAAGTAAAAACAATGAAATAAAATTATTATTTTCATCAAAATGAAAATTAAAATTCCAATATTGAAAACCCTGCAATTATAACATGATCGAGAGTTGTGTAACCTCCTCTATAAAGATGACAATAGCATTAATGTTCAAGACGGAAATAGGTCGTAAATGGTTCTCTGGGTATACAGGCGTGAGGTGCAAGAAATTTTGAAACTTTCGTTAGCAGTAGGATTTGGAGTATGATATTTGTTCAAACAAGTATACAAAAAGTATCGTTAAAGTACACTCTTACCTAAAACCTGCTACATTAAAACTTTCTTTTCTTAATAACAGTGCCTTTAATTATAATTAAAATATTTAGTTTTACATATACATATTCGTTTGTTGACATTTTTGTGTGTAGTTTGTTTTCTACGTGCTTGTACAATACGTTAGTAAAAGCGAAATTAATGTCCCCATATTAGTTACCTTGCAAAAGCATGGTGTACGTATTGAGATTTAAGACGAACATAAAACAGTCGTCACGAAGTCATTATAAAACAAAACAGCCGTCACGAAATATTAAACAGAAGTGTGACAGTGCTATCAAGCAAAATGGAGAAAGAGAGAGAGACACATAAATAGAGAGAGGCAGAGATGGAGAGGGACAGGGAGATAGAGAGGGACATACAGATAGAGACAAACAGATAGAGACATATAGAGCATCACAGAGAGAGAGACAGAGAGAATAGAGAGAGAGATGTGCACACATAGAGACAGAGAGAGAGAGAGAGACATAGACATATAAATAGAGAGAGAGAGACAGATAGAGCCATAGAGACAGAGAGATGGAGATAGAGACATGCAGATAGAAAGAGAGACAGATAGAAAGAGACATAACAAAGAGAGAGAGCGACATACAGATAGGGAGGACTTTGGGGAATACTAGCAAACAGTCTGACAGGCAAACAGCCGAGTTATAGATAGATAGATAGATAGATAGATAGATAGATAGATAGATAGATAGATAGATAGATAGATAGATAGATAGAGGCACATAACATGCACATACACAGACGCAGAGAGACTGCCAGAAAAACAGATAAAAATTACAAAGGCAGAAAGACAAAGCCGAGTTACAGAGAGCGACAAAGGAACAGATCGACTGCAAGGAAAAAGCCTAGTTATTTAGAAAAGAGCGACATCAAGACAGATTCAGAGACGAGAAATATGCACTGCAGAACATCTTCCTTGAAATTCCATCACTGTTAGAAAAGGAGCTATTTCAATGACCTGTTACCAAATGGCTAGCTATCAGAGTAACACCATAATTTTAAGGTTAGCTTGCGGAGCACAACATGGACTCATAAAGCATCCTTTAACAAGAACTTCGGGTGTTGGCGGCACACTTCTGTTACGTCTCTAAGTAAACAAAGTGTTGGTTAACATGGTGCAAAACACCAGAGAACCCAGTGGTACCCGACAAACATTATTTTTATCATTGTGAAAGCTGACGAAGAAGCACATCAGGTACAAGCAAAGCGTTGGGTTCCATGCGGGGACAGGGTGGATACAATGCTGAAAAGCCTGTTTGTTGTTGGCGTTTCGAGACATCAGAGGTCAGCCAGAACATGGAACCGAAAGTTGTTTTTGGTATCTATCATGTACTGCACAAAGCTAAGGAAACCATACACCGCACAACGGATTTATTTTTAATCCTCTTTTCTTCTTCTTCACTCCTCGTTCGTCTCATTGTCCTTCTTCTTGCTCTTCTTTTTCTTCTGTTCCTTCTTCTCCTATTCGTTTTATTTTCTTCTTCTCTTTCTTGTAAGCATCGTACTTCTTGACCTCTTTTAGTCTTTTTTCTGTACTTTTTTGTCTCCTTCTATACCACTTTGATTCCTTCTTTTTTACCATTGTGTCTCCTCTTTCATATCTTTGTCTCCTTTGACGCTTTCCCTCCTTCTCTTTACCTCTTATGTCCTCCTCTTTTACCTCTTTGTTTCTCCTTCCTAGCCTCTTTTGTTTTCTTCTCTTGTACTTCTTTGCTTCTTTATTTTTTTTTACTGCTTTGTCTCCCTTTTCGATATCTTTGTCTCTTTCTTTAACACACTCTATCTCCTCCTTCCTTACCTCTTAACTCCTTACCTCTTTGTCTCTCCTTACCTCTTTTTCTCCTCTAGACTCTTTCTTTCTTTTCTTGACGTCTTTGTCTCATTTTCTTTACTGCTTTGTCTCCCTTTTCTTGAACTCTTTGTCTCTGTCTTCTTGACTTCTATTTATCTTCCTTCTTGACCTCTTTGTCTATCTTCTTGACTTCTATATGTCTTCCTTCTTGACCTATTTGTCTATCTTCTTGACTTCTATATCTCTTCTTTCTTGACCTATTTGTTTCCTCCTTCTTGACCCCTTTGTTTACTTTCTCTTTAAACAAAACGATGAAACGAAACTGTCCTTAAAAATTCCCTTACAATAATTAATTCTTGCCTAATGACGTCAGCGTGAAATATAACTCATTCAGTAAAGAAAGGGTTAAAGTATGTGTACCTATAACGGTAATCAGTTTTCTACAATGGAGAATTAAAATAATTATCCATACCGAATTTTAGTAAGACAAAGAAAAATTATAAAAACAATCAATGAACCCTCAGATATATAATAAGTCTCACTATTAATCCCGAATTGTTAAGTTTCCTTTATCAAAAGATTTCTTTACCTTTCTGCAAGCAATTAAATAAATAAAAACTAGCATTTTATTTAAACATCTTAAAATAGTATCAAGAATAAATGTTTCCTACCCTGAGTATTTTTCGGGGCCAGGTTTTCGACCGCTCAATCACCATTCTTGCTGATTGTACTCGCGTGCCTTGAAGGACATTTATGAGTTTATCAGGTGTTTTTCTTTCTTTCTACCTGCAAACAATCGAGACAACTTTATATTTCCTTCATCTGCACATCCAAATCTGCAGATAACTTGAATGGGGGGAAAGACACAGAAGAAAATGTTGCGACAGCTGCTATTTAATTAATCTGCATTAATGGTAAATATTCTGACCACTAATGAGGAAAACGGGGTGGGGTTGAGGGTGAAAACGCAATCTCCAATCCAATTTCACTTCTTTTTTTCTTTTCTTTCCCGTACCTTTTTTTATTATTATTATTTCTTTAGCTGGGGAGCTTATGTAGAGGGAAACTAAATTAAAAAATAAGAATGCACTACCAACATTCACTTGATTCGGAAAAGTTAATTCCTAAAAGTGTTTGTAACAACTTTAGCATTAAAGTGTCAATACCAGCATATCTACGCAATATTAAATTTAAAAAAATGAAATACAAAGAATCCGACCCCTTTTCATCCCCGTTTTTTTTTTTTTTTTTTGTTGTTTGTTGTAGTTTCTGTTTGTTTGTTTTGGTGTACCTCTGGGTTGTTATTGTGTTTTGTTTTGTTTGGTTTTTTTTGTTTTTTTCTGGGGGGTAGGGGTCGCCCACCAACTTTAACGCATTAGGAATTGATTTTATGTATATATTTTCTGCGAAATTATTTTTATTCCTGATCCGACTAAAGACAAACAACGAAATTCTACGTCACTTTTAGTTTACACACTTGCTGTTCAAAACTTCAAGTTCATTCCAGGCATTCCAGAAGGAAACTATGATACAATTCCGCAATACCTTGTCAAAAGTATCATTGGAATTTCATTTTAATCGAGACATTCCATGGCGCCATTGTGACTGCCGGATACAGCGGGGGCCGAAAGTCACCCGACACGACACGCTCGCGACACTTGCGTCAGGGGAGACCACTCGACTGACGCTTTGCAGGAGGCGTTCTAAGCTCGAGGCAGGAGGCTGTGTGGGGATTACTTCCTCCATACCCGGGGTAAACACTTTCCTGCAATAAGCCACCTTTCGGCAGCCTTTCTATATCACGATTAGACTGGAGGTCAAGAGTCTTCTTGCAGCACGTGTTTTGGCACAGGAATGTTAGGCCTGCGTCAGATGTAGTCGCTACATTTGTGACAGCGGTCTGCGTATGTATTATTTTGCCTGAGAAAACTATTTGTTAGCAGCTAGCTTATCGTTCACTGCCCAGACGGCCTAGTTAAGCGACAGCAAAACCCTGGGTTGAATGCATCCAATGAACACTGCTCTACCGGCTTCAGAAATGCGACGAATTTGTTTGGATTTTTAAAAAAAATTAAATTAATGGAGTAGAGTTTGATTTTGTCAGTGTATGAAGTGATCAAATAGTGAACTAGGTGTTGAGTTTCTTTTTTTTTAATAGAAAGACCCGCTTCCAGGACACGTTTTGTTATATTAACTTAACGTGTTATTTGGCAGTAATTTCAATAAAAATACAACAACAAAAAACTTGATGTTGGTAAATATTTTTTAGATCAAATCGCTTTGAATAATAGGCTAAGTCGAGAATCCCTTCTGTACAATGGCTTTCAAACAATCAACACAAGTTATCAAAATGTTTTTTTTAGAAATGAACCAAACGAAATAGAACCATTATATATTATATAAATTATAAATAATATACATATTTACAATAGCAAGAGAATCGACATTGCTCGAGTTTGAAATAAGTGTGCAACAATAGCTACGACAAAATAACATACAAGAATAATTAACAGCATCATGTCGTATGGGTGGGTGGACGAAACTACTGATGTTGAGTCCGCGTGCCACTCACACCTCACGCACTCTTCAGTTTAAGTATCATACAGCGTCCGGTTATACACTAGGCAGTAAGATATATGGCTTGCCCCCAGTCAACCAGGCACATCCTTAGTAAGATATATGGCTTGCCCCCAGTCAACCAGGCACATCTATAGTAAGATATATGGCTAGCCCACAGTCAACCAGGCACATCCATAGTAAGATATATGGCTTGCCCACCCCACCCCACCCCGTCAAACAGGCACATCCATATAGTAAGATAAATGGCTTGCCCCCAGTCAACCAGGCACATCCATATAGTAAGATAAATGGCTTGCTTCCGGTCACATTAAGTTATGCAAAGACATTTGTAGCTGTTCAAAACAAAAAATGAACTGAGATCTTGATGAATGAAATGGTGACTTTAAATGTTACAAAAGTGTAAGACTAAGCTCACTGGTCAATTAAAGATGAAACACAATAAATAAAACATTGTCTGCATTTAACACAGCAAATCTAGGTTAAAAATGTACAGAAGAAGTTACAGCTAAGCAAATAATCATGTTCTTAAGGAAGCATAGGTTGACAAGAGCCAATCCATTAATGTCTGAACTCTCCAAGCATAAATATAATTGGCTTTCACCTCCAATGGTTAGGATTTCTAGAGAAACTTTGTCTTGTACAGGAAGTTCTCCAGGGCAGGACTAGCAGTTTGACCAAGGATGAGAAAAATGATACACAATCCAGCAGCACAGGTCTTGGGATTGTAGCATGTAACCTGGAGCCAGAACAGGGCCAAATAGGAGTAAGAACTTTTCCTACAATTATGTAGGAAGGGACCACTCACACAATGGTAAAATTAAGTAGCATTTGCTGGCTTAGATACAAGAAGAAAAACAGAAGCACTGTATTTTGTTTAAACAAATGAGCAGTTACAAAAGGATCTCTTAGAATACTTGTCAACTAAACAAATGAGGTATGTGTATATAAAAACATTAAGGATCAATTCTATAATCCACCTTTGGGGCTCTTTCTTGTCAATTATGCAACAATGCCCAGCAAGGTAATCAAATAAATACACTAGCAGTCATCTAAGTTTATTATGCAAGAGTCTTTGATAGTCTTTCTTAATGAGGAAAGAAATGAGAAGATTGACTGACTGGAGCAGGCATCAATGGCACTGTTGAAAAGGTTGGTCTCAAGAATAAAAAAATTAGTACCAAACACACAGTGTTAGAATGCATTAAAGATGCCAAAATTATCAAATGATATTTGAACACCAACAAATTTATATATTTTTTTTTAATCTGAGCTAACTATATAAAAGAAAGCAAAGTATGATATTATATTAAAGAAAATAATTTTAAAATATTAAAATAAAAACACAATATAAAAAAATATAAAGTTCAGGCAAAGGAAACCCAACCCAGAACAATCTAAAACAAACATGACTCAAATAGTTTTCAGACATGAAGGTGTAAAGTAAACTTAAATAAAACAAATCAAACTGAACTGTGAATCTGGAGAGGCAATCACAGATATGGTTGTGATATCAGGTAAGAGAATAACTCAGATTTTGCAAATTCTTAACTTCAAATCATTAGAATTTAAAATCATATAGTAACATCATTAGTCTATGCATTATGACGTCGAAAGAACATGAATAAATGTGTAAATGATGTTAAGGACTGAAGTATCCGTGTGTAAAACCGAATGTGACGTCACAGGTACAGGTATACCGTCAGTCTACATAAATACACATATAAAACCGATATGACAATGAAGGAAACGGAAATGTAAAACTAAAAGTGACGTCAAATGTGGAATGAAATTTTGGAAATGTACCATCAGAAGTAATGACCTGGGCTATGATTACATAACAACTAAAAGTGACATTACAAAGCATTTAATTTCACTTTTTTGTATGTGTATAGGTGTGTGTGTGTGTGTGTGTGTGTGTGTGTGTGTGTGTGTGTGAATGTGTGTGTGTGTTTGTGTGTGTGTGTATTTGTGTATGTATGTGTGTGTGTAAAAACACGACTCTACACGGCCAAAGTATAAGTAAGAAATAAAAAGCATGTCAAGCAAACCATATTTGAACATTTTAAAAAATTGTTTTTTTAAAAATTGTTTAATGTAGTATTTAATAAATTATATATAGCTAAACACAAGAGCATGGATGGATGGATGGACGGACGGACAGGCGGGCGGGCGGACATAGATAGATAGATAGATAGATAGATAGATAGATAGATAGATAGATAGATAGATAGATAGATAGATAGATAGATAGATAGATAGATGCTTTTAAACGAGTAATTAAGAAATACTAAGAAAAATTGGAAAGAGAGTGAAAGGAAAGAAACAGAATATATAAATATAAAGAAAATATAAAAATCTAGATTAATTTAATCAAAAACACCTGGAACATGAACGCGAGTGAGCATACACACACAGTTTCTCACATATATACGAAATTCTAGAATCACATCCATAAGTATTTTCTTTCTCTACCTTCTCATTAAAACTGCATTTCCTCCTCTCCCACGAGTTACTTCCTCTATAATATAGCGGTCATGTCAGCAAAATCGCACATTATTGAATCTGGGGGGACAAAGGGACTTTTTCTGGGCCAACTAGACTGTCTTAATTTGAAAACAATCGGGTCAGTTTTTGCGACGGCATTCGTAACCTACTTGTTAAAACTCTAATTAGTGAGCTTCGCAGTTCAGTCAATTGTTCAACTCGAAGCCTGCCGTCTCGTTTTATTAGAAAGGGAGTTCAACAATATAGTATTAAAACAATTAAGTTCGGTCAACATGTATTAAGTGTCGTGTGCAAACTCTTCTCTAAACCTCTACTCTGTGATGAATTTTGGTGAGCCAAGGAATAGGAGGGAGGAACAAGAGCCATCACGCAACTCTTACAAGAGACGTGAAGATTTAACATGTATCTCTTATGAAAGACAGAGAGACATGGCACACACCTTTCAAATGACTAATTATGACAATATGACCTCACGCATTATCCGCCTAAAAACTGTTTATGTTTGAAGTAGAACATTTGCACGTGTGTATATATAGTGTGTGTGTGTGCGTGCGTGCGTGCGCGCATGTGTGTAGAAAAGGTGATGGAGAAAGAGAAACAGGGGGAAATTATTAAATTACTTCCATTTTTAATTGTTTAAAAAGTAGCGTTGCTTGGACTATTTTGTTTAGCTAAGAACTGTGATTAATCGACAGCAATAGCACACTTCCGCAAAATGACAGAACTTTAAAAATGTTGAAGTGGCTATTTAACAGAACAAAGTCATTGAACCATGTGACGTACAACCTTTAAGTTTGACATTTATTTGATTGGTCGATGTATTGTACAATTGGCTTGTAACTTATTACGCGCCGAAAGCGTGTGCAATGAGGTTAAAGTTCAGTCATCTTTAACACCATCACAAAGATGACGACTAACAAGTACATATGCACTTTTTAAAATCAGGTCAAGGAAACTTTAGAGTGGACTCTCTCTCTCTCTCTCTCTCTCTCTCTCTCTCTCTCTCTCTCTCTCTCTCTCTCTCTCTCTCTCTCTCTCTCTCTCTCTCTCTCTCTCTCTCTCTCTCTCTCTCCCCCTCCGTATATATGGATGGGTGTTTGTATATGTGAGAGAGTGTAGAGAGTAGATGCGCGTGAATGCGAGTGTGCATGTGTGTGATTGTGTTTGTGCATTATTTCTACTTTCTGCGTTTTATATTTATCCTTATTTATTTTTACATAGTGCTAACATATAGGTGAACCCTACGGTCTTATAAAGTTGTACTATTACTTTCTTATGATAGAAATTCTAACGCCATTTTCCTGCTAATTGTAATGCTAAACTGCTGATCGACCCTATTGACCCTACATATTGTGATTTTCTTTATACATGTTATATTGTACACTTTATAAATTCCGTATTAAATAAATAACTCAGTATTATGAAGATTTTTCTTTTTATCTGATAAGGTTTGTACGAGTTAAAATCGGAATAGTCTCCATTAGAAATTTATAATTTGCTTATTTAACATATAAATGATTGCTGGATATATTAACATTAATGAACGTTTAAGTATCACAAGCAAGCGAAAGTCATTTATTAGATATAAAATAACACAAGAAATTTTTAATGCAAACGTTTCGTATTTTTTCGTGCATTCAATGGCTTATATTTTATGGAAATACGAGATTATATGGTCAGTATTTGAACGTTGTTCTGCAGATTATAAATAGTGTAGCTTAATGCTGAAAAATCTCTAAAATGTCAAGAGGCTGACACCAGGGATTTTGAACATAATATTCGAAAAATGTTGATGAGAGAGATTCCACTATACCAGATTTGTCGATTTTGCCGATAGATTATGTACATAATATCCTAGGATACGCAAGAATTTGTTATAATTATGCAGAATTATTTTAAAGAAGCCCTGGAGCAATTAAGATAAGTCAGCGTGTGTGTACTACCTGTGATGAAAACGTTGAAAACAATCTTGGTTTTTGTGCTGCTACTTTAGATATTTAGTAAATGAAAAATTAAGCCTTCAGATATAACTGATATAATTATAACTATGATAAGGAACACCAAATCTTGATTTTAAAAAATGTACTTACGATTTTATTCAATTGCATAATGTAATACTATATTGCTGACAAAATAAATTTGTCACAACTGCCCACAAAAACGTAACTTCTCATACATAACAATATAATATTTTTACTTGTAGAAGCTAGTTAAGTGAATTTATTACAAACTGCCCTTGGAAATTTAAATTTTCCTTTTAAAAAAATACAATATAATATTTTTGCATTTTAACCCGTAAGGTCGGTAGCAGTCTGAATTCATTGCCAATGGAAATTTAAATTCTCGTTAAAAAAAATAAATAATATTTTTACACGTTAACCCGTGAGGTCGCTAGCAGTCTGAATTTTCACTGACAGCCTTCTCGATTCAGTATATTAAATTGTGATTGGAATGCTGGACTTTTTATCTATCCGACAAACGGATGAAGCTTGCAAACAATCAAAAAAATGTGCTTGAACTCTGACCTAATTTCTTCACTCAAGTGCCATACTGCTAGGCTACTCGACAAACTTAAACTCTTCTAGCAATAAAATCGCACAGTACGTTACGTTATGTGGAGAGCATTGAATTGTGTGGGGCTATAAAAAAAAAAAGAGTGAACATTAGATGCTTTTTAAAAGCTATTTAATCATTCCATGTATTCTTCTAAGATCTACGTGGTAACAAGTATATATTAGTTATATATTTGTGTGTATCACTATTAACCCTACATGTGTCGTGTGCTTATGTTAACCCTAAAGAAATGGGAAACTACTCTTAAAACCAGTTAACAGTTGTATACCGTTAGAACAGACAACCGTGTACACTGTGATTCTTAAGTCTGTGATATGGTCTGTGTTATGGTGTGTGATATGGTCTGTGATGTGGTGATATGGTCTGTGATATGCTGATATAGTCTGTGTTATGATGTGTGATATGGTCTGTGATATGGTTTGTGTATTGGTCTGTGATATGGTCTGTGTTATGGTGTGTAATATGGTCTGTGATATGGTCTGTGTTATGGTCTGTGATATGGTCTGTGATATGATATCTGTTATGGTCTGTGTTATGGTATGTGTTATGGTCTGTGATATGGTCTGTGTTACGGTCTATGTTGTATAGTACCACTACACAATCCTCCACCCATACGCCATTTCGAGTCCAGAATAGGATTAGATTGTATGATCACTAGTCCCACAGGGAACAAGGATAGATTTTCAGCCTTACAGTGTCAAATGGATTTTAAACCCTACACTGCCTACAGGATCAAAGGGATTTTCAGCCCTACAGTTCTACCTAACAGCCAGTGATATGATATATAGGTGGGGTAATTAACTTCTTGTTATGTTAATACTGGTGAAAATAATATTTAGAGCTCAGTTTTGTGAGCAACTGAACGATTTGCTGTTTTACTTCTGGTGAAAATAACGTTAAAAGCGATCAGTTTTGCGGGCAAATGAAGGATTTGCTGTTTTAGTATCGGTGAAAATAACGTTAAAAGCGATCAGTTTTGCGGGCAACTGAAGAATTTCCTGTTTTAGTACCGGTGAATATAATATTAAAAGCGATCAGTTTTGTGGGCTACTGAAGGATCTTCTGCATAATGATAGATACTATGTCTATTTTGAACCATTATTTCTAGCAAGTCTTCATTTTACTCAAAACAGTTCACAAAGAATCGACTGATTTTTAGCTATCATACATGAATATTCTATTTACTCTCTGCACTATAAGTTTTCAACACATACATGCCTGCTCCCCTTTAAATCGAGGTGCCGGTAATGGTTGAAAAAGAAAAGACACAGTCTTCGAATAAAAGGACGGGATGGGGGGGAGGGGGGTGTCTCATTATTGAAGCCTAATTGTTTCTGGCGTAACCGTCTCGTTAGTTCTAAATAAACAGAAATACGCCTCATCCTTAGCCCACGATCCAGAAATGTGGACTTGAGTAGTTTTCGTCACCAGAAAATAAAACAGAAGATGAATCGAATTGACTGCATATCTGGCTGACTTTAGGATAACACAAACCGGCGTTAAAAAACTAAGCTTTCGTCAGTGCAAGTTATGACAGTTTTCACAGCTTTTGTTAATTGTCATTAGAGTCTCGGAGACCACTGACGTAAACGAGAGGAACGTCATAGACTTAGAACTGAAAACATGCACTTAGCGCTTACGACAACGTCACAAGAATTGGCCGATGTATTATTTAACAACACAGAATCATAAGAAAGCGTTTGTTAAGCGACCTTGAATTTTATATATATATATTTTTTTTTACTGAAACACAGTTTATTTTATGAGAGCCTTTGATGGCCACTATATTGTTACCATCAATTTATCAAAACAAAACCCGCGAATTCCAATTTAAAAAACGTTACAAGTTACATTAATTTGTATCATTACATTATTCAAAATCATCAGCTTAATTTACGACAGCCTTTAATGGTGGTGTTCATGTTATCATTAATTTATCGAAACCATCAACGGTAGCTTACCTCTAAGTATTATGCTCACAATTTAAAATTACATTTGTTAATTTTTTTTTATAAATAATTACTTTCCATTCAGTGAGTCACACGTTTCGTTTCTGTACACTTTTCTGTTTGTTTTTTTCCTGACTTACCGACAACAATTTGTTATCCACACGCTGGACACAGGTGAAAGCGTCACGTGCTTGCGAAAATGACAAGCACGGGTCGTTCTTTTCTCTCTCCCTTTCTCTCTCTCTCTCTATAAGTTGGACATGTGAAAGCGTCGTGTGATTGCGAAAATGACAATAACTGCATCCAGCACAGGTCGATCTTTTCTCTCTCCCTTTACAACTGATCTTAACACTGAATTTCAAAACTTTACATACAAAGATGTGAAGAAATACACAAATAATAAATAAAGATAAAAGAAAAAGATGATGGAATAAAATGACAATAAAGGGCACTACAGAGAGACTGGCTGACTACTCACGCCGAATCACACATCTTTCTTAGAAATCCCCACTTGCTGTTGTCAATGTTTTACTAATGTCACGTTAATCGCATCATCGTTATTTTAAGGTCCGATAAATATAGCACTTTTTTTTTTTTAAATTCCCGAGATAATAATCAGCTCGCTAACGACTATGCAGCTGGCGACGCTTGCATTCCAACTGAACAACATAGATCTTTCTTGGGATTTTTTTATTATATTTTTTTTTATAGTAGGGGTGTTTTTTTTATGTCATGTATCAGCGAAGGCGAAGATTCAAACTCAAGTCAATGGGGAGGTGTTTTAGAGGTTGAGAGAAAGAGAGAGACCCTGGGCGGGGTGTTATCCGACTGAGTGACACATCTGGTATGTCTGCTTGCATTGTGATAGTACTGAGAGTTAAATCCCTTGACGGGCGCTGACTCGTACGAACTGCAGCGGGGCAAAGTTGAAAACTATGTAAAGAATGTAAAACACTCGCCTGTACTACCACACACACTCTTACACACACAAGAAAAAAAGGCAAGAGTATTAGAAAATAAACTTTAAAAATAATCAAAGCGTTCATTTCAAATGGCTACGGTAAACAAATGGGACTATGGACTCCTCCCTAAGGACTCGAGTGG